>CM056553.1:21121689-22321689 GCA_029721515.1 Synanceia verrucosa
CACATGGCCTAGGAATGTTACAACCTCATGAAAATTGGTACACAGGTTAGTAGGGGCGGCCTCTTGAAGATTCCAATGTAAAATTGGAGACACACCCAAAAATGGCTCAATGGCGCCATCTAGAAATTTTCAAAGATTCAGCCCCGCCCCTGTGTGCGACCCACAGCTATGAAATTCGGTAGGTTTGTGAAGGACTCCAAGACCAACAAAAAAGCCTCTTGGACCCATGGGCCAAGCCCTACAGGAAGTCGGCCATTTTGATTTGAAAGTTCGGCATTTCCATTTTTTTGGCTAATTTTTAGGGTATTTTCAAAAATTAACTCCTCCTAGGGATTTGATGCTAGACATCTGAAACTGCTGTCACAAGTACCCACACTAGTGACCTACAAAAGTTGATCAAAGCTTTTCCATAATATGCTTAGTTTAGAAATGGCAGCCCCTCAAACGCGGAGTGGTGGTTCAAACAAACATGTACAAATGGCCGCCTTCAAGGTAAACGATGTACAGTTAAGATGTTATTTCACCTCCAGTCTGTAGTTCAGATCTCTGGGAACATCATATTCAAAAACATGTGTGTAGCTTCAAGGGCGAGGCCGTGGCGGTGATTCAAAGTTTGACATTTTTCAATCTGGAGGTGTGAACTGAGAAGATAAAAAATATCATTTCTATTGGCAATAGAGGCACATGCTATTTACAAGACTAGTGGAGACTAATGAATGCAATAAAGTGACAGGCAATTAGCTAAGTACAGCTAATTAAGTAAGGCTTTGTAATTCAGCAATCTCATTTAAATATCATATCTCTTTAAGGTCCTCACAACAAAATCCGATGAAAATAGTATACAATTGTAAAGCTTGACTCACAACATCACTACAACAAGAGGACAAGATTGAAAATGTAGCTTTTCTTGGCGCTTGACTCACATGACAATTACTGCTGCTTAGTACACTATCAATACGTAACATTCTGTGCACACCACAAATCAGTCGCAGGGCCGGCCGATGACAGATGTCGGCGGGCGCTCGGGGGGCACGTTGCGCCACAACTGCGCGGTGCGAAGGGAAGGCGGGGCACACGGCTCGGGCCCGTCAGTGCCCCGCGGGGCGCTAGTTAGGGCCCGAGCGACGAAGTCGCCAGGGGCCGAACGGCTCCTGGCAACGGTTGCGAGCGGTTGCGAGGAACCTATTGTTTTTGTCGGGATTATTATTATTATTATGATTAGTATTATTATTTCTCGGCTTCGCGCCCCTTTTTGAGGCCTTTAGGACGCTCGTAGCCGCACCAAATTTGGCACAGACCTCAAGCTTGGCGAAACTGGCCATTTTAGTAAGTGACGGGGCTCGGGCGTGGTCAGGGGGCTCCACAGCGCCCCCAAAAGTAGGGCTGTTTTCGGGCAAAGTTGCATCAATTTCCATGAATTTTGGTGATATGATAGCTTACATCTGTACGATGTCTGGAGATTTTTAATTTTTTTTTGGTCCAACAGGAAGGCAGCTGCGGACCATTTCCTGCGGAAATTTTCATTTTACGATCGCAGTTTTGAGGCCTTTAGCATGTGCGAAAACCCACAAAACTTTGCTAGTACATTTGAAACTCAAAGCAATTTGCTATATGTCACAGCTGGCCACGTGCGTGGAAGAACAGCTCTGTAGCGCCCCCTAATGCGTTTATTGGAATAACATATGCTTGATAGCTTGTAGGCACATGACACGTGGCACTTATGTTGTAAGGCTGGGTACTTGATTTTTGACGGGGGTCTTGGGCCTGGGCGTGGCAAATTGGCTGAATAGAATGTTTCAATGCAGCAGCCCCCGCGTACCGTTTCACTGACATGTATGAAATCGGGCAGTCACCTGTAGGCTGCCAAGATGAACAAAAAAGCCTCTTGGACCCATATCTGAAAACCAATGGGAAGTCAGCCATTTTGAATTATATGTCCATGTTGGGGCAATGTGCACGTGACGTATTTTAACGAACTCCTCCTAGAGATTTAATGCGTTCCACTTCAAATCCGGTCGTGCTTTCATAAGACCTGTGAGAGCAAAAGTTGTTGAAAACTTGTCCAAAAGTCTTAGGGCGTGGCCGTGGGGGCGTGTCAAACTTTGGTGTTCGCCATGACACATTTGTTGTTATAACTCGGCCATACGTGATTCGATCTGCATGAAACATTACACGTATGATGACAGTCCTGCCCTGAAGACGTCTGTATGGCTACTTTCATTAGAAGTCACAGCGTTACACGCTGGCGACAGGAAATGACACGTTTTATGCCTTTGATGTACACTTCCAACATATGAAGGCGTAATTCCTAGACGGTTCATCATATTGTCTTCAAACATGGCTAGATCATCCTACAGCCCTTGGTGATGAAATGCTGCCAATATTGTGCGATTTGGTGAAACGGCGCGGATGTGGCAGCCTATCAAAGTTGAGAAGACGCCTTGACAGAGAAGCGTGAAGATGACGCTGGAAACAAAAAATTCCCAAAATTCCCCAGAACTTCCAAATGAGCTGAAACTCTCTGAATTTACTCATCAGATTGAGGCGAAACTTTCATACACTGCAACCCATACTTGATTTTGAAGTCCGTCACTCTAAATTTTTCAATATTTACGAGCTATCATAACACATTCATAATTCCAAAAATATTGATTCAAATTCTACCAAAATAGGTAATTTTGCTGCCTGTGTTGTCTTGATGAAGTGTACCGAACGGCGTTTGATTACCTCAAACGGTTCATGAGAAAAGACGTGAAGATGACAGTGAGTGCCCTGGAGCAGGAGAAGTGAAATTTGACTTGCCCTGTCACAGGGCAGCAGGGGAGGGGGGGAGGGGTGTGAAAGCCCTTCTGAGGTGTTAGGCTGTCTGTTTGCCACAGAGGGGAGGCACAGACCATGAAATCCAGCAGTGACCAGCCTGAGGTGTTCTCTCTGTCTGGAGGCCACTGACAGCTCCAAAGAAATACATTAGAGTGTACTGACTGCAGATTTTCACCATCAGGGTTCAGTTGTGAGGATTAAAATCCTGAAAGACAATCATCATTCTGATGGATGGGCTTAACTGTCAAGCAACAGTTACATTTAGTCCTGTGAAATAATTATTATATATAATATAATTTAGTATTTTATCAAATTAGATATTGGATGAATGCAGATGTCATGTACAATTTCAATATGATCTCAAGAGGCATTTGATTTGATAAAGTGACGTGTGAAAGCTGTGAGCCATCATTAAATCACTGTACAGAAAGGGCACTGTACGGCAGAGGGGAAAATGCACAAGCGATCGCTGATGTTTTCCGTTCATTTTTGCTTGTGGGTTTTTGTGAGCGCGTTGCGTCGCACGCCCTGTGTGGTGAATGTGTTCACGTGACAACTCATGTCATCTGACATGCATAACAGTTATTCATATTGAGTATGTTATTAAACAGAAGTTGCATTGTGTGTGGCATGATTGATGGTGAATGTGTTCACGTGACAACTCATGTCATCTGACATGCATAACAGTTATTCATATTGAGTATGTTATTAAACAGAAGTTGCATTGTGTGTGGCATGATTGAACTCATGTGGTGACAGCAATGATAGCATATGAGAAGAAATTGTTTGAAGATGAATGTTTGTGAAGCAGTGGGAGTGGTGGTTTTGCTTGTATCAGCTAGTTAAATGTGCATGTGAGGGATTTAGGCGGTAATGACGTTACGCTTGTGTTAGTAAAATATGGGTGTATTTTACATGGAGGTGTTTTGAGGCTGACTGTGGTGTATTTGTTGTGGTAACAGCAGATAACTTCTCTTCTTTCAGGCAAAAGTGTAAAGTGTAACAGACAAAGTAGGAGCAGGTATGTGGAGTGGGTTGTTGCAGTCGTGTGTGTAATGTGTAATGTGGTGTCATGGCATTGCGACATAGTTCAGTCACTGGGATTTGGTATTGACATGTGGAGAGGAGACTCAGGTCTTGAAAAGGGTGTAAATATGCTGCAGATGTGGTGGTGTTTTTGGCTTCTTCTATGTGTGGTGTGTTGGGGCAGCAGGGTGAAGACAGCTGATGCCAACAGGCGCATCAAGCTTATCAGGAGAGCTGGTTCTGTCCTGGTAGTGGAGTTGCAGTCTATGGCAGAGGTGTGTGACCACCGCAATAAATAAGTGAAAACACATTTCCTGTTGCACACTGGATGCGTATCGCAGCACCTTCAGTTGTGGACTATGTTTATGACACAGTTGTTTCATATGACACTGTTGTTTCATATGACCACGTTATTTGATAGTTCTGTTATTTGTAAATGAACGTATGATTTTATAGTATCCTGTTATTTGTATATTATTGTGTAGTTTGTATTCTTATATTATGCAGTTATTGTTGTACAGTATTGTGTTATTGTAATTGTTCTGTAATTGGGAAAGTAATGTGAGATTTTACAGTATATTTTGTATATTTTGTTTTAATAGTTATTAGTTTTGTATGCTTGTTTGTATTGCAACATTGGCACAATAATGTCATGCAGGATCCATGAATGTCTTAATTTATCTTGTCTTAATTTATCTTGTCTTATGTTATCTTGTCTTGTCTTGTCATAGCTTATCATGTCTTATCATTTCTTGTCTTGTCTTGGCATATCTTATACACTTTCTTTGAATGTATACTTTTTGTTGTTGTATGTATACTTCTATCATGTACTTATACATTTCCTTTTTTTTTTTTTACTTATATACAATGTACATGTACACTTTTGTTGTTGGACTTCTACTTCTTTGCACTGATATTAAAGCTTTTTTCTTTCACTGATGCTGTCGTGTGAGTTGTGTTAATACCTTTCTATCAACAATTACTGACACTTTTTGGAACTGATACTTTTCAGAGCATACACAACTACTTTCTTGCATTTTTTCCACTTTCATTTCTTTTTACCTTACATTTATGCAAAACCCACATCTTGCGCAAGAGGCAAACTATTTCTTTTGCCTCATCACTTTTCGCGAGCGCATCGCTTGCCACGCGCCTGCCACGCGGCTAACGCCCCCCCCCCCCGCTGCCGCAAGGGGCGAGGGCCCGTTCAACGCTGCTTGCAGCTTTAATTATTATTATTATTCTGGCAACTTTTTCGAGTTTTTCAGGGCTTTAACGTGCACGGAAAATGTTGAAATTCAGCACACGGCTCAGGTCCGGCGAAAATTGAAGTATTCTAATGGCGCCGCACAGGTCAGAAAAGAAATGGCTCAGTGGCGCCCCCTATAGTTTGTCACGCCCGGCGAGTTCTTTGTTGGGCTATGAAATTTTGCAGGTGCGTAGAGGTGCTCAAGACCTTCCATTTTGCTATTTTGAACTTTTCTCTAAAATGCACAGGGAAGGAGTTATGAATTTTTTTATGAGCAAAAATATGCTGAGTCATCGTAAAACAGCTGTTGCTTGTCAACTTTTCCTCCAGTCATTATAGGGTTGTTTCTTCCAAACTTGGTGTCAGGTTGATCATAGCTACGTAGCAGATTTTTTAAAAATAGTCTGTCCAAATTGACGCCTGGTGCTCTGACCCCTAGGGGGCGGCGAAGTTAGAGGTACTTTTTCAAACGATTTATGTGCCATAACTCAGGCATTGTTGCTTTGAAAAATCTGAAATTTTCTGGCATGATGGGCCCCTTGGTCCTGAACGCATCGACAGTGATTAATTTCTGTGCTCAACAGCGCCATCCAGAAAATGCCAAAAAAAACACTTTTTTGTTTTCATGCACAGCTCCTACGGACTTCACATTAGAGATGTCCAAAGTAGCTCAAAAAATCACAAACTCCTTGTACTTGATGGCCAATTGAATTTCATAGCTCCTCGCCAAAGGGCCTGGCCATCAGGGCACCGCAAAGTTGGGCGTGTCTCGGTGAACATAAAAGTGGGCATAACTCTGTCATACGTGGTCCAAACTCCACTAGATTTTAGTCATTTATTAAAGGTTCAGCCCCGCACGCATTGACACCAAACTTGCCTCCATGTGTTGTAGCTCCAACTAGTGGTAAAGACGAACGTGTTCTTGCACATTTTGGCCTATAAGTCCTTCTGAATAGATGCGATCAGACTGAAATTCGTTCATAGTGTGCCTGGTGCACAGCTGAATGTATAAAAAAATCAGAAAGACGTTTCACGCAACGGCGGCATGGTGGCGCTATTTCATATTTCAGAAATGTAGCCTTCTGCCACATGGCCTAGGAATGTCACAACCTCATGAACATTGGTACACAGGTTAGTAGGGGCGTCCTCTTGATGATTCCAATGTAAAAATGGAGACACAGCCAAAAATGGCTCAATGGCGCCATCTAGAAATTTTAGAAGGTCCAGCCCTGCCCCTGTGTGCGACCCACAGCTGTGAAATCCGGTAGGATTGTGAAGGACTCCAAGACCAACAAAAAAGCCTCTTGGACCCATGGGCCACGCCCTACAGGAAGTCGGCCATTTTGATTTGAAAATTCGGCATTTCCATTTTTTTGGCTAATTTTTAGGGTATTTTCAAAAATTAACTCCTCCCAGGGATTTAATGCTAGACATCTGAAACTGCTGTCACAAGTACCCACACTAGTGACCTACAAAAGTTGTTCAAAGTTTTACCATAATATGCTTAGTTTAGAAATGGCAGCCCTTCAAAACGGGAGTGGTGGTTCAAACAAGCCTGTACAAATGGCCGCCTCCAAAGTAAACGATGTACAGTTAAGATGTTATTTCACCTCCAATCTGTAGTTTAGATCTCTGGGAACATCATGTTCAAAAATCATGTGTGTAGCTCATAGCTCCTCGCCAAAGGGCGTGGCCATCACGGCACCGCAAAGTTGGGCATGTCTCAGAGAACATAAAAGTGGGCATAACTCTGTCATACGTGGTCCCACCTCCACTAGATTTTAGTCATTTATTAAAGGTTCAGCCCCGCACGCATTGACACCAAACTTGCCTCTATGTGTTGTAGCACCAACTAGTGGTAAAGACGAAGGTGTTCTTGCACATTTTGGCCTATAAGTCCTTCTGAATTGATGCGATCAGACTGAAATTCAGTCACAGTGTGCCTGGTGCACAGCTGAATGTAGAAAAAAATCAGAAAGACGTTCCATGCAACGTCGGCATGGTGGCGCTATTTCATATTTCAGAAATGTAGCCTTCTGCCACAGGGCCTAGGAAAGTCACAACCTCATGAAAATTGGTATGCCGGTTAGTAGGGACGGCCTCTTGACGATTCCAATGTAAAAATGGAGACACACCCAGAAATGGCTCAATGGCGCCATCTAGAAATGTTCAAAGATTCAGCCCCGCCCGTGTGCGACCCACAGCTATGAAATTGGGTAGGATTATGAAGAACTCCAAGACCAACAAAAAAGCCTCTTGGACCAATGGGCCAAGCCCTACAGGAAGTGGGCCATTTTGACCTGAAATATTGGCATTTCCATTTTTCGGCTAATTTTTAGGGTATTTTCAAAAATTAACTCCTCCTAGGGATTTAATGCTAGACATCTGAAACTGCTGTCACAAGTACCCACACTAGTGACCTACAAAAGTTGATCAAAGCTTTACCATAATATGCTTAGTTTAGAAATGGCAGCCCCTCAAAACCGGAGTAGCGCTTCAAACAAGCATGTACAAATGGCCGCCTCCAAAGTAAGCGACAGTTAAGAGGTTATTTCACATCCGGTCTGTAGTTTAGATCTCTGGGAACATCATGTTCAAAAATCATGTGTGTAGCTTCAAGGGCGAGGCCGCGGCGGCGATTCAAAGTTTGACATTTTTCAATCTGGAGGTGTGAAAATATCATTTCTATTGGCAATAGAGGCACATGCTATTTACAAGACTAGTGGAAACTAATGAATGCAATACAGTGACAGGCAATTAGCTAAGTACAGCTAATTAAGTAAGGCTTTGTAATTCAGCAATCTCATTTAAATATCATATCTCTTTAAGGTCCTCACAACAAAATCCGATTGTAAAATAGTACACAATTGTAAAGCTTGACTCACAACATCACTACAACAAGAGGACAAGATTGAAAATGTAGCTTTTCTTGGCGCTTGACTCACATGACAATTACTGCTGCTTAGTACACTATCAATACGTAACATTCTGTGCACACCACAAATCAGTCGCAGGGCCGGCCGATGACAGATGTCGGCGGGCGCTCGGGCGTCAATTTAAATTAGCCAGTTAACCTAATCCCCATGCATGTTTTTGGATGGTGGGAGGAAGCCGGAGTACCCGGAGAGAACCCACGCAGACACGGGGAGAACATGCAAACCGGGCCCGGGATTCGAACCCGGTACCTTCTTGCTGTGAGGCGACAGTGCTAACCACTACACCACCGTGCCGCCCCTGTGTAAATCAGTTTGTCTTATATGTTTGCTTAGTTTGTTAGCTTATTGTTGTCGATGTGTTTGATCTATGTTTGATGTTCCCCTTTTGTTTTTGTCAGCACTTTGTTCCCTGGCTGTTTATTTTTTTCGCTCCAAGTCAGTGTGTATTGTAATTATTCATACTTTTTATTCTCATTTTTTTACTTCTCCTTTTTGAGGTGTCCTTGTTTTTTTTTCTTTCTTCTTTCTTCTCCCACTTACCCCTGGGGTTGCTCTCCACTTTGCTGGGCCTACCTGGCCTTTGCTCCTCCTCCTGGAGGCTGGTTGTATCCAGTGTCTCGCCTTCTGAGCCCTTGGGCTGCTGGATTCATGCTCTCTCTGGACTCCTGGGGGTGGCTTCTGCTGGTCGCTCCTGGGGCGCTGTGGAGGGCCCTGGGGCTTGGGGTGGGTCAGCCCTCCTGTTACTCCCCCGCCCCTCTTCCTGCCTCTCTGCCTCCTCCCTCCTCGTCCCCCCTCTCCTCCCTGCCGGCTCCTTCGCGGCCCTCTTCCCCTCATCCCCGCCCCTCGGGGGGCTGGGGGCCCTCCGTTGCCTGGGGCGGGCTGGGGGGCCGGGTGGGACTCTAGGGACAACCTCCAACACCACCTCTCTTGGAGTAAGCTGTGTTGAGATGGGAGTCTCCTCCTGCCTCTGTCTCAGCTTCCTGGCATAGTCTTTCGCCAGTTTGAGAACTTTAGGATGTCTGTAGGGTAGAGGCATTAAAAATAATTTTAAAAACCCTTCAGATTATCACAGAGATATTAAAATCACAGCAGTTTAACTGCTAATAAATGTGTCTAATAACTCACTGAAAACAAGGAGGTAAGGCCTCTGGGGAGTTGGCTTCACACTCAATGTCCCTCTTTTTGTGGCTTACATTTACTGCCATCACCTGGAAGTAGTAATTATATATGAAGTCAGAAATCAGCAAAATTTATCATAAACTGCTGTTCAACTTCTCAGGATTATAGTCTTACCAGCATCAGCAGAGGCTTGGCATCCTCCTCATCAAAATCCTCCAGCTCAAACTCCCAAAGGCTGCAAACATGAACGAAGCAGAAAAATTATTTTTTACTCTTACTCTCTACGCCATCAGAGTAATATTAGTGTGACGTAAGCAGAGTTCAAGGTGTAGAGGTGGACTCACTGTTCTCTCAGACTGCTTTGGCTCTCCTGGAAGATGAGGTCTATCATGTCTTCAGCAGTCACCTGAGATGGGATCTGGTTTTTCTGCTGAAGCCTCAGGAGCTCTCTCACCAGTGCAATCTTTAAAAAAAACAGTCAGGAGATCAGGCAATTTTCAGCATGATAAGACTTTACTTGCTTTATTATATTTTACCTTGCATGGTGTATTAGTGTGGGCTTGAAGGGAAGTAGGTCTTACCTGAGTCTTGTAGCTGCTCTCATGCCAGCAGATCTGCTGATAGTAGATGGGTGTGTCAAACAACATCTTAAAAGCGAAAAAGACATGTCACTTTTAGGTTGAGTCATTAATTTTAAAATCACAACACTGGAAATGTTTAAAATCCAGCTCCAGTAAAGACAAAAACAAAATGCTCACGTACCCCGATGGGTCTGTAGAATCCTTTGCTTCCTTCAATGAACTCCATCGATATTTTGTTGCTGTATTTTACAATACAACAAAAAAGCCACACAGTCAAAGCGACAGCGTAAATTTGCACAAGGTCAACAGTAGACTCTGAAGAGTACTGACAGTTGATATCTCTGGCACAAATGAGCAGAATGTTTTTCAGGTCTCTTTCACAATCTCTGAGTTTTAGAATAGAATCCACGGAAGTTCTGTTCTAGAACTGAACTCACTGAGAGCACAACAAGTGGGTCACCACGGAAACGCTTTTTGAAAGCATTAACAAAATGCTTTCAAAAAGCGTTTCCGTGGTGACCCACTTGTTAATTAAAATGTCTGTAACCAGCTATATGACACTACTGTGAAATGATGCATGCCTAAACATAATATATCCAACAATGTTGTTGTCACAACCCCAGTTGATGATGTGAAGAGCTTCCAATTACCCACATCGAAAAGCCAAACGTATTTTCTTGGCGAAAAATTGGAAGATGCGGCACCGCCATACGGACTCCGTTTATCGTAGCGTCACGGTGTTCGTAATGTAGCTTCACCAATGAGTTGTGTATGTTTTAAAAGTGGAATGAAGTTGATGGGGTCAACTATGTCGTATCAGAACATGTAAACGTAAAGGGTGGAGCTGTGGAGGCATTAGACCATGCCCCTGGGCGGCGACCACATCAGTGTGTATCCACCTGTGTATCAATTTTCATGATGATACGAGTTTAATCAGGCCATCAAAAAAACCAAACAACTGGTCACTTCCTGTTACCATTGGGGGGCGCCATGAGTAAGGCATGACATTAATAGATTAGCATGTTCAGGGCTGAGTCCCCGTCATGCTCAGAAAATTTGAAGCTGCTCGGATAAAGTATGTGAACGTGAGAGTCGTTCGAATCTAGACAGCGAATTCGCCAAAATTTCTCGAGCCCTAGCGGCCACACATTTTGACCTAATTACGTGCAGAGCACAACTTTTGCTCACCTAGGTCTGGAGATGAAGTGCACCAAATTTCACGTCGATGAGACGAAATACCTAGGACGAGTTCGTTTTCATCAGAAAATCCAAAATTCAAAATGGCCGACTTCCTATTTGGAGTAGACAATTGGTTGGTTTATCGTAGCTTCACGTTGTTCGTAATGTAGCTTCAACAATGTGTTGTGGATGTTTTAGAAGTGGAATGACGTTTATGGAGTCAACTATGTCGTATCAGAACATGAAAATGTAAAGGGTGGCACTGTGGAGGCATTTGGCCACACCCCTGGGCGGGGACCACATCAGATGTTAGAGGACGCCAGCCTTGACCTGTGTGTCAATTTTCATGATGATACGACTTTATTTAAACCGTCAAAACACCAAACGTATTTTCTCGAAAAATGGTCAAAAATTGCTGCGCCGCCATACGGGCGCTGTGAGCCGTAGCCTCACAGCGATCGGACTGTAGCTTCACTGATTTGTTATTTATGTTTATGAAGTAGAATGAAGTTGATGGAGTAAATTATGTGAAATCGGTAAAAGTAAAAAATAAGAACAGGTCATTTCCTGTTACCACCGGGGGCGCCATGAGTAAGACTTGGTATGAATAAATCATAACGTTCAGGGCCGCACCCCCATCTTCCTCAGAAAATTTGAAGCTGCTCGAGTCGAGTCTGTGAACGTGAGAGTCGTTCGAATTGAGACGGCGAATTCGCCAAAGTTTCTCCAGCCCTAGCGGCCATGCCCTTTGATCTAATTACATGCAGAGCACAACTTTTCCCCAGTTAGGTCTGGAGATCAATTGTACCAAATTTCAAGTCGGTCGGAAGAAATCCCTAGGACAAGTTCATTTTCATCAGAAAATCTGAAATTCAAAATGGCCGACTTCCTGTTTGGAGTAGACAATTGGTGCAAGAGACTTTTTTGTGCGTCTGCTCTAGTTGCACATGTGTACCGATTTTCTTGTTCCAACTCCATAAAAACCCCTATGGGGAGGGGTTTTTCAAAGTTTTAAGGGGGCGCTATGGAGCCATTTTGACCGTTTATGGACGTGGCCCCCATCAGATGTTAGAGATCGTCAAGCTTGACCTGTGTATCAAATTTCATGATGATACGACTTTTTTAAAGCCATCAAAAAGCCAGATGTATTTTGTTGGTGAAAAATCGGAAGATGCAGCACCGCCATACGGACGCCATTTTTCGTAGCTTCACGGTGTTCGTAATGTAGCTTCACCAATGAGTTGTGGATGTTTTAGAAGTAGAATGAAGTCGATGGGGTCAACTATGTCGTATCAGAACATGTAAACGTAAAGGGTGGCGCTGTGGAGGCATTTTGCCACGCCCCTCGGCGGGGACCACATCAGATGTTAGAGGATGCCAGCCTTGACCTCTGAATCAATTTTCATGATGATACGACTTTATTTCGGCCGTTAAAAAGCCAAACGTATTTTCTCGAAAAATTGTCAAAATTTGCCGCGCCGCCACACGGACGTCGTTAGGCGTAGCCTCACAGCGTTCGGACTGTAGCTTCACTGAGTTGTTATTTATGTTTTAGAAGTGTAATGAAGTTGATGGAGTAAATTATGTGAAATCGGTAAAAGGAAAACGTAAGAACGGGCCACTTGTTACCACTGGGGGGCGCTACGAGTAAGGTTTGATATGAATACATCAGAACGTTCAGGGCCACGTCCCTGTCAATCTCAGAAAATTTGAAGTTGCTAGGATCCACTATGTGAACGTGAGAGCCGTTCGAATTTTGAAAAGTTTGTCGAGCCCTGGCGACTACGCCCTTTGACCTAATTACACGCAGAGCACAACTTTTGCTCAGCTCGGTCTGGAGATGTTCTGTACCAAATTTCAAGTCGATCGGACAAAATCGCTAGGACGAGTTCGTTTTCATCAGAAAATAGAAAATTCAAAATGGCCGACTTCCTGTTGGAATTTCAACTTCCTGCCAAGAGACAATTTTGTTTGTACATGTATGCTTAACATCTCTACCAATTGTCGTTGAGGTACGACAAAGTTGGCGAATTTCCCTATGGGATTTTTTTGACTTTGTAGGGGACACTACTCAGCCATTTCGCAAGCGCCGTGTGCAATCACCCCAAAATATCGAATTTCGGGGCAGGCCGCAGGAATGTGCAAATTTATACAACTTTTTAAGGTTGGGAAAAGGGCGAAAATTGGGAAAACAGATGTTCAGGAATTAGAATAATAATAATAAACACTACAGTTTCAATAGGTCCCTTGCGGACCTGTTTCACAGTCCGCTCGGGCCCCAATAAACACTACAGTTTCAACAGGTCCCTTGCGGACCTGTTTCACAGTCCGCTCGGGCCCTAATAATAAACACTACAGTTTCAATAGGTCCCTTGCGGACCTGTTTCACAGTCCGCTCGGGCCCTAATAATAAACACTAAAGTTTCAATAGGTCCCTTGCGGACCTGTTTGACAGTCCGCTCGGGCCCTAATAATAATAATAATAATAAACACTACAGAGTCAATAGCTCCCTTGCGGACCTGTTTCACAGTCCGCTCGGGCCCTAATAATAAGAATAAACATTACAGTTTCAACAGGTCCCTTGCGGACCTGTTTCACAGTCCGATCGGGCCCTAATAATAAACACTACAGTTTCAATAGGTCCCTTGCGGACCTGTTTCACAGTCCGCTCGGGCCCAAATAATAATAATAAGAATAAACATTACATTTTCAATAGGTCCCTTGCGGACCTGTTTCACAGTCCGCTCGGGCCCTAATAATAATAATAATAATAATAAACACTACAGAGTCAATAGGTCCCTTGCGGACCTGTTTCACAGTCCGCTCGGGCCCTAATAATAATAATAACAATAAACATTACAGTTTCAATAGGTCCCTTGCGGACCTGTTTCACAGTCCGCTCGGGCCCTAATAAACACTACAGTTTCAATAGGTCCCTTGCGGACCTGTTTCACAGTCTGCTCGGGCCCTAATAATAATAATAAGAATAAATATTACAGTTTCAATAGCTCCCTTGCGGACCTGTTTCACAGTCCGCTCGGGCCCTAATAAACACTACAGTTTCAATAGGTCCCTTGCAGAACTGTTTCACAGTCCGCTTGGGCCCTAATAAATGATTAGTTTGACAACTAATGACCAGGCTACTAACAGAAATAATAAAATAGAAAATAAAACTAGGATAAAGGAAGATTGATGGAGGATACATGGTATTGACTCACTGTGACAAAAATGGAATGAATGATTAAACAAAGGTTAAGTTCAAAGAATGAATATCTGATTAATTAATTCAATGTGACCAGTTTAATTCAGTGGTGGTTATCTAGACCAAATTAAGAATTAGGTTGGGAAAGGGGCGAAAATTGGGAAAACAGATGTTCAGGAATTAGAATAATAACAATAATAAACACTACAGTTTCAATAGGTCCCTTGCAGACCTGTTTCACAGTCCGCTCGGGCCCTAATAAACACTACAGTTTCAATAGGTCCCTTGCGGACCTGTTTCACAGTCCGCTCGGGCCCTAATAATAAACACTACAGTTTCAATAGGTCCCTTGCGGACCTGTTTCACAGTCCGCTCGGGCCCTAATAATAAGAATAAACATTACAGTTTCAACAGGTCCCTTGCGGACCTGTTTCACAGTCCGCTCGGGCCCTAATAAACACTACAGTTTCAATAGGTCCCTTGCGGACCTGTTTCACAGTCCGCTCGGGCCCTAATAAACGCTACAGTTTCAATAGGTCCCTTGTGGACCTGTTTCACAGTCCGCTCGGGCCCTAATAATAAACACTACAGTTTCAATAGGTCCCTTGCGGACCTGTTTCACAGTCCGCTCTGGCCCTAATAATAAGAATAAACATTACAGTTTCAACAGGTCCCTTGCGGACCTGTTTCACAGTCCGCTCGGGCCCTAATAATAACCACTACAGTTTCAATAGGTCCCTTGCGGACCTGTTTCACAGTCCGCTCGGGCCCTAATAATAATAATAAGAATAAACATTACAGTTTCAATAGGTCCCTTGCGGACCTGTTTCACAGTCCGCTCGGGCCCTAACAAACAGTACAGCTTCAATATAGGTCCCTTGCGGACCTGTTTCACAGTCCGCTCGGGCCCTAATAATAAACACTACAGTTTCAATAGGTCCCTTGCGGACCTGTTTCACAGTCCGCTCGGGCCCTAATAAACACTACAGTTTCAATAGGTCCCTTGCGGACCTGTTTCACAGTCCGCTCGGGCCCTAATAAACACTACAGTTTCAATAGGTCCCTTGCGGACCTGTTTCACAGTCCGCTCGGGCCCTAATAATAAACACTACAGTTTCAATAGGTCCCTTGCGGACCTGTTTGACAGTCCGCTCGGGCCCTAATAACAATAATAATAATAATAAAAAACACTACAGAGTCAATAGGTCCCTTGCGGACCTGTTTCACAGTCCACTCGGGCCCTAATAATAAGAATAAACATTACAGTTTCAACAGGTCCCTTGCGGACCTGTTTCACAGTCCGCTCGGGCCCTAATAATAAACACTACAGTTTCAATAGGTCCCTTGCAGACCTGTTTCACAGTCCGCTCGGGCCCTAATAAACACTACAGTTTCAATAGGTCCCTTGCGGACCTGTTTCACAGTCCGCTCGGGCCATAATAAACACTACAGTTTCAATAGGTCCCTTGCGGACCTGTTTGACAGTCCGCTCGGGCCCTAATAATAGGAATAAACATTACAGTTTCAACAGGTCCCTTGCGGACCTGTTTCACAGTCCGCTCGGGCCCTAATAATAACCACTACAGTTTCAATAGGTCCCTTGCGGACCTGTTTCACAGTCCGCTCGGGCCCTAATAATAAGAATAAACATTACAGTTTCAACAGGTCCCTTGCGGACCTGTTTGACAGTCCGCTCGGGCCCTAATAACAATAATAATAATAATAAAAAACACTACAGAGTCAATAGGTCCCTTGCGGACCTGTTTCACAGTCCGCTCGGGCCCTAATAATAAGAATAAACATTACAGTTTCAACAGGTCCCTTGCGGACCTGTTTCACAGTCCGCTCGGGCCCTAATAATAAACACTACAGTTTCAATAGGTCCCTTGCGGACCTGGTTGACAGTCCGCTCGGGCCCAATAATAATAATAATAAACACTACAGTTTCAATAGGTCCCTTGCGGACCTGTTTCACAGTCCGCTCGGGCCATAATAAACACTACAGTTTCAATAGGTCCCTTGCGGACCTGTTTGACAGTCCGCTCGGGCCCTAATAATAGGAATAAACATTACAGTTTCAACAGGTCCCTTGCGGACCTGTTTCACAGTCCGCTCGGGCCCTAATAATAAACACTACAGTTTCAATAGGTCCCTTGCAGACCTGTTTCACAGTCCGCTCGGGCCCTAATAAACACTACAGTTTCAATAGGTCCCTTGCGGACCTGTTTCACAGTCCGCTCGGGCCATAATAAACACTACAGTTTCAATAGGTCCCTTGCGGACCTGTTTCACAGTCCGCTCGGGCCCTAATAATAAGAATAAACATTACAGTTTCAACAGGTCCCTTGCGGACCTGTTTCACAGTCCGCTCGGGCCCTAATAATAACCACTACAGTTTCAATAGGTCCCTTGCGGACCTGTTTCACAGTCCGCTCGGGCCCTAATAATAATAATAAGAATAAACATTACAGTTTCAATAGGTCCCTTGCGGACCTGTTTCACAGTCCGCTTGGGCCCTAATAAACACTACAGTTTCAATAGGTCCCTTGCGGACCTGTTTCACAGTCCGCTCGGGCCCTAATAATAAACACTACACTTTCAATAGGTCCCTTGCGGACCTGTTTCACAGTCCGCTCGGGCCCTAATAATAATAATAAACACTACAGTTTCAATAGGTCCCTTGCGGACCTGTTTCACAGTCCGCTCGGGCCCTAATAAACACTACAGTTTCAATAGGTCCCTTGCGGACCTGTTTCACAGTCCGCTCGGGCCCTAATAATAAACACTACAGTTTCAATAGGTCCTTTGCGGACCTGTTTGACAGTCCGCTCGGGCCCTAATAACAATAATACTAATAATAAAAAACACTACAGTTTCAATAGGTCCCTTGCGGACCTGTTTCACAGTCCGCTCGGGCCCTAATAATAATAATAAGAATAAACATTACAGTTTCAATAGGTCCCTTGCGGACCTGTTTCACAGTCCGCTTGGGCCCTAATAAACACTACAGTTTCAATAGGTCCCTTGCGGACCTGTTTCACAGTCCGCTCGGGCCCTAATAATAAACACTACAGTTTCAATAGGTCCCTTGCGGACCTGTTTCACAGTCCGCTCGGGCCCTAATAATAACAATAAACACTACAGTTTCAATAGGTCCCTTGCGGACCTGTTTCACAGTCCGCTCGGGCCCTAATAAACACTACAGTTTCAATAGGTCCCTTGCGGACCTGTTTCACAGTCCGCTCGGGCCATAATAAACACTACAGTTTCAATAGGTCCCTTGCGGACCTGTTTCACAGTCCGCTCGGGCCCTAATAATAAGAATAAACATTACAGTTTCAACAGGTCCCTTGCGGACCTGTTTCACAGTCCGCTCGGGCCCTAATAATAAACACTACAGTTTCAATAGGTCCCTTGCGGACCTGTTTCACAGTCCGCTCGGGCCCTAATAATAATAATAATAAGAATAAACATTACAGTTTCAATAGGTCCCTTGCGGACCTGTTTCACAGTCCGCTCGGGCCCTAATAAACACTACAGTTTCAATAGGTCCCTTGCGGACCTGTTTCACAGTCCGCTCGGGCCCTAATAATAAACACTACAGTTTCAATAGGTCCCTTGCGGACCTGTTTCACAGTCCGCTCGGGCCCTAATAATAAACACTACAGTTTCAATAGGTCCCTTGCGGACCTGTTTCACAGTCCGCTCGGGCCCTAATAACAATAATACTCATACTAAACACTACAGTTTCAATAGGTCCCTTGCGGACCTGTTTCACAGTCCGCTCGGGCCCTAATAATAAGAATAAACATTACAGTTTCAACAGGTCCCTTGCGGACCTGTTTCACAGTCCACTCGGGCCCTAATAAACACTACAGTTTCAATAGATCCCTTGCGGACCTGTTTCACAGTCCGCTCGGGCCCTAATAATAAACACTACAGTTTCAATAGGTCCCTTGCGGACCTGTTTCACAGTCCGCTCAGGCCCTAATAATAAACACTACAGTTTCAATAGGTCCCTTGCGGACCTGTTTGACAGTCCGCTCGGGCCCTAATAACAATAATAATAATAAGAATAAAAACAACACTGTCAACATGACCCTTGCGGACCTGTTTCACAGTCCGCTCGGGCCCTAATAATAAGACTAAACATTACAGTTTCAACAGGTCCCTTGCGGACCTGTTTCACAGTCCGCTCGGGCCCTAATAATAAACACTACAGTTTCAATAGGTCCCTTGCGGACCTGTTTCACAGTCCGCTCGGGCTCGAATAATAATAATAGAATAACCATTACAGTTTCAATAGGTCCCTTGCAGACCTGTTTCACAGTCCGCTCGGGCCCTAATAAACACTACAGTTTCAATAGGTCCCTTGCGGACCTGTTTCACAGTCCGCTCTGGGCCTAATAAGAATAATAATAATAATAAACAATACAGTTTCAATAGGTCCCTTGCGGACCTGTTTCACAGTCCGCTCGGGCCCTAATAATAAGAATAAACATAACAATTTCAAAAGGTACCATGCGGACCAGGTACACAGTCCGCTACCGCCCTAATAATAAACACTACAGTAGCAATAGGACCCTTGCGGACCTGTTTCACAGTCCGCTCGGGCCCTAATAATAATAATAAGAATAAACATTACAGTTTCAATAGGTCCCTTGCGGACCTGTTTCACAGTCCGCTTGGGCCCTAATAAACACTACAGTTTCAATAGGTCCCTTGCGGACCTGTTTCACAGTCCGCTCGGGCCCTAATAATAAACACTACAGTTTCAACAGGTCCCTTGCGGACCTGTTTCACAGTCCGCTCGGGTCCTTATAATAATGATAAACACTACAGTTTCAATAGGTCCCTTGCGGACCTGTTTCACAGTCCACTCGGGCCCTAATAATAAACACTACAGTTTCAATAGGTCCCTTGCGGACCTGTTTCACAGTCCGCTCGGGCCCTAATAATAAACACTACAGTTTCAATAGGTCCCTTGCGGACCTGTTTGACAGTCCGCTCGGGCCCTAATAACAATAATACTAATAATAAAAACACTACAGAGTCAATAGGTCCCTTGCGGACCTGTTTCACAGTCCGCTCGGGCCCTAATAATAAGAATAAACATTACAGTTTCAACAGGTCCCTTGCGGACCTGTTTCACAGTCCACTCGGGCCCTAATAAACACTACAGTTTCAATAGATCCCTTGCGGACCTGTTTCACAGTCCGCTCGGGCCCTAATAATAAACACTACAGTTTCAATAGGTCCCTTGCGGACCTGTTTGACAGTCCGCTCGGGCCCTAATAACAATAATAATAATAAGAATAAACATTACAGTTTCAATAGGTCCCTTGCGGACCTGTTTCACAGTCCGCTCGGGCCCTAATAATAAGACTAAACATTACAGTTTCAACAGGTCCCTTGCGGACCTGTTTCACAGTCCGCTCGGGCCCTAATAATAAACACTACAGTTTCAATAGGTCCCTTGCGGACCTGTTTCACAGTCCGCTCGGGCTCGAATAATAATAACAAGAATAAACATTACATTTTCAATAGGTCCCTTGCGGACCTGTTTCACAGTCCTTCGGGCCCTGATAAACACTACAGTTTCAATAGGTCCCTTGCGGACCTGTTTCACAGTCCGCTCGGGCCCTAATAATAACAATAAACACTACAGTTTCAATAGGTCCCTTGCGGACCTGTTTCACAGTCCGCTCGGGCCCTAATAATAATAATAAGAATAAACATTACATTTTCAATAGGTCCCTTGCGGACCTGTTTCACAGTCCGCTCGGGCCCTAATAAACACTACAGTTTCAATAGGTCCCTTGCGGACCTGTTTCACAGTCCGCTCGGGCCCTAATAATAAACACTACAGTTTCAATAGGTCCCTTGCGGACCTGTTTCACAGTCCGCTCAGGCCCTAATAATAAACACTACAGTTTCAATAGGTCCCTTGCGGACCTGTTTGACAGTCCGCTCGGGCCCTAATAACAATAATAATAATAATAAAAAACATTACAGAGTCAATAGGTCCCTTGCGGACCTGTTTCACAGTCCGCTCGGGCCCTAATAATAAGACTAAACATTACAGTTTCAACAGGTCCCTTGCGGACCTGTTTCACAGTCCGCTCGGGCCCTAATAATAAACACTACAGTTTCAATAGGTCCCTTGCGGACCTGTTTCACAGTCCGCTCGGTCTCGCATACTACTAATAAGAATAAACATTACAGTTTCAATAGGTCCCTTGCGGACCTGTTTCACAGTCCGCTCGGGCCCTAATAAACACTACAGTTTCAATAGGTCCCTTGCGGACCTGTTTCACAGTCCGCTCGGGCCCTAATAATAATAAACACTACAGTTTCAATAGGTCCCTTGCGGACCTGTTTCACAGTCCGCTCGGGCCCTAATAATAAACACTACAGTTTCAATAGGTCCCTTGCGGACCTGTTTCACAGTCCGCTCGGGCCCTAATAATAAGAATAAACATTACAGTTTCAACAGGTCCCTTGCGGACCTGTTTCACAGTCCGCTCGGGCCCTAATAATAAACACTACAGTTTCAATAGGTCCCTTGCGGACCTGTTTCACAGTCCGCTCGGGCCCTAATAATAATAAGAATAAACATTACAGTTTCAATAGGTCCCTTGCGGACCTGTTTCACAGTCCGCTCTGGCCCTAATTACAGTTTCAATAGGTCCCTTGCGGACCTGTTTCACAGTCCGCTCGGGCCCTAATAATAAACACTACAGTTTCAAAAGGTCCCTTGCGGACCTGTTTCACAGTCCGCTCGGGCCCTAGTAATAATAATAAACACTACAGTTTCAATAGGTCCCTTGCGGACCTGTTTCACAGTCCACTCGGGCCCTAATAATGATAATAAACACTACAGTTTCAATAGGTCCCTTGCGGACTTGTTTCACAGTCCGCTCGGGCCCTATTAATAAACACTACAGTTTCAATAGGTCCCTTGCGGACCTGTTTCACAGTCCGCTCGGGCTCGAATAATAATAATAAGAATAAACATTACATTTTCAATAGGTCCCTTGCGGACCTGTTTCACAGTCCACTCGGGCCCTAATAATGATAATAAACACTACAGTTTCAATAGGTCCCTTGCGGACTTGTTTCACAGTCCGCTCGGGCCCTATTAATAATAATAATAAGATTAAACATTACAGTTTCAATAGGTCCCTTGGGGACCTGTTTCACAGTCTGCTCAGGCCCTAATAATAAGAATAAACATTACTGTTTCAACAGGTCCCTTGCGGACCTGTTTCACAGTCCGCTCGGGCCCTAATAATAAACACTGCAGTTTCAATAGGTCCCTTGCGGACCTGTTTGACAGTCCGCTCGGGCCCTAATAACAATAATAATAATAAGACTAAACATTACAGTTTCAACAGGTCCCTTGCGGACCTGTTTCACAGTCCGCTCGGGCCCTAATAATAAGACTAAACATTACAGTTTCAACAGGTCCCTTGCGGACCTGTTTCACAGTCCGCTCGGGCCCTAATAATAAACACTACAGTTTCAATAGGTCCCTTGCGGACCTGTTTCACAGTCCGCTCGGGCTCGAATAATAATAACAAGAATAAACATTACATTTTCAATAGGTCCCTTGCGGACCTGTTTCACAGTCCGCTCGGGCCCTGATAAACACTACAGTTTCAATAGGTCCCTTGCGGACCTGTTTCACAGTCCGCTCGGGCCCTAATAATAACAATAAACACTACAGTTTCAATAGGTCCCTTGCGGACCTGTTTCACAGTCCGCTCGGGCCCTAATAATAATAATAAGAATAAACATTACATTTTCAATAGGTCCCTTGCGGACCTGTTTCACAGTCCGCTCGGGCCCTAATAAACACTACAGTTTCAATAGGTCCCTTGCGGACCTGTTTCACAGTCCGCTCGGGCCCTAATAATAAACACTACAGTTTCAATAGGTCCCTTGCGGACCTGTTTCACAGTCCGCTCGGGCTCGAATAATAATAATAAGAATAAACATTACTGTTTCAACAGGTCCCTTGCGGACCTGTTTCACAGTCCGCTCGGGCCCTAATAATAAACACTGCAGTTTCAATAGGTCCCTTGCGGACCTGTTTGACAGTCCGCTCGGGCCCTAATAATAGGAATAAATATTACATTTTCAACAGGTCCCTTGCGGACCTGTTTCACAGTCCACTCGGGCCCTAATAATAAACACTACAGTTTCAAGAGGTCCCTTGCGGACCTGTTTCACAGTCCGCTCGGGCCCTAATAATAATAATAATAAGAATAAACATTACAGTTTCAATAGGTCCCTTGCGGACCTGTTTCACAGTCCGCTCAGGCCCTAATAAACACTACAGTTTCAATAGGTCCCTTGCGGACCTGTTTCACAGTCCGCTCGGGCCCTAATAAACACTACAGTTTCAATAGGTCCCTTGCGGACCTGTTTCACAGTCCGCTCGGGCCCTAATAATAAACACTACAGTTTCAATAGGTCCCTTGCGGACCTGTTTGACAGTCTGCTCGGGCCCTAATAATAATAATAATAATAATAATAATAAACACTACAGAGTCAATAGGTCCCTTGCGGACCTGTTTCACAGTCCGCTCGGGCCCTAATAATAAGAATAAACATTACAGTTTCAACAGGTCCCTTGCGGACCTGTTTCACAGTCCACTCGGGCCCTAATAAACACTACAGTTTCAATAGATCCCTTGCGGACCTGTTTCACAGTCCGCTCGGGCCCTAATAATAAACACTACAGTTTCAATAGGTCCCTTGCGGACCTGTTTCACAGTCCGCTCAGGCCCTAATAATAAACACTACAGTTTCAATAGGTCCCTTGCGGACCTGTTTGACAGTCCTCGGGCCCTAATAACAATAATAATAATAATAAAAACATTACAGAGTCAATAGGTCCCTTGCGGACCTGTTTAACAGTCCGCTCGGGCCCTAATAATAAGACTAAACATTACAGTTTCAACAGGTCCCTTGCGGACCGGTTTGACAGTCCGCTCGGCCCTAATAATAAACACTACCGTTTCAATAGGTCCCTTGCGGACCTGTTTCACAGTCCGCTCGGGCTCGAATAATAATAATAAGAATAAACATTACATTTTCAATAGGTCCCTTGCGGACCTGTTTCACAATCCTTCGGGCCCTAATAATAAACACTACAGTTTCAATAGGTCCCTTGCGGACCTGTTTCACAGTCCGCTCGGGCCCTGATAAACACTACAGTTTCAATAGGTCCCTTGCGGACCTGTTTCACAGTCCGCTCGGGCCCTAATAATAACAATAAACACTACAGTTTCAATAGGTCCCTTGCGGACCTGTTTCACAGTCCGCTCGGGCCCTAATAATAACAATAAACACTACAGTTTCAATAGGTCCCTTGCGGACCTGTTTCACAGTCCGCTCGGGCCCTAATAATAATAATAAGAATAAACATTACATTTTCAATAGGTCCCTTGCGGACCTGTTTCACAGTCCGCTCGGGCCCTAATAAACACTACAGTTTCAATAGGTCCCTTGCGGACCTGTTTCACAGTCCGCTCGGGCCCTAATAATAAACACTACAGTTTCAATAGGTCCCTTGCGGACCTGTTTCACAGTCCGCTCGGGCTCGAATAATAATAATAAGAATAAACATTACATTTTCAATAGGTCCCTTGCGGACCTGTTTCACAGTCCGCTCGGGCCCTAATAAACACTACAGTTTCAATAGGTCCCTTGCGGACCTGTTTGACAGTCCGCTCGGGCCCTAATAATAGGAATAAATATTACAGTTTCAACAGGTCCCTTGCGGACCTGTTTCACAGTCCACTCGGGCCCTAATAATAACCACTACAGTTTCAAGAGGTCCCTTGCGGACCTGTTTCACAGTCCGCTCGGGCCCTAATAATAATAATAATAAGAATAAACATTACAGTTTCAATAGGTCCCTTGCGGACCTGTTTCACAGTCCGCTCGGGCCCTAATAAACACTACAGTTTCAATAGGTCCCTTGCGGACCTGTTTCACAGTCCGCTCGGGCCCTAATAAACACTACAGTTTCAATAGGTCCCTTGCGGACCTGTTTCACAGTCCGCTCGGGCCCTAATAATAAACACTACAGTTTCAATAGGTCCTTTGCGGACCTGTTTGACAGTCCGCTCGGGCCCTAATAACAATAATACTAATAATAAAAAACACTACAGAGTCAATAGGTCCCTTGCGGACCTGTTTCACAGTCCGCTCGGGCCCTAATAATAAGAATAAACATTACAGTTTCAACAGGTCCCTTGCGGACCTGTTTCACAGTCCACTCGGGCCCTAATAAACACTACAGTTTCAATAGATCCCTTGCGGACCTGTTTCACAGTCCGCTCGGGCCCTAATAATAAACACTACAGTTTCAATAGGTCCCTTGCGGACCTGTTTCACAGTCCGCTCAGGCCCTAATAATAAACACTACAGTTTCAATAGGTCCCTTGCGGACCTGTTTGACAGTCCGCTCGGGCCCTAATAACAATAATAATAATAATAAAAAACATTACAGAGTCAATAGGTCCCTTGCGGACCTGTTTCACAGTCCGCTCGGGCCCTAATAATAAGACTAAACATTACAGTTTCAACAGGTCCCTTGCGGACCTGTTTCACAGTCCGCTCGGGCCCTAATAATAAACACTACAGTTTCAATAGGTCCCTTGCGGACCTGTTTCACAGTCCGCTCGGGCTCGAATAATAATAATAAGAATAAACATTACATTTTCAATAGGTCCCTTGCGGACCTGTTTCACAGTCCGCTCGGGCCCTAATAATAAACACTACAGTTTCAATAGGTCCCTTGCGGACCTGTTTCACAGTCCGCTCGGGCTCGAATAATAATAATAAGGATAAACATTACATTTTCAATAGGTCCCTTGCGGACCTGTTTCACAGTCCGCTCGGGCCCTAATAATAACAATAAACACTACAGTTTCAATAGGTCCCTTGCGGACCTGTTTCACAGTAGTCACGGGCGCTTATCTTACCAATAAACACTACAGTTTCAATAGGTCCCTTGCGGACCTGTTTCACAATCCTTTCGGGCCCTAATAATAATAATATGAATAAACACTACAGTTTCAATAGGTCCCTTGCGGACCTGTTTCACAGTCCGCTCGGGCCCTAATAAACACTACAGTTTCAATAGGTCCCTTGCGGACCTGTTTCACAGTCCGCTCGGGCCCTAATAATAAACACTACAGTTTCAATAGGTCCCTTGCGGACCTGTTTCACAGTCCGCTCGGGCTCGAATAATAATAATAAGAATAAACATTACATTTTCAATAGGTCCCTTGCGGACCTGTTTCACAGTCCGCTCGGGCCCTAATAAACACTACAGTTTCAATAGGTCCCTTGCGGACCTGTTTGACAGTCCGCTCGGGCCCTAATAATAGGAATAAATATTACAGTTTCAACAGGTCCCTTGCGGACCTGTTTCACAGTCCGCTCGGGCCCTAATAATAACCACTACAGTTTCAAGAGGTCCCTTGCGGACCTGTTTCACAGTCCGCTCGGGCCCTAATAATAATAATAATAAGAATAAACATTACAGTTTCAATAGGTCCCTTGCGGACCTGTTTCACAGTCCGCTCGGGCCCTAATAAACACTACAGTTTCAATAGGTCCCTTGCGGACCTGTTTCACAGTCCGCTCAGGCCCTAATAAACACTACAGTTTCAATAGGTCCCTTGCGGACCTGTTTCACAGTCCGCTCGGGCCCTAATAATAAACACTACAGTTTCAATAGGTCCCTTGCGGACCTGTTTGACAGTCCGCTCGGGCCCTAATAACAATAATACTAATAATAAAAAACACTACAGAGTCAATAGGTCCCTTGCGGACCTGTTTCACAGTCCGCTCGGGCCCTAATAATAAGAATAAACATTACAGTTTCAACAGGTCCCTTGCGGACCTGTTTCACAGTCCACTCGGGCCCTAATAAACACTACAGTTTCAATAGATCCCTTGCGGACCTGTTTCACAGTCCGCTCGGGCCCTAATAATAAACACTACAGTTTCAATAGGTCCCTTGCGGACCTGTTTCACAGTCCGCTCAGGCCCTAATAATAAACACTACAGTTTCAATAGGTCCCTTGCGGACCTGTTTGACAGTCCGCTCGGGCCCTAATAACAATAATAATAATAATAAAAAACATTACAGAGTCAATAGGTCCCTTGCGGACCTGTTTCACAGTCCGCTCGGGCCCTAATAATAAGACTAAACATTACAGTTTCAACAGGTCCCTTGCGGACCTGTTTCACAGTCCGCTCGGGCCCTAATAATAAACACTACAGTTTCAATAGGTCCCTTGCGGACCTGTTTCACAGTCCGCTCGGGCTCGAATAATAATAACAAGAATAAACATTACATTTTCAATAGGTCCCTTGCGGACCTGTTTCACAGTCCGCTCGGGCCCTGATAAACACTACAGTTTCAATAGGTCCCTTGCGGACCTGTTTCACAGTCCGCTCGGGCCCTAATAATAACAATAAACACTACAGTTTCAATAGGTCCCTTGCGGACCTGTTTCACAGTCCGCTCGGGCTCGAATAATAATAATAAGAATAAACATTACATTTTCAATAGGTCCCTTGCGGACCTGTTTCACAGTCCGCTCGGGCCCTAATAATAAGAATAAACATTACAGTTTCAACAGGTCCCTTGCGGACCTGTTTCACAGTCCGCTCGGGCCCTAATAATAAACACTACAGTTTCAATAGGTCCCTTGCGGACCTGTTTCACAGTCCACTCGGGCCCTAATAATAATAATAACAATAAACACTACAGTTTCAATAGGTCCCTTGCGGACCTGTTTCACAGTCCGCTCGGGCCCTAATAATAAACACTACAGTTTCAATAGGTCCCTTGCGGACCTGTTTCACAGTCCGCTCGGGCCCTAATAAACACTACAGTTTCAATAGGTCCCTTGCGGACCTGTTTCACAGTCCGCTCGAGCCCTAATAATAAACACTACAGTTTCAATAGGTCCCTTGCGGACCTGTTTGACAGTCCGCTCGGGCCCTAATAACAATAATAATAATAATAAAAAACACTACAGAGTCAATAGGTCCCTTGCGGACCTGTTTCACAGTCCACTCGGGCCCTAATAATAAGAATAAACATTACAGTTTCAACAGGTCCCTTGCGGACCTGTTTCACAGTCCTCTCGGGCCCTAATAATAAACACTACAGTTTCAATAGGTCCCTTGCGGACCTGTTTCACAGTCCGCTCGGGCCCTAATAATAAGACTAAACATTACAGTTTCAACAGGTCCCTTGCGGACCTGTTTCACAGTCCGCTCGGGCCCTGATAAACACTACAGTTTCAATAGGTCCCTTGCGGACCTGTTTCACAGTCCGCTCGGGCCCTAATAATAACAATAAACACTACAGTTTCAATAGGTCCCTTGCGGACCTGTTTCACAGTCCGCTCGGGCCCTAATAATAATAATAAGAATAAACATTACATTTTCAATAGGTCCCTTGCGGACCTGTTTCACAGTCCGCTCGGGCCCTAATAAACACTACAGTTTCAATAGGTCCCTTGCGGACCTGTTTCACAGTCCGCTCGGGCCCTAATAATAAACACTACAGTTTCAATAGGTCCCTTGCGGACCTGTTTCACAGTCCGCTCGGGCTCGAATAATAATAATAAGAATAAACATTACATTTTCAATAGGTCCCTTGCGGACCTGTTTCACAGTCCGCTCGGGCCCTAATAAACACTACAGTTTCAATAGGTCCCTTGGGGACCTGTTTGACAGTCCGCTCGGGCCCTAATAATAGGAATAAATATTACAGTTTCAACAGGTCCCTTGCGGACCTGTTTCACAGTCCGCTCGGGCCCTAATAATAACCACTACAGTTTCAAGAGGTCCCTTGCGGACCTGTTTCACAGTCCGCTCGGGCCCTAATAATAATAATAATAAGAATAAACATTACAGTTTCAATAGGTCCCTTGCGGACCTGTTTCACAGTCCGCTCGGGCCCTAATAAACACTACAGTTTCAATAGGTCCCTTGCGGACCTGTTTCACAGTCCGCTCGGGCCCTAATAAACACTACAGTTTCAATAGGTCCCTTGCGGACCTGTTTCACAGTCCGCTCGGGCCCTAATAATAAACACTACAGTTTCAATAGGTCCTTTGCGGACCTGTTTGACAGTCCGCTCGGGCCCTAATAACAATAATACTAATAATAAAAAACACTACAGAGTCAATAGGTCCCTTGCGGACCTGTTTCACAGTCCGCTCGGGCCCTAATAATAAGAATAAACATTACAGTTTCAACAGGTCCCTTGCGGACCTGTTTCACAGTCCACTCGGGCCCTAATAAACACTACAGTTTCAATAGATCCCTTGCGGACCTGTTTCACAGTCCGCTCGGGCCCTAATAATAAACACTACAGTTTCAATAGGTCCCTTGCGGACCTGTTTCACAGTCCGCTCAGGCCCTAATAATAAACACTACAGTTTCAATAGGTCCCTTGCGGACCTGTTTGACAGTCCGCTCGGGCCCTAATAACAATAATAATAATAATAAAAAACACTACAGAGTCAATAGGTCCCTTGCGGACCTGTTTCACAGTCCACTCGGGCCCTAATAATAAGAATAAACATTACAGTTTCAACAGGTCCCTTGCGGACCTGTTTCACAGTCCTCTCGGGCCCTAATAATAAACACTACAGTTTCAATAGGTCCCTTGCGGACCTGTTTCACAGTCCGCTCGGGCTCGAATTATAATAATAAGAATAAACATTACATTTTCAATAGGTCCCTTGCGGACCTGTTTCACAGTCCGCTCGGGCCCTAATAAACACTACAGTTTCAACAGGTCCCTTGCGGACCTGTTTCACAGTCCGCTCGGGCCCTAATAATAAACACTACAGTTTCAATAGGTCCCTTGCGGACCTGTTTCACAGTCCGCTCGGGCTCGAATAATAATAACAAGAATAAACATTACATTTTCAATAGGTCCCTTGCGGACCTGTTTCACAGTCCGCTCGGGCCCTGATAAACACTACAGTTTCAATAGGTCCCTTGCGGACCTGTTTCACAGTCCGCTCGGGCCCTAATAATAACAATAAACACTACAGTTTCAATAGGTCCCTTGCGGACCTGTTTCACAGTCCGCTCGGGCCCTAATAATAATAATAAGAATAAACATTACATTTTCAATAGGTCCCTTGCGGACCTGTTTCACAGTCCGCTCGGGCCCTAATAAACACTACAGTTTCAATAGGTCCCTTGCGGACCTGTTTCACAGTCCGCTCGGGCCCTAATAATAAACACTACAGTTTCAATAGGTCCCTTGCGGACCTGTTTCACAGTCCGCTCGGGCTCGAATAATAATAATAAGAATAAACATTACATTTTCAATAGGTCCCTTGGGGACCTGTTTGACAGTCCGCTCGGGCCCTAATAATAGGAATAAATATTACAGTTTCAACAGGTCCCTTGCGGACCTGTTTCACAGTCCGCTCGGGCCCTAATAATAACCACTACAGTTTCAAGAGGTCCCTTGCGGACCTGTTTCACAGTCCGCTCGGGCCCTAATAATAATAATAATAAGAATAAACATTACAGTTTCAATAGGTCCCTTGCGGACCTGTTTCACAGTCCGCTCGGGCCCTAATAAACACTACAGTTTCAATAGGTCCCTTGCGGACCTGTTTCACAGTCCGCTCGGGCCCTAATAAACACTACAGTTTCAATAGGTCCCTTGCGGACCTGTTTCACAGTCCGCTCGGGCCCTAATAATAAACACTACAGTTTCAATAGGTCCTTTGCGGACCTGTTTGACAGTCCGCTCGGGCCCTAATAACAATAATAATAATAATAAAAAACACTACAGAGTCAATAGGTCCCTTGCGGACCTGTTTCACAGTCCGCTCGGGCCCTAATAATAAGAATAAACATTACAGTTTCAACAGGTCCCTTGCGGACCTGTTTCACAGTCCACTCGGGCCCTAATAAACACTACAGTTTCAATAGATCCCTTGCGGACCTGTTTCACAGTCCGCTCGGGCCCTAATAAAAAACACTACAGAGTCAACAGGTCCCTTGCGGACCTGTTTCACAGTCCTCTCGGGCCCTAATAATAAACACTACAGTTTCAATAGGTCCCTTGCGGACCTGTTTCACAGTCCGCTCGGGCTCGAATTATAATAATAAGAATAAACATTACTGTTTCAACAGGTCCCTTGCGGACCTGTTTCACAGTCCGCTCGGGCCCTAATAATAAACACTGCAGTTTCAATAGGTCCCTTGCGGACCTGTTTGACAGTCCGCTCGGGCCCTAATAACAATAATAATAATAAGAAAAAACATTACAGAGTCAATAGGTCCCTTGCGGACCTGTTTCACAGTCCGCTCGGGCCCTAATAATAAGACTAAACATTACAGTTTCAACAGGTCCCTTGCGGACCTGTTTCACAGTCCGCTCGGGCCCTAATAATAAGACTAAACATTACAGTTTCAATAGGTCCCTTGCGGACCTGTTTCACAGTCCGCTCGGGCTCGAATAATAATAACAAGAATAAACATTACATTTTCAATAGGTCCCTTGCGGACCTGTTTCACAGTCCGCTCGGGCCCTGATAAACACTACAGTTTCAATAGGTCCCTTGCGGACCTGTTTCACAGTCCGCTCGGGCCCTAATAATAACAATAAACACTACAGTTTCAATAGGTCCCTTGCGGACCTGTTTCACAGTCCGCTCGGGCCCTAATAATAATAATAAGAATAAACATTACATTTTCAATAGGTCCCTTGCGGACCTGTTTCACAGTCCGCTCGGGCCCTAATAAACACTACAGTTTCAATAGGTCCCTTGCGGACCTGTTTCACAGTCCGCTCGGGCCCTAATAATAAACACTGCAGTTTCAATAGGTCCCTTGCGGACCTGTTTGACAGTCCGCTCGGGCCCTAATAACAATAATAATAATAATAAAAAACACTACAGAGTCAATAGGTCCCTTGCGGACCTGTTTCACAGTCCACTCGGGCCCTAATAATAAGAATAAACATTACAGTTTCAACAGGTCCCTTGCGGACCTGTTTCACAGGCCGCTCGGGCCCTAATAAAAATAATAATAAACACTACAGTTTCAATGGGTCCCTTGCGGACCTGTTTCACAGTCCGCTCGGGCCCTAATAAACACTACAGTTTCAATAGGTCCCTTGCGGACCTGTTTCACAGTCCGCTCGGGCCCTAATAATAACAATAAACACTACAGTTTCAATAGGTCCCTTGCGGACCTGTTTCACAGTCCGCTCGGGCCCTAATAAACACTACAGTTTCAATAGGTCCCTTGCGGACCTGTTTCACAGTCCGCTCGGGCCCTAATAAACACTACAGTTTTAATAGGTCCCCTTGCAGAACTGTTTCACAGTCCGCTTGGGCCCTAATAAATGATTAGTTTGATAACTAATGACCAGGCTACTAACAGAAATAATAAAATAGAAAATAAAACTTGGATAAAGGAAGATTGATGGAAGATACATGGTATTGACTCACTGTGACAAAAATGGAATGAATGATTAAACAAAGGTTAAGTTCAAAGAATGAATATCTGATTAATTAATTCAATGTGGCCAGTTTAATTCAGTGGTGGTTATCTAGACCAAATTAAGAATTAGGCTGTTACCAAAATTTGGTTTAGGTTTGGTGGTTTTCAGCAGTTGAGAGTGTGATCAGCAGTTGAGAGTGTGAGAGACATCAGAGAAGACTGTGAGTAATTTACTATACAGAATTGGTTTACCGTTTTAGTGATATCTTACTGAATACTATTAAGTTTGCTAGATTAAACTCTAAATTCAGGCCATTTAATTTAGAGTCTAATCATCTCTTTAATACATGTAAGATGTCTATACATTATATCTCCGTTCCTGGATGGATGGAGTGAGGAGTGCCTGCAGGTTCTGTTTGGATCTGCTGGATCTGTGCAGGCGACTTTGGCTTGAACTTCACCAGTGGCTCTTTTGGGCATCTGTGGACAGCTCTGGACATCTTTGGTCGTCTCTGGACATCTTTGGACAGTCTCTCTCTGTCTGTCTCTCCTCCTCACAGCATCGTCTCTGTGCCCTTGCTTCAATTTAGTTCCCCCCCCCCTTTGTTGGTGGGGGAGGTCGGCTGGATTCACACCAACGTGTCAACCGACAGTCTTTTCTTCTTTTAAGTTTCTTCATGACGGCTGGAGTCATTTTCTGTAGCCTGTGTCTGAGAGGAGCTGTCTCACATTTTGAGGGCAAAGGAGTAGAGAGAGGAGACAAGATGGTCTTGAGGCAGGATGCAGAGTTGGAAGGTTCTGGATAGGCTGTTCTTCATGCCATGAGGTGCTGGGTCCTGAGGAGGCCATTAAGAGGCAGCATTCAGAGTCTTTCAGTCATATCTGGAGCATGTTGAAGATTCAGGAGAAGTTGCTCTTCGTGCCATGAGGCGCTGGGCGTGCGGTGGGACAGCATGTCTCTGTCTCTGGGTTATCATTGTTTCCCTCCCCCTCCCAGCATGTGGGAGAGGGAGAACAGAGATGCAGTGGAGAGGATGAAGACCAGGACTTGACTGACTGAAGGACTGAAGAGTAGCGAGATCTCAGACCAGCTGAGGCTTTTTCTGGTCTTTGCTGAAGGTCCAGTGGGGGTGTGACCACTGGTCACTCGTTCTATTAAATCTTTTCTATTTGAAATCGTCTTTCTCTCAGCTACAGATCGATACCAAACAAACTATAGTAGGAAACCACAGAACAAAACTCGACCAATTGAATCAATAAGTAATCAACAAATTAACCAACACAGATGAATCATGGTATCAAAGCATGTAGGTAGGTGTACTACAACAGTCTATGCATAGCTTTGTATGTACAATTATTCGAAACTTAGTGTAACGTGTCACACTGATTCTGTGTAGGAGCAGAAGAAGCAGGAGGATCTTTGTGGAGACTGACCTTTGATAGGGTAAAAGTGATACTTATACGACAGTAGCTGAAGATTCAAAGCAGAGTTGATTATTAAAAGTTCATTCTTCTGGCTAAGCAAAGATAAAGAGGAATACAACATGGCTCTGGATGTGTGTGTCTGCTCAGGATGAATTTAGGAATGTAGAGCAATAAAACTTCCCCCACCTCCATATGTGTCCTGGAGTTCCTTATGATCAGTGTCCCTCCCCCCCATGGCTTGTTTATTTGGCCAGTCGTAAAACTTAAGCCTGTAGCACTTAGGTGCCAGGTAGTGTCAGGGTCCTGGAAAATACTGAGAAAGTTACAGAATGTATCCATTATAAGAAAGGTCCATTCATTTATACTCAATTTATGCTACACAAGAAACATGAAAGCTGCGTTTGAAACAGAAATAAATGACATAGATTGGAATGACTTAATAGAATCAGCAGATCTTGAAAAATGCTGTAGGATGTTTACAGACAAGATTAACTGCACCAGAGATAAATTGACCACCAAGGAACTCTAAAGATAGGGAGGCAGATATTGTACCCATGAACACTGCAGAGGAAGCTTTTGATCTGTTTATCACAAATAATATAGAGGAAAATAACTGGTTCCTTAAAAAACTCAAAATGTAAGGACAACTACCAGCTTGACACCATGTTTATTAAAAACACAGTGATGTCCTAGACCCATAAGTATACTGCCTGTGTTTTCCAAGATTGCCGAGAAGGTTGTGGCCCAACAACTAATATCGTGACACTAGTAATTTTAACTTAAATGACATGCAGTTTGGCTCTCAGCCCAATCACTCCACTGAGACACCTACATTATACCTTGTAGAAAAGATAAAATCCTACTTGGATAAAGGAGGGGTGGTCAGTGCGGTTTTCTGGATCTAAAAAAAGCTTTTGATACAGTTAATCACAAGATTCTTTTTTCAAAACTTACTACCTTTAATGTCTCTCCTAGTGTACTACAGTGGGTGTCTTCATATCTCTCTTGCAGATTACAGTGTGTGAAAGTTAACAGTCATCTGTCAGTGTTGAGTGCTCCATGTGTGTTCCACAAGGTTCTGTGTTAGGGCCTCTGTTGTTTAGTCTTTATGTAAACGACTTTCCGCAGGCATGCCTTGGTGTGGATATGCAAATGTATGCTGATGACACTGTCATTTATACTCATGCAAAAACTACTGAGCTAGCAGCTGAGAAACTGACAAATGCATTGGGGAGGATCACAGAGTGGCTTGAACAGTCGTGTCTCACTCTCAACAGAAGCAAAACAAAAGGTATGTTCTTCTCCAAAACAAAACAATCTGTCAGAGCTGACATTTTAATCGAAACTGAGGAAATTGACATTTTGAGTGAGTTTAAATATCTTGGTGTAATACTTCATTGCAATCTAAATTTTAAAGCGCACATCAAAAACCTGGTAAGAACTATAAAATACAGCCTGAAAAACTTTTGTCTCATTAGAGATTGTCTGTCTGTGGAAGCTGCAAAGACTTTTATGCACGCTATGATCCTGTCCCATATGTCTTATTGTATTACATGTTGGGCACAAGCTGGGAAGACAGACATCAAACCGTTGGAGTCACTTCACAAACTAGCCTTGAAAATTCTGGATAGAAAAACTATACAGTACCACCACTGTAGGATTTTAGATAAGCATTATCTTCTTAGCTTTGATAATTTCAAGCCATACTCAAATGTGTCTTGTTTTTAAAGTCTGGAACGGTTTGGTTCCTCCTCCACTGCAACAGTTTATACAACATCGCTCTGCACAATCTATAAGATCAACAAGGATATCCTCTACAAGTGACTGTCTAATACCTTTTCGACGCACCTCCTTTGGACAGATGGCTTTTTCTGTAAAAGCCACGACTCAGTGGAATGCCCTGCCTAATGGCATTAGGAACTGTGTTTCAATTGGCAGCTTCAAAAACAAACTGAAAAACCTGTTAAAGGACACTCAGAACTGTACCCATGTTACCCACTTTAAACAGTATTGGTGTGTGCCAAGAATTGAAACAACTCACTGCTTATTTATTTTAATGTATCTCATTGTTTTATTTTATTTATTGGCATATTTGTTTTATCTATTTTATTGCTTCTTCTTAGGGTTTCATTTATTTTATCTTGTGGTTTTAATTATTTTATTTTAATGTTTTATTGTTTAGCTCTTTTGTAATATTTAAGGATTGTGATGATTTTATTTAGTATTGTGATGTTTTTATTGTTTATATTATGTTGATCGGGACTACAGATGCAAATTGGCTTAAAGCTAACTCTGGTACAATACATCAAATGGCAACATTTATGTTTAATATTGTACATCGTCCCTCTTAAATAAACTGAGTAATAATAATAAAACGAGCGGCTCATTTATTAAACAGGAATAAACGAGAGGAGGCTGACTGGATAGTTGGTGATCACAATGCATTGTTTTTCATGGGAAAAATGAGGTGCGTCCCCGGGACGCACGGACAGTGAGTTATAATGTTATAGTTATAATGCTATTAGGCATTACAAACGTTTATTTATATATATATATATATATATATATATATATATATATATATATATATGCATGCTATAATATAATAATATGCTTATACATCAGAATTTGAAGCAAGGCCTGCTGTGAAGTACTGCAGATAATAAAGCTTGGTGTGATGGTTAAAAAAGAATAGAGTAAGCTATAGAGATCTCTGCAACATATCTGTCTTGAGCAAAGAGTCCGTATATTAAGAGGAGTACTACAGATTTTCTGTCAGAATGAATATATAACATGCATTGTACAAAAAACAAACGGTTGAAAACTACTGTTAAAACAGTAGTTATTATAAGACTAAAGAAAGTAGGAAAGTCCTGAGAGCGAAAAGAAAAAATGTAAGGTATCGGCATGCAATCAGTGCACTTGTCAAAGACTATGACTGGAGACTGGAGCAATTTGCATACGGGCATGAGATTGACTGGCTCCGCTTGGCCAAAAATACTGTGTGAATATTTAATTCTGAATATTGGACATTGTGATCATAGAAAACATTTTAGTAACCATTAAGTCAGCGATCTGTTAATAGGCTACCATTTCAACAGTTTTCCCCTGTAATATTATTGTGATTGCAAACGATAATATTTAAACTTACAGATTGACCCGGGCAGCAATGTTTTCCCATGCCGTCTCCCTCTCTTTTGTAGCTTGCACTTCTTTCTAAAAATGTTTTCAAACTGGCCATTATGATCGCATTAAGGTTTCCAGTTCAAGTGGGGTGAAAAACGCAGCCCTCCGCTTCCTTGTTGCCATGGTGACTCGTCGAATTGGGGCACCATTGATGCAGGCTTTTTAAAGTTGTGGTGCACATGCTGAACTCCAGGTGAAACTACCCCGATTTGATTAAACCAACTCAAATCACCTGTTCTAGAACAGGAAACTCAGTTTCCTATCTCAGGCTACATTTACACATAGCAGAGTATTTTGATAAACAAATATTTCCTTCCCTCTGTTTTCCAATATTACATCGTGCACACATCATATTTTTCAAAAAGTACTACAGTGTAGGAAGAAGGAGAAAGCCATGCAAGCCAATCAGAAGCCTCATCAACAACAACAACTAACACAAGCGACTGCCTGTTCCTCCGAGCCCTAATACGTCTCTGCTCCTGTACATACATTAATAGAAGAGCTGTATTTGCAAAACACTTAAAAAGTGCTTGCACCAACAGAAATGCTACTAATAACCGGAATGCTTGAATGCTCATAGACTATTCTGATGGCCGTATAACATGAAAAAGATTGCACTTTTGGTGCGTAGATTTCCTAAAACTCTGTTTTTCTGCGTTTACATTCAAACGTGAAACCGGAGTTTTCCTAAATCTCCCCTTTTGCCAGAGTTTTTAGAAAGAATGGTATTCAGAAGAGAAATTGTTTGTGTGTAAATGAAAGGCACAAACGAAGGGAAAATTCTCCGTTTTTACAAATATCCGTGTATGTGAAAATAGGCCCTAAGAGGAGATCAACTCAGAGTTCAGGGTCACACTCAGAGTTTGTTGAACCTGCTTTGTGAAACGGACCCCAGGATGAGGTAAATCAAAAAGAGTTCTGAACTGAACTTAAGCCTCTTGGATGAGAAGTGAAATGTCTTCAACAAACCTTAAACAAGTCCAGTTGACCTTTTTTGACAGTTGATAGTCTAATGAACAAAACAACCCAAAAAATAATCAATACACAAATCTTACATAAAATCATATTTGTTGATCGACACCCTACTTTATAATAGATAAATATTCTGTATATACACTGAAGAAGATTTGACTTAATTTATTTATAGGCTCCTTCAGGACAATACTGAGTGTATAAAAATATAGATTGACAGTCAATTTGTAGTCAGATTACAGTTACTAATCATAAAATCATGTGATTACTTGTGTTGTTCAACTATATGCATAACGGGAGGGCAGAAAAAAAACAAATCAAATGTTTTGTGCGTGATTGTGCAACGTTCATCATGACTTGACATTTCATAATGTTTTCGAATTTGTTGTGCGAAAGGACAAAACTATAATAGTAAATTTTAAATGGTTTTAGATATCCTGATGATGTTCACCACTTGGCTGCCAGCTTAGTAATATTATAGAGCAGAAAAAAGAGATTGTGTAAGACTTCATTTTCTTAGACTTTGTGCAAATTGAGTTTTTTTTTATGTTAAGTTTAAATTATTTTGCATGTAACTAGAAGTGTACTAATTACTTTCAGCAGTGAGTAGTAGTGCTTTTTAAAAACATAATTAGTAAAGTGTAATCCATTATCTCTTTTGAGTAACTACCCCAACACTGTAGATGACGTGTTTTCCATCTGAGAAATATGCAGTGTGATGTATTGTTTCAAGCCCTGACTAGCGTCTTCAGTTGTTCTTTCGAGCTGCAATGTCAACCCCTGCCTATCAGAGAGCCAGGCAAAGCAAGGACAAATATAAGTCCACCAGTAAATCACCATTCATTTTATCATTATATAATGCCTTTTTTTCTCATCTGGAGTTCCACAGCTGGGGCCATCAAAATGTCTTTTTTTCAGAGTTTTAGTCTGCTCTAATAAGAAATTTAATTTAAAATCACACGAATGAAACACACACATATTTAATATGCAAGTAATTAAATGAACTGATAAAAGAATAGAATAACTTAATAAAATCATGACACAAACAGCATTGCCCAAACAAAATAAAATATAAACAAATATAAACAAAATCCAGAGTGGCCAGGCATGCTTTCATGATGACAATTAAGAGGGGGTTAGTTAACTTATGGTTATCTTGGAGTTTCAATTATTAAAAATAAGATACACATCACAATACATTCTATCATATCAAAAAAAAAAAAAAAATTCTAAGACTCTACTGACAAGATGTAAATGCTTAACTATTCCATATTTTCAGGCCAACAAAAATGTGAGTAATTCAACAAGAAACAGTAAAAGTAACATCCTTTCAGGATCCCTTAGGGTCTGGGTCTATTTCATCCTGTGGAATATATAAGACTTAGTAACACTGATTGAATGGATACATTTATTTTAATTGTTATTATTATTATCATTAGTATTATTATTATTATAATTATTATTATCATGGGGAAGGGGATATTGTGTACCTATATTGGACATTTAATACGTCACATGCATGCTTATTAGAATATACATATCTACTTTTGCAAAGGTGCAACATATTTATCTTGCAAGGCAGTCAGAGGAAACTGGGCTTTTCAGGAGGTTGTCTTCAAGAGGCAGCTGCTAAACCAGAGTGTTAGTTTTTTGATCACCAAGGCATGTAAGCGTATTGTATTAGAAACCCTAAATACAAGTATGTCCAGCCAAATGTTCATGAGACATAATATGGCCCATTCAAAGCAAGTCTTTTACATACTTAATATGACTTTTTTATATTTTCTGTAAAAGGGAATATATTAGCTTTCTTGTTTGAAGACCAGTTTGCCATCTATATTTTGTATCAATGCTGCTACAGCAAACAGCTACAGTGGGACAACGTGTCTGTAATCCATATAGAATGAAACCATTGACAAGCAAACATGGCCGTGTGCCACACTTTTCAAAAACAAAATCCATGAGGCATTACTAAAATGGGCAAACAAGAGTGAACAGGCCTAACCTGAGGAGCCTGACGGCTCATGAATCCACTGCAGTTACCCTTCCAGCCAGATGAGGGCAGCGCATCAAAAACTAAAAATTCCAAGGACAGGAGGCACTGGCAGCATTCACAGTTGGCTGTGAGGGGACAAAACAAGAGCAAATGAGGGTTTGTGACACATAAATTTAAACACATAACAACATGCTTTATTTCAATCTAACAAATGGGATCAAAGCACATGAGATTCAAGGGTTTTTTGTTGTTTTTTTTCCAGTGTTTGGACACAGGAAGCAGTGTCTCGGCCATGGCCAGACTTCCAACGACAGCTGAGACGGAAGCAGAGGTTTTGCCAACTGTCTGGCTCACTCTCTAGTAGGCCTGCTTCCCTCAGGCCACTCACAGTGAGTACAGGAACATGTCCAAGGCTGTCAAATATCAGCGCACACCTGCAGTCCCAGTATTACTGGGACCTGCAGAATTAATCTGCACACGCCAAAAAAGATTGAGCTGGGACACTTGATTTGCTTCTTCCATATGCAGATGGCAGGGCTACTTTTAAACCACACCCAGATTTAATCTGTCATTTTAATGAGTGAGATTTGTGTTAACTGTCATAAATGCTTTAGAATAAATTATATTACAAGGTTGCCAGATTCAGCTGAATGAGGAATAATTGGGGCCGAATGCGCCATCAAAACTTGATAATTTGCAGTTTGAAGGGCCCTTAATAACCAGCTGGCATTTGTCTCCACAGCCTAAGCACCACCCCCTGGTGCTTAAAACTGGGGCCAGGCAAGCACCAAATCTTTGTTGGTTCAGAGCTAAGCACCGATTACGTCAGGGGCTTGGGGCGGGGTTATTGCGACCAACATGGCCGGAGTAAATACTTCCCCGCCATTTTTAAAGCAGCCAAGCGATCTTAGACGCACAAAAGCTAAAGTCAACTAAAATGGACATCAAACTGAAGCAACAGTGGACTTTTGAGGAGACAGAGTGTTTATTGTTTGGATAGGATCATTGCAACGGAAGACAAAAATCATCCTAAAGACATTAAGACCACAGTACCCTTCCCTTGTACTCTTTTGTTAAGAAAATTATTGCGTGGTAAAATGTAGGTCTTCAAACAAATAGTCTCACACGATACATTATATTCAATGATGAGCTTCCCAGAAACAAACAGTACTTTTTAAATCATGTGTATCTTTTTTTCATTTTCTAACATGGAAAAACACTGATTTCATTTCCACATATACTTTAGAACAATGATCACATTATAAAGCATTTTTATAATGACTTATACGATCAATTACCAACATATAGTTGTTGCTGGCCATATACTATCATACTGTCTTATACTATAATTGCCATAAATATGTTATAAAGCATTACAAGGTGATTATAAGTTAACACTAACTGGTTTAAATGATGAAGTATTATGCTGTTTGTCTTTGTTACTACAAAATGCTTCTGAAATGAGAGCAGTGTGGTGTGTGTGAAATGAATTTATGACAAATAGTAACTTAAATATTCCAAGTTTTTGTAGTTCTGGCTGAAAGAGAAAAAAAATATAATAAATGACAGGGAGTGGAGCTTGAGTTCGGATTGCTTAGACAAATTTCTGTTTCTAAATTTCTGTTAGCTATATTCGAACAAACAGCATGCACATTAACATGTAATGTAACAGCTGTGTTGCCCAAAACTCCACAAAAATATGTTGAAAAGTATTCTTCCCTATGTGTAGTTCTAGGTTTTCAAAGCGAAACATCAATGTACGACTGCAAAATAAAAGATTTTGAGCCATTTAAATTTCTAGATTTTAGTTGCAAGAGACTAAAATAGCGACTGCCCTCACTGAAATCAAATGCAATATTTGTAACACTAATTTTACCCCACCTGCACATAACTTTCCAACATTAAACATTTCATAAACATACATCCCATTTTCCCTTTCCGCAGCCTGCTGTTGGCTCTCGTTTGCCTCGGTCACCTGTTGCAAGAGGAAACCAGGGGTGAGGCTTCCGACGAGGGCGAACACTTGTCAGGTTTCAGGTCCCACTCCCTTTTTCTCCTGTGGAGGTGTCAACTGTATGTGGACAAGCACGCGGGATACACTCTGCCAGGGACTCAATTCATCATGAATAAATAAACAGAGAGCGATGGGCAGTGTTTTGGAGAAAAACATATTAGAAGATATTAGATATTAACCACATAAGCCTCTGATGGTCTGATTTCCCTCCTCCTTCTCTTCTGTCTCCCTCATGCAGCCCATCTGACTGCAGCACCCCTGAATAATAACACCCTTTCCTCCTCCTCCTTCACTTCTCCCCTTCTCTCTTTCCCTTCTGTTTAAAATGCCGCTCACAAGGCGCGCTCCAGTGTCCAATTTTTAAGCACACGCGCGCGCACACGCACGCGCGCGCGCACACACACACACACACACACACACACTTGCTCCTTCACTCCTCTCTCTCTCCAATCGGACGCGCTCAAGAGGCAATTCAAGTCCAATGCGGCAGGTCGAGTGTTTTATTTTATTTTATTTTTTATTATTTTATTTTAACACCCCAAACGTGAGATTGACCTCATATTTCTCAAAAAAAAAAATAAACAGGCGAAATAGAAGATGATAAATATCAGAAATAAATGTGTGCGCTCCAGCAGTTTTTCTTTCCTCTTTATTTCGGTCTATGTGAGATTCACCCGTCCGCTCTCTCTCTCTCTCTCTCTCTCTCGCTCTCTCTCTCTCTCTCTCTCTCTCTCTCCCCCCCTCCCTATCTCTCTCTCTCTATCGCTCCACATCTCTGCATTCTCCTGTTCTAGTCGTGTGGGAAGCTCGGTGAATGCGGCTGCAGAAGGAACCAGCACACTTCTGCGCCTGACACGGATATTATTTTCTCTGTCGTTACAGGAGGGGAGGGAAAACACCAGTTTGATTTTCTCTCTTTTAAACACTGTCAATTTCTTCCGACTGATTTCTGTGGCTTCGAAAATAGATTGCCTCTCTAAGTTTATTTTCATGTCTTTTTTTCTCTTATGGACCAAAAAAAGCAGAGTTTCCAGATGCTCACTCAAACAGCGGACTAAAGGCTGAATAACTGCATTATTCATTTTTACGTACTGGTTTCTGTTATCCGGACTTGTCTCTCTGGTTTATCCCTCTGTGTTTGTCTGCTTTTTCATGCGTTAAGGAGATGAGCGTACATTTTTTTTACATTTTCTCATGAATCCCTTCCCTGGATTTGGACTGAAATGAGCATCTCTTCTGCCGCCGCCTGTATATAAACTGATTGCAGAAAAAAACATCAATTTTGTAAAGTACTGGATTTATGCTACCTTAATGGAAAACAATATACTGACACAAAGAACCTGATGGGAGCATTTTTGCTGTTTTCACGCGCTGAAGCATTATCCCTGTGCGCAACTTCGCCTGAAACAATATTTATTTATTTGTTGGATCACTGGGGGGTTGCTGAGCCGAGCTAAAGCAAGGCGCGCAGTGTTTGTCATCCTCTCTCTTGTTCCCATTTTCCATCTCTCCTTTCAGCTCATTCTACTTCTGCAGATCCACCCTATAAAAGCTTAAAAAATGACAGACTTTCACTGCATCACTGACTGCCTTGCACCTTTTTTCAAGCATTGGAGTCCCCCGACACGCTGTAAAAATCTCTAAAAACCCATCTGCATCGCGCTCTCTTTCCCAATCTCTCCCTCTCCTCCCCCCCCCCTCTCTCTTTCTCTCTCTCTCTCTGTCTCTCTTTCTCTCTCTCCTGCCTGCAACCCAATGAATGATCTGCCATGGAGGTAGTACAACCACCTTGGGGACCGAACGGCCAGAGGGGGAATTTTTCCAAGCAAGAGGAGCCTGTCAGCAAGAGACGCATCGGGTGAAATCGGAGTCCCCCACCCCCACCCCATTCCCTCTCCCTCATCCTCCTCCTCTCTCCATTCCCATCTCACCCCCGCCAGTTGCTTGGCTCCGGTTGAGATACAGTCGCATACATTGGGTTATTGGAGGCTGGAGAAAACCTTGTTGCGCTCCTATAACTGCCTGCGTTCTACTTTAGCTTGCTGGGAGGACCTCTCCACCCATGTTTCACCAATGCTGCCCCCGTGTCTCCAGAGGGAGCCACATTAATAACCACCTCAGCTTTGGGTAAGTCTATTTTTTTATTTCATCTGTGTTTTGTAATTTACGTTGTTGTGTATTAATTTTGAAGTTGTAGATTTTAGCAGTACTTTGCTTTTGTTGTCTTTTTGGTGTCAAATTAAATGAAAAAAAGAATTCATGCATGCTGCTGAAACCGTCTCAATATATCAGCAGTGGGCATAGTCACAATTCTTCCACTACCCCTTGCTCCAACAGTTGCATTCCAAAATAGCCTGAATGTGCCGCTTAGTGGCTGCTGCTGGCTTCAAAAGAGACCCCATGAAAATAGACAACTGCAACCGTTTGATTATATTGATTTATACTGACAGAATATCAGTCATGCTTGCTATCCTATACATTTATTATAAATGATGCTTCATGCTTTGAATGTCAAAATATGATATGAAGCAGTTTGTGGGTTTGAGGAAGAGCATATATTTTCCTGCAGTATATTGGATTATCTGCTCTCCAATGGTTAGGGCGAGTCATTGTGTCAAAGCCTAAAGCTGCTCACTGCAATACCATTAGCATGGCAATTTGTTTATTTTCATCAAAAGGTTATAATAGCTTACTTGATAAGGTTTTCAAAATTTAAAAATAAATCATAAATGTATCAAATATGGCAGTAAAATTATTATCAGATTGCATTTTGATGGTTTGCTTTCTTTGTGTGTGCAAGCATGTCTCTGCGCCAATTTACACCTGTGTGTGTGACTATGCATGGACCTGTCTTTTTTTCTTTCTCTACAAAGGCTACTAAATGGTTTTCTGGGGGAGGACTTGTAACCAGCGAGATGCTGCTCGTTCTTTTGTTGGCAGCCTTTTCTGCCTCCATCTCCAGCTCCCTCTCCTCCTCCCTCTCCTCTCCCTCCATGTCGGACGGACCCCAGCCAGTGGACCCATCCGCCTCGAATCTGATGGCCGAGACCTGCAGCGCCTGCTCCTGCATGTCAGTTGAAAATGTGCTGTACGCCAACTGTGAGAAGGTCACCGTTTACCGTCCCACGCAGCTCATCCCACCAGCCTCACTGCTGTACCACCTGAACTTCCAGAACAACTTCTTAATCATCCTTTACCCAAACTCGTTCCTCAACTTTACCCATGCCGTGTCACTGCAGTTGGGGAACAATAAGCTGCAGAACGTGGAAGGTGGAGCGTTCATGGGGATGAGTGCATTGAAGCAGCTGCACCTGAACAATAATGAGTTGAAGGTGTTGCGAGCAGACACTTTTCAAGGGATAGAAAACTTGGAATACCTCCAGGCCGACTATAACTTGATAAAATACATTGAAAAGGGAGCGTTTAACAAATTGCACAAGCTAAAAGTGCTCATCCTGAATGATAACCTCATACAGGCACTTCCTGACAACATATTTCGCTTTGCCTCACTCACACATCTGGACATAAGGGGGAATAGGATCCAGAAGCTTCCGTATTTGGGGGTTTTGGAGCACATTGGGCGCATTGTAGAGCTGCAGTTGGATGACAACCCCTGGAACTGTACCTGTGATTTAGCACCTCTCAAGGCATGGCTTGAAAACATGCCCTATAATATTTTTATCGGTGAGGCCATATGTGAAACACCGAGTGACTTGTATGGGAGACTCCTGAAAGAAACAAACAAACAGGAACTTTGTCCTATGGGAACAGGAAGTGACTTTGATGTTCGCATGCCGCCCGCACAGCCTAATAATGGGCAGTCACCCTCCAAAATGTCCCCAACCACAGTGGCTCCCATAGCTACAAAAGCACCAAAAAACACTGACTCATCTAAGATTTACGGTAATGGTATTGTGGCTGGTTTTCCCCCATTTGGAAGAAATACCCATATTGTTTCCTTTCAGACACGGACTCCTCCATTGCTGTGTCCGCAGTCCTGCAGTTGTAAAGCCCACCCTTCTGACTTTGGCATCAGTGTCAGCTGTCAGGAGAGGAACATTAAAAATTTAGGTGATCTCATTCCAAAACCCCCAAATGCCAAGAAGCTTCACCTGAGTGGAAATTACATCCATGACATAAGCCCGACTGGTTTCCAAGGGTTTGAGGGCCTTGATTTGCTCCATCTTGGCAGCAATCAAATTGTCACAGTCCAGAAAGGAGTGTTTTCTAATCTCACTAATCTTAGGAGACTGTATTTGAATGGAAATCAGCTTGAACAGTTACACCCAGAGATGTTTTTGGGCCTAACAAACCTACAGTATCTATATTTGGAATACAATGCCATAAAAGAAATTTTAGCGGGCACATTTGACTCCATGCCGAACCTCCAACTTCTGTATCTCAACAACAATGTTTTGCGGAGTCTTCCTGCCTATGTGTTTGCGGGCGTCTCTTTAGCCAGGCTGAATCTGAAAAACAATCACTTCATGACCCTGCCAGTGAGTGGTGTCTTGGACCAGCTGCAATCATTGACCCAGATAGACCTGGAGGGGAACCCATGGGAGTGTTCCTGCGATCTTGTCGCCCTCAAACTTTGGCTAGAGAAGCTTAGTGATGGAGTGGCTGCCAAAGAGGTGAAATGTGCTTCCCCTGTGCAGTTCTCCAACATCGAGCTGCGCCTCTTGAAAAATGAGATCTTGTGCCCTAAGCTTGTGGCGAGACCACCGTTTATCCTCAGTAGCGCCACCCCTGTTTTGACCTCAGTGTCGCCTGCTGGAGTTGACAAAGCACCACCGGGAGGGCCTGTGCCTCTCTCCATCATGATCCTCAGCATCCTGGTCGTGCTTATCCTCACTGTGTTCGTGGCCTTCTGCCTTCTCGTCTTTGTCCTGAGGCGGAATAAAAAACCAGTGGGCAGGCAGGAGGGGCTCGGGAATCAGGAGTGTGGCTCTATGTCATTGCAGCTCCACAGACACAATCACAGATCTGGCAAAAAGGGCTCCATCCCAGGGGATGACTTGGGTGGAGAGACATTCATTCCCCAGACCATTGAGCACATAGGCAAGAGCCACACCTGTGGGATTGGACGCTCCTCTGACATGGATGCTGGGTTCAAGTTTGCAGACTCGCAGAGGCAGAAGATCATCCTCCGTAACAGCGCTGAAAAGGACAAAGACTCACTCTCCACCCTGGAGCGCAACAAACGTCTCAGCACCATTGATGAGCTTGAGGAGTTCCTTCCCCACCGGGAGCCCAGCATGTTCATCCAGAACTTCCTGGACAGCAAAAGAGATTTCAACAGCATAGGGATGGGTGGGTACGAGATCCGCTACCCGGAGAAAACACTGGATAAAAAGATGAAGAAGTCGTCACTGATAGGCGGGAACCACAGTAAGATTGTGGTGGAGCAACGGAAAAGTGAGTATTACGAGCTGAAAGCCAAGCTCCAAGGAACGCCTGATTACCTGCAGGTGCTCGAGGAGCAGACTGCACTGAGTAAAATATAGGGATGTTTGAATTAGTGCATTGATTACACGCACAAACGCAAGGGAGTTTGAAACACATACAGGCAGACAGATGGCCAAAAACATCTGTCTTTTTTATGGTTCTTTCTGCCCTCTCTGGACACACACACACACACACACACACACACACACACCATGTAACCCTAACCCTAACCCTGGTCCCCAAATTTTTCTCACTTTCTGTATTCATCTCCCTCTTTGCAGCCACACATGCACACACACACTCCCACACAGCAAAAAAGTGCCTTCTGGAAATCCTTAATGACCAATGTAGAGATGGACAAAATGGCTCCACACTGTATGAATCAGCATGGATCTATTTCACAATAAAAGACTTCTTGGATTACCCATGCCACCACCATGTATGAATCCTATATACATACCACAGGACACTAAAAAGCAACCAGACAGTCAAATTTGTTTGCTGCTATTAAAATGGGTACTTATTTTGTTTTTATTGTTCTTTTCTTTTCATTATCCTTTTGTTTTTTCCAACAAAATCAAAGAGTGCTGAAAACACAGAATATGCTTGAGAATATACCTCGCAGTCATTTATAAAAGAGAGAGAGAAAGTAGAAAAGGGAGGGCATGTCAGTTCTTGTTCTTTTGCTCTGGAAAGCATCTAAAAGCACGACTCTGGGATATTATTAACAGAGTTGGTGACTGAATGGATGCTACATTTTTTGTGTTTGCGGGCTAGCTGTCTGTTATTGTGAATTCGCGCTGGAGTTGATGCAGACTCTCTCCCACCCTGTCTGAATTACACACCAGTAGCAGTACAACCTGCTCTTTTTCCCGGGGAGGCCAAATGTTTAGGCACCGTAAAACTCTTTTTTTGGGTGAGGATTGACATCCTGACTTGTTCTCTTTGTGTAAAGAGCCATGTTAAATATTGTGTCCTCTGAATGGAGTTATGTTTCTCCTCAAAATTGCTACTTACAGTAACTGTGTTTTTTGGGTGAAATCTTATGGCACACACACACACACACATTGTCAGAGGACATTGTTTCTGAAAAATCCCAAAATCCATGGATAAAGAAATTTACAAAGCTGCTTGCCATGTAAGCGTAACCTGGAATTTATTTTGTAAGTCTTGCATTATTTGTATCTGTGGGACTGGTTTGTAAATTACATGAACGGACATGCGTACGGGTGTGTGTGTTCACGCAGTACGGATGGAGCATCATCATCAAGAGTCTATAAGCCAGAATTGTCACCTGTCAAACAAATAGCTAAAATAATTCAATAGTTGATCCAGCCCTCAATTTGTAGTAAAAGAATTTAACAATATAGTTTATTTATTTTTCTATGCAGGATTATTTAAAGAGTTATTGGTATTATTTAAAAATGAGTAATACAGAAAGAGTGGAAAGGAATTGATAGAATTAGAGCTAATTCTGGCCACCAGAAGTGACTGAGTCGAGTCAAGGGTTCTTGTCTCTCACTGGCAAACTCACTGGATGAAGGGTTGTGAAATGTGATCTGTGATGTTTCCTTTTTTTAATAGTGGGACACAACAAGCCGAGCCCTGATATAAGTCTGTGCAGTTTTAAGCAGTTTCCTTATTCTTGTATCTCCCACAGTATCTTGTGAAAGGTTTTCTTATTAATATTATGCAACCAAAATAAATGTGCATTTAACTTAATATGGTTCCAGAATAGCTGTGATGGTGAACAGAGGTGAGATGTATGGAAGGAAGGCATCAAATTGAAATTATAAATTGTTTAGATCTGGGCATAATCGTATCATAAAACACCATGTGCAATATTAAGAAAAACATGCTCGGTCACGATGGTGATATTTATACATAATATTTTGTTTCATTTATTTAGTTTGAGTTTATATTGTCAAAGCAGGCTCTATTTCAAAATTCATTTCTCAAGTTAACACTATCCGGTCCTTATTTAAAAATATTGTTATATTGAAATTATAAGTGTTTATTGACATTACAAATAAATAAAAAGTATCTTGGAAATTATAAGAAATATGATTTTCTATCCGGTCATAAATCTCCTGTATATTGGTTAATTTTCTCTTGTATAATCATGTTGAAATCAAGGTATTAAAATCAGCATCTATTTGCACTGTGTCCCCCTGTTTCTTTTAGTTCACGTCCTCTTAGCTATTCAAGACCACTTTACTTGACGAGAGAACAAGTCTGCCATCAAAACTGCCAACTCCTTTATACCCAGCTTTGACTTTTTCACAGAGCAAATTGGACTGTGTGACTCTCAGTGTTGGATGGACTCAAGCGAAAGGATGTTGTGCTTTGTTTTTCGTTCATGTGCAAACAGTAGCTGCCCTTCAATCCAAATGTGTTCTCTGAGTGTGTTTATTTCGAGAGAGCTATTCCTTGTTACACTTAAGGCCATGAAACCATTTGTGCTTTGCCTGTGTTCAGAACCACAGTGTCGGTGTATATTCCACCATCTCAGGTTTTACTTTTTAGTTTGTGAGCTAGAATCTTAATTCAAAAGAGGAAATACTATTTGTGATTATGACTGAAATATTTTTTGTGGTTTATTACTCAAAATAGCATTATTTTTCTTTATACTTTGAATATACCTGTTTTCCCCTTTGTACTAAATGTACCATTTTAATGCTTGTCTCTTTAAGACCCACCCACCCAAAAAAGCCTGTCTGCTCTGAGAAAGGCAATTCTCAAACTGTATATTCTGATTAGTCTATGTATGTCATAAATGAGTTGAGTTACACATTTTCTGATACAGAATGCTCCCAAAAAACTATAGGATTATCTTATTTTATAGTTTGTAGGTTGGTAGGTACTCTTCTGGTTTTGCACTTTTGATTGTGGGTCAGATGCTCTAAAAATGTCACAAAGTCAAATTTTATAGATTTAGTATTACCAGTATTTGCCTGTTAGTGTAGTCTCATTCATATTTTTCAGCATATTTTTTCTTTTTTGTCTCAAATTCAGGTCTCAAATTCAAAAACAGAATTTGTTTTTACATTATTCCGTGTGGCCCTCTTGTCAAGCAGGTATCGTTGCTCCATCTGTTTTTAGGCATTTATCGAATATTTATACCTGTTCTGTTTAGGGTTAAAAAAATCTGATTTCCTGATTCTGTGTTAAGCCCAATTTACACCGCACACGTAACAGCAGCGTAACTGCAGCAGAGTGAAAGCCACTATGAAAGACTTTCATTATAGTCAATGAGTCAATTTACACCGCCCACGTAACTGCAACGTAACTGCAGCATTGGCGAGAGATACGTGCTGGTTCTATTTTCAAGCCGTGTTGCGGCCAAAATGCGACAATTTCCACTAACTAGATCGAGCAGACAGGAAGTCAGTTTCCGGTGGATTTTCAAAATAAAATGTCACAAGGGAACTCCGGCTACTTCATTTTAACAGCACAACAGGCGGAAGACCAAATAATAGACGAGGAAAGATTTATTATCTAAGTGGAGAAACAAAGCATTATTTATGATGTCCAACATGCCTTTTATAAAGACAGCAACAGAAAAGAGAATGCATGGACTGCAAACTGCAGAAGTGGTTGGAGTTGACGGTGAGTAAATTCTACTGTAGCCTGTGTGCAACTGAATGAGTTTTCAAAAACTTACCAAAACCGGACAAAGGAAGAACAAGGGAGACATCAGCTGTGAAGTAATGAGCTGCTGTGCATAGTAAACAGGAAGTTCAAATATGTTATGTTGTGAGAGTGTGGAGCAGTCTCACATGCAGCGCTACGCTATAAAACGCTCCCGGTGTAAATTGATGTTGCAAGCAATACGTCCGTAATACGCGCGAAAAACACTACACTGCTGTTATGTGTATGGTGTAAATTGTGTGGTGTAAATTGGACTTTAATCTAACCTATGGGGCTTTTGGGAAACCAAGTAGCAGTTGAAAGTATGACTCATCCAGACACCAGAGAATTGTCCTCATTAATTATTAATACCCTTGGCAGTTATGAACTAAAAAAAGGAAGTGGTAGTGGAGGTGGCTATGTGTGTGTGTGTGGTCTGCCTCATGTCCACATTGGAGTCACACACTTGACTTACTACCTGTTGATTGGGGATGGCATGTGACTAATGTTTCTGTGTGTGTGTGTGTGTGTGTGTGTGTGTGTGAGTGTGTGTGTGTGTGAGTGTGTCTGTGCATCTCCCCATCCTTCCTCATTCCTCTGTCATAATTTTGATCATACTCCTCCATAACGGAGCAGGAATATCATCTTTATACTTAGACACAAATTGGCTGGAAAAATGTCTTTTTAGTTTAACATTTTACTGCAGTAACTTGGCTCCTATTGCTGAGTTATCTTCCCGAGAGCCCCAGGGTCCTTCAGGGGCCATCATGACATCACTAGAAATCTGAGAAATCTGTTATTGTTATTGGTATTTAACTAACTAAACACTACTTTATGAGAGATGTACAAGGAATCAGATGGTTGCTTTTGTTTCTCAACTGCCCCTCCTCTCACCAGCTACACAGCCATTTTGTTTGCACTCCTCACTAATGATTATGGTGCATCAGATTACTTTTTTTATCAGATGGAGTTGCTTGGTGAAATGCCTATGTATTTGGGAGAAACTGCAGTGGGAACTGTTTGGAAAGCTGTGCATGAACAGGATGGTGTCATGTAATATGTTTTGTATTGGCCACAAGAGGCACTGTGTGCTAAGAACACAGAGAGAGTGGAATGAAGAGACTGGACTGCAGGAGGATGACAGTTGTCTGACCAAAAAATAGAGAAAGCAAGAAAAGAATTACGTTTAATTTATTCTGTAATAGTGCATCTTTTTTTTCTGGGAATTTAAAGGCAAAGGGCATTTTCAGAGTATGCATAATTTACATTAATGCATAAGTGCATTTTATTAAATTACTCCATCACTTCAATTCTGTTTATACATTATAAGTATTCGCTCACCTGCCTTGATTCGCATATGAACTTAAGTGACATCACATTCTTAATCCATAGGGTTCAATATGACGTCGGTCCACCCTTTGCAGCTTCATCTCTTCTGGGAAGGCTGTCCACAAGGTTTGGGAGTGTGTTTATGGGATTTTTTGACCATTCTTCCAGAAGCATCCAGCTCCTGGAAAACAACCCCACACCATAATCCCCCCTCCACCAAACTTTATACTTGGCACAACGCAGTCCGACAAGTATCGTTCGAATGGCAACCGCCAAACCCAGACTCGTCCATCAGATTGCCAGATGGAGAAGCATGATTCGTCACTCCAGAGAACACGTCTCCACTGCTCTAGAGTCCAGTGGCGGCGTGCTTTACACCACTGCATCCTAAGCTTTGCATTGCACTTGGTGATGTATGGCTTGGATGCAGCTGCTAGGACATGGAAACCCATTCCATGAAGCTCTCTGCGCACTATTCTTGAGCTAATCCAAAGGCCATATGAAGTTTGGAGGTCTGTAGCGATTGACTCTGCAGAAAGTTGGCGACCTCTTCACAGTATGCGCCTCAGCATCTGCTGACCCCGCTCCGTCAGTTTACGTGGCCTACCGCTTCGTGGCTGAGTTGCTGTCGTTCACAAACACTTCCACACTCTTATAATACAGCTGACAGTTGACTGTGGAATATTTAGGAGCGAGGAAATTTCACAACTGGATTTGTTGCACAGGTGGCATCCTATCACAGTTCCAAGCTGGAATTCACTCAGCTCCTGAGAGCGACCCATTCTTTCACAAATGTTTGTAAAAGCAGTCTGCATGCCTAGGTGCTTGATTTTATACACCTGTGGCCATGGAAGTGATTGGAACACCTGATTCTGTTTATTTGGATGGGTGAGCGAATACTTTTTGCAATATAGTGTATTTATGGCATCTAAGATTAATTAAATACATATTGTGTACATCCCTGTGAAAAATAATCTGTTTTGGTGATTTACAGGAAAGGAAAGGAGATAAATAAATGGTTTCTTTTTTTGTGAAGACCTGTCCAACCCAAAACAAACAACGGATGACAATAGATTACACCGAACAAACACAGCATGTTAGTTTCAGTAGAAATGAAATCTTTGTACATTGAAGATCGTTTTAATTCAATATTTTTAATTGGGAATTGCATCCAAAGAGTGTTACAACCGCATGTCATATTTGTAAGAGAAATTGTCTTTCAGAAAATGGTGCAAATGTTACAACAATGCGCAGTTTTAATTATCTGTCTTTATTTTTTGTTGTTACTGTACATCATTAGTTCAATTAATTTTTCCTCATCAAACTTTTCCAACATCAACTGGAATAGCATGTATTATATACATGAGGTATCTTTTTGAGACATGTAGGTTAGACATGATTAAATAAAAAAAAATCATATATATCTTGTATTTTTTTCTTCATTGTTAATTTATATCATTAAATAGATATGGATTGTAATTCTACACAGAAGTTGGAAGGTGAAGAACCAAAAGTTTCAAGGATATAGGACATATACATTATAATATTTGAATGTCAATACAATTGGGAGCAGTGGATGAAAAATATGATTCTTTTCTTCACTTGGGGTATAAATAGTTAATAGTTCTACAGGACCTCAAAACTCATAGTCACTGTTCAAAAGTCACTTTGTCAAATTACAGAAATTTTATTTCAGTTTCACATTTCTTAACCTCTTTAAAGCTAGTGCCTCCTTATTTACCTTTTTGTTTTTACCTTGAATTTACAGTTAAGAATATAACATATATGTATACATGTATTCTGCATTGTCTGAGTGAAAAACATTAATTGGGATCTAATAGTATCTTAATTGTAGATAGAGAGTAGAATAGAGTGGTATTTGAATCTTTAGTTAAGCTGAGGGATGTGTTTGAGCTAGAAATCATCATGCATACTTTTACCACCCTGCACTATTTTCAAATGCTGTACGTGTTTTGGTTTGATGTGCTTTTTTTTCTTCAATTCCAGGTACCGTTGCTTTCCATGTCGCTCTGCAATGTATACAAATCAAATATCAGACTATTGAAACCTGACTGTGCTGTGTAATTCATCACAGTGAACATAATGTCTGCATCATACACATCATGGTCAATTTATTTGTCACAAGACAAATAACTCTGAGAAAATAACTCTGATGGTGATGACCATAATATTCACAAGACTTTTACCCAAAGGACATCTGTTCATCTTCCAAGTCAACACTGACTTTACCATAATTTTGTCACATAACTTACCAAGTTAATGGTTACATAAACATGTCCTTGTTCAAACAACAATCATTTCCCAAATCTAATGAGGTTAACCTACATTGGAAGCTTTTTCTTCTTTTTTTTTGAAAAAAATACTCTGTGTGTAACAAACAGAAAAACTGCATTTCCTATGAACAAGGAGTTTGATTTAAAAAAAAAAAATGAAATGAAAAATGTTTGCTTTAATTACACTCTTGTTTGCCTTTAACACCCGATTAAGCTGTGGTGGCCCATTCCTGCTGCATGCCAACAATGTGCTCAGGAATGGTACCGTAGCACTTTTGGCATTCACCACAGACAGGCGGCTATTTGAGGAGGGATGAAAGGGGATGGCATCTCCCTGGTTGCAGTAAATTATCAGTGCATTCCCAATGAGATGAAAACAATGCCTCGCAAATCCACCAGTGTCACTCTGCCGTAGCTACTTGGCTGCCATTTTCACACCATTCAGTGACAGTTATACAACCCTCTGTTTTGAAGAGGTGATACACACAAGGGTTAAAGTGTATCTCAAATGAGGCCTTGAATTTTGAAAATATTGTGCCAAGTTACAACAGAGGCACGCCTTCAACGACACAGCAGTGCAGTGTGAGATGCTAAAGTGTTGTTTTTTTTTGTTTCCTGGTATCTTTTTTGGAATTTAATTGCAGCTGCATATTAAAGATCACACTTAAGGGTGAATTCCACAGTGCCCTCCATAACCTCCATGTCCACACCATTAAGTTAATTCAATTCTCCATTCTAATTTTGTCCTTAGAGTCCTTTATTTGTACCAGCTTGGTCTGAAAAGGAAAATGGGTTCCTGAATAAAATAAATACCCCCCACACACACACACACATATATATATATATATATATATATATATATATATATATATATATATATATATATATATATATGTATATATTTATATATTCTTACAGAATAATTGAGAGAATTAAAGGGAAACTCACTATTCAGTGGTATCATTTCATAACCTATTTGTTCCATTTTACTTGTAAAAGTGGGCCAAGTGAGTGTGGATTGTAAAGAGTATTTCTAAGTAAAGCTTGTTAGTGATAATTCATTTTTAATCTTGGACATCCCACTGTTGTTTTCTAGGATGGTGAGAGAAACAGAAAGAAAAGCAGATGACATGCATCAATGGGCTTGACCTCTGGCAACTGTGGCAAGGACACAGTTTTGATGGTGTGTGCTCCACTCAGCGAGCTTCAACCTTAAAATGGCCTATTCCTAGTGTCCACTTACACACATTTTCACTGATATTGGCTGATTGTATTATCTAGACTTTATAGGCGTGTGTAAACTACACTTAAAGGTCACATATTATACACTTTTTCTGCAATTTTATATAGGTCTCAGACATCCAACAATATTGCATTCAAAGTATATTACCCCAAACTCAGCCCTGGTCCTGAATTCCGGACAGTTAAAAGTCGCTGTTTTGAGCTCTGCTGAGAACAGGCTGTTTCTGTGTCTGTACCTTTAAATACTCCTGAGCTGTGTCCTCTCTGGAGAGAGGATGTGGCTCTCTTTCGTCTTACGGTGCATTTCTGTTTACTTATAGATGCGCAGTGGCAAAAGAGGCCGCTAACGTTACTCTGCCGTGCATGGACGGCACCAACTGTCCGGGTACAGCAATAGCTGCAGTCCTAACCAAGTTAAGCTCAGAGCTCAGTTAATACTGCAGCAATAGCTAACCTCCAGTTAGCTCTGAGCTCTGTTAGTAGTGCAGCAAAAGCTCCGGAGCTCTTGTTAGCTCGGTCAGTACTGCAGCAATAGCCAACCTCTGGTTACCTCGGAGCTCGGTTAGTACTGCAGCCAAAGCTACGGAGCTCCGATTAGCTTGGATACCTCCAGTTATCAAGCTCCGGATAGCTTGGTTAGCGCTGCAGTGATTGCTGCAGTGGCCACAGCGAGGTGGCTGGTTATTGTAAATTATCTCTGAAAGTTGTGGGTGGCACAGTGGCGCAGCGGTTAGCACTGTCACCGCTCAGCAAGAATATACCAGGTTTGATTCCAGTACTCCAGCTTCCTCCCACCATCCAAAAACATACATGGGGATTAGATTAATTGGCTAATTTAAATTGCCTGTAGTTGTGAATGTAAGTGTGAGTAGTTCTCTGTCTCTATGTGCCCTGTGATGAATTGCTGACTTATCCAGCGTGTACCCTGCCTTTCGCCCTAAGACAGCTGGGACAGGCTCCAACCCCTCCGCGACCCTATGTGACGATAAGGGGTAGAGAATGGATGGATGGATCTCTGAAAGCTATCTTCCGTGGAAAAAACATTATTCAGGAAACTACTGGTGGAGTAGTGGTTGGACAGGCCAGGCTTCATCTTCATCTTCTGGAGTGACATGGTGATTACGAGGACACCTTGCTGAGGCTTCTCCTGCTTGGCATGGTGGAGAGAAGGACGTGCTGCCCATGCTTCATCCGTTGGTATGGTGGAGAGGAAAACGTGTTGCTCATCCATTGCTGACAGCTTGATGATATATATATATACGTGTATATACACATATATACACGTATATATACATATATTTGTATATATACGTGTATATATGTCATATAGAGTTGGACACTTTCATACAATTCTATATTATTTACTGTATTACAGTAAATAACTGTTGTTATATGGAGTGTTAATGCTGGGTTAGGGTTAGGCTTATAGTGTTAACATATGGCATCTATTGCATGTCTGTCCATCCTGGAAGAGGGATCCCTCCTCTGTTGCTCTTCCTGACGTTTCTTCCATTTCTTTTTCCCTGTTAAAAGGGTTTTTTGGGGAGTTTTTTCTTAGTCGATGTGAGGGTCATTTGTAAAGGACAGAGGGTGTCATATCCTGTAAAGATTGTAAAGCCCTCTGAGGCAAATTGTTAATTTGTGATATTGGGCTATACAAATAAAACTGACTTGACATTAAGAACACCCACAAATAATGTGGAGGCTGCAGTGCTGGATGTACACAGCCACAGCTTTTGTTTGCTATTTCCTATTTATATAATATGTGTATGTATATATATGTATATATATATATACACACACACACACACACACACACATACACCATAATTAGCAAATACTGTCGAAAATGCCATTAAATGGAAGTAGTCAGGATGATATGTTATGCTCCGTCTGTCTGGTTTTGTTTACCATTTTTTGTCTTGTGCAAGCATGTTGTCTTCCCATCTCGCTTCCTGTTTTATTTTGAAAGTAACCCTGTCTCCCTCTCGTTTCAGATGGCTTTGCTTCCTGCCCCTGTGTTTTCTCGTGTCTGCGATTGTGAAACCCCGCCCTAATTGTTTTCACCTGTGTTTGTTTGTTTGTCGCAAGATCGTCATGTCCTTTCGTCTGTCTGGAGTCCTGCGCCCAGGAACCCAGTGTTCCAGCAATCCCTGAATCTCCCGTGTGCTTTTTGTTTGTAAGTTTAATTCCCTTAGTCCCTGTTTTTGGTTTCTAGTTTAAACACTGTATTTTCGTAGTTGATCTCTGTGTGAGTAGACCCTGGTATTTTTTATTTCCTAGTAGATCCTCAGTATGAGTTGAACCTCGTAGTTAAATATGCCTCCTCTAGTGTAGAGTGAGAGTTTTGTTTTGTAACGTTTGTAGTTTATTCAGTGTCTCCTCATTTTGTATGAGTTGTAGGTGTTTCTTTTGTTTGATTCATTTCATAGCCTGTTGAGATTAGCTTAGTATCCTAGTGTACCTGTCATTAGCGTCTTTTGTTTTCCCCTTAGATTCCCCTTATTTCTGTTAGTTTCCTTGAGATAGATTTTGAGTTATATTTTGTAGCCTTATAGAAAGCTTGTTTATTTTTACAGGTAATTGGTTTATGTGTTTTCCCTCACTACTTTAGTGAGTGTTTAGTGAGGGTTCCCTGGCGTGCATTTCCACCAGCCCGGTGACACGCGTGAATCTCCATCTCCCTGCTGGAACACCATGACCTCAAACCTCTCTGCATGCTCAACATAAAGTTCCTTTTGTTGCACCTCGAAATCTGTCTCAAGAGTCGTGCGTTTGGGCTCGCCTCAAAATGGAGCCTTCACATAATCACACTGAAAAAGCCTTGAAGGTCAGTGTTAAACCAATCCATTTTAGCTCGAAAGCAACTGCATGTGAACCCAGGCTATGATTAATGTGCTGCTATTTCCTCTGGGTGTAAACCTACACCTGTTTTTATTTTATTACATTGATCTATGAAAGATCGATTAAGGCAGGAGAACAATTGCCGACAAGTACAGGAGACGTCCGTAGACCTTTGGGACTGCTCTGAGAGGTTGTTTCTGTGCATGTGTGTAAATCTGTTTCCCTTTGCTGACATCTCAGGGATAGAACATTGGAGGCTTTCCCTTTGCTCTTTCCCGTGCTAATCAATACTCATAATTCATGTTGAAACCCGAGTTTCCTTGGTAATACACCCAAGAAACATTTCATTAAAGACACTGTGTCAAATAAACATGTTCAGTAATACAGCACGTGTTGTTACATGCTCCACGTTCCACTTTTGTGGTTGTTTTTTTTTAAGAAAATGTTTCCAACTTATCAAATTTTGCAGGTCCGGTCAATGGCCCTCCACTGTGATGTTCAAGGTAGCATTCTAGCATCAGAATGTTGACAGGTGACCTCTAATTACTGCAACACAAAGCAACTCATGGGATATGACCTTAATCTGTCTGCAATTTCAGCTGCAATCATCTTTCTTCTGTTATTCCTGCTGCCAATCTGTCTTGTTTGCCTTTATTTCCATCCATTGTCTCATTTCCCTATCTTTTCTCTTTGCTGTACCTGAGCTGAATTATGATCCGTAGTCTTCCTTGATACATTGTAAGTGATTGGACTTTCCAGCTAACGAATGAATTGGCCCCTCAAGGACATGTAGTGGACCAGCTTCAGTATTAATGTGGACTCTGCTGAAGGCAGCTGAAAGATTCCTGACACCACAAATTTAGCGCTTGCAGTGTTTATTTGAATTTGGCTTCAGCACGTGGTTTGTTGCAGTTTAATTTTAAAGTAGCTACCACTTGCATTTCTAATAGTTTTTTTCATATTGTCTCATAGAGACATATGGCAGGGAAATGATGGTCTTTTTTGGGGAATAATATGGCACATGACTTTAATTAATTAATACACAATATTTAATTAATACACAGGTTATATGCAGCAATCTCTCAGTGAATTGTGGAGTGACCATTTTTTTTTCTTCTAAAGTTGTGAAAAGGTTGATATTCTGTGTGTATGCTGTAAGTGCATTTGTTAAGTTACAGAAAGTCAGTTACATACTGTATGTAAAGTTAGTCAAGTTTATGTCAAGTCAAGTTTATTTGTATAGCCCAATATCACAAATTATGAATTTGCCCCATAGGGCTTTACAATCTATACAGGATATGACACCCTCTGTCCTTTACAAATGACCCTCGCATCGACTAAGGAAAAACTCCCCCAAAAAAAAACTTTTAACAGGGAAAAAGAAATGGAAGAAACCTCAGGAAGAGCAACAGAGGAGGGATCCCTCTTCCAGGATGGACAGACGTGCAATAGATGCCATGTGTACAGAATAACAACAATGAAAATTAACACTACATACAAAATTGTATGGAAATGTCCAACTCAATATAACAACAGCTAATATACAGTGTGTATATATAGAATTACATGAGAGTGTCCAAGGGGATGAAGAGCATCATCAAGCTATCAGCAAAGGATGAGAAACATATCTTCCTCTCCACCATGCCAACCAGAAGAAGCCTGGGCAGCACGTCCTCCTCTCCACCACAACAAACAGAAGAAGCCTGGGCAGCACGTCCTCCTCTCCACCACACCAACCAGAAGAAGCCTGGGCAGCACATCTTCCTCTCTCCACCACGCCAACCAGAAGAAGCCTGAGCAGCACATCTTCCACTCCACCACACCAAACAGGAGAAGCCTCCGCAAGATGACCTCTTCACCACCACGGCGCTCATAACCAGAAGATGAAGCCTGACTGGTCTGCACAACCACTACTCCACCAGGTAGACTGGATCCATGGATACCTGTGAGATGAGAATGCACAGGGACTACGAGGCACAAAACTAATCTGCAGCATGTGTTAAAGGGAGGAAGAGTAAACACATCCTCTTCTCCACTACCCTAACAGATACAACCTGAGCAGCATCGCCTCTTCTCCATCTCACCACCATCACGACAGACGAAGCCTGGATGACACCACCTCCTTCTCACCAAGTAGCCTCAGCTCACGGACACCTGGGAGCTGAGAGCACAGGGACTCCGGGGAAGAAGATGAGTTAGTAAAATGACTTAATGGAGGCATCAAAATGAAGAAGAAGAGAAGCTCAGTGTGTCAGAGGAAGTCCCCCGGCAGTCTAGACCTATAGCAGCATAACTAAGGATTGATCCAAGGCAGCCTGAGTCAGCCTTGGATCAGTCCTAACTATAAGCACTATCAAAAAGGAAAGTCTTAAGCCTACTCTTGAATAAGGGGATGGTGTCTGCCTCCCGGACTGAAAGAGGGAGTTGGTTCCACAGAAGAGGAGCTTGATAACTGAAAGCTCTAGCTCCCATTCTACTTTTATAAACCCTAGGAACTGCTAATAGTCCTGCATTCTGAGAGGGCAGAGTTCTAGCAGGATTATAAGGCACTATTAGCTCTTTATGATTAGATGGTGCCTGACCATTCAGTGCCTTGTAGGTGAGGAGGAGGATTTTAAATTCTGTTCTAGATTTTACAGGGAGCCAGTGCAGAGAGGCTAACACCGGAGAAATATGGTCTCTTTTCCTGGTTCTGGTCAGAACACATGCTGCAGCATTCTGGACCAGCTGGAGAGTCCTGATAGACTTATTAGGGCAGCCTGATAATAAGGAATTGCAGTAGTCCAGCCTAGAAGTTACAAAAGCATGGACTAATTTTTCTGCATCGTTTTGGGAGAGAATATGCCTTATTTTTGCAATGTTACGCAGATGAAAAAAAGCTGTTCTAGCTGTTTGTTTCATGTGGACGTTGAAGGACATATCTTGGTCAAAAATTACCCCTAGATTCCTTACAGTGGTGCTCGAGGCTGGCGCAAAGCCACCTAGAGTAAATAAGTCATTAGATAGGTTATTTCTGAGATTTTCGGGGCCAATTAGAACAACCTCAGTTTTATCTGAATTTAACAACAAGAAGACATGTTTGGAGTTTAGCTAACTGGCTGGAATCGGCTAACTTAAATGAAAAATATAGCTGAGTATCATCTGCATAACAGTGAAAGTTTATGAGTGTTTTCTGATAACATTGTCTAAAGGAAGCATATATAACGTAAATGAAATTGGCCCAAGCACAGAACCTTGAGGAACTCCATAACTGACTATGGACTGCATGGAGGACTCATCATCAATGTGAACAAACTGTGATCGATCCGATAAGTAGGATTTGAACCAGCTTAAAGCAGTTCCTCTGATGCCAATTAAATGTTCTAATCTCTGCAACAGGATATGGTGGTCAATAGTATCAAAAGCAGCGCTAAGATCTAACAAGACAAGTACTGAGACGAGTCCATTGTCTGACGCAATTAGCAGGTCATAAGTAATTTTCACCAGAGTTAGATACATTGCATATGTTAACTACTGGTTTAGTTATGGGCTATGAACAACAATTTGTCACTCTTTATACTATCAAATGACTTTACATCCAATTACTACAGCCGCTGGCGGTTGCCACCTGAACTTGTTTTCTTGTGATGCTGTAAGTGATTGATGTGAATAGATGATAGCAACCTTCTGAACCAACAAGTAAATGTAGCAGACCCCTTCTGGCTCATATCTATACATTTGATGAGACGGTCTTTGCAAAGCATTTTAGCATTCCTAAAAATACCCCAAAACTACCTAAAAGGAGAGAGAATATTGGATCTTTCATTCAGCACTTAGTACTTCTGAAGTAAGCACCTTTAAATTTGAATTGAATTAATGTTATGTTTCCATTTAATTTATTCACTGTGACACTATAAGATTAGCTTACTGTATACATATATTGAATACAAATATTCATATTAAACCCACCATATGCCTAATGAACCCCATGAGATCCATGCACATAATACATAACGAATAGTTTAGCCTGGAATTTTAGGGGTGTTCAATTGCTGCATTTTTCTCAATGACTGGGGAGTTAAGTGTCATCACTAAGAGTCATCACTGTGGGTTTACAGTCTGTATTAGGTCATCTCAGCGGGGAGCAAAAACTCACGGACATCCTGCTCAGAGTGCAGCTCTCATAACACAATTTGCCTCAAATTCAATCAGAAGATATGTTTGAATTATACAACACTGCTGTCACCAGTTGAACTAGTTCTGTTGTGTACAGTGTGTACAGTTTGTTCAATGATGCACTGATGACACAGAATGCAGCCAATTCGGTATTTACTTACTGGACTACATTGCGTTTATGCATTTTATTATATTGTGTGCATCTGTTGATGTTTTCTGTGCTGTGTCTTTGCATGTAACAAACTGTGTATAGCTCATTAGTCCGGTACTGGCCATTCAAACCATTTGGAAAACATGAAATGAGACGTGTGTGTGTGGGTGTTTGTGAAACAAGCCATGTTTACTTACCTACAGTGCTATCATTTTCTCATATTACTGGTTCTCTATCTTGTATCTCTCTTTCTCTCCCTCCAACACCTCTTCTCTCCATCTTTCTCTCTCACTTTCTATCTCTTGCTTGCCAAGCCAGCCAAGCCACACTTGTGTGTCTGTGTGCTGTTGACAGAGCTGAGAGATTTCACTGATACCGACAGATAGAATAAAACAAGATTCCAAATGCTAAATGTGTGTTTAATGTTTTTCTACATAAATATGTGTGTGTGTATGTAAATGTTTGTATGTGCATGTCCACTCATGAACACCCTCTGAGTTGTCGTAGCTCATCGGCCGATGTGCAGTATGATGAAGATCTTTAAACCATTGTCTTTTTCTTTACAACATGCTGAAATACAAACTAATCATCCTGCTTTCTGCCTCTGTGAATTTATATGCATCCGGATTCAAACAACAAAGTACATTGCTGCACTTGCAAGGATCATTGGCTGTGTGGCTATCTAACCTTGTCCTAGTGGTGCAATAAGTCATAAAAGGTACTTAAGTAAGGACAACTTTGATATTTTTCAATCTGCCCCCTATTTTCCCATATTTTTGTGTGTCTAAGTGACTAATGAGGACAACAATTTCTGAAAATGGTCCAGTATAGATGTTAAAACCTGCAACCCTACAATGAGCTGTGAGGGCAAGTGAGCAGCAATGCCACATTATGACCACTAATACTGTTTTATTTGCCACTGGTAAGTCTCATTGTAAAGTCTGAAAATCTGAATATCCACATCCAGATTGTCAAGCTCATATAAATATCCAATTGTGACATTAGAAATCTTTTAGGGAGCACTAAGCTACAACACAACAAACTGGCACTCATGTTTACACCATGGATGTATCCAACTTTCCTACCAGTGTTTTCCAGCAACACATCACCTAACAATATTAACACTTATGACAACAATCAGAGCCTGTCATGGCAAAACAAGCACTTTTAGTGGACGTAAATGACAGTGCCAGCTTGCCCAGATGCACCTTATAGTAACCTGTATACAGCTGGAGCATTCTCCCTCAATTCTGGACAAATTACAAATAATTCATCCTGTGTTGCCTTACGATGCATTATTTTACGAAATTACTCACTGCTGAGAGTAATTACTCAGTACTAGTTACAATACTTTTGAATTACTCTATATTATTACCTGATATGCACAATAACTGAACTGCTAAACCATTTAAAATAACCTCATTTGTACAAATCTTTATTCTAATGAAAGAAGGACATATTGTACACAAGATCTCACATTTAGTCAGGTTTGAAAATCAATACAAACAGCAGTTTACCAAACAATGCAAAAGGTTACAGTACTGGATTACACGTTACCATCACATTGTTGTCCTTTTGTGCAACAAATACAAAGTAATGCATATTTCCACCCCTCAAAAGATGTCTTCACTGGTCATTTTTTCCTCATCGTGTGCTTTGGTGCTATATAATCATCATGTCATGATGAACGTTAAGCAAACTGTGACCTTTGATTTGTTTTTCTGTCATCCCATTTATGCATGTAGTTGAAGAACATGGACATTACAGTGATGCACTATTATGTAATGCGTGATACCCAGCACTATCCTCTGGTAACTGCCTCTTGTCATATTCTGCATTCCAGAAGTCATTTGGCAAAGGCTTTGTGTGCTTTGGACAGATCACTAAATACTCACATTCACATCTATGGCCAATTTAGAGTTACCAGTTAAACTAACCTGCATGTCTTTGTACTGTAGGAGGAAGCCGGTGAACCCGGGCAAAGCATGCAAATTCCATGCTTGAACCTGCATTCTTGCTGTGAGACAACAGTGCTAATAACTACATAAAAGTGGTGCCCTGAGCATGTCTTGTATGTCAAGTCTTAATCTGCAAAGTAAATAACAGAAATGTACATGTACATCGTAGATAAAGATCACACACGGCAATGTTTAATCCCCTTTGTTATCCATCCCACTGCTGCCCCATTGCCTTTTAAAGCCCAAGCAAAGCTGATCTATACATGATAAATTTTACATCATAGTTATGCGTGTTTCTTCATTTGAGGGTGCGGATGATGTTGCAATATCAATAAGGGTATGACATCAGCTAATCCTGTGGATGTGTTTGCTTAAGATTGCTCATGCATGAACCTGTATGTGGGGAAACAGGTGCTCTGTGTTTTTCCACATACAGTATTGACTGATGAATGTGGTCCGCTCCAACAGACAAGTTCCTGTAGCGTAAATTTGCCACAGTGGTTATGGGCTGTTTATGGGGACAATAAAATATTAGGCAGGTGTATATCAATATATATATATATATATATATATATATATATATATATATATATATATACACAATATGTGCTCACGTATAAAACTACATAAAATCCAGAAAATGATTAATAAATATTATACAATGAACCTCCTCTCAACTTAAGGAGACAAACAGAATAACAAAAAAAACAACAGTACGTATTTACATGCATAGGAATCACATCATTAGAAGAAAGTGAGTAAGCTTTGAAGCACTGGTGATAATACTTATATACATAAGGAAATAATGTTTAGAATACAGGAGCATTATACTGTGTGGACAAACACATTTCCATATAAATTAATGTTCTGCACTTAGCCTGAAAGTGAACCCACACTGATCCATTGTGATGAATGTATTATATAAACATTCTCCAATCAATGGAAATGGGTGTTACTCCTCTCAGCTGTGTAGTGGTATTTGTGGAGGCGTTTTGCTGTGATCTCAGCATCCTATACATTTCAGTAGTAATTAGGGTGAAAAGTCAGTGTGCTCCCTAAATGTAAAAAAGGAGCTCTGGCATTTAATTTCTATCTCAGTGTGTGCTTACTGTAGTTTAACAAAATATGAGGGAACAAAAACAGCACACCTTATTATGGGAGTACCTTTAGGGTAAAAAAAAATATATATTTTTGGTTCCAGCAACACGAGCTGCTCAAATTGTGACACACTGAATGTCTTATTTGTAATCAAGGCAGCTGTCGCACGAGAGCAGTCAGTCAACAAACAGTTGAGTTTGTTAAGATAATAAACTTTATTGATACCCAGAGGGTAAATGTTGGTTGTTCCAGCAGCACAAAGACAGCAGTTGCACAGAGAAATAGAGAAATTCAAATAAGATGTATGAAATAAAAAACCTACACAAGAACATATGAGAACAATTGCAAGGTTAACTGACAGGGATATGATGACAGTACTGATTAATAGCAGCAGAGTCAGCAAGTTTATAGTAATAATAATAACAAGCATATGCCAGACTGATGATATGAACTTAGTTTTTCTTAATATAGAGATATAATTAAAATATATGTTGATTACAAAACACTTGGACATATAATGCTGTAGGATATGAGCTACAATATAAGGTGAAAGGTAGAAATATAATATAATGCATAGTTCATGAATATAAGATGGAAGAGAGTACCTGCACAATCAGTACAGTATAGTATAGTATAGCATAGTAGAGAAAAAGGTTGGTATATGGGTCGGGGTACTCGCTAACTTCCCCAGCTAACTAAGACAGTGCACTTGCAAACCACAGCCCATGTGCACTTTGTACTCCAAAATTCATGGCTTAGTCTCACAACATTATTCCAAAGAGAAATTGATAATATACTCAACAAAAATATAAACGCAACACTTTCGTTTTTGCTCCCATTTTTTTATGAGATGAACTAAAATATCTAAAACATTTTCCACATACACAATATCACCATTTCTCTCCAATATGGTTCACAAACCAGTCTAAATCTGTGATAGTGAGCACTTCTCCTTTGTTGAGATAATCCATCCCACCTCACAGGTGTGCCATATCAAGATGCTGATTAGACACCATGATTAGTGCACAGGTGTGCCTGAAGTCTATATAAACGCTCCAGAAAATTTGTCTTTTTGACAGCACCTCTACAGTCTTTATCTTTGCTGTTCAGTGTATGAAGCTTGCTCAAACTTCCAAATTAGAATAGAGCTAAGCGTCACATGTGCTACGTATTTAAAGAGTCCCTGGAATGACTTCACCAGACCAGTGTAACCCTCCTTACTTTATGGAACAGATGACATGCACTAGCAAAATGCCTGGACCAAATCAGAAGAATCTAAGTACGTAGGAGCCAGTGGTGCACATCAATGAAAGACAGAAATGAACTGTTTGACCTTAACTTTACTAACTTTACTTGGTCAATTTGTAAGAAAATACATATCAATTCTGTACAGAGCTCAGATGAACAGCATTACATTACACAAATAAACAAAACAAAAAAAAAAATAACAGAGGCGCCAAAAGAAACCTGTTTCCCCCCCAGAGTTTATCACGTTGGGGCCCGTTTGTGTGTGTGAATGTCTGTCTTTTCAATCCTACCCCACCAGGAACAGGATGGGGACTGGTGGTTGAGTCCGTTGCAAAACTTTTAGCCTGGCCCGCCACCCAGTACACACTGGGAACTCGATCAATTGAAGGTGGGACGTGGCTCCAACCTCACTGGAACGATGATGAGAGATCCCCAACGAATGCTCACCCCACAAAAAAAAAAGCCCTGACCGATAACCAGATCAAACAAAACAAAAATTCACATAATTATTTTCTAAATCAAATTCCTAAATGTCCAGCTTTACACACTCTGCTCATCAGGAATGCTATTTCACATAAATCAGTTGCACAACATATTAAAAGTTCCATTCATTTACTATAATGACACAGTAAGATCATTTATTTAATCAGTACGCACAATTTTAAAGGGTTTTTTCCCCCCTCTTCTTTTTTTTTATTGCTCCCCACAACACAAAGTGGCTGCGGTTACTACAGTCATTCACCAAAATTACCAATACACACAAATATACTACACTCAAAACAGTACAGTCATGCAGTAAATAACATGCTCTATTCCTTTCTCTGGTCCAGAACAATGTAGGAGTTGCACTAAAAAAACCTAACATTCACATCAACTCAGACTTACACATTCATGTACATCACAATTACAGTGTACACACTCCCCACTTAATAGACGAATTGCAAATGTTTGCACACCAGGAAAAATACATACAATTTAGCACACTGGCTTTGTTTTTTTTCCTCTCAGAAACCTGCATTAATGTGTTCTTGCCAAGTTCACTTAGCCTCATAGCTAGCTAACACGGCACGTTTACTCACCGCTGAGTCAATGATTGAACGGCTCTCTGCGCTCTTCCCCTCTGACTCACATTCGCAATTACACTGATCTAAAAGGTTGAAATATGCGACCATCCACATACATACAGTGTCAATACAAATCCTTGAGAAAATGTACAGCGATTTTACATCACATACAGGCACCTTACCATGCAGATGGCAAAAGATGTGCTACTACGTAATTATGCTGCTTTCTGAGGCAATGGCCGGAGGAAAAGAGAGCGAGCACTGCCGGCAAGTGAACTGGAAACAGAACTGAGGGCTGACCACATGCTAATCAGATGCTTGTCAATCAAGTACCCCATTTTAACCCTTTACTGGGCAAGGAAACAGAAGAGGGAACTGTTCTAATGCAGTAACAAAATAATGATTACTAAAATCCTTTTTTTTCCACAGCCTTGCTGTAGATATTTATATATCTTTAAATCATCAGTTGAAATGGATTTATTTATTTATTTTCATTTCTGATCGAATGAATAAATTTTAACTTTTGAATATATCAATTATTTGTCCCTTGCGGGACAAGGGAAATCCTAGCTCCAGCCAGTATCCCAGAGGCTGGGCTACACCAGGCTTGACCCTGAATGCATGAATCAGTGAGACAAGATTAAAAGAAAAAACAGGACTTATAGCAACAAAACATCTGTCTTCAGTCTCTCCACAATAAGGGTGGAGTCAGACAATCACAAAAAATAGGAAAACATTTACAGACAGGAAGTCGGTTGATCTGAAACAAAAGGGAAATTGTGACTACTATTAGATTAAAATAGGAAGTGACAAGACAATATGAACACAGGACTGACAAAATAACAAGCTCAACAGACTTTACGAGACATGACAGCAGTGTTGTCAACTGCATGGGTTGTTCAAGATTGTGTCATATGTTGAAGCTCTGTTGAACATCAATTTGGACATATTTATGGAACTGAAGTCATAGTGCCTGAGGCCCTGAGAGACCTGGTATTATTGTTAATTAGATAAAGACAGTAGAAAGTGCCATACAACACTAGAAGATGTTTGTACTGGAACCTACTTAATGGTGAGAAGGACGAAAATGAATGTGAGTTGAACAGGTCAGCATAAAACAGTTTATATGTTTAAGTTAGTAAATGCTTAGCAACAATAATTAGTATAATTATGGATGTATTTCTACAAAGCTAAACAGACAGGGATGGCACTAGGGAATTAACAAAAGAACAATAATAAGCAAACGTTACACCCAGTATTGTTAAAGGGGTATTCTAGCCATTTAGTATTGCACTCCCTTAAAGTCATTTATAAAAATAATGCTTTGTGTTTTTTTGCGGATGTGATGTTTTGGAGGTAGAAATACAAATAAGAAGCCAAGATACATCACCTACATATTTGTCAGTAGCTCAGTGGGTAGAGTGGTTGCCTTTCATCCCCTTTCCCCATGGTCATGGGTTTGATCCCCTCCTTCTACTGACTAAAAGTCATTGTGTCTTTGACATATGACTTGACATTTGCACTCGAGGAGCTTTGTATTGAAGATGTGTGGTGTTCACAATGTACAAACAGTACAGATGTCCTTTTAAGCCCAACCATTTTTGTTGTTACACTTAACTAACTTGTTTTGTTGCATGATAGTGTTTTTATGTAATTAAAATCAAGCAATTGCCTACTGTTAGAAAAAAGTGATGCCAAGGGTTTAACAAAGCATCCATATGTGCTTGCTGGGATGAGAAGAAAGATCCTGCAGAGCCACATAAGACATTACAAAATGACATAAGACATTACAGAATTGTTTTCACAGACTGAGTATTACTGTATCATCAACTGAGACCTTTATTGTTTTAGTTTAGATTGTGTTCACATTAAAACATAAAATTGTGTCCAATCCGGCCATATCTATGATGTGTGATTTATTTTGATTCGTAAAATCTCTAAATCCTTTTTTAGGAAGAAAGAAGGTGTAGTGAACAAGAATCACGACCCAAAGTAGCAGCACCTCCAAGTAACAAACCAGTCAGATTGGCTGAAATGTCAGCATATGTGAGTCACTGTTCATGTTGTGCACATGCGTTGTGTGAAACTGAAAAAAGAGCACAGTTGTCACTTCTGTCATCTTCTAGGATGACCATCAAAATTTTACATGACAAGAATAGCATCTGAGTTAAAATATATAAATATTTTTTTTTTTTTTCTGAGGTTGTTCTTTTCGTTCATTTTATTTCTTTTAATCATACTTTATATTTATTAGTTTCAAACTCCTTGGAGACCATATTAATACAAATTATGCAGTAAAAAAAAACTCTTCAAGGTCAACCAATATATTTTGTATTCTTGCAATTTCTGCAGAACAAATTTGATTTAAACTTCTGATTTTGGATGTGACCTTTTGTCTGCTCATTGAACTTAATCTTTGAATTCAGCGTGCTTAGAATGTAATAATTTAGTTATCTTCTAGCTTCTAGAATGGATTATAATGTGGCGTGTGAGAGAAGGAGGACCCAGGAGCGGAAGCGGTACTGGTGAGTACAAAGGTTTATTTCACAAAAAAGCAGGTGAGAGTTTCAAAAAAGGTCCACAAGTGAAGGGAAGACACAAGGGTGAGTGCTGGGCTGTGAGGGCGACGGGAGGCACTGGAAAAAAACAGGAGAAGAGACACGGGTAAATATATACTCACTGGAAGGTGCATGAGAAAACTTACAATCGCTGAAGAAAAAGACCAAGCTGCTACCACAGAGGATAACTGGATACTCTGGCACTGAGGAGTGTCTCTGCAGGTCTTAAGTAGATGATCTGATGATCCAATCTGATGCAGGTGTGTTCAATTACTCCTCAGCGCCGTGGGGGAAGGGAGCCACCGGGAACAAAACCACACAAGTGAGAACAAGACAGCACAACCCCAGGAAATAAACCCACCAAAATAAAAGCACAAAAAACACAAACCACCACATATAAAAAGGGATCACATGGTTTGTGCTCCAGTGGCAGCTTTAGGTTTTCACCACTGTGCTGTTTTTGCATTATCAACACTTCACCACTGTGCTGTTTTGGCATTATCACCCAGCATTTCATTTCTGACCAATAATACTCATTGCCCCACATACTGTTCTCTAAACCATGTCAGACATGAAAATCAGGAAAATAATTCTGAAGAGAAAAAAAGGGATGGAAGGTTAATGGACAAATAAAAGACACTGTTTGCTGTAGGTTTGCCCTGTTGGTTTCTGGATATTGTCAGAGCAAACAGTTAGCTACGTGTTTGTTTGTACAGTACACACAAAACAAGATGTTCAAACATGCTTTCCAATATATTAGGAGACAGCCTGTCTCCAGGGCTGTAGCAGACCCAGTAAGGGATTTTGGTTTATCACCTATGACTTGTGTTAATATATAAGCTATAATATCTATTTATATATATATATAGTCATGGAAAAAATTATTAGACCACCCTTGTTTTCTTCAATTTCTTGTTCATTCTAATATCTGGTACCACTAAACGTATAATACAATGAACACAACAAAAAATGCAGCTGGTCACATAATACTTTATGTCCTATTTGACATTCTTAAGCTTAATTGATTCCCAGGGTATATAAGAGGCCATTTCATGTCACAAGCAGCACTGCACATGCAAAGGCCTAGAGTGGTTTCCTGCTTACATTCAAGCCGTAGCACAACTCAGAAGTTGTCAGCTCTCACATAATGCCTAAAACAAAAGAATTATGTGAAGCAACAAAGGCAGCCATCTTGGCACTGCTGGAAATTGGCATGAGTGAGAGACAGGTAGCGAAAAACTGAAGATCTCCAAGACAGCCGTTCATTCCAACAAAAAAACAAGCTGAACATGGCACTACCAAATTGCTACCTGGCCGTGGCAGGAAACGTCTTTCTACCCCACGAGATGACCGTGCACTCATCCGTTCCTGTGTCAGGAATCGTCGTCAGACCTCCAGGGACCTTAAAAATGAGTGGGCACTGTCGAGAAATGTGACTTGCTCGGCAAGGACAGTTCGAAACCGACTTGTTGAAGCTGGTTTGAAGTCACACAGAGCACGCAAGAAGCCCTTCATCAATGAAAGGCAGAGGAAGGCCCGGTTACTCTTTGCTCGAGACCACAAGGATTGGACTGTTGATGATTGGGCTAAGGTTCTCTTCAGTGATGAATCCAATTTTGAATTGATGCCCACTCCAGCCAACTTACTGGTTAGGAGGAAGCCTGGAGAAGCTTACAACCCAGACTGTCTTGCCCCTACAGTAAAACATGGGGGTGGATCAGTCATGATCTGGGGTTGTTTCAGTCTGAGTGGAACAGGGCAAATGCAATTGTGTGAAGGCCGAATGAACCAGGTCAAGTACAGGACTACCCTTGAAAACAGTCTTCTTCCATCAGCTGGAAAACTCTTTCCTGCCTCGAATGACTGGATTTTCCAACAAGACAATGCCCCTTGCCACACGGCAAGGTCAGTTAAAGCCTGGATGGAGAACCATAACATTCGCACCATGCCTTGGCCTGCTCAATCACCAGATCTTAATCCAATTGAATTGAATTGAATTTCCGGTTTTATTTTGAAGTAACTGTGTCTTCCCTCTCGTTTCAGCTTCACACTTCCCCTTCCTCTCGTTTCCTGTGTCTGGTGTGTCTGGTTCTATACTGAAGTTGTGTCAGCTGGTAATGGACCTCTCAGGTCACACAGGTCATCCTGATGCATCGTCTGTGGATACTGAGACTTCCTGGTGCTGTTGGCTGTCTCATACTGCAAGGAAAATCTGGCGGGGTCTAGGAAAACCTCAAACACAACATCATCAGGTCACTTTGATGGTCTGTAAAATATGGCCACTGTTATTTATATTACACATCCATAATTTATCAGTACCAACCATGCACATAACCACTGCATAAATTTGTTTTTGAATGAAGGAGAAGCATGCATAGTAATCTCAATACTAAAGTCAAGGTGATTACAGTATTAAAACCCAAATGACAACAACATGTGAGAAGTGACATCAAATATCAAACAGCAAGCAATGAATGACAACAGGGAATAGCAGCAACAAGATTACATGACATGTTAAAAGAGTCTGTTCAAACAGCTGCATTGTGTTGTGTATGTGTGTGTCCGTGGGGGGTAGCAAGGGCTACAGGGGTCCTCCAGTGTTCAGCAGTCTCACAGCTTCTGGGAAGAAGCTGTTCCTCAGTCTGGAGGTCCTGCTCTTGATGCTCTGCAGCCTCCTGCCTGAAGGGAGCGAGACAAACAGTTTGTGTCCTAGGTGAGTGGGATCCTTCATGATGCAATCATTGTGGCTGCTTATGTCCATCATCAGCCATCTGACATAGCCTGTGCTATGCACAGCAAAACTGCTCACTTTTACTTTTACTCAACTAGCCTAGCCCCATGTTGCCATGGTCAGATTGCTGACGGAGGACAGAGGCAAATTTACATTTAGCCAATTATCTTGCTATTTGTTTACAATTCATTCTGATGTGCTGGAGAAGAGCAGAAAATGATCTGAAATGAATCTAATCTGAGGCAATCTGCATCTGTCCCGTGCTCAAACAAACAGAAGCACATGGCTAATTATTATGCAGAATGACACCAACCTTCATGTCAGATATTTATATTAATAAATAATAATAATTTATATTAATATATATCAATAATCCATTGTCAAATGCAATACTGGTGTTCTGATGGTAGAGATTTCATATCCAGCATAGTCATAAAATGTGCCTAAAGTGTTATCACTTTATCACTCTTTTACACATAACTTACGGGAGGCTGGTTTTGTGTTGTGCCAGGGGGCTAACGGCTTAGCTGTCTGCCATGCCATGCACAGTAATTTACGTTAGCTCTAGTGCTACATTATATAAGTTATATAAGTCTACTAATCATGTTCACGTAACAGACATTTTACACATCACCTCATCCTCCTTTAGCTGTTCCACAGTAATGTTTTTAAATATGTCATAGCTCAACGATGCTAAATTAGACAGGTTAGCCGCAGACAGTGCTGATGCCAGGCTAACATGAAAAAAGGAACAGTAAAGCAACATAATAAAGGGCAAAACTTACAGCTTCCAAGTTTGAAGTCAGCGTCATTCCATCCATGATCTTCCTTAAACCTTCTTTGTACTGCCACAGGAAAGAAATCTGCAGTTTTCATATGTATGTCAGAGATTTCCAGTTGTTGTGGGGTGATTTCTTTTTAAAATGAAGTGAATCCACTCAGCTCCTCTGAGGCGGGGGGGCTATTCAGCCAACAACAGACACATTTCCGTGATTAGCTCTCAGCTTCAACACAATACTGGTAAGGCCATCTCATGCGAGAGAAAAAATGGCGTCCCTTCACAAAAGTAGTTTTCAGGGAGTCCCGCCCAGTCCCACCTGAACAGCCAAATAAATGAGTTGCCTTCCTTTTCCACTATACTACTTACTTTTCCGCTATACTTTCTCTCACACACCTATATTCTTCACTCACACACATATTCTCCTGTCACACACATACATTCTTGTTTAACACACATATTCTCCTCTCACACAACTGTATTCTTCTCTTACACCCATATATTTTTCTCTTACACACATATATTCTACATTTACGTTCATATATTTTCTTTAGACATACATGTATTTTCCTTTTACATGAAAAATGAAAAATGTATGTATCTGAAAGGAGAATGTATGTGTGTGAGAGGACCAGAATGAATTATGTCTTGTATGGCCCCTCATAAATAATAGATTTCTTTACTAAATTACTCACCGCTGAAAATAATAAGTTACACTACTAGTTACATTTAAATACTCTGTAACATCCTCTGAGATGCATGATAACTCAACTGCCATATAATTAAAAATCAAACCTCATTTGCACAAATCCTTGTCATCCAGTAACACATTACACTACTGTTATCCTCAACACTTGTTGTTACTGACAAAGCAGGAGGAATTTATTTGAACAATAATGCAAACCATGGGTAAAATCTATAATGTGGTTTACATACACATGATTACATATTTTATTTTAAAAATATGACTTGGGACATCTAACATTATATTATTGATCAGAACATGTGATTATAAAATACACATCCAACCAGTCACATCACTGGTCTCAGAGCTCTGAACATGTTAACAAGAGCCCAGCAAACAAAAACCTTGTGCTGATGATTGTGTCACCATATACAGTATGTCCATTCAAAGACAAATGGAGGATTTTATCAGGCTACTGCTACATAAGAAATTATTTGAATGTACACTATATTGCCAAAAGTATTCGCTCACCTGCCTTGACTCGCATATGGACTTAAGTGACATCCAATTCCTAATCCATAGGGTTTAATATGACATAGGTCCACCCTTTGCAGCTATAACAGCTTCAACTCTTCTGGGAGGGCTGTCCACACGGTTTAGGAGTGTGTTTATGGGAATTTTTGACCATTCTTCCAGAAGTGTATTTGTGAGGTCACATACTGATGTTGGACGGGAAGGCCTGGTTCTCAGCCTCCACACTAATTGATCCCAAAGGTGTTCTATCAGGTTGAGGTCAGGACTCTGTGCAGGCCAGTCAAGTTCATCGACACCAGACACTGTCATCCATGTCTTTATGGACCTTGACTGTTCCCACAAAATTGGGAGCATGGAATTGTCCAATATGTCTTGGTATGCTGAAGTATTCAGAGTTACTTTCACTGGAACTAAGGGGCCAAGCCCAGCTCCTGAAAAAAAAAAACACACGATAATCCCCCCTCCACCAAACTTTACACTTGGCACAATGCAGTCTGACAAGTACCGCTCTCCTGGCAACCGCCAAACCCAGACTCGTCCATCAGATTGCCAGATGGAGAAGCACGATTTGTCACTCCAGAGAATGCGTCTCCACTGCTCTAGAGTCCAGTGGCAGCGTGCTTTACACCACTGCATCCGACACTTTGCATTGCACTTGGTGATGTATGGTTTGGAAACCCATTCCATGAAGCTCTCTGCACATTGTTCTTGAGCTAATCTGAAGGCCACGTGAAGTTTGGAGGTCTGTAGCGATTGACACTTCTCCGCACTACGCACCTCAGCATCCTCTGACCCCGAGCCGTCAGTTTACGTGGGCTACCACTTCGCGGTTGAGTTGCTGACAGTTGACTGTGGAATAGTTAGGAGTGAAAATTTCATGAGAAATTTCATGACTGGATTTGTTGCACAGGTGACATCCTGTCACAGTTACACGCTGGAATTCACTGAGCTCCTGAGAATGACCCATTCTTTCACAAATGCTTGTAAAAGCAGTCTGCATGCCTATATGGAATATATTTTATACACCTGTGGCCATGGAAGTCATTGGAACACCTGATTAGCTCGTACACGGTCACATAGTTTGGTAGTTAATGTTACAAAATAGCAGTTCCGCTATTGAAGACACTTATTATCATCCTGACTTCCAATATGTTATTTATATGGCCTTAGAGCATTGTCTATTGTCTATTTTGTCTATTCATTTGTGTATAGGAAGGCTCTCTGTAAGGCCAGGGCAGCCTATTATTCATCATTAATAGAGGAAAATAAAAACAACCCCAGGTTTCTTTTCAGCACTGTAGCCAACCTGACAGAGAGCCACACCTCTATTGAGCCATGTTTTCCCATAACACTCAGTAGTAGTGACTTCATGAGCTTCTTTAATGAGAAGATTATAATTATTAGGGAGGAAATCAGTCACACTCTGCCTTTCACTGAAACTGCATTATCCTCAAACTCTGGAATCTTTGAACCCTTTGCAGAACCCATTGCAGTATATTTAGATTGCTTTTCTCCCATAGACCTCCTCAAACTGACTTCAGTGATTTCCTCATCTAAGCCATCTAACTGTCTCTTAGACCCCATCCCAAGTTCACTGCTTAAAGAAGTTAAAAGGAGCTGTAATCAAACCTCTTCTGAAGAAGCCCACTCTTGATCCAAAGGTTTTAACCAACTATAGACCAATATCCAACCTTCCCTTTGTTTCAGTCAGGATTTAGAAAATATCATAGCACAGAGACAGCTCTCGTGAAAATCACTAACGATTTGCTTATTGCATCACACAACGGACTTGTCTCTGTACTTGTCTTGTTAGACAAGTACAGAGACAAGTCCAGAGTACAGAGACAACAGTCCAGCCTAAAATGCACAGAGTAATTTCTCTGCACTGTTTTGAGAAAGAATATGCCTGATTTTTGCAATGTTTCACAGATGGAAAAAAACAGCGAGAACTGCTTTTTTCCATCTGTGAAACATTGCAAAAATCAGGCATATTCTTTCTCAAAACAATGCAGAAAAATTGCTCTATGCATTTTAGGCTGGACTGTTGCAATTCATTATTATTAGGCTGCCCCAATAAGTCTATCAAGACTCTCCAGCTGGTCCAGAACGCTGCAGCACGTGTTCTGACCAGAACCAGGAAAAGGGAACATATTTCTTCTGTGTTGTCCTCTCAGCACTGGCTCCCTGTAAAATCTAGAATAGAATTTAAAATTCTCCTCCTCACCTATAAGGCACTGAATGGTCAGGCACCATATTATCTTAAATAGTGATAGTCCCCTATAACCCTGATAGAACTCTGCACTATCAGAATACAGGGCTACTAGAGGTTCCTATGGTTTATAAAAGCGACTGGCACTGGCCTTCGCCAAGGCCGCTGGTGGAACAACAACTCCTCTGGAAGAACGTGGCAATGGGACGTTCTCACATTCCTTCCCCAATCCCCCAGACACCTGCTGATTGTTGACTCTGTCTGGAACCTGATAAAGGCCCTCTCCATGGCGAATGCTGTGTTATCGCTATGACATCCTGCGAACTGAGACTCTGACTGTGGTGCCAGGCGAGGCAACTCTCCAGGCCTACAATACACAAGCTACACTGACAAACACACACACTCACATTCACACACATTCATACACATTACATTTCACATCCCCTCCCCTATCCAACGCCTTCGCCGCTTATTACCGCCAGTTGGGTAAGCGAATGTGGCATCGCGCTTATGGCTGCAGCTAGCTGGCAGCCTGCCTACACTGAACTATCTCCAACCTCCCCTTCCCTCCCCTATTGCTAGTCATGAGTTTTTCATGTTGTCAGTGTACGGATTATGTGCTTATGTTGTTTTTTTTTTTTTACTGTTCTCACACTGTGCTTCCTACTGGAACTCAGTCTGGTCGTTGCCGTTTTTCTCCTCCCTCTTCTCATGTTATGCTGTATTCTCTTTTTTTTCACTCATCCTCTGTCTTCTCGCCCTGTATACCCACCGGGTCATGTTGTTTGCATGTGTATGGTAGGGTTGATGTCTAATTTCGCTGGTTACTTGTGATCAGTGACAATAAACGCTTTCTGATTCTGATATACATGCACTATAAATATACCAAAAGTATTTGCTGACCCATCCACATAGTCAGAATCAGCTGTTCCAATCACTTCCATGGCCACAGCTGTATAAAATCAAGCACCTAGGCATGCAGACTGCTTTTACAAACATTTGTGAAAGAATGGGTCACTCTTAGGAGCTCAGTGAATTTCAGCGTGGAACTGTGATAGGATGCCACCTGTGCAACAAATCCAGTCGTGAAATTTCCTCACTTCTAAATATTCCACAGTCAACTGTCAGCTGTATTATAAGAATGTGGAAGTGTTTGGGAACGACAGCAACTCAGCCACAAAGAGGTTAGGCCACGTAAACTGACGGAGCGGGGTCAGCGGATGCTGAGGCACATAGTGCAAAGAGGTCGTCAATTCTCTGCAAAGTCAATCGCTACAGACCTCCAAACTTCATGTGGCCTTCAGATTAGCTCAAGAACAGTGCACAGAGAGCTTCATGGAATGGGTTTCCATGGCGAACAGCTGCATCCAAGCCATACATCACCAAGTGCAATGCAAAAGTGCAGATGCAGTGGTGTAAAGCAGTCCGCCACTGGACTCTAGAGCAGTGGAAACACATTCTCTGGAGTGATGAATCATGCTTCTCCATCTGGCATTCTGATGGATGAGCGGTTGCCAGGAGAATGATACTTGTCGGACTGCATTGTGCCAAATGTAAAGTTTGGTGGAGGGGGGATTATGGTGTGGGGTTGTTTTTCAGGAGCTGGACTTGGCCCTTCAGTTTCAGTGAATGGAACTCCGAATGCTTCAGCATACCAAGACATTTTGGAGAATTCCATGCTCCCAACTTTGTGGGAACAGTTTGGAGCTGGCCCCTTCCTCTTCCAGCATGACTGTGCACCAGCGCACAAAGCAAGATCCATTTTTGTCTATGAGTATCATCACTGCAGTAGTTTCTCACAGGAGACTCGTTGGTACATGCTCTGGCTTGCGGATATATTACTTGTAACCTGACAAGATGGCATCGCAAAAAATTCAGCTGCTGTCCTGAAATACATGTACTGTTAGTGAAAAAGTGGAATTGCCTTTGTTGCTGTCAACATGATTTTAGATAGACATGAAGTTCAAATAGTTGGAGGATTTTTACAGTATTCAGATATGGTTGAAAGGAAATGTGTCATACCGATTGCAATAAGTGCAGGATTATGAAAGCGGTTACCAGTATTTGAGTGCATACATGTATTTATATTTCTGTATCCATCCCCTATATTTTGGCAATATAGTGTGTGTGTGTGTGTGTGTGTACAGGTTGGATGGGGAATTTCAGTTTAAAAAGAAAACAGATGGAACAATAAATAAGCAGATAGTAATTTGCACTCACTGCAGGACGGAGTTCCACTTCCACCGGAGCTATTCTAGCCTAAAGTACCATCTCGAACATAAGCATCCGGGGGCTTCCAGTTCCAAAGCTACAGCTAGCTTGCGACAGACCACACTAACTGAACGCCGGCCAATGACCAACTCCACCAAGGAGAAATTAACCAACACAATAACTGAATGGGTTGCAAAGGACTGTAGACCGATTAGCATCGTTGAAGACGATAAGCTAAAACAATAAGAGTAGCGTCCCTCGACCCGTCCTACAAGCCACCATGCAGAACCACAATAATGACTAGGATCCACAGCCAGTATGAGACCGAGAAAAAGAAAAAAGAAGAGGCTTTATCTCAAGCGGAATATGTCGCCCTGACAGGAGACCACTGGACCTCAGTGAGTAACACCAATTACCTGGGAGTGACTGCACATCACATCACTAAAAAATGGGAACTGGTCTCATTTGCATTAACTGTAATGAAAACAGAAGAACGCCACATTGCATTGGCATGCGCTGAACAGTTCCAAACTGTTGCACGCAAGTGGGATATCGAAGGGAAAATTACAATCATAGCGACGGACAGCGCACGTAATATGATTGCCGCGGCTCGCATCCTACCATACTATCACATGCCATGTATCGCCCACATCATACAGAGAAGCATCACTGTGAGTCTGGCTGACAGTGGGTTTGACACTGCGTTGGCCAAGTGTCGCAAAATTGTGGGTCATTTCAAGCATAGCCCAGCGAACCTGGCGCAGCTGAACGCAGTGCAAAAGTCACAAAAAGAAACAGAGGAGCCACTGACCCAGGATGTTTCAACGCGCTGGAATTCCACGTTGGAAATGGTGCAGCGCCTGTCACGCAATCAAGCTGCAATAAAAGCCACCCTGAGCCAACAGCAGCATAAACTTGTTATGCTGACGCCAGCCGAATGGGACAAAATCCACAAACTTGAGACCCTACTAGAGCCCTGTCGGTAAGCATGACATTTAATGCTGTGATTCTCAAACTGTCAAATTTCAAGGTCTCCTCTTAACTCTGATAGTGTAGCCTACAAATTGTACACTGTCACAGACTTGTAAGGGGCAATTTAGACCATAAATCCACTTTGAGAACCACTGATATAAAGTGACCACATATTGTAGATTGTAGGCTGACATAAAATTGATAAAATGAATAGGCTATATAATGTGACCATTCATTGCAGGCTGAAATTAAATGAAACAAATGAATAATCTATCTTACAAGTTGTGTTCAAGTAATTTACATTATCTTTCCTTTCCTTTTCTCTCTCTCTCTCTGTGTGTGTGTGTGTGTTTTCCACTGCAGATATGTAACTGAGCTCCTGGGCGGAGAGGCCTACGTCTCCTGCTCCATGGTACTGCCTGCCCTCCGCCACTTGCAGAATACAATGGAAGTGTCTGAAGAGGACCCTGCATATGTGGTGAAATTCAAAGAAAAAATCAAGGACGACCTAACCTCTCGCCAAGAGAACATCAACCACGAATGGCTCAAGATCGCAACGGCGTTGGATCCACGTTTTAAAGACTTAAAGAGCCTGCTCAAGACAGAGAGAGAAGGCGTGTGGACCACACTTGGAGGAATGCTGCGAGACGAATCACCCAGACGACCTCAACAGACTGAAGATGGGCCACCCAAGAAGAAAATGAACCTTCTTCTACAGCTGCTACATTCTGAATCTGAGGAGGAGGTACAGCCATACACAGGTACAGAGCAGAGCCCACCATTGATATGGAGGACTGTCCCTTGCGGTGGCGGTCATCTCATGCAGGAGCCCATGAGAAGCTGGCCCCGCTGGCTCGTAAATATCTATCTGCTCCTGCAACCTCTGTTCCATGTGAAAGACTCTTCTCAGTAGCTGGTCATGTTGTGAACAAGAAGAGGGCAGCTTTACTGTCAGAAAATGTGAATAAGTTGGTTTGCCTCAGCGACTGGCTAGAGGATGAGTAGAGAAGAGGGCCACATTTAAATGTACACACACACACACACGCACACACACACACACAGACACAGCAGAAGAAACATTTGATTTATATGGTGAAGCTCAAAGCAGGTAGATTTAGCCTGATGTTCTGGTTTTGAATTTTTGATAAGATAAAAGAGTGGCCCTGTTGTGCTAGTTTGAAGAGGGGGAAAAATGCTGTCCTGTTACTGAAAGAAAGAAAGAAAGAAAGACAGAAAGAAAAACTCTTGTTGATTTTGAAGAGAAAAAAGAATACTGTCTAAGAAATAATTTATGTTCTTGAAAAATATTAATGCCATCCAGTGTGGATTTATGGTTTTAATGAACAAATACAGTATGTTGCTGTACAGTATATATCCACCTTGTGTCATTTCTTTCCATTCTAACAATAATTTACAGAAAATGACATATTTTTGGAATAATTTGAATTGCGATTAATTACAATTAATTCATTTTTAAGCTGTAATTAACTTGATTAAAATTTTTAATCGTTTGACAGCCCTAATATATACAGTCATGGAAAAAATTATTAGACCACCCTTGTTTTCTTCAATTTCTTGTTAATTTTAATGCCTGGCTCAACTAAAGGTACATTTGTTTGGACAATTATAATGATAACAACAAAAATAGCTCATGAGAGTTTAATTTAAGAACTAAGGATTATTCATTTTCCATGGTTTTCTTGATAATAACCAAAATTACTTAAATTCTTACATCAATAGCTATGGCATTGTACCGCTAAAAACACTACTTTTAAGCATTCCATGTTTTCTTTTCTGTTTGCTTTAAACACATGATACACACAAGAGTTAATACTTGATTGCATAACCATTGTTTTTGATGACTGCAGCCATGCGTCTTGGCATGCTCTCCACCAGCTTCTGACATTGTTCTGCTGTCACAGCAGCCCATTCCTGTTGGACAAATTCAAACAAATTTTCTTTGTTTTTGGGCTTGTGGTTCTCCATTTTGAGTTTGATGATTTTCCACAGGTTTTCAATTGGATTAAGATCTGGTGATTGAGCAGGCCAAGGCATGGTGCGAATGTTGTGGTTCTCCATCCAGGCTTTAACTGACCTTGCCGTGTGGCAAGGGGCATTGTCTTGTTGGAAAATCCAGTCATTCGAGGCAGGAAAGAGTTTTCCAGCTGATGGAAGAAGACTGTTTTCAAGGGTAGTCCTGTACTTGACCTGGTTCATTCGGCCTTCACACAATTGCATTTGCCCTGTTCCACTCAGACTGAAACGACCCCAGATCATGACTGATCCACCCCCATGTTTTACTGTAGGGGCAAGACAGTCTGGGTTGTAAGCTTCTCCAGGCTTCCTCCTAACCAGTAAGTTGGCTGGAGTGGGCATCAATTCAAAATTGGATTCATCACTGAAGAGAACCTTAGCCCAATCATCAACAGTCCAATCATTGTGGTCTCGAGCAAAGAGTAACCGGGCCTTCCTCTGCCTTTCATTGATGAAGGGCTTCTTGCGTGCTCTGTGTGACTTCAAACCAGCTTCAACAAGTCGGTTTCGAACTGTCCTTGCCGAGCAAGTCACATTTCTCGACAGTGCCCACTCATTTTTAAGGTCCCTGGAGGTCTGACGACGATTCCTGACACAGGAACGGATGAGTGCACGGTCATCTCGTGGGGTAGAAAGACGTTTCCTGCCACGGCCAGGTAGCAATTTGGTAGTGCCATGTTCAGCTTGTTTTTTTTGTTGTAATGAACGGCTGTCTTGGAGATCTTCAGTTTTTTCGCTACCTGTCTCTCACTCATGCCAATTTCCAGCAGTGCCAAGATGGCTGCCTTTGTTGCTTCACATAATTCTTTTGTTTTAGGCATTATGTGAGAGCTGACAACTTCTGAGTTGTGCTACGGCTTGAATGTAAGCAGGAAACCACTCTGGGCCTTTGCATGTGCAGTGCTGCTTGTGACATGAAATGGCCTCTTATATACCCTGGGAATCAATTAAGCTTAAGAATGTCAAATAGGACATAAAGTATTATGTGACCAGCTGCATTTTTTGTTGCATTTTTTGTTGTGCATTTTTTTTCCATGACTGTATATATATATATGTATATTGTAGTATCTTTTCTCTTCTCAGGTCCTCTGCATTCTTCTAGGCCAGTAGATCTGCAGATTTTGTTAAGTCTTCTCTCCCTCTGAGGGCTTGGGTCTCGGGATCAAAATAAAGGCAAAGAGTCGCTCTTCCAAGGTTGTTTTTGGTGTTTATTTCAGCATATGCACACAGACAAGTTAAACACCATCGAGTTGTCCGGAGCAACTCTGAAACCACAAGTTAAACATCTTTCTTTTATATAGTGTTTGGTCTTGGGGAGTCTCCTCCTCAAGACCTCCTTCTTTTGGTATTCTCGTCCGGGGTTTTCCACGATTATCACACCAAATTCTAGCTTAATAGTGTCTGGCTATGGTTGTTTCCCTTTTTTAAAATATTTACATATCACGCCCCTGTGCTCTGCCCAGGCATGTCTTCTGTCCAGGCCTTTGCCTGGACATATTCTCAGGGCTGAGCTCTCTGCTTGTCCCAACATGCTCCTTCCCTCTTCTGTCCCAATTCCACACTATAGGGGCCTTATTCCTCTACATTGCCCCCCTTGTGGGCCTCTTAGGTCCACACAATTCAAGCATAAGTGATAATATACACCTTAAAGAAACATAGTGAGTCATAGCATGAGTGTGCTATAGATACAGGTTTTACTTTTAGTGTGGGGATAGTATGTGTCTCTCTGCCAACCTTCCCATGGAGAGGCCATCTCTCGGTCCCCTCCCCCTCTGTGACCCTCAGGATACAATACAGTGCGATACATTCGTACATGAAAAATGTAATACCACGGGTATATAGTCTTAGTGAACTGTGATTTCGCCACCTACTTATGATAGAGTAACATTCCAGTAATCCCATTGTGTCAAAGGTGCAAGGTGCAATAAGGTATTCCATCAACTGTAGTGAATTTGTGTCCTTGTAAAAACTGTGCACATATACCGTCATAATATGGGTGTGTATAAGAAGTGCAAACATCAGTATGTTAGATCTGGTAAAACAACCCCAAGTATCATTCTGTTGGAACACATCCTGAGCACCGTATACTGGGAGCATTAACCTTAACTGCTCCAGGCGGCCGTGCAAGGCCTTGATAGTAGTTACTTAGTTTTTTTTATAGAAAGGATTTTCAGTTATTGTTCCGATACCCCGGGTTCCACCGGAGTGGAATCCAGTCAGCGGGTGGTAGCCGTCATTTTTGGCCAGTCGCCGTCCGCCGGCATACTTGCGGACCATATATAAAGTTTGTCAACCCAGACCCTAAAATCCTGAAATCACTCTTAATTCTTCATTCAGTAACCTTTTATGTTCACCACGGAACTTAACACAGCCCTGTATCCCTTTTGTAACTATATATATATATATATATATATATATATATATATATATATACATGCACTTGCCTTACATCATGTACAATTACTCTTACAGTCTCACCCCCACTTGGTGTGATACAGAGTCTTTTACTCGTTGTACATGAATTGGTGCCATGGCCCAGGCGCAGATGAGCCTGGGATTGGATTGGTCATTAATGATCCCGGGACAATATAGTAGTCCATTGGCTGTAGACAGGTTAAACACTGTGCTGGTTTCAGAGGCCACCCCTGCAGGCCTCTTGGACGGGGAAAAGGGAGCACAGTCGACCCTTGTGGATATGGTGGAGGCATGGGGGGCACCTGAGGGTATGGTGGGGGCATAGGAGGTGCTTGTAATGGCGGGCGTTGAGGGGGCACAGGTGGTGTCTGCAGTGTAGCCCCCTGAGGTCTCGCATTGCGCAGGCGTTCGACCTCCATTACTAACTGATCAACTCGTTGTTGAATGTCACGGTGGCGCCTTTCCATAGCCCGCCGTCTGCCCGTTCGGAGCCCGGCACTTATGCGGCTTTGCTCCCTCCTCCGCAGCCGCTTCACATACCATTGTCCCGCAGGGGTTAGTTCTTTCCTCAGGTCGCCGTAGTCCTTCCTGCTGAGTGTCATCACAAGTCGACTGAACATCTCAGGGTCGTTGCACGCAACCACATTGTTCTGTAAAGCTCAGGACAAACATTGTAGATCCTGGTCACAGAACATATCCCTAGGCGTTCTGGGTGTAAAATGTTGTGGTGGCTCCCGGGGTAATCCACTCGGGCATGCCGATGCATGAGATGTCCCTGGTATCGCCGGTGATCGTTGTCCTCCATTGTTAGCCAAGGGTCCCCCCTCGGCTGCCTCAACTGCATATGGCTCAGGTGCAACTGGTGAGGTTGGGCTGAAGTTCCAGGACTCTGGCGATGACGGAATCATCTCCTCAGCCAATGGTGACCCAAGTTCCGTAGATTGGAGAGGTGATGATGGCTCTGCTGGCTTACGTCTCTCCTCGTCCCCTGCCTGGGGCTGGAGCCCTTCCTCTGCCGTTGGCCCTCGTGCTGGGCTCTGCATGTTTGCTTACGCTCTAGGTGTTGCAGCTGTCCCTGGGCGAGTTTTGTGTATGTCGTGTATAATTACTTACTCAGGTTCTAACTCAGAGATGGGTGGCTGCTGTCTCTCTTGTCACACAGTCTATAAGAGAGATGTACATAATTAATGATTTTAATACCACAGTTCGCCTTCTTATCCTATCTACAGATTTACAGTATATACAACTGGACCTTGACTGCCAGGACACACATTCTTTGTTTGTACCTTATACAAAGGTCACTAAGCCTTCCTTTCGTGGGTCTGGAACCTCATAGATGTCTTCCATTGATATGTATCGCTCTTCCTCTTCTACCATATCTTGGTTAGGTTCCGTTACGGCACAAACTCTTGCCAACCCATCACCCTGCCCTATCACAGGGAATTGGAATGTACTAGTCAGGGTCTTGAAAGTACGCATAATTACAAGGCGTAATAATGGTAGAAGACAGCCGATGACCACCAATACTGTTAACAAGAACAGACCAATGACCATCCCCATAATCCCTGACCATCCTAACCTGTGTAGCCAGTCCCACCATCCTTTTAGCTGTGTGTTCCAATTAGAATTTCTGGTTTGTTCCTCCCTCAACTCCCTCATTACTGCTATTATTTTCGTCAAATTCCCTTCTTCCCCGGTATGCATTGGTATGGCCGTGCAGCATTCCTCACCAATTTCGTCGCAGAGTCCTTGATCGGGCGCCATTAGTGCTTCAATCAAAAACCTGTTCTGAAGTGTCATCGTTGACGTTGCATGCAGTTGCTCTTTCACCAAATGCTGAAATAGTAAAGTTCACAAATCTTTGATTATTGTACCATAGGTAATTCGCCAATCTGCTATTTCTAGCAATGTACTGAGCATTTATTATCCCTTGCGCGAATAACACTGGGACACTGCCTGCTACTCGACCACTAATTATCCAATCACTTCCTATGGCCTCATATTCTGACGGTACCCCATATGGAGTTTGATCCCAGCTAATATAGACCTCGCTGGTCTGCTTCCAGTCCCACATTGTTTGCTCTGGAGCCTGATCCTTTTTACCCTCCGATTCCCTTCTCTTTCGCCGTCCACTACGACTGGTATTATTATTTTCCGTCTTATTTCTGCTAGAATAGCTGCCCACCGGGGTGGTCTGTATGCCTCGTTTTACTTGATTTGTTCGGGTGGTCGAGGTGACACTTTTAGAATCCATAGTCCTTTTCCCCTCTGACTCTGTTATGGTTGACAGCTGATCTGTCACTGTCATTTCACTTAGACCCGATTCTGTCGTGGTATCTGTGTATACCCTAGTCATGTCGACGTCAGCCACCGTCGGTGTATATCCTTCTGTAGCGGTTGGGCTGTTCTCCGTCCCGGAGAGATCTTCCGGTTCCTGATGCGGGGTTATTCTATTGTCTAGCGTTATAAGGGTTAATTGGCCTGTCAGCATTACTGGGGCACAGATGCCTTCCCATTTCTCATGTAAACGAGTGAGCAATGCGCTCCTGTCGTTACATACCCAAAAAATGTCCCCTAACGGCTCTGTGCCATTGGCATAATCTGGTAATTTATACCGTCTAGCTCCCGTGCCTGATCTCGTTTCCCATACCACTTTGCCTTTATTTGAGACCAACTGGTCACAAGACATGTTAGCTCTGGGGCCTGTTTTACATATTTTTGCAGATGTCCTTGTATATGTAGTCTTCGATGTTGACTGTCTTGTCTTATTTCTTATAAGAATAGTGACCATACTATCACAATCCACCACTCCATCCTTGTCCCTTGCGTCTCGTGTTGTATTGTTTATTTTGGTCTCTAAATCCTGGCCCTGAGCTACACATAACACATTCGTCCGCAGCGCGTTTTTCTCTCGTTCTTGCCAATGTCATCCAATTTTGTGCTTGTTGTGGCGTCATTTTGCCCTGACATCATATCCTGGCATTCAAGGTCATCAGTTTGTTGGAAGAGTAACCAATTAAGATTATCTCCATCTAAAAGTAACTGGCTACACTTCACCTGTAAAGTTACCCTTCCCTCCTCTTTGCAGGCCTCACGTTGTGGGTAGCCTGTCCAGTATTTCCCTCTGTTGTTAGTAAGGATTGAGTGTGCGTAAATGTCTGCTCGCACGTACAGTAAAACGTGCCCTTGCTCTGATCTTGGTTGTGTGGTTACCTTTCTCTCAGCGATTACTAATGTCGTCATAGCTAACGCACATGCACGGATGGGGTGCTGGGGTGCTATCAGAACATCGTTCTGATAGCGGTTGGAAGTACTGACAATGGCAGAACAAAATGTCCATGACAGATCCGCCACAATCCTGCATGGGGTGAGGTAGTTTTTACTGCGCCTCTCTGTACCCACAGCCTTTGTTCTGCATCAGAAACCTGATTCTGAGCTTGTATTAAAGATGTGACATCGGTAATGGGCTGGCAATCCTCCGCAAACAGCAGCGGTGCCATGACTATTGCCATAGTGGCTTCTTTAGCTGTTTCATCCGCTAAATTATTCCCCCGTGCTATTAACGAAGTATTATTTTGATGCGCCGCACATTTTACTATGGCCAGCTCCGTTGGTAGTTGCATGGCGCGAATTAATTCAACTACTGCTTGCCCATGCTCGACTGGTTTGCCGTCAGCATGTATATAACCCCGATGTTTCCATATACTAGCGTTAATGTGGCAAACTCCGTATGCGTAGGCGCTATCGGTGTAAATTGTAGCCTTTTTCCCTTCAGCTAGTTTGCACGCTGCTGTTAAGGCTTTGATGTCTGCCAGCTGGACTAAACATGGCTGGCTGAGGCCCACAGACTGCACCTTAGTGAAGGTATTATCCATGTTCAACTGAACTATTCCATATCCTGCGCGCATTCCTGTGTCTGTTCTTACGCAGGATCCATCTACGAACATTGTGACATTGGATGGAATGGGTGTATTGTAGAATTTGTCACGCACCTGCAGGAATCTGTCAGTTTCCTGCAAGCAGTCATGGGGTTTTCCTTCCGAGGGCAGAACCATTCTTGTGGCTGGATTTACATTGTCGCACCGTTGTAAAGTTATGTCTGGGCCGGACAACAAAACTTCATATCCCGTACGTCTGGCTTGAGTTAATACAAACCTCTTACTTGTGAGCAGTGTGTGCAGCTGATGAGACGTATATATAACAACGGGATGGCCCATCGTAACTACAGATGCCTTCTTATAGGCAAAAGCCTCTGCCACCAGGCCCTGATAACAGGGCGGCAGTCCCCTTTCTATATCGTCCAGCTTGGTACAGTAGTAAGCAATTGGTTGTTTTCCCGAGGGAGTATCTTGCATTAATACAGTACATGCGTATCCTTGGCGTTCTGCCACAAACAAATGGAAAACTTTATTGTAATCTGGGTTGGCCAGTGCAGGGGCTGACTTCATGTCACATTTTAGCAGTTGAAAAGCTCCCACTGCCTCTTCTGTCCAGTCTAAACGGGTCGTCCGATTCGTCTGTCCTGCAGCTCTGATCAGGGCTCTTAAAGGAGCCGTCTTTATGGCATAATCACATATCCATGGCCTGCTGTAACCTGCCATCCCCAAAAATGATAACATGTCACCCACCGTCTGTGGTTGTGTGGTTCGTGTCACAGCCTCCACCTGAGAAGGTGCTATGCATCTTTTTTCCCCACTGAGTTGTCGTCCCAAATACTCTACGGTTTGCCGGCAAAATTGCATTTTGTTTTTGCTAACCTTGTGGCCTCCGACAGCTAACGCTTTTAACACAGTTAATGAATCCTGTTCACATTCCTCTTTGCTTTCTGAACAAATCAAAATGTCATCGACATACATCAGTGTGGTTGATTGTATTGATTGTAAGTGCTGTAGGTCTTCTGCTAGCGCCTTGTTAAATAGGGATGGGCTCAAGGCCAGCCCCTGAGGCAGGCGCCGGTAAGAATACTGTTCTCCTTGATAGCTGAAAGCAAACAAATATTGCGAGTCAGGATGAATTGGCACGCTGAAAAAGGCTGAACACAGGTCGATCACTGTGTACCATTTGGTTCCCGGTGGAATATTAGAAAGCAAGGTATGGGGATCTGGTACCACTGGATTGTCTTGTTCAATGATAGCATTGATCGCACGTAAATCTTGCACTAGTCTGTACTCTTCCGAGTTTGGCTTTTTTATGGGAAATATTGGAGTGTTACAAACACTTTGTATTTTTACTAATACCCCTGCTTTCACCAGCCCATCTATTGTGGGTTTTATGCCATCTATTGCTTCTGTTTTAAGTGGGTATTGCCTTTGATATGGTAGTCGCGCTCCAGGTTTGACATTAAATTTAATCGCTGCAGCTGATTTTATCAGCCCTACGTCTGTTTTGTGTTGCGACCATACTTCTGGGGGAATTTGTTCCAGTAGCATTTCTTGTTGCTCCGTCAGCACCATTTGTGGAGTGATTGTTTTTGGTAATAGTATCTTTTCTGCCGTGACCTGGTCTGCCCGTTTACAACTAATTCTAACATTTTTTGTCCATTGATACTTGGATGTCCTCACATAGTGTGGGACACCATTCTGTGATCTGACGCGCTTCCTTTATCATGGGTCCTAAATGATGTGACTCATATCCCTGAGCTATCAGCAATGTTACATGTGGTGATGAATGCGGGATCCGGAACCATGGTTCAAGTGTTTTTGTGAGCTTCACAGCTGCTGCTGCCCCTGCCGGTCCAAGAATGATATCCTCATATTGGATAACTGAAGTCTTCTGGTTTACGAGTTCATGCCAGCTTTCTTCATATTCTGTATGTGTTATGTTAGCGTCATATAGCATAGTGCAATGGAGAGGGAGGGCTGGCTCATGGGCATCTTCATAGTAGTGCGTTATAAACAATTTCCATATTTCCCATTCCTGCAAGAGGAATGAATCAGGTAACATCAGCTTCAGCCAATACACCTTAGCCCATTGTGATGTCTTTTGTGGCTTTTCAACTTCCGCCATTAGCGTCATCATGATACTCCTATTCTCAGGTGGAATGTTGAAATGGACCCCATCTGGTGTGCACCATATGTTTGCTTTTAACGCACATAAAATGTCTCTTCCCAACAAGTTTATCGGTGTGTGCTCTGAGTATAGTAGAGGAGCACAAATTGTTTTGCCTGCAACCTGTATTGGAACCGGTTCTGTCATGGGTGTAACTTGTGATTTCCCAGAGAAGCCAATTGTTTTGATCTTGGATGTGGATAGGGGAAGACCGGCTCCATCTCTGCCAATGCATGAATATGTTGCCCCCGTGTCCACCATAAATTGGCATGGCTGATTATCTACCTGTACTTCAATGGTAGGTTCAGTAAGTGGTTGCAGTGTTAGTACAGGTGTCATTGCTTCCCCCTCCGGCTTCTCTAGGCTTCCCTATGGCCACTGGGCGGCGGGTCCCATCCATGGGCCCGCATTGTGGGGACAGTTTCTCTGCAGGTGCCCCTCTTGGCCACACCCCCAACAACGGAAGAGTCCATTTTGTCTGGGACTACTAATCTGGGTGGACTGTTGCTGTGGTTGTTGTTGATGTTGCTGTTGCCGGTACTGTATCCGTGATTGCCCATTCCCCCACCTGCCTCGTTGAGGCTGCCTACCTCGGAAATTTTCTCTTCTGCCATCTTGTGGTGGGTAACTCACACCTCCCCCTTGGTAAAGATGGACATGTATAGGAGGCAGGGGTTGCACGGGCACCTGTGGTTCTCGATCAAGCTTTTGCTGTTGTGGCTGTTGTTGTGAAGGTTGGGGTGCAAAAACAGCAGACACCACGGAAGCCTGTGTGACTGATGGCTCACCTGGTATCTCACCTTTTAATTCTTCAGGCTTTATTTCTGTTGGCGGCAGTCACTGCAGCTTGGTATTTGGCCCTGTCCTTTTCTACTTTGTGTTTTTTAGTCAGGTCTGCCACTTGAAGCTGTGCTAGTTTTCCTGCTAGCAGCTTGCTCTGCTCCTCCTGTTCTTGTTTTTTGGCCCTGTGTGCCTCCACATGATGGATAATATGTTCAGAGAAGAGAGGCCAGTCCATCTTCATCAAACCGACAACATTGTCTAGTTTCCTCTGGACTGGTTCTGGCATGGCCTTTTTCACCATCAGTTTGAAGAGAGTTTTAGTTGTTTCCGTGATATTCCATGCACTTCCCGTTTCATTCCTCCATTTCTTCTGGAATTCATGGAGGAAATGGGATGGGCTTTCGTTATCCTTCAAACTCTCTTTTTCTAGCTTTGATGGGTCCATTTTTGATGGACACCTTGCCCTCAGTGCCCTCCATAGATCAGGTCTGTAGTGGTCAAACATCCCTGCGTCTGCGAAGCTGTCTTGCACCCAGTTTTCCTTATTGAAATCACCAAAGATCTCAATAGTTGTCTGCTTTCCCACTACTTGCAACAGCAATGCTTTCAGATCTCCAATGGCCAGCTTCAACCCTCTGGTTGAGTCTTCAAAGGCCGAAATCCATTTGTAGGCTCCATCCGTCAATGCTGGTAGGCAATCTATCATGCCCGTTACATCCATGAAACTCCATGGAACATACCGGTCTTGCGCTTGGCTACCCTTCTGCATTAGTGGGCATGTCAACACCGGGTCTGTCCAGTCTGACCATGGAGACTCCACCTGTTGAGTTTCTTTTTGTTGGTCTCGATTTTTGTCTTTGTGATACCCTGGAATAGTTCTGTTGCGTAACCTCATGTTTTCTTCCTCTCTCTGTCGAGGCGTAATGCATCCCCGCAAGTCCACCTCATAGCTCCCCGATCACACCGGGGCTCGTCTGTCACTCTGCTCCTCCTTCCTTCTTTCTTCCATCATCACCTTTTCCCATTGTTGTTTATGGGTAGACATCAAATTGCGAAGTTCTTCACATTCCAATCTATATTTCTCTTGGTCCATGTCAAACTGCATCCGTGGGTCCTCCCCCTCTCCATTCTGGTTTTGTTTCTTCTGGACATATCCCTCCTTAATCCGCTCCGCTGCCTTTTCCAATGTTTCGATTATTTCTTTGTGTCTTTTCATACCTCCTGGCAGACAGCCTATAGGGGTGAGTGGTACCTGGGGGATTCTTTGTGTAACTTTTGATCTAGCCCCCTCATAACTGCCCTGTGTCCCATGCTTCCCTTTACAATTTGGATCATCAACTTGTGGGTCTAAGATTAGTCCTTCACTCAGTTCTTCTTCCCACTCTCCCCTCAAATTCCTCTCTTCCTCCCCATCAGTAGTGTTGCAACTGCTGCTTGTTGAGCTTAGTGGTGGTCTCAGTTGTAATCTTTCCTTCTTCTGTTCTCTTTTGCCTTTCTGGGTGGTTGTGTGTGTAGCGTCGGCTGCATGAGTATCCCCTATCTGATTAGTCATTTCTATAGTGAACTGTCCTGTGATCTGACCCTGCACTTCCTGTTTAATCTTCGATTGCTCAGCAGTCATTGGGCACTGGCTAACCTCCCTGCTAACATACGGGGGTGGAGCCACTGGTGCTGTCGGTTCAACATTACTCTGCCCCGTGGCCTCCATCAACATTTGCCTCTGGGTGCCTTCCATTTTGAAAAATTGAAGGACTTCTCTATGCTCAGCGTTCTTCAGCCGCTTCTTCATATGCCTGGCATCATTCTTCTTGTCCTTTTCTCTTAACCTTGTTTCCACTTGGTCACAGAGTGTTAAGTCAAACGAGCCTTCTAGCGGCCATTTAGCTTTTCCTGACGTAATTTTGTGCCATTTACTCATGCATTTTTCGATCTTCCTTTTTTGTGTAGGATGCTTTAGCATCACCATCTCAGCTGGAGTTAACTCCCCCTTGGTTTTACTGCATTTGGAACCCACTGTTTTACAATACAGCAGGGGATATGCTATTTGCCCTAGTACGCACTGCTCTTAATCCCTCAACCTCCTCTTTCTGTTGTGTATAATATACGGTTCGTTCCCAGTTTAGCTCTTGCCTTTCAGAGGAAAACCTCAGCTCATTCACAAGCATAGGGAGTTCTTGGTTGTGTGTTTAGAATCACCCTATATGTCAGCGACTATGTGTAAGTTGGTCTTCGTTGCAATTATCAGCAGCAAGCAGTTCTTCGTTGCACAGGCTTATGGAAATGATAACAATACAGCACTACCTATTGCTGTCCTTATTATTATATATATATTGTGCAATCTATTCCTCTCTACACTCCAACCTTCTCTTCTAATTTTAGTTACACTATATACCCTTTATTCTATACATATAACCCTTTAGGCTTTACCTTATATATCTTGTGCTATTTATATATTTACAAGGCCTTTTAACTGTAGCTACCTGGTCTGTCCCCTTCTTCAGGGTAACAGTAAGGATTTTATCAGGCTGGTGTCCCCCCTGAATGGGATGTGCGGACCACACCCAGCCAGACCCCTTTCACTCTAATACATGGGCAACTTCATGCCCTTAGGACCTCTCGTTGAATCTGGACCGTTCCAGAACAGGGCACAACGTTAATTGTCCAGATTCAGGTCCTCTTGGTCCCTTCTGGACCGCTTCGAGCTCGGAAATCACTGTCCAGTTCCTCCTGGCACAGTTCCACCTAACACTTTTAAATCTACAAACAACTTTTAATTACAGACAAAAACAAAAACCCCTTGGCTTACTGTATTAACTTACCCTTTTTCCCTCTTCACCTGTCCTTATTTTTGCTTCTACGACACTTACTTTATCCCACTTAAACTCGTTTTATTATCATTCCCCTCTGAACAGTTCATCAAACACCCTACTGTGTCTTCTTGTTCAGACTGAGAATGTTCCACTAATCTAACAATCCTCTGCATTCTTCTAGGCCAGTAGATCTGCAGAATTTGTTAAGTCTTCTCCCCCTCTGAGGGCTTGGGTCTCGGGATCAAAATAAAGGCAAAGAGTCGCTCTTCCGAGGTTGTTTTTGGTGTTTATTTCAGCATATGCACACAGACAAATTAAACACCATCGAGTTGTCCGGCGCAACTCTGAAACCACAAGTTAAACATCTTTCTTTTATACAGTGTTTGGTCTTGGGGAGTCTCCTCCTCAAGACCTCCTTCTTTTGGTATTCTCGTCCGGGGTTTTCCACGATTATCACACCAAATTCTAGCTTAATAGTGTCTGGCTATGGTTGTTTCCCTTTTTTAAAATATTTACATATCACGCCCCTGTGCTCTGCCCAGGCATGTCTTCTGTCCAGGCCTTTGCCTGGACATATTCTCAGGGCTGAGCTCTCTGCTTGGCCCAACATGCTCCTTCCCTCTTCTGTCCCAATTCCACACTATAGGGGCCTTATTCCTCTACAATATATATACATACAGTCATGGAAAAAATTATTAGACCACCCTTGTTTTCTTCAATTTCTTGTTAGTTTTAATGCCTGGCTCAACTAAAGGTACATTTGTTTGGACAATTATAATGATAACAACAAAAATAGCTCATGAGAGTTTAATTTAAGAACTAAGGATTATTCATTTTCCATGGTTTTCTTGATAATAACCAAAATTACTTAAATTCTTACATCAATAGCTATGGCATTGTACCGCCAAAAACACTACTTTTAAGCATTCCATGTTTTCTTTTCTGTTTGCTTTAAACACATGATACACACAAGAGTTAATACTTGATTGCATAACCATTGTTTTTGATGACTGCAGCCATGCGTCTTGGCATGCTCTCCTTCTGACATTGTTCTGCTGTCACAGCAGGCCATTCCTGTTGGACAAATTCAAACAAATTTTCTTTGTTTTTGGGCTTGTGGTTCTCCATTTTGAGTTTGATGATTTTCCACAGGTTTTCAATTGGATTAAGATCTGGTGATTGAGCAGGCCAAGGCATGGTGCGAATGTTGTGGTTCTCCATCCAGGCTTTAACTGACCTTGCCGTGTGGCAAGGGGCATTGTCTTGTTGGAAAATCCAGTCATTCGAGGCAGGAAAGAGTTTTCCAGCTGATGGAAGAAGACTGTTTTCAAGGGTAGTCCTGTACTTGACCTGGTTCATTCGGCCTTCACACAATTGCATTTGCCCTGTTCCACTCAGACTGAAACAACCCCAGATCATGACTGATCCACCCCCATGTTTTACTGTAGGGGCAAGACAGTCTGGGTTGTAAGCTTCTCCAGGCTTCCTCCTAACCAGTAAGTTGGCTGGAGTGGGCATCAATTCAAAATTGGATTCATCACTGAAGAGAACCTTAGCCCAATCATCAACAGTCCAATCCTTGTGGTCTCGAGCAAAGAGTAACCGGGCCTTCCTCTGCCTTTCATTGATGAAGGGCTTCTTGCGTGCTCTGTGTGACTTCAAACCAGCTTCAACAAGTCGGTTTCGAACTGTCCTTGCCGAGCAAGTCACATTTCTCGACAGTGCCCACTCATTTTTAAGGTCCCTGGAGGTCTGACGACGATTCCTGACACAGGAACGGATGAGTGCACGGTCATCTCGTGGGGTAGAAAGACGTTTCCTGCCACGGCCAGGTAGCAATTTGGTAGTGCCATGTTCAGCTTGTTTTTTTGTTGGAATGAACGGCTGTCTTGGAGATCTTCAGTTTTTTCGCTACCTGTCTCTCACTCATGCCAATTTCCAGCAGTGCCAAGATGGCTGCCTTTGTTGCTTCACATAATTCTTTTGTTTTAGGCATTATGTGAGAGCTGACAACTTCTGAGTTGTGCTACGGCTTGAATGTAAGCAGGAAACCACTCTAGGCCTTTGCATGTGCAGTGCTGCTTGTGACATGAAATGGCCTCTTATATACCCTGGGAATCAATTAAGCTTAAGAATGTCAAATAGGACATAAAGTATTGTGTGACCAGCTGCATTTTTTGTTGTGTTCATTGTATTATACGTTTAGTGGTACCAGATATTAGAATGAACAAGAAATTGAAGAAAACAAGGGTGGTCTAATAATTTTTTCCATGACTGTATATGTATAGTAGTTGTCATATACAGTTGGACATTTTCATACAAGATATAAGAACATCCTGTTGTTATGTGAAGTGTTAATGTGTTTTTCATTGTTCATATTCTGTACACACGGTATCTATTGCATGTCTGTCCATCTTGGAAGAGGGATCCCTCCTCTGTTGCTCTTCCTGAGGTTTTTTTCCCTGTTAAAAGGGTTTTTTTCCTTTGATGATGTGAGGGTCATTTGTAAAGGACAGAGGGTGTCATATCCTGTACAGATTGTAAAAGCCCTCTGAGGCAAATTGGTAATTTGTGATATTGTGCTATATAAATAAAATTGACTTGACTATTCTTGTGCAAGAACCCTTCTTGTGCACAGTTAATACTCTAAGGCATAAGACGAAAATTTGTGTTTATCATACTTATGTTGTAATGGATTATTACATTGTATTATTTATAGTCAATGTTTTATTGTATTTAAGATTATTTTTATTACTGCTGTCCTGTGTTACTGCTATTACTGTTATTGAAGCTTTTAAATCTGTTTAATAACATCACATCACATTTACACATGCATCAGTTTTTTTTCTGTTTTTTTCACAGTCTACACTTTAAAAGTACAACTTAAGTTTGATTGGTCGACAGAACATGTTTATATACTATCCTAATATGCTTTTCCAATCATGTTCCAAAAGAATTGATGCTTTGATTACCTTGAATGGCAACACTGTTTCCAATCTAGGAAGTGCTGTTCATATATAGCCTGCCTTTGGAAAACAATTTCACCAGGTCGGGTTAAATGTTGCTTTAATAAAATAAGGGATGAGCAAACAAAAACAACCCATGTTGTAACCCAGGACTCAGATTCTCCCTGACAGGCCTCCCAATGTGACCTGAGGCTCAGATGAGTGACACTCATCCTCTCTCATCAGTGAAAGGAAAATGATGCAGGATGAGAGGAGAAGTCATGCTCTTTGACCCAGACTGGACTCTAAAAGCAGAGAAGTCAAATATCCTGTTATTTTAGAGACACAACAGTGCCACCAAAACACCTGAGCTCAGCAAAATGGGTTCACAGCCCCTTCCTTGCCTCCCTCACACTTTCTTCCCTCCTTCTACTCATCTCTATCATCTGTTCCATTGACCTCCACTTGCTGCAACCTCCAATTGACCATCCTCTTCTTCTGTGCCTGCCTCTTTTTGTTTTCTTTTCTCCATGGTCCTTTACCTCTCTTCTTCACTCATTTCATTGTTTTTATCTTTGTTTTTACTCTCTTCTTGCCTCCTGTTCCCCAGCCTCCCAGCCTTTCTTTTCAGGACGCTTTCATTATTCTCTCTCAGTCTGTCCAATATCCCACACAGTCACACACACACACGTCTTCAAATTTCCCGTCAGCCCAAGCCCCATTTCACCTTAGTAAATGGAGCCATAGAACGCCTATTGATTTATGCATAAGGATATAGTGCAGTGTGTGTCCATCGTGTGCGTTTCCTTCTTCACCCTTCTCAATGTCATATGCTTGTTAGCTTCCCAAGTCTCATTCAGTGTGTGTGTGTGACTGTTATGTGTATGCTGCTTGGTTTTGTATGTGTGTGTGTGTGTGTGTGCGTGTGTTTGTGTGTTCACTCACCAAGCCTGTGTGATTGAGATGGAGAGAGTGTTGCAGGGTTGCTTGTTTGCATGCACAATCAACTGGACCCCAATATATATTTTGATGGACAACTCCAACACCCAACTAGGACACAAAGATAAGGACAGGGCAGTGTTCTGATTGGTAGATCACGGAGATGGATTGACCCACAGGGCCTTGTGCTCTCTCTGACTCGCTCATACCGATGCTGAATAATGTAGCTGTTTATTTGATGAAGAAGAAGTGAGGGGATGAGACAGAGGAATGTTTGGAGGGGGGAAGTATTGAACCTAGACGATTAGAGCAAATCACAGGAGCAGGAAATCCAATCTGTGTAAAGGAACAGGGGATGGGAACAAAAAAGAAACGAGAGGAGTGGAAACAGAGGAGAGAAAGGGAATGTAAGAATGTAATGCAACATGAGGAATTAAGTGGAGAAAGTGAAATGCAAGGAGAATATGAAAGAGGAAAAATCAATATGGGTCAGATGTTGCAAGAAAAGACAAGGGTGAAAAGTGGAAGAAACCTGTGTGGAAGAAACCTGTGAGGTGTGAGGTGACAAAAACACTGAGAAGATGTTGAAGAAAAAAAGGAAATGTCTGTAAGGGCTTGGTACCCAGTCTCGGATTGTGGGGGTGATAGTGAAATCCCCCGCTGACCTGTCCTCCTGGCCGTAGCATCGTTGTAGTATTTCAGTGATCTCTTGTTGTGATAGCAGATTTTGGTTATGGATGTTGGAAGACTGGCCTAACAGCTGTTTCTTTGTAAACCTTGACTGTGTCAACAATGGTCAAAAATTCCCATAAACACACTCCTCAACCTTGTGGACAGCCTTCCCAGAAGAGTTTGAAGCTGTTATAGCTGCAAAGGGTGGGCCGACGTCATATTGAACCCTATGGATTAGGAATGGGATGTCACTTAAGTTCATATGCGAGTCAAGGCAGGTGAGCGAATACTTTTGGCAACATATACAGTCATGGAAAAAATTATTAGACCACCCTTGTTTTCTTCAATTTCTTGTTCATTCTAATATCTGGTACCACTAAACGTATAATACAATGAACACAACAAAAAATGCAGCTGGTCACATACTACTTTATGTCCTATTTGACATTCTTAAGCTTAATTGATTCCCAGGGTATATAAGAGGCCATTTCATGTCACAAGCAGCACTGCACATGCAAAGGCCTAGAGTGGTTTCCTGCTTACATTCAAGCCGTAGCACAACTCAGAAGTTGTCAGCTCTCACATAATGCCTAAAACAAAAGAATCATGTGAAGCAACAAAGGCAGCCATCTTGGCACTGCTGGAAATTGGCATGATGAGAGACAGGTGGCGAAAAAACTGAAGATCTCCAAGACAGCCGTTCATTCCAACAAAAAAAAACAAGCTGAACATGGCACTACCAAATTGCTACCTGGCCGTGGCAGGAAACGTCTTTCTACCCCACGAGATGACCGTGCACTCATCCGTTCCTGTGTCAGGAATCGTCGTCAGACCTCCAGGGACCTTAAAAATGAGTGGGCACTGTCGAGAAATGTGACTTGCTCGGCAAGGACAGTTCGAAACCGACTTGTTGAAGCTGGTTTGAAGTCACACAGAGCACGCAAGAAGCCCTTCATCAATGAAAGGCAGAGGAAGGCCCGGTTACTCTTTGCTCGAGACCACAAGGATTGGACTGTTGATGATTGGGCTAAGGTTCTCTTCAGTGATGAATCCAATTTTGAATTGATGCCCACTCCAGCCAACTTACTGGTTAGGAGGAAGCCTGGAGAAGCTTACAACCCAGACTGTCTTGCCCCTACAGTAAAACATGGGGTGGATCAGTCATGATCTGGGGTTGTTTCAGTCTGAGTGGAACAGGGCAAATGCAATTGTGTGAAGGCCGAATGAACCAGGTCAAGTACAGGACTACCCTTGAAAACAGTCTTCTTCCATCAGCTGGAAAACTCTTTCCTGCCTCGAATGACTGGATTTTCCAACAAGACAATGCCCCTTGCCACACGGCAAGGTCAGTTAAAGCCTGGATGGAGAACCACAACATTCGCACCATGCCTTGGCCTGCTCAATCACCAGATCTTAATCCAATTGAAAACCTGTGGAAAATCATCAAACTCAAAATGGAGAACCACAAGCCCAAAAACAAAGAAAATTTGTTTGAATTTGTCCAACAGGAATGGGCTGCTGTGACAGCAGAACAATGTCAGAAGCTGGTGGAGAGCATGCCAAGACGCATGGCTGCAGTCATCCAAAACAATGGTTATGCAATCAAGTATTAACTCTTGTGTGTATCATGTGTTTAAAGCAACAGAAAAGAAAACATGGAATGCTTAAAAGTAGTGTTTTTGGCGGTACAATGCCATAGCTATTGATGTAAGAATTTAAGTAATTTTGGTTATTATCAAGAAAACCATGGAAAATGAATAATCCTTAGTTCTTAAATTAAACTCTCATGAGCTATTTTTGTTGTTATCATTATAATTGTCCAAACAAATGTACCTTTAGTTGAGCCAGGCATTAAAATTAACAAGAAATTGAAGAAAACAAGGGTGGTCTAATAATTTTTTCCATGACTGTATATAGAAGAAGAAGAAGAGGAATTCCTTTATTGATCCCTCAGTGAGGGAAATTGCATTTTTTCACTCTGTTAGTATATTTTTTTCAGTTGCACATTACACACATTAAGTTATGAACAAACACATGCATTGGAGGAGAGGTGTCAGAGGGGGCTGCCCCTTATCCAGGCGCCCCGAGCAGTTGGGGGTTCGGTGCCTTGCTCAAGGGCACCTCGGCAGTGCCCAGGAGGAGGAACTGGCACCTCTCCAGCTACCAGTCCACTCTCCACATTTGTTCCGACCTGGACTTGAACTGGCGACCCACCGATTCCCAGCCCAAGTCACTACAGACTGAGCTACTGCCACCCCATATATATATATATATATATATATATATATATATATATATATATATATATATATATATATATATATATATATATATATATACACACACACACACACACATATGTATATGTATATATACATATGTATATATATATAACAAAAAATGTTTGCTCTGTAATCAGCTGAAATACTAATCAGACTTGCCAGATGGATTGTTTCACAGAAATATCTGATAAGCTGTCATTGGAAACTGACAGAAGGCACTTTCAAAATGTACTTGGAAGGTGATTAGATGAACGATCTGTCAATCATACTCCAGTGAAAAAATACTCCACTGCAGCATCTATGCTAACCTCTTCAAGAGCCACCACTGTTGTTTGGAACAAGTTTTTGTCTATAAGTATCATCACTGCAGTAGTTTCTCACAGGAGTTGGTACATGCTCTGGCTTGCGGATATATTACTTGAAACCTGACAAGATGGCGTCGCAAAAAATTCAGCTGCTGTCGTGAAATACACTGTACTCTTAGTGACAAAGTGGAATTGCCTTTGTTGCTGTCAACAAGATTTTAGATAGACATGAAGTTCAAATAGTTGGAGGATTTTTACAGCATTCAGATATGGTTGAAAGCAAATGTGTCGTACTGATTGCAATAAGTGCAGGATTATCAAAGCGATTACCAGTATTTGAGTGCATACATGTATTTATATTTCTGTGTCCATCTCCATTACATTCTGACATCTCCATAATGACACTGGAGACAACAAAGAAGATTACCACATGGTCTTAAAGCGATAGACCAGGATTTTGGACATAGGGCCGCATTTCCAAGTGAGCCAAGTCCTTCTAGTTGCAGAGTTCACTGGTGCTAGGCTAACGCAAGTCAATGGTTCTAGTTTAGTCTGCCATTAAAAACAGTCTTACCCACTCCACAGTGCATCCGAGGCATATCAGTTGTAACGCCAGACTATCGATGTAAATGTCTGTGTTGATAGAATATTTTAGACATAAAACTAACCTTGTATTTTGAAGGCAGCAGCGGCATACTGTACTTCCTGGTCGTAAGCTCGACAGCAGCGTACAGATATCACCAAACAGCTAGGTTACCGCATCTATAATAATTAGTTTACATGCAGCTGTAAATGATATCGTCGAGTACAAATGTTCACAAATGCAGACGGAGGAGGAATGCAAGGTAAACAAACTATTATAGCTCCAATAACCTAGCTGCTAGCTGGTATCAGTCGGCTGCTGTCAAACTAGCTGCTGCTGCTGAGACATAAATCCTTCAAAATGCAAGGTTAGTTTTGTCTAAAATTATTCTATCAACACATCAGTAGTCTGTGGTTATAACTGATTTGCCTCGGGTGCACTGTGGAGTGGGTAAAACTGTTTTTAATGGCAGACTAACTCGAACTACTGACTTGCATTGGCCAAGCACCAGTGAACTCTGCAACTAGAAGGACTGAATGAAATTTTTTGAAAACTGTCTCGTCTTCAACACTCCAGCTCACTTGGAAATGAGGCCCTATGTCCAAAATCCTGAACTATCACTTTAACAACTTTATCTGTTAGACAAAGTTAAATATATTATAAATACATGTGATCCACACATCATGGCATCGCTGGTGGGGCCCGGCCCTTCGGCTCTCAGATGCTAGGGGTGTCCAACCATTGGCTTGCTGTTGCTGTGGGGCCCCCGGGGTCCTTGGGTGGTGGTCTGGGTTTTTTTCTGGCATGCTGACAGCCCCTTCAGTGCTGTGGCTTCTGGTGTGGTGCGAGGCCAGAGTTGCTGGCCCTGTTGTTCGGTGTGGCTGCGGTGTCTGTTAGTGGCTCGTGGTGGCTGGGTTCTTGCTTGGGGATGGGGCACCTCTCTGGGGGCGAGAGCCATGGGTCTGCCTCACCACCCTGGGATGTGGTGCAGGGGGATACCCGGGGCGCCTTCCCGCCAGCGGTACTGGCTCCCTCTGACCCGTTCTTGATCTCTGGGCCTCCTTCGCGGCCCGGTTGTCCATTTCCTTCTGCCCACACCCGGTGGCAGCCTGCTTGCCTGGCGACTGGTTGCCTGCCCCTTTGTGGGGTGCCCGGCCCCTGGGTCTGCCCCCGGCTGGCTGGGGGCTCCTTGCCTTTCTATGGCGTGGGGGTGGTGAGGCTGTGGGGTGTGGGGGTGGGTGGGGTTGGGGTTGGGGTGTTGGTGGTGGGGTGGCTGGTGGATGGTGTTGGGTAGTGGGTGGTCCCCCTTGTCCCGGGCCTCCGGGGCTTGTTCGTGGCGCCGAGGGGGCATCTGGCTGTGCCTCTTCTTGGTCCCTGGGTTTGTGTGTTTCTCTCTGGTCCCGGTTGGCTCTCTGGGCGATCCCTCCTGGATGTTCCTGCCGCCCAGGTAGGATGGTCGCTCGCCCAGCGGGCCCCTGCTCAGTCGTCGTAGCTGCTCTGGGCTTCGGTGCTAATCACTTATGCATGTTGGCTCAGGGTGTACGAACGTCTGTCGTGTCCCATTGTTGAGTACTGATGGGACTCACAAGAATGGGCTAAATCACACTTCAAGTGTTACACTGAAATTATTTTCTCTATGTATTCCTACATTTCTCCTGTGCCCCTCGGTGCCCTACTCTCTGTCGGGTTTGATTTTGTAACTAGAAAACCGCAAGCTGTTATGAAGGGCCCTCGCGGTATGTCACGGTCGGGTATCAGATGGGGACGGCGGTGCGAGAAGGGGGCAATAAACGTCAAGCGATTCCGCCAATACACAAAGGAGTTACGGCCATTCGATGGGTCAATGTGGAAATTATGCCAAAATGAAGAGTGGAAACAAAATGGCCGACTTCCCGTTTAGAATAGACAACTGGTGCAAGAGACTTTTTTGTGCGTCTGGTCAAGTTACTGGTGTACTGATTTTCGTGTTCCAACTCCATAAAAACCCCTATGGGGAGGGGTTTTTGAAAGTTTAAAGGGGGCGCTATGGAGCCATTTTGACCGCTCATGGACGTGGCCCCCGTCACGTTAGAGGTCTTCACCCTTGACCTGTGTATCAAATTTCATGATGATACGACTTTATTAAAGCCATCAAAAAGCCAAACGTATTTTCTTGGCGAAAAATCGGAAGACGTCGCGCCACCATACGGACGCCGTTTAACGTAGCTTCACGGTGTTCGTAATGTAACTTCATCAATGTCTTGTGGATGTATTAGAGGTGGAATGAAGTCGATGGGGTCAACTATGTCGTATCAGAACATGTAAATGTAAAGGGTGGAGCTGTGGAGGCATTTGGCCACGCCCCTGGGCCAGGACCACATCAGATGTTAGAGGACGCCAGCTTTGACATGTGTATCAATTTTCATGATGATACGACTTTATTTAAGCCGTCAAAAAGCGAAACGTATTTTCTCGAAAAATTGTCAAAAATTGCCGTGCCGCCACACGTGCGCCGTTAGCCGTAGCCTCACAGCGTCCGGATTGTGAGGCCCTATGGCCGTGTTCCAACTCCATAAAAACCCCTATGAGGAGGGGTTTTTGAAAAATTCAAGGGGGCGCTATGGGGCCATTTTGTGGTGTGGACCACATCTGATGTTAGAGGTCGACACCCTCGACTTGTGTATCAACTTTCATGATGATACGAGTTTATTAAAGCCATCAAAAAGCCAAAAAAATGGTCATTTGCTATTACCACTGGGGGGCGCCATGAGTAAGGCATGACATTAATATATTAGCACGTTCACGGCTGAGTGCCCGTCATGCTCAGAAAATTTGAGGCTTCTCGGATACAGTATGTGAACGTGAGACTCGTTTGAATTTAGATGGCGAATTCGCCAAAGTTTCTCGAGCCCTACCGGCCACGCCCTTTGACCTAATTACGTGCAGAGCACATCTTATGCTCAGCTAGGTCTGGAGATCAATTGTACCAAATTTCAAGTCGATCGGACGAAATCCCTAGGACGAGTTCATTTTCATCAGAAAATCCGAAATTCAAAATGGCCGACTTCCTGTTTGGAGTAGACAATTGGTGCAAGACACTTTTTTGTGCGTCTGCTCTACTTGCACATGTGTACCGATTTTCATGTGCCAACTCCATAAAAACCCCTATGGGGAGGGGTTTCTGAAAGTTTCAAGGGGGCGCTATGGAGCCATTTTGACCGTTTATGAACGTGGCCCCATCAGATGTTCGAGGTCGTCACCCTTGACCTGTGTATCAAATTCCATGATGACATGACTTTTTTAAAGCCATCAAAAAGCCAAACGTATTTTCTTGGCGACAAATCGGAAGACGCGGCGCCGCCATACGGACGCTGTTTATCGTAGCTTCACGGTGTTCGTAATATAGCTTCACCAATGTGTTGTGGATGCTTTAGAAGTGGATTGAAGTCGATGGGGTCAACTATGTCGTATCAGAACATGTAAACGTAAAGGGTGGCGCTGTGGAAGCATTTGGCCACGCCCCTGGGCGGGGACCACATCAGATGTTAGAGGACACCAGCCTTGACCTGTGTGTCGATTTTCATGATGATACAGCTTTATTAAAACTGTGAAGAAGGCAAACGTATTTCCATGGCGAGTGATCAAAAAATCGCAGCGACGCCACACAGGCGCCGTTAGTCGTAGCCTCACGGCATTCGTAATGTAGCTTCACCAAGTTGTTCTTTAGGTTTTAGAAGTGGAATGGTGTTGATGGAGTAAATTATGTGGCATCAGTTAATGTAAAAAGTAAGAACGCGTCACTTCCTGTTACGACCAGGGGGCGCTATGAGTAAGGCATGACGTTAATACATCGGAACGTTCAGGACCGCGCCCCCGTCATGCTCAGAAAATTTGAAGCTGCTAGGCTCGAGTATGTGAACGTTAGAGTCGTTCGAATTTAGACGGCGAATTCGCCAAAGTTTAGCAAGACCTAGCGGCCACGCCCTTTGACCTAATTACGCGCAGAGCACAACTTTTGCTCAGCTAGCTCTAGAGATGATCTGTACCAAATTTGAAGTCGATCGGATGAAATCCCTAGGACGAGTTCGTTTTTATCAGAAAATCCAAAATTCAAAATGGCCGACTTCCTGTTAGAATTTCAGCTTCCTGCCAAGAGACAATTTTGTTTGTCTGGGTATGCTTAACATGTGTACTGATTTTTGTTGAGGTACGCCAAAGTTGGCGAATTTCCCTATGGGATTTTTTTGACTTTGTAGGGGGCGCTACTCAGCCATTTCGCAAGCGCCGTGTGCGATCACCCCAAAATATCGAATTTCGGATCGGGCCGCAGCAATGTGCAAAGTTACACAATTTTTTAACGATGGGAAAGGGGCGAAATTTGGGAAAACAAAGTGTCAGGAATAATAATAATAATAATAATAATAATAATAACTAGAAAACCGCGAGCGGTTATATAGGGCCCTCGCGGCATGTCGCAGTCGGGTATCAGATGGGGATGGCGATGCAAGAAGGGGGCAATAAACGTCAAGTGATTTGGCCAATACACAAAGGCGTGACGGCCATTCGATGGTTCAATGTGGAAATTATGCCAAAATGAAGAGTTGAAACAAAATGCCCGACTTCCTGTTTGGAATAGACAGTTGGGGACCACATCAGATGTTAGAGGACGCCAGTCTTGACCTGTGTATCAATTTTCATGATGATACGACTTTAGTAAAGCTGTCAAAAAGCCAAACGTATTTTCTCGAAAAATTGTCACACGGGCGCCGTTAGCCGTAGCCTCACAGCGTTCGGACTGTAGCTTCAGTGAGTTGAGTTGGCCCGAGCGGACTGTGAAACAGGTCCGCAAGGGACCTATTGAAACTGTAATGTTTATTCTTATTATTAGGGCCCGAGCGGACTGTGAAACAGGTCCGCAAGGGACCTATTGAAACTGTAGTGTTTATTAATGGCTGAATGATTTCGTCCGATCGACTTCAAATTTGGTACAGATCATCTCCAGAGCCAGCTGAGCAAAAGTTGTGCTCTGCGTGTAATTAGGTCAAAGGGCGTGGCCGCTAGGGCTCGCTAAACTTTGGCGAATTCGCCGTTTAAATTCGAACGACTCTCACGTTCACATAGTCGATCCTAGCAGCTTCAAATTTTCAGAGCATGACGGTGGCGCGACCCTGAACGTTCCGATGTATTAACGTCATGCCTTACTCATAGCGCCCCCCAGTGGTAACAGGAAGTGACGCGTCCTTACTTTTCACATTAACTGCCACATAGAAGACTCCATCAATGTCATTCCACTTCTAAAACCTAAAGAACAACTTGGTGAAGCTTCGTGACGAACGCCGTGAGGCTACGACTAATGGCACCCATATGGCGTCGCTGCGATTTTTTGATCATTCGCCATGAAAATACGTTTGCCTTTTTCACGACTTTACTAAAGTCGTATCATCATGAAAATTGATACACAGGTCAAGGCTGGCGTCCTCTAACATCTGGTGTGGTCCCCGCCCAGGGGCGTGGCCAAATGCCTCCACAGTGCCACCCTTTACGTTTACATGTTCTGATACGACATAGTTGACCCCATCGACTTTACGTCGATGTTTGGCTTTTTGATGGCTTTAATAAAGTTGTGTCATCATGAAATTTGATCCACAGGTCAAGAGTGATGACCTCTAACATCTGATGGGGGCCACATCCATGAGCGGTCAAAATGGCTCCATAGCGCCACCTTGAAACTTTCAAAAACCCCTCTCCATAGGCGTTTTTATGGAGTTGGCATAGAAAATCGGTACACATGTGCAACTAGAGGAGACGCACAAAAAAGTCTCTTGCACCAATTGTCTACTCCAAACAGGAAGTCGGCCATTTTGAATTTCGGATTTTCTGATGAAAATGAACTCGTCGTAGGGATTTCGTCCCATCGACTTGAAATTTGGTACAATTGATCTCCAGACCTACCTGAGCAAAAGTTGTGCTCTGCATGTAATTAGGTCAAAGGGCGTGGCCGCTAGGGCTCGAGAAACTTTGGCGAATTCGCCGTCTAAATTCAAACGAGTCTCACGTTCACATACTCTATCCGAGAAGCCTCAAATTTTCTGAGCATAATGGGCACTCAGCCCTGAACATGCTCATATATTAATGTCATGCCTTACTCATGGCGCCCCCCAGTGGTAACAGGAAGTGACCAGTTGTTTGGCTTTTTGATGGATTGAATAAACTCGTATCATCATGAAAGTTGATACACAGTTCAAGGGTGGCGACCTCTAACATCAGATGTGGTTCACACCAATGGGTGGGGCAAAATGGCCCCATAGCGCCCCCTTGAAATTTTCAAAAACCCCTCCCCATAGGGGTAAAAACCCCTATGGGGAGGGAACACGAAAATCAGTACACGTGTACCTTGACCAGAGGCACAAAAAAGTCTCTTGCACCAACTGTCTATTCCAAACAGGAAGTCGGCCATTTTGTTTCCACTCTTCATTTTGGCTGGATTTCCACATTGAACCATCGGATGGCCGTAACTACTTTGTGTATTGGCCAAATCGCTTGACGTTTATTGCCCCTCGCTCGCACCGCCGTACCCATCTGATACCCGACCATGACATACCGCGAGGGCCCTACATAACCGCTTGCGGTTTTCTAGTTTTTAATGTAAATATTAGCATTTTAGCTCAATAGCTTTCTAGTCATGTGACTTAATGACTCAAAATCAGTGCAGGATCACAGTACTACACTGGCTGGTTGAGATACACCTCTTTTTATTTCATTTTAGCATTCCTGATCATCAATTTATTTCAATAGCCTCTAGGTCATGTGACATAATGATTCAAAACTAGTAAAGTTCACACTTACACGCCTTTCAATAACCCACATTTTATTTTGAAAACCGGATGTTGATACACACTGTAGCCTCCTAGCGCTGACTTTGTCACCCGCAGCCGTCCATTTACCGTAAAGCCTGTAACACAGGAGCACTTGAAATGTTGGAGCGGCTCGCTTGACTTCGCAAAAAGGAGAGACGGCTGGCTTGACCGCAGTGCCATCCAGGTGATTTTTGATCTCTTTCGGTCAGACTGTGGAACTGCTCCTTGCTCAGTCTATAGAAGACTCGGAAGCGGTAATCTTAGGACTGTAGGTCCTGGACAAGATGAAACTCTCCCATATCCTGCCTCCCCCTCAAAGTGGCATGTACCCAAACCCTTCTTGCTGATCTCCCCTCCCCCTCCTCCTTCTCCTCAGCAGCATACATAAAGCAAGGGCTTTCTGCGGGGCCGTAGAGAAATAAATGCTAACTGAAGAGCGCTGTAATTTCAATTTCCCCCCCAACATCCGTAGCCTAGCGACTAGGTCGTGATGAGCCCTGCTCTGTGCCATGCTCTGAGCCGGGTTGCGCCATATCCCGCGCAGCAGCCTGCGCCTCGCGCGTTCGGTGTTAAAGCAGCTTAAGTCACACGGCAGAAGTGTAGTTGAGCACAGTGATTCATCACAACTCAGGCCTTCAAATCTCCCAACTATTGATTTCTTTGAAATCTGGGGGACAGAGGAGACAATAATTTAAGACATGCTGGATAAAGAACTTTCCATCTACTAAACCACAGAGCAAACAGAAATATGATACAAATTTTCCCATGAAGCTTTGTCTGACTGAATACCGATAAATATGAAAAAAGTATGATACATATGGTATTATACAAAAATAGTTTCCCCCCATTTTCCTATTTTGTTGTAATTTGTACATTTTAGGTTTGGTACAGTTTAAATAAACATATCATATTGTATTTGTGACCTTCAGAGTTGATGGTAGCCAGATTTTATTGAGGAAGTTTTCTCTATTAATTTGTCTCTTACCTACACCTCAGAGTGTATCTGCAATAATGCCTTGGTCATTTCCCATAAGAAAACAAGGTACACTGTGTTAAGACATTTTATTGGACACCTGCAAGCTAATTAGCAATGAATATTTTATGTGGCCATTCACATAACAGTAAATGCAATGGTTTGATCAAGCTGGATTTTGTTTTGATGAAGGTATATATCTCATTCATATATCTCACCTTAGAGCAGATGTCTCAAACTCAAATTACCTGAGGGGCACTGAGCAAGTCTTGTAACAAGGGGGCCATTTCAAGAGTTCAACACAAAAAAGAAAACATACCAACAACAAACAACTATTTTACAGTAACTTTGGCTTTTGTTGCCTAATGCCTGCTGCCAGACCTGAAAGCGCTTCTTCTCAGACAGCTGGGCCACATTTGCTTTGAGGGCGTTGGCATTTGAAACCCTCAGTATGGCTTGGAGATGGTCATCGCTTAGTCTGGATCTGTTTGACTTGTTAAAGTTCATGGTGGAGAATAGTTTTTACAGAGGTGCAGTATGTGCTTCCAAAAAGGCACATGGTCCTCTTGGATATCCTGGAAAACTTTGGGAAGGATGGGGGTAATTCTAGCAAATGAAAATGAAATTGTCCAAGCATGTCTGCTTTTCCATTTGCCTCTCTTCCTCCAGGAAAAAAACTCTTCAGGACATTTCCCCTGCTGAGCCGCCGTACCTCTGTGAAGTACAGGACATCCCCATTCATCGATTCATCGATTTCCTCCAAACAGGCACGGAACTGACGCTGCTGTAAGCTCCTGGATCTGAGGATCTGATGAAATTGATGATTTCACGATGACAGACACCAAATTGTCAAACTTCAAGCACCTTCTGAACAGTGCCTGCTGATGGATAATGCAGTGCTGAGCAATAGCAGAATCTGTACCTTCCTCCTCCATTTTTTAGATAGATAGATATATTGCCAAAAGTATTCGCTCACCTGCCTTGACTCGCATATGAACTTAAGTGATATCCCATTCCTAATCCATAGGGTTCACTATGACGTCACACCACCCTGCAGCTATAACAGCCTCAACTCTTATGGGAAGGCTGTCCACAAGGTTTAGAAGTGTGTTTATGGGAATTTTGACCATTCTTCCAGAAGCGTATTTGTGAGGTCACACAATGATGTAGGATGAGAAGGTCTGACTCTCAGTCTCTGCTCTAATGCATCCCAAAGGTGTTCTACCAGGTTGAGGTCAGGACTCTGTGCAGGCCAGTCAAGTTCATCTGTCATCCATGTCTTTATGGACCTTGCTTTGTGCACTGGTGCACAGTCATGTTGGAAGAGGAAGGGGCCAGCTCCAAACTGTTCCCACAAAGTTGGGAGCATGGAATTGTCCAAAATGTCTTGGTATGCTGAAGCATTCAGAGTTCCTTTCACTGGAACTAAGGGGCCAAGCCCAGCTCCTGAAAAACGACCCCACACCATAATCCCCCCTCCAACAAACTTTACACTTGGCACAATGCAGTCCGACAAGTATCGTTCTCCTGGCAACCGCCAAACCCAGACTCGTCCATCAGATTGCCAGATGGAGAAGCGTGATTCGTCACTCCAGAGAACGCATCTCCACTGCTCTAGAGTCCAGTGGCGGCGTGCTTTACACCACTGCATCCAACACTTTGCATTGCACTTGGTGATGTATGGCTTGGATGCAGCTGCTCGGCCATGGAAACCCATTCCATGAAGCTCTCTGTGCACTGTTCTTGAGCTAATCTTAAGGCCACATGAAGTTTGGAGGTCTGTAGCGATTGACTCTGCAGAAAGTTGGCAACCTCTTCACACTAGACACCTCAGCATTTGCTGACCCCGCTCCATCAGTTTACGTGGCCTACCACCTTGTGGCTGAGTTGCTGTCGTTCCACGTTCTTATAATACAGCTGACAGTTGACTGTGGAATATTTAGGAGCGAGGAAATTTCACGACTGGATTTGTTGCACAGGTGGCATCCTATCACAGTTCCATGCTGGAATTCACTGAGCTCCTGAGAACGACCCATTCTTTCACAAATGTTTGTAAAAGAAGTCTGCATGCCTAGGTGCTTGATTTTATACACCTGTGGCCATGGAAGTTATTGGAACACCTGATTCTGATTATTTGGATGGGTGAGCGAAGACTTTTGGCAATGTAATTTAAGTGCTACCAGTCTATTTCTCCTCCCTGTCACTGATGGTGCGCCGTCAGTCGTTATTCTTACCAGTGACTTCCAGGAGAGGCCGGCCTGCTCGATTGTGTCACACAGAAGCTGGAATACATCATCAGCTGTGGTGCGGCCTTGCATCCTGTTCACTTTTAGTAACTTTTCTGTTATTTCAAACTGGTCATTAATACTGTGGACATAAAGGGCACGCTAAGCCATGTCAGTGATGTCAGTGCTCTCATCCAGAGTATGCACTGAAACTTTTACCTTTTTCACATAACTGTTCATAAATGTCACTTGACAGCTCAGTGATCCACTCTGCCACTGTGTTGGCTGACAGACTGATGTTACTGAATTTACTTTTTTCTAGACAGACAATTTTTGCCGTTTCCAGCATACAGTCTTTCAAAAACTGATCATCAGTGAACGTTTTTCCTGCTTTGGCGATTATCTCACTCACAACATAACTTGTCTCAAGTGCGGCATCAGCCTCTTTTCTTGTTCTCTGGAAGAGATTTTGTTGGGTTGATAGCCCTTTCTTTAGCTGTGCAACTCACTGTGTCCTCTCATTTCCCTGGTACTTTTCATACTGATCCGCATTTAGTCAAATAATGCTGCTTGAGGTTATACTCCTTAAACACAGCAATTTTGTCATTGCAGATGAGACAGGTGGCATTCCCCTTAAACGCTACAAAAAAGTAACCACTCTTCCACTTCTCCTTAAACACTCTGTGCTCGACATCAACCTTTCTTTTGGCCTTTGAAATAGACATCTTGATAAAAGCAGGGTGGAAAGTCTTTGTTATTTTTCGCTTGATTTGAAGCGTTGGCTATGCTGCGTTCAAGGGTCAACTCGGAAATTATGGCGTTACATTTTTTCCACATTGCCGAGTGAGCAAAGGCACAAAATATATTCTGTGAACATACTGTATCATATAGAATATATTCTGTGCTCAATAAACTTATTTTTGCACGAGCAACAATAACCGCTCTCAGTGATTCTCCTCTGCTTGCTCACATCTCTCTCTCTCCTTAACTTCTCACTGCATGCATGTGTATGTTCCTACACTTCCCCTTCAACTAAACCTAATACAGGCAGCTCATCCATTCCCAAGTGCATTTCCACCTTTTCTACTTTCACCCCAATCTCTGTCTGCTGGTGAGCACTTTCTGCATTGAGAAAAAGACAGAGGCCAGCCAATAAGCTGGCTGTCTCTCCCTACATTATAAAAGGACAGAACTCCAGCACTAATTGGTTTTCATTTTGATCTCGCCAGCCTTTGAATATGTCTCCCACCCCCCAGGATAATGGAATGGCCCTGACCACTTTAATTACCCGCCACGTGGAGAGAGTGCACAAGTCAGAGAAAGAGAATGAGATGGAATAAAAGAAGAGATGATGGAATAAAAATCCAGTAGCCGGAGGCTGAGTGAGTGGCAGGGAGTTGCGTAGAGAATTATGCAGTAGGTGTAGGAATTTGACCAATGTGAGCGACCATGACGATAACCCTGTCTCATACAATGATGACAAGGTCACTATAGTTACATGATTCAAGGCTGGCAGAAAAATAGGGTTAAATAGGCTTTAGATACATACTCAGATATCCTTGTATTAATGTGCATACAAACGTACTGCCAAATCATCCACTACTTGTATCGACTGCATAGTGAGGTTAAACCCAAGTGCATGGAAAACAGGTCCTCAAAAATAAGAGTATTTATTTTAATTAACAAACTGAATACCTATCACAATCTCTCTCTGATAAACAAGGATCATCAAATCAAATCCACCTAAAATGTAACAAAAGGCGCTCTCTCAGAGAATGAAACTAAAAAGTACCAAAGCAAAGACTATCAAAAAATACTCACAAGGAGAAAAGGCCACACTGGAAAATGTTAACAGCAAATTAACAACTAAAAGCTTCTGAAGAGGGAAACTACTTAACACTAGACACAGTTAAAAACATTAAGCGATAAACAGGCATTAATACAAAATAAAAGCAGAAATGAAAATTAGACAAAGATGTTGAACTTAACTAGCGATGAAAGACAAGATGTGACACTACACTCAATACATTTAACTTTGAACCAAAAATATCACCTTAAAGGTCACGTATTATGCAAAATTCATTCAATGAGCACAGGAGGCTATTTTTACTCTGTTTGCCCGCTGAAGAACCCAGTGGATCGATTCATTTTAGCTGGAAATGTAGCAAGAGAGCTTCCCAAAGTTTAACACGAGTGTGCCCATCATCTCATAAGGCAGGCTTCACTAACTAGCTGAAGATGAAGCATGGATCAGCACCAACTGTCTGGGACACAAACACAGAGCTCTAAGTGATTCCATTTTGTGTTGCTTTACCTCTACTTAGTGTGATGGCCTGTAAACATGTCCTTGTAATGTATTTTAATGCATTCCGTCCAGATCCTCCTAGTACTATTTCCCCTGTGGTATACTTCTCACCTTAGCTAGCTCTGTTACCTGCAGTGCTAATGCAACAGGGACATATTTACAGACAGAGCACTGCCACTAAGAGAGCTAACAGCGCTGCAGAGCTAACGTCCTTGAGTAATTAATATCAGGAGACATTCAACATAAGCTCTGTGAGCACAAGGCTCATTTGAAGCTAGTATTATGCACTTATTTGTAATTTAGGTGACTCTGACTACTGTTAACGGTACTGTCAGTGCTGGACCAGGGCTGAGTTTGGATTAATACACTTTGAATACAATATTGTTGGACATCTGAGACCTATATAAAATTGCAGAAAAAATGTATAATATGTGACCTTTATTAGTCATCCCTTGGTTGTAAAATATATTTCATTCTCATTGCATATTTCAATTTCATGATAGCACTTGAAGAAAAGTCAGAGGATCAGTGGCGTGATAAGGATTAATTCTCTGAAGACCATGACTATCTTTAGCTGTTGAAATGTGTCAATCTCTCTGTCTCATTGACCAGCTTTGTGGCTCTCAGCTAAATAGTTACGGCCGGTGTGACAGAGCGAGAGAGGTGGATATTCGCCATCACTCTAAATCACGCATTTAAATATGGATTAGGAGGAGTGCTATTTCCACTGTATAGCCCACTTGTTATGACAGGGAATGTTGGACTTTTATGGACATGATGAGCACGTACGGTGTCTGGAAGAACGGGAAGACACTGGGACAGGCCACAGGTATAAGTACCTGTTATAGGGTCAGGTGAGGGAGTAGAGCCTTGCCCTCTGAGGTGAGAGGGTGCTTAAGTATTTGCTAGTTAGTTGGCTGATTTCGTTAATTTTTCAATGTCTTTTTTGACCACCTGTCAGTAGCCAAAAATAAATTTTGGTATTTTGTTTTGAATACCACCTCCATGCTGGTCACTGCCTCTGCTGCTCAAACACCCTACCCACACACCCAGTTATCATTAATGTTTATGTTTATGTTTAATTAATGTTTAATGTTCATGTGTTTGAGAGGGCATTGTCGATCTATCAGCAGAACCTTGTTTCCACCTGGATTTGAAGAGCTTACTTAAGCCGTTTTGTCATTTCTAGCATGTAAACCTGAACTGTCACTGTTTAAAGTTTTTGTTGAAATCTCCCAGATAAACTTACATAGTTGTCAAACAAGTATTTTCTTAAGTCACACCTTGTGAACAAGTAGTATGCTTCATATGCTAATTATTATATGTATTTATACAATATTCCATATATGATGAGTTCAGATTTCATAGAGAGGGATCAAATCCCAACCCTATTTATTGGGGTTCATGCCAATATGTATGATTGTGAATCTCTTTGTCTATGTGTATATATCAAACTTGGATGCATACATTGATGACTTTGAGGCAAGAGCAATGGGCCATGGTGACAGCCTGAATGACAACTATCCTGGTTTGGAACCAATAGATCTTTTCGGGGTGGGATAGAGTGCGAGCCAGGGTGGGTGCAGGGAGAGAATATTAAATTTTGATCTTGGGTCAAACGGGCATGGCTCTGAAGTCTTTTCTTTGTCTCAGACAGATAGCAAATGCAGCAAAAAAAGTATGCCATGAGACTGCCATAAGTGATTTTCAAGTCATTGAGTGACTCATTCAGATTCCAAGCTACACGGATGATTTCCATCCACTGTATCACTGTCACATAAAATGTTAAAATGATGTGTGATGCTACATGCTACAATCCACTTTCAACAGCAGATTTTATTTTTTTTCTCCTGTTGTGGCTTTTGAAGTGTCACTAGTTGAAAGGCCACTGAAATTATGCTGTAACTGTCAATTCAAAGATGGACTACCCTTAGCCTTCCTGTCAGATTGTCCCAAATCAACAAAAAACAGTTGTACCACAATACTGCACATTAAAAACATTAAACAAATAAGAATCTGTACCATTTATTCAGATTCTTTTTATAGTTTTAAACATTTTCTTTTGCCTGAAGTATGCTGTACCTCAGTACCTTCAGTTCAACTACAAAAAAAAACACTTTTGTCAACTAATTTGCATTTTTGCAACATCATGTGTCAATCAAGAAAGCATAGAGAAGTCAGTCTAATCAGTTCTGCAACACATTCTGCTGTCATCTCCAATCTACCCCATGGTGGTGTAAAGATGAAAATAAAACTAAAACTTTTGTTTCCCAATCTGTTATGAATGCAGCACTACCCAAAGCTTCAAGTTGATCTAATCTATCACAGCTGCACCCACTTATCTCATAAGAAACACTAAGAAGGTGTATCACAGTGAATGCCACAATCTCTTGATTTAATTCCTCTTTCGTCATGACAGCAAGCTGTAGACAAAGAACAACAGAAAGGACCTTGAAAAATGGCACTTGTTCTGGCAGGACAGCTAAATAAATTGTCTTTATTGTGTTTTTCCACATTTCTACTGTCCCACATATATTTAACTGTTATTTTGGCCTTTTCCCCTTTTAACCACTTTACTCAAACATGATGCTCAACATGTAAGACAAGGTAATGAAGATGCTGATTATCTGGCCTGTAGAAGAACTGGTATAAGACAAGGGGAGACAAGATTAATTATACATGAGGAAGTAATTGACAGGCAGAGACAATCAGGGCAGGAAGTAAAGTGATCTGTAAAAAGAGGAAACACTATGAAATAAAACAGGAAATGGAATAAAAAGAATAGATAAAATGGTAATTTAGCTTAAAATGAATGACGAGACATGACAGCAGTCGTGACAGCTAATTGTGGTTACCAGAACAGTAAGCTTTCAACAACTTTCCAAATATTTTAGCTCGCTAGAACCTCAAATCAGTCTGTCAACTCACATGTATGCAACATTGATTTTGGCATCCAACAATACAAATATTGTTACAACATGACATTTTCAGTGCCCACTAGTTAATTTGTGCTCATTCCAGCTACAGTAATTACCAGACCAATCATAAAAGGGTTGATACACCTCTTGACCCGTAGGGAACGCAGACATCAAGCTTTATCATCAGGTCTGGGACAATAAAGACACAAGTTGGTGGACCACCAACAGATGACACAGTTGTCCTACTGTCATCTTTTATGCCACTTACTGATTTCACATAACACAATATTTTCATGGCAATGAATTAGTGGGAGCCCTGTGTCAAGAGGCACAGACACACAGATGGATGTAGTGTAACGGGGAGATAATGCAATAATTTTTAATAAAATAAACCATCTTTCAGACTCATTGTTTCAAACTGGGAGCCACTGCTTTAGTGCACACTGTCACAGGTATTATCCAATCGTCATATAATGTTGAGGGGCATTCCAAGTATTAAAATAGAAAAATAAAAATAAATAGCTGCTTTTGTATGTTGTGACCTTTATAGGTTTCTCAGCTATTAAATCAAGATTAATAACTCCCTCTTTATTTTATAGATTCTAAATGTCACTGTAAAAAACTAAACAAAAAACACTTTCTTTCTTATTTTTGTAAATTCAACACTATGAAATGTTGAAACAACTTCCACAGCGAATTTGGTCATACTACGTGCACGTGTTAATTGATTCCTGTATCTCATGGGAGATGAGATTTTTTTTCATGGAGTCACTTCATGTGTGGTTCTCATTTACATCCTCCTTCCCTTTACTAAGCCACTACTATTTCCTCTCAGTTCATCTTCCTCTTCTCCTCTCTCCTGTGTTCTATTTGCAGAGGGTCTGCTGTCTTTGTAAACTAAAGCTAAAACTTATGCGGCATCTATGTTTGAGTGTGTGCTCTCAGAGGGGTGTCTTTTGTTTGAATTGAAATATTTCTTCAAGGCTTGTGACCTTAGAATCTCAATTGCACTAACAGCAGGTTCACACACAGAGACACACACAAACATCCTCTGCTCTGTCAAACACAGTCAGTGTCCCGTTTTCATGCCTGTGCATTACTGCTCCCCGTACGTTTTGTCTGGTTTTGTTTATGCCAACAGCACTTTCCACTGAGGAGCAGACCTGTGTGTGTGTGTGTGTGTGTGTGTGTGTGTGTGTGTGTGTGTGTGTGTGTGTTTGGCATTGGTGCACATGTTCCTTTACGTATTCATGTTTGTCTCTCTGTGTTTGTACGTATAATAAGTTCTTCTGTGATTATGTGTCTTTGTGAATCCTCTTTGCATGTGAAAGTGTCCTAAATCCATTGCTTTGCCTGTTCCTCTCTTCATCTGTCTCTATAACATATTTGTTTGTGTCAATGCATCACATTTTTACAAAATTTGTACATAAAAAAGTAATCATAATCAATCCACAGACAATCATCTCCCCACTCTGCAGTTTCCATCTGCTCAATAGAAAATTTCGACCTTTTTTTCGGGAGGGGGTTTTAAGGTGAACAACTGTTTTGGTTGACTTTCACTATTTGATTCAGTTTTATCTCCAGTCACAGTAGGAAGCATTTTTCAATAAAAAGCTTGATAAACCCTCTTACACGACCTGTCCAGGCACAATAATGACTAGCTGGTGAACATGGTGGAGAAGTAAAAGGAAAGCAAATGGCAACAGTATGCTGACAAGTTTGTCAGTTCAAAAGAAAAGATATTGCAATATTGCAAATATCAATTGATACAAAATAAAAAAGAAACATTGCTCTATTAAAGTAGTAAATTAAAACTCAGTAATTGTTATTTTTTGCTATCATTGCTGGGGCAGCAGGGCAATCAACAATGTCAACAAGCTCCTCAGAATGTGTAGTTTTAACATGGGAGTGGAGCTTAACTTATTGATTGCCAGCCCTTTTTTTAAAAACGAAAGTGCCTCGTACCATCATTTTTGGCCATTTTGAATCATCTTTCATGATGCACAGAATATTTTGTACTATGACTCTGAAAACACAGAATAGCGCAAATGAAAGAAGAGACTATTTCTTCATGAAAAAAAAAAACTTTTTAGCTTGCTCCATTTTTGTTTTATCTGGAGAAGAATAGAGGCCATCATCCATCCATTTTCTACCGCTTATCCTCACATACAGTATGGTCACCAGGGGGCTGGAGCCTATCCCACTTGTCTTAGGGTGAAAAACAGCTGGGTTAGGCTCTGGACAAGTCGCCAGTTCATCACAGGTCACATAGAGATGATCATGCATGTTTTTGGATGGTGGGAACAAGCCGGAGTACCCGGAAACAACCCACACAGGCACATGACATGCAGACACGCAGACACAGACATGCAAACTCCACACAGAAAGGAATTGAACCCGGTACCTTCTTGCTGTGAAGCAACAGTGCTAACCACTATACCACCATGCTGCCCTCAGAATAGAGGCCAGTTTCACCAAAATCACCAATATTTGTCCAGATTCCATTTGTTTTGCTCTCTAATCGTGATCGTCTTCACTTCCTGCTTGACCTCTGTGATGTATACCGTCTCTTATATAAATATACAATAAATATATATAAATATACAAAAATTCAAATCCCAGAAGCCCCAATATTACTCACAGGCTGTGTGAAAGCGCTCTTTTGTACCTGCTGCTGAAAAAAGGCATATATATATATATATATAAGGCTGTGTGAAAGCACTCTTTTGTACCTGCTGCTGAAAAAGGCATATATATATATATATATATATATATATATATATATATGGCATTCAAACTTTTCTATTTTTAAAGACATACATATACATCTTTGGCACTCAAAGAGTTATATATTTGATGATTATGTCAGAGTGGATAATTCTTCACAAGCTGCAGAACATCTCTATGATTTGTTGGTCATGCGCAGCAGCAACCTCAGCAATAGTCTTTCCACCACAGAAAATCTTCCTGTAGAAAACACCTGTACAAGTCCATCTGTTGTCAAGACATAGGCCAGCAGAGACATGATATTCTTACGTGGCTTCCCAGATTTCTGTGATGGCTTACTTCCATGCAAACACATCAGGGTTAAAAAAAAACAGTGACAAAGATTATTCTGCAACAGAATTTCAATTAGCAGTTTAGGGTTTTCAAAAAAATATGAACAATGGGCCAGAACAATAATGTACTCTTCCCAATTTTATTATAACTGTTGCACAACAACTCCCATCATTAAACCACATACAACATGCATAATCCACATAATCATATTCCTTTTTTTAGCCATACTTGAAAAAAATGGTAGTGGAATCATATACCTTTGGATCAGTGCATCAGTGACTTGACTTTTTATTATTTGGTTGACACAGCCACAAACTGGCACAACACACCTGTGGAATGCTTGTATATAAAAACAACTGCCACGTATTCTACTAGCCACAGCATGATATTGTACATACTGTTCAGAATATAGGTAGAGGACTAGAGGATTACCAGACAAGTTGAAAAATAGGTGAAAATATGAAAAGCAATCCATTGAACGTGCTGCAAAAACGTCAAAACGTCAAACGTCAAAAACGTTTGGTAAAAGAAAACACCCTCATATACATGCTTCTGCCCTTTTAGAAAAAAAAAAAAAAAACTGAGATACTGTAGAGACAAAGGCTTTATTCAGACAGCAGCATTCAGTAGCTGTGAATGGAAGGTAAATAGACATTGATTGTCAATAATTGTCACAGCACTCTATGGATTTGTGCTGGCCTCTCGAAAGGGCAGATGCTATCTTGGTCTCAACCACAGCTGAAGCTAAAAGGATAGATGACAATGTCTCACTCAGCTAAATCAGAATGGGACGGATAGAGGAATGTCTCATCTCTGGCTCTTCGTGAGCATTTGTGTCCATCTCCATCAGCCATACATATATAATATGTAGCATTTGTCCTCTGAGAGCATGTGTTTTATTTCTCTTTTTTATTCTACCGTGATAAAATCCATTCTCTATTACTCACACCCACAACCTGTCTGTCTTTTGCTCTCTCAATGTTTTATCATTTTTTATTCAACAGTTAATGCATCAAACAACATTGTCAAGAAACACAGCTTACTTCCTATTATCATAGTTGAAGCCATAGATAAACATACAGAGATAGCACTAAGGGGGAAAACATGTCTGCAGTGAACTCTCATCACTTTCTCAGATTCCTATCTGCATTTCCTGACCTTAATAGCATAATGCGATAATAATTCATGAAACTGATTTGTCAGATAGCAGAGATGAATGAACATCCCCCCCCCACACACACACACACACACTATGTGGTCCTTAGATCTCACATATTACCAGATCAGCTTCTGTTGTTGCTTATGTATCTTCAGAGAAAATCAGAATAACCAGAAAAACTTAGGATCTGTTTGCATCCATGTGGCTTTACATTAACTAATATAAATGGTGAATCCTCATTCCATTTTACAGTTACATTTTGTGTTCAGTTTATTAAGTGACAGTCAGAAGACTTCAAAATATCAGGGTGCATCTTCTTAGATGAATATGCATATCTTATGTATATAAGCAACTTTGATGGAAATGTGGTCTTTGTATGACAATATTTTTTAGTGTACATCAGTATAGTGGTACTACAGAAAGGTTTGTGTGACATTTCCCATGAAAAGTTGATATTTTGGACTGATACATAACAGGAAGGTCATGGATTGTCCACAAACAGAATCACTCTCTGGGAAGCATGAATTCACCAAACAAACTTCACAGGGATCTGCTGATTAGTAAAATTTTAATTTTGGCCTTTGATGCTACATATGATTATTCTCTGGGAACAAAAAATATACACAGATAATTTTGAAAAGTCTTTGCTTAAACTTTGCTCAAGTGTAATTTTTTAACCAGATGATTAAATGGGAGTGGGTCATCAACATCATTTTGCATTATCCTCTGGGGACCTTGTGAGCCTCAGCAAAATTCATGACAATGTGACGTAGTGAAGTAGTTGTGACATATTGCTCTAGGCCCAATCTTTGACTTCTTTAGAGTGACTTCCTAAAATAGTGTACAATAAAAAAACTGGCAAATACAGATATTAACAGACTTTCAGGACAATCATATAAAAGTCTGTCTGTGTTTGAATGCAACAAATTATTTCAGCATTTTGGGTTGTGTCCCCTGGACCATGAATAAAATATAATGAGCAAAGCAATTATGGTATGATTTTTTTTTAATTATTGTGCATTTTTTAGCAGCACACCTATAACAATATAATAAACTAAATTTCCTGGGATATGAAATTACTTCTGACAATACAGAAAAAGGAATGAAATTATGTATTGTCAGAAGTAATTATATACCGCAGATAGGTATGCCATTGGTCTGTAGTGAGTGCAATGCATTTTTCACTCTCTGCTATGGCAGTATATGGGGCTACAGTGTCATAATAACAATAATGTACCAACTGAACTGAGCTGAACTTAACTATTTCAGCCTCAACCAAGAGACAAACACAAAGCTGGTTGGCAACAGTAAACTATGAATGTGACACTGAGGCAAATACCATATTTGACTGGCCAATATGCTTATAAATGCCAATAAATGGCAGTTTATTCAAGATGACATGAATATGAAGGCTTGCTTGATGGATTTTTTTTTCCCGTCTCACCTGAAACTGAAGACAATAACAAAAAAACGTAGAATTAAGTATGTGAATGAAAGCGAGAAGTTGATATTGCTTTTTTTTTTTTTTTTAACATGTGAAAGTAGAAGTGGTACCAAGGCCAGGAGAAAGATGTGGACAGCAAGGAAATGGAAGACAGAGCACGGTAGATGGAGATATAAAGTGACAGGGGGGAGCTAAAAAGACTCTCTTAGAAAGAAAACTGAGATTGTGTGATAACAGCAATGGGTTCGGAAGTTCGATTATGGAGAAAGAATACTGACAAAAATGAGGAGGAACAGCAGACCTCAGAAAAATAGGAGGAAGACAGGGAAAGTAGGGCAAACTAAAACATACGGTAGAAGCAGGCAGGTACTGCTTGCCATGGCCGCACTAGTGGACATGGTCACCTCCGATCATCTGGGGGGGAGGAGGTTTGGAGGGAGGAATCAGGAATCTTGTCTTCCCAATGTGAGCACACCAGCCGCAGGTGTACTGCCACTGATTTTACCACCTTGGCGATGGGAAAGTGTTGAAGAAAAAGAGTAAATCCAAAGTAGATACAACCCAGAGTTTGTTGTGGTGGAAGCAAAGTTTAATAAGTAATCTGGAAAACGGTGAGTCTTAGGGCGCTTTCAAACTGTCCTCATTTGGTCTGCTTTAAACAGAGCAGAGTTCGTTTCCTCAGATAGTCCGGACTCACTCACCGGACTAAACACAGGACCAAATGTACGTAGTGCATGTACAGCAAGTACAGCACGCACTCCAGAGCAAAACAAACAACGAGTGCCCACTGTTAGCAGTTAGCTAGCTTAGCTCAATCATCTGAACAGCATAACCCATAAATTCACAATTTGACATATTTGAATAAAATCAATCACCGCTACCAACAGTCACAGTTCTTAAACTCTGTTCTGATGTGCTACATCATTCTGGGGAGATCCCACCGATCGGGGAATCCTGGCGTGAACTATGTGACCGTGTTTATATACAGCTTGTATTAGTGATCCAACATTTTCTATTGATTATGGCAGTATGCATTAGTACTAGTATTAGTATTAATAGTGCGCTAGGTTTGTACACTTTGCAAAAGGGACAAATTGTATACACTAAACAACAACGTAAACATGCTGTCCATTGTTTACTTCAATCTGTAATGATGATGTTGTCTACGCGATGAAATATGGGAGGGAGGATAAAAACATGCAGCTCTCACAGCTGGAGGTCAGAGCCACATCAGCTGGCAGGGTGAAAGAGCCCATTTGCAGATCCGAGCCATGTCGACGCGGGTTAGTAAATCAACCTTCTAATTTCATTGTGAAAGCAGTATAAGTAAACATAAGCACACGGTAAGGCGAGAGAGAGCCACATCCTCTCCCCAGAGAGGAGTGTGGTCAGACACAGCTCAGGAACGTTGAAAGGTACAGACACAGAAACAGCCTGTTTTAACTGGCTGGAATTCAGGACCAGGGTTATGTTTGGGGTAATACACTTTGAATACAATATTGTTGGGCATCTGAGACCTATATAAAATTGTCGAAAAAGTGTATAATATGGGACCTTTAACAAAAACATTATAGGATGCAAGAACAAAGGAGATGGATGTCATTTCAATATACAATAGGACAAAAGGCAAGGGAAACAGGAGACATTAAAACATGAGATGCACAACAGGTAAGGCTACCATTATGGAGAGGTGTGACCTAGGTTGTTCAAAGAGCTAGTACGAAGTCACCAACTGGGAGCAGGAGATGAGTCAATGTACAGGCTGGGCTATCTACCATAGAAAACTAATTTGTATTTCTTCCACGAATGTGACCCACGAAGCGGTGAGCCAATTATCTGGAGGGGACATGAAGTGGTAGATCGTTAGCTGTGAGCCATACCTTTTGCCCCACCTGGTAGGGGGGCCTGGCCTCTGGTGCTGGTCTGCCATGAGCTACATGCGGTCCTGATTCCTGAGTAGAATCCTGTGTGCTGCTGCTCATATGCGGTGATAGTGCCTGACTTGGGGCATGCGCAGAGGGGACCACCACCTCCCTCTCGGAGTCGGGAAGAATGGGGACTGGTACATGTCGATGCACTGGAACAAGGACATTCTAGTTGCCACGGTGGGCAGTGAATTGCTTGGCGAGTCTTGTAGGCAATTTAAGGTACTGTACATTTTTGTGGTCTGTCTAAAGCATGAAGGACTGTTGAGCTTCCTCCAGCCCATGGTGCCACTCCTCCAAGGCCACCTTTACCATGAGCAGCTCCCCGGTTACTGACATCACAATTGCACTCTGCCTTGGTAAGCCAACAAGACAGGAAGGCAGGGGAGCATTGTGTTATCCTCTGCCGCTGGCTGAGAATCGACCTCCCCCACCTCTTCGTTGGAGGCGTCCACTTCCACCCAAACTTTGGGACAGATCTGGAACAGCCAGGTTGGGAGCTGTAGATACACTCAAGAACTGATTCCTGCATCTGAATGCCTCATCTGCCGGTGGGGACCACTGGAATGGATGCTGTGGTGAAGTGAGTGTATGAAGAGGCACTGCCACAGTGCTAAATTTGCAATTGAACCTGTGGTAAAAGTTAGCAAATCCTAGGAATTGCCACACTTTTCCATACCGAAAAGAAACAGAAAAAAATCATGAATATTACATGATTTACTCTTGAAAGTGGCCACTTTTGCATTCTTTTGATACAAGATAATAAAAAGAAGTATAAGGATATTGTACTGTATGTATCGTTAGTGTCATATACTATTCTGATAAATACCCAAATCATACAAGTTTCATTTTGTTTCAATTTACTAAGGATCTTATATCCAGATTCACTGTTGTATGCTTTACATACAAGTTTTATACAAAGGAGATTTCCTTTGTATGAAATTCATCAGTAAAGCAAACAATAGTGAATGATATATGCAATATTCTTATACTTCTTTTTATTATCTTGTTTGAAAAGAATGCAAAAGTGGCCACTTTCAATAGTAAATCATATACTATTCATGAATTTTAGTTAATTTTAGTTCATTTTTTTTTCTGTTTCTTTTCCATATGGGTTCTTTCGGTTATCCAGAACTGGCTACTCTGCTCTTACTTAAACGGGTCCATCTGTAGCAGTACTGGGGGCTATGAGGAAGCCCAGCAAAGACACAGACTTGTCATGAAACTTCCAGGACATGACAGGACAGGTCTCGATCCCGTGGGCGCAGCCTTGAGGTGAGTCAGCCTGTCATTGACCTTCTGGAACAGGTGATGAACACAGGTTATTATCGAGTCGCTGAAGTGCTTTCTTTGCTTTATTTTTATGAACATGTGCCAGTAAAACAAGAGAGTAATTTGAAAAAAAAAAAAAAAAACAGAACCAATGAGAATAGTGAAGACACAATAACAATAGTCAAGACAATAATAATAATATGTACTCAGCATGTCTGAAAAGGAGTAGAATGAAGCATAAGCTTATTTAAACCTACCCCTTCTTTGCTTCTCAAATAACAATCAGTCCATCCAATTTGCTCTCTGCCGATGAACAAATTCACCACCCAGTACTGTACGATGCCGACCTCCTTCTCATGCTGGCAGATGTCCTCTGTCAGCTGTGAGCCAGCCAGGTTCAGTTCAAGAGTTTATACTTTAAGGGGTCCATAATCACAGCTTAGACCCAAAGCATGACTCAGTGAGGCGGTCCTTCAGAATAAGAGTTCTTTTATTCATGGAGCAGCCACAGGACAGGCAGATTTTCGCAGGGACTTTATTAATGTGGATAATTGAAAGCACTCTCTGGGAGGAAGAATGAAAAAAGGAAATCTAATCTACAAATTAAAAAGGGAGACAGAGAACACAAAGCTAATCAATCAAAAAAAAAAAAAAAAAAACACTCCTATGGAGCCCTGTATCCAATCCTCTACCGAACTGGCACACCTGGGAAATAAAAAAAAGTAAATAATTAAAGAAGGGAAGCTCACAGGGAGTCAAGGTTAAGTCAGTTTAAGGAATTATAGAAAAAACACAAAAACTGACTCTTGGGGAGGTTGGAATGAGAAACGCTAAGTACAAAAATAAAGTGCTCAAGGCTGGGGTGGAAAGAAACTAATTTTAGCAAAGTATCAACATAAAGCTCTTGTGGGGCTTGAATCTAATTTTCAGAAGCACAAATCAGAATACTTATCAGATGGCAGTGTAAACATGGAACGTGGGTCATGGAAGACATGTCAGAGGGAGAAGACTATTTGAACATGAGGAAGGGAACACAGTTGGAAACAATCAGGGGGGGTGGACAATCACAAATACTGGAAGACACATGGGCAGGAAGTAACACCATCCAAAAAAGAGGAAGACAGCATTACTCCAAAATAAAACTGGAAAAAGACAACAAATGTGACAAGACAAACATGTTTTTGGCAGATTTCTTAAGTTTCCACAGTAAGTATGAGTGGAATTAGAAAATTATGGGTTCAACACTCCATCGACTGCCGTCAAAGAGTTTGCCAGTCTGTTGGCCAGCATCCATGCTCACATTCAGATACAGCAAACAGTGAAATGAGCGTGGAAACTGGCACCTCTCCACACCAACTTCATAGCTGATGTATATTTGGTTCTGATGCTTTTGGTCCATTGGTGACACATAGAGGGGATGCTGGGAAACTGTCACTAATTGGTAAACAGATGCACGTGGAGCTGCGACCAGCCTTAGAGTGCCACGGTGAGGAGCTAGGCACTGCCTGTGCCCACACAGTTGATGACCTCTGGGCTTCTTGGTCACTGGCTCATTCCAGTGGGAGCTGACCATTCGCACATACACCCAGATTTTTGACGCCATATGCCGCTTTCCGGCTTGTCTACGAACATAAGGCTCCTGATGACTTTGAGACTGCCTGAGCAGAGGGTGGAGAATGGGGGTAAGTAAGATAAATCACCTGTAGGTGGAGTCAGACACTTTTCATGTGGAAAGCTTGTCCTGCAGCACAGCCCGAATGATGGTGTTGAAGGCAGAGTCTATAAAATTAAGTGCAGAGCCGTGTTAACTGCATTGTCTACAGACCCGTTGGCTCGGTAGGCCAACTGCAGGGGGTCCGTGGTCCTGTCCTGAGGTTAAGATATGCATTAACACAACATGAACATGTTGCTTGTTTGAACACTGATTTCACAGACTATAAACATACTCAAAATGAGACATGACACAAATGGTTGAATTAATTCCAACGTAGTCCATTCTTGTTCTAAAAAGCCTCGGAAACTGTGGGATTTTCATTTCACACTATGAGACCTTATTGCATTCCTTCACCAAGCCTGAATATTTCCCCAGGTGGAATTGTGCTTGCATGAGGGTAGCTCAACAAATTCCAGTTATTGCAAATACATCATGCATCACTGAGAATGGACATTCAGTGCTCCAGTATATACTGACATATGGCTGGCTGTCAGCTCACATGGGGTTCAATCTTGCAATATGCTCACTGTTTTACATAAGAAAATGATAAATGTAGCTGCTCTCTGCTTCACAATAATGCCTCAGGCATCGTGCTTTAGATGTAAACACAAGACAAAGCTGAGTTCTGTATTAACACTGCAGTTATTGCTTCTTGATAAAGAGTCACACAGTGAAACATGGTTACCTGGACCTCATTTATAGCATGTTATATATCTCCTATCTTAAGATGTGCTCTGAGATGGAGAGTAATTTCAGAGACATCCAATGGCTCAATAAATGATTCTTGTTTTCTTGGAAATACAGCATACATGGCAGTATCCTGCTTTTGTGTACATTTGTAAGAGATGTTTATGGCTGCCTTCTAGAGGAAATAAAATCTTACCCTGTCTGTAGCGTAGCTGCAGAATTACAAATGAGAAAGTCACCAAAGAATGTTGAACAGAATTTAGCCTCGACAGTATGCTTCATCATAAAAAGCATACATTGTGGTTTTACACACCTGGCTTTAGTGTGGCTTTTGGTTGATTATATGAGATTGGACTAAGATGATGTTATCTCTCTTGCTGTTATGTATTCTATGTGCTGTCACATCAGCACACATCCTTATATTCTCCGCTGGAGGCTATCATAGCACATACACAGACCCAACATGACATCACAAAATAGCTTGGTTGGGTTCAAATTCAGGACCTCATGGCAGTACTAAGTAACCACATGAGCCACGGTGTCGCCCTATTCCCATTCAATCAAGTAAAATCATACGCCAATCTCCATCTTCATTGTGACTAGTCTTCTGGTATTTTGATAGTTTAGTTAGTTCGGATCAACTTGTCCAAAGTCCAGGCCCAAAACATTATGAAATATTTAAATTATTTTTAATTAATATGTATTAATTCCAAAAATGAATACATTTATGCATGTTTTTATGTTGCAAGCTGCTATGACTAAAACATGGTTACCATGAAAGTAAAGAGACAAAAAAGGGAAGAACTGAAATAGTAACTGCATGCATGGTTCAGATTACATTCACTATATTGCATATTTATGTTACCATTCAAACTCCCTCTGGTGACATACACAGGTATTCCCCTAAGGGGCTATGACACAGGGGGACGTTTTCACAGATGTACAATGTGTTTTTCTGTAAACAAAAGCATGCACACAGTTTGGATGTAGTTTAGTTTATTCATTGCTATTTAGAGCTTTAGTTACGTCCGTGTACAGTCATATGGTTTCTCTTCCCGGTCTGTCTATGCGTGAGAACATATTTACCTCAGTTGATCCTTGTGCTTAGTTATTTTTGCATCAGTGCTTGAGTTGTTTTGTTTGTCCTGTATTTCGTTATTTTTGTAATAAATTCCCATTTTTGACAACTGCCTGTCGTGTAAGTCGTGCATTTGGGTTCAGCGATTTTTGCCACGTTCTAACAGAACGTACTGGCCATAACATGCACCCAGCCGACTCAAACCAGTTAAAGGAGTTAGTTAGCTCACACAAAGACAGAATTTCGAGACAGGAGGAGCAGGCAATTGCTTTGAGCCGAGATCTAGCCACTTTGTCATTTCGTCAAGATGATGTTTGGCGGTCCATGACTGCGCAAGTAGATTCTTTAGGCAGTCATCCACCACTCCCACAGCTCCCGAAGCATGCAGCTCCAGTCAGCCAGTGTTGCCACAGACTATGTTTGTTCATGCTTCTTCTCGTCTTGCTCGCCCTGAGAAATTTGCTGGCGAGTCAGAGTTATGTCGTCCATTTCTAGTACAGTGTGAACTGCATTTCTGCATGAATTCTACCGCTTTTCCCACTCCTCGATCTTGAGTGACCTTTATCACCTTGCATCTGACTGGTAGAGCAGCAGCGTGGGCCACCACAGAATGGGCACGAGACTTCCCACTATGTTCATCCCCAGAGGACTTTGTGACTGAGCTCCGTCGAGTTTTTGATCAGACCCGCCCAGGCCACCAGGCGGCTCGCATGCTGAAGAGACTTTGTCAAGGGAACAGCACGGTAGCTGATTACGCCATTGAGTTTCGGCCTTTGGCTAAGGTCAGTGGCTTGGGGGAGCCAGCGTTAGTCCATGCCTTTTTGGGCGGCCTGAACGACACCATTCACAACCAGATGGGCCCACAGGAACTTCCCGACAGTCTGGAGGTGGTCATCGAGGCAGCTATCCGCACCGATCACTGGGTTCAGGATCGTTCTTTCTGGCGGCGCAGTGGAACCGGACGGGGTTTCGAGGCTACCAAGGGACGAGAGATGGCTCCGGTGGCTGAGGGGTCCAGTGATCGACGGGCTCTTCCTGCCCCCAAGGAGGAACCCATGCAGGGCGGAAGGACGAGGATTTCTCCTGAGGAGCGGCAGTGGCGATTACAGCAGGGGCTATGCTTCTACTGTGGAGAAGCAGGGCATCGCCTCATCACCTGTCCGTTAAAAGAGCAGACTCATCAGAAGACCGGGGGGGCCTGGTGAGCCAGTTTGCTGCTGTTGAAAGCTCTCCAAGACATCTGACACAGGTAACATGTACAGTCAATAACTGTGAAAAGACGTTTGATGTGTTGATTGACTCAAGAGTGGATGGGAGTGTGATGGACTGGAAGGTGGTTCAGGAGCTGGGACTGCATACGCAACCCTTACCTCAGCCCCTGGCTGCAAGGGCTCTAAACGGTAGGGAGATCTTTAAGATCACTCACAGCACCTACCCAGTAACGGTAATCATTGGTAAACACACCGAGAGACTGAGTTTTCACGTTTACGAGTCTGCACATCATGCTATTGTATTAGGATTCCCTTGGTTCTCCAGAACTTGGTCAATGATGTACTCAGAGAATATTTATATAAATTTGTTTTTGTATGCATTGATGATATTCTCTATCTATTCTGATATTTTCTCTCCCAATCTTGAGACTCATGTCATGTGCGTCATGTGCTAACTAAGCTGCTGGAAAACCAGCTATATGTTAAGGTGGAAAAATGTGTTTCACGCCAGATCCGTGTCTTTCCTGGGCTTCATCATAGCCCATGGGTCGATACAAATGGATCCAGCAAAAGTGAAAGCTGTTGCAGAGTGGCCAGTTCCGTATAACCGGAAAAAAGTACAGCAATTCCTTGGATTTGCCAACTTTTACCGTTGGGTCATTCGGAACTATAGCGCTATTGCACTGCCAAACATTAACCTCTGCTAAGTCCCTCTTTCAGTGGAGCCCTGCAACGGACACAGCGTTCAAGCAGCTCAAGCAAAGGTTCACCACAGCTCCCACTCTCATCATGCCTGATCCAACCAAGTAGTTCCTGGTGGAAGTGGACACTTCTGACATGGGCATAGGGGCGGTGCTTTCCCAGAGATTATCTAAGGACGGCAAGATGCATTCCTGCGCGCTCTTGTCAAAGAAACTGTTGAGAGCGGAAAGAAATTACGACTTGGGCAACAGGGAGCTGCTGGCGGTAAAGGTGGCCTTACAGGAGTGGCGTCATTGGCTGGAGGGGCCCTTTATGGTTTGGACAGATCAGAACAGTTTGTAATATATTCGCCATGCCAAACGTTTGAATTCACGTCAAGCCCACTGGTCGTTGTTTTTTAACCAGTTCAACTTCACTCTCTCTTACAGGCCTGGTTCACAGAGCATAAAGCTGGATACCCTCTCGCAGCTGTATGATCCTGAGCCTGTGGCCAGGGAACCAGAGCCCATCCTGCCGCATGATGTTGTCTCGTTCTTTGTTGTGAAAAAGAACATTGTTTATGAACGCACATGATTTAACATGCGTAAACAGGAAGCAAACAAGACGGTGGACACATTCGTTACTGCTTTGTTTGCATTAGCAAAGCATTGTAATTATGGGACTTTGCATGATGAACTGATCCGGGACAGGATAGTTGTTGGCTTGGCTGACACACGGCTCTCAGAACGCGTGCAAATGGAGAAGGATTTGGACCTGGACAAAGCCATAAATATGGCAAGACAATCAGAAGAGATAAAAAAGCAGCAAACCCTGCTGAGAAGTGATACAAGTGGAGTACTGCAGGTGGATGGTAACTCTGTGGACAGAGTGTTCAAAGGCAGACACCAAAAAGAAAAGCCTAAATTCACCAAACCTAAAAGTTATGAAGAAAAACAACACAAGATCAAAAACAATAGAAGTTCACAGTGCAACAAATGTGGTGGAACACCTCACCCTAGTCACGAATGTCCAGCTAATGATGCCAAGTGCCATTCCTGTGGAAAAAAAAGGTCACGTGTGTGTGTCGTACGAGCAAAGCTGTACAGAGCATAGAGGAAGAGAAGGAAAGTTTCTTTCTCGGTACTGTGACATCTAATGATGACAAATGGACTGCTGTGATTGATGTAATGGTCACAGACGGAGTTTATAGATAGATAGATACTTTATTTGTCACATATATATCGCTACACACATGAAATTTGTCCTCTGCATTTAACCCATCCCCTCAGGGAGCAGTGGGCTGCCATGTAAGGCGCCCGGGGAGCTGGGGGTTCGGTGTCTTGCTCAAGGGCACCTCGGCAGTGCCCAGGAGGAGAAACTGGCACCTCTCCAGCCACCAGTCCACTCTCCAAACTTGGTCTGACCTGGACTTGAACCGGCGGCCCTCCGATTCCCTGCCCAAGTCACTACAGACTGAGCTACTGCCGCCCAGAGTTTAAACATATTTTCAAACTCCAAGCAGTCGGTTCTCCAAAACACAGCGAGACCCTTATTTGGGCCAGGCTGGATTCCTCTGGATTCCTCTGGATGTGTCGGGATTTGCCAGTTTGCAGTTACGGTGTGGAGCCAAGCAGATCACGGAGAAAGTTTATGTGGTCAAGAGCCTGAGCACTCCTTTGCTTGGGTTGCCAGCCATCAAAGCCCTTGGCCTACTCATTCGCGTCGACAGTATGGACATGGGGACCCTCAAGACGAGTTATCCCAAGCTGTGCAGCGGGCTGGGTATGTTACAACAACCATACACTATTAAGCTTAAACCTGATGCTGTGCCATTTTCAGTTAAATAAAATTTTCAGTTTTCCACTGCCGCTTGCGGGCCCAGTCAAGGAAGAGCTCCAGTGCATGAAAGCACTGGGCGTCATCAGCAGAGTGGAGGAGCCAACCGACTGGTGTGCTGGGATGGTGGTCGTACCTAAGAAGGACAATAAAAAGGTACGGCTGCGCGTTGAGCTGACCGGCCTGAATGTGTATGTGTGCCGTAAAAAGTACATTCTGCTATCAGTGGAACAGAGCCTGGGAACACTCACCGGAGCAAAGCTGTTCAGCAAGCTTGATGCCAAGATGGGCTTTTGGCAGATACCACTCACAAAGGAATCAGCCAAATACACTACATGTATTACAGCTTTTGGGCGGTTCTATTGTAACCGTCTACCATTTGGCATAGCTTCAGCACCTGAACATTTCCAATGCAGGATGGCACAGGTTACTGAGGGGCTTGAAGGTGTGATATGCCATATTGATGACCTGATGGTGTGGGGGAAGAACCAGGCAGAGCATGACCTCCATGCGGTGCTACAAAGATTGGAAAGAGCAGGCATAACTCTAAATGTGGACAAGTGTGCGCTCTCAAAAACAGAGGTTGCCTTCCTGGGCCAAATAATCACTACTGCAGGCACCAGCTCCGACCCCGAAAGACTGAGGCTGTCACAAAGATAAAGGAGCCAACAAATGTTAGTGAGTTGAGGAGTTTTCTTGGGATGGTTAATCAGCTGGGAAGGTTCATTCCCCAGCTGGCAGAAAAAGACAAGCCACTCCGTGATCTTCTCTCAAAGAAAAATGCCTGGGTCTGGGATGTGGACGGAAGCACTTCTCCTCCCATGTACGACCTAACCAAAGACACCAAAGTGTTGGCAGATGCATCATCCCATGGTTTGGGAGGCGTTCTTCAGCAGAGACGCGACAATGAATGGAAGCCTGTGGCTTATGCATCTAGGTCACTCACCTCCACAGAACAACTGTGGGGTACTGTTACGTCTGTCAAGTTAAGATTTTTTTTCAGTTCAGTCTTGTCATGTGGTCTTGTCATTTCCTGTTTTATTTTGTAATTAATTGTCTTTCCTTGTGTTCCAGCTTCACGCTTCCTGCCCCTGTGTTTCCTGCGTCTGGTGATTGTCTGCCCCCCTCATTGCTATTATTTAGAGCTTTAGTTACGTCCGTGTACAGTCGTATGATTTCCCTTCCTGGTCTGTCTAAGAACGTATTTACCTCAGTTGATCATTGTCCTTAGTTTTATTTGCATCAATGTCTGAGTTGTTTTGTTTGTCCTGTATTTTGTTATTTTTGTAATAAATTCCGTCTGTCATCCGACTGTCACATTCCAGGTTGTTTTGTTTCCAAGAAAGAATATACAGTTGAAATACTAGCGACACCCTACGGAAGCCGAGAATGGCCATGGATTTAGATTAGCGAAGTAACATCAGCCCAGACCCACCAAGAGCTGAGATGGAAAGATACTGGAAGAGTATCTGGGAAAGAGAGGCATCACACAACACCAATGCCCAATGGCTAGTGGACCTGCGAACTGACCACAGCAGCTTCCCAGAACAAGAACCAGTAACCATCTCAATGGCAGATGTCCAAGAAAGAGTGTCAAAAATGAAGAACTGGACAGCACCGGGCCCCGATATGATCCATATGTACTGACTTAAGAAGTTGATGGCACTCTATGAACGCCTGGCAGCACAGATGAACCAGCTGCTAAGGGATGGGACCCACCCAGGGTGGCTAACTGAAGCCAGGACAGTCCTCATCATGAAGGACCCCCAGAAGGAATCTATCCCATCCAACAATAACCTGTCTCTGCACAACATGGAAGCTCCTGTCAGGCATCATGGCAGCTAAGATGAGTAGGCATATGGCTCAATACATGCGTGGGACACAGAAGGGAAATTGGCAGTAACACCAGAAGAGCCAAACACCAGCTGCTGGTCGACAGAGCAGTTCACAGAGACTGTAAGAATTGACAGACCAACCTGTGCACTGCTTGGATTGACTACAAGAAAGCCTATGATTCAATGCCACACACAGATACTGGAATGTCTGGAACTGTACAAGGTCAACAGGATACTAAGAGCTTTCATCAAGAACTCCATGGGAATGTGGAAGACGACCCTAGAGGCCAACTCAAAGCCGATCGCCCAAGTCACCATCAAGTGTGGCATATACCAAGGGGATGCACTATCACCACTACTGTTCTGAACCTCCTCATCACAAAGAGCAGCTTCGTATACCGATTCCGAAGTGGGGCAACAATCAGCCACCTGCTCTACATGGATGACATCAAGCTGTATGCTAGGAATGAGCGAGAAATTGACTCACTGATCCACACCACCAGGATCTACAGCAACAACATAGGGATGTCATTTGGACTGGACAAGTGTGGCGGGATGGTATCGAGGAGAGGCAAGATGATCAGAACTAAAGGGGTGGACCTACCAGAAGGCAGGATAGGAGACATCCAAGACAGCTACAAATACATTGGTACCCCACAGGCTAATGGAAACCATGAGGAGGCCGCAAGGAAGTCAGCCACAGCTAAATATCTCCAGAGAATAAGGCAAGTCCTGAGGAGTCAGCTGAATGGTAAGAACAAAGTCCGAGCCAAAAAATGTACGCATTACCAGTCATCAGATACCCCACTGGGATCATAAGTTGACCAAAGGAGGAGAGAGAAACCACAGATATCAAGACAAGGAAGCTCCTCACCATGCACGGAGGGTTTCACCCCAAGTCCAGCACCCTGTGGCTGTACACTAAGCAGAAAGAGGGAATCCAAGAATACATCAAGAAAATGGTCCCAAAGGATGAAGTGCTCAGTGAAAGCCTCAGGCAGCAGAAACATGAAGAGTGTGAGGAGGGTGAGGAGCAGACAACATGGAGGGACAAGCCCCCTGCATGGCATGTACCACTGTCAGGTAGAGGAAGTGGCTGATATCAAGAAGACCTATCAATGGCTGGAAAATGCTGGGCTGACGGACAGCACAGAGGCACTGATCATGGCAGCACAAGAACAGGCCCTGAGCACGAGGGCTACAGAGGCCAGGATCTACAACAGTAGACCAGACCCAAGGTGCAGGCTGTGTAAGGAAGCCCCTGAGACAGTCCAGCACATAGTAGCAGGATGTAAGACGCTGGCTGGATCAGCCTATATGGAGAGGCACAACCAAATGGCTGGTATAGTGTACAGGAACATCTGTACCCAGAAGGGACTAGAAGTACCCAAATCCCAATGGAACATACCACCAAAGGTGGTTGAGAACAACAGGGCTAAGGTCCTGTGGGACTTCAGCATCCAGACTGACAAATAGCTCCTGGCTAACCAACCGGACATAGTGGTGGTGGACAAAGAGCAGCAGAGGGCAGTGGTGATAGATGTGGCGGTACCAGCTGATGCAAACATCAAGAAGGAGTAGGAAAAGTTTGAGAAGTACCAAGGCTTGAAAACAGCTGGAACAGATGTGGAAGGTGAAGGTCAACGTGGTCCCTGTGGTGGTAGGAGCACTCGGGGCGGTGACCGCCAAACTGGGAGAGTGGCTCCAGCAGATTCCATGAACAACATCTGAAGCCTCAGTCCAGAAGAGTGCAGTCCTAAGAACAGCGAAGATACTGCACAGACCCCTCAAACTCCCAGGATTCTGGTAGAGAGTATGTGTAGTAGTATAGTATAGTAGCATAGTATATATGTAGAGTGTGTATGTATATATATATATATATATATATATATATATATATATATATATATATATATATATATATATATATATATACATACATACACTCTACATGTATATATATATATATATATATATATACACACACACACTATATTGCCAAAAGTGTTCGCTCACTCAGCCAAATAATCAGAATCCCTGTCAGGGATTCTTTGCTGAAACATAAAACACTGTGTCATCGGCATACATCTGACATTGAGTGTCTGTACAGATGGTAGGCAGATCATTTACATATAAGCAAAAAAAGAATAGGACCTACAAATGATCCCTGGGCAGACCAGTCTTATTGTTCAGAGGAGATGTTTTCACATTATGTAATCAAACACATTGTTGTTGATATTCCAAATATGAGCTAAGAACTAACAGCAAGAGCAGAAAAATGAAATTGATGTCTTAATTTACTGGCAAGTATCTCGTGGCTTACAGTGTCAAAGGCTTTCTTCAAGTCCAAAAACACTGCTCCAACCACATTTCCATTGTCAAGTGATTTTATTCTCTCAATGAAATGACATAGTGCCATCTCAGTTGAACATTTTTTGCGAAATCCAAATTGTTTAGGATGATAAAGCTGATTATTTTCAAGATCGACCATTAATTGATTTGCAATGACCTTTTCAAGTACTTTTGACATTGTAGGGAGAATTGCTATTGGTCTGTAATTACTGGCATCAGTTAATGCACTAAATTTATGTATTGGTGTGATACTGGCCATTTTAAAGCTTTGTGGAAATTTCCCTTCTTTGATAGACAAATTTATTAAGTGAAGGGCTTACCAAAATAGCACTGTGTTTTCTTCAAAAATAAAGCATCAATTCCAAATATATCTTTTGCCTTTGAACTGTTTAACTGCATTATGATTTTTTTGAATTTTGATGTGGTCAGTCTGTTCAATATTAAAGTAGAAAGCCTGACCATTAGTTATATCATTTACATTTTGTTTTGTTGAGAATCTAAATTAAATTCATCTGTATTGAGAGGTTTTTGGAAGTTTGATGCAAGTTTTTCCACCGATTGAATGAAATATATATTTAATTCGTTAGCTATTTCCTTGATGTTAGTAGAAATCATTCCTTTAATATAAAGTTCTTTTATTTCTCCATGGTGTTTTGACTTATGGTTTAAAAGTGTATTAATATGTTTCCAACGATATGTACTGTTCCCACCTGAATCATTTATTAGTTGCATGAAATAATTTGTCTTGGCCTTTCTTAGTTCAGTTACAACCCAGTCTATAGTCACTTGTAGATGAGGATATCTGTTTATAATTTTGTGAACAGTGATTTTTTTTTTAATGCATGATCCTGCTTCTTCATCAGCTCATATATGTCATTATTTATCCATGGCAGGGTTGGTTTATGCTTAAACTTAAAAGGGCAAGTGAACTTTTGAATTATCTATTTGCCATAGTATCTGTCAGGATATCACAACATCTATCTGCGTCCCAATGTTTGCCACATCTCTATGGCCACCAGGAAACAGCGCAGGGTCTTTTACCAGCAACTCTATTAAGGAAATCACAATAACAGGCTGTATGAACCACTGAGTCACAGAGCACGGACACACATGGCGACTCCTCTGCAGCTTTACAATTTCAGCCTCTAAAACAACCTAAATACCCATTTGCACAATCTAAAATAACAATGTACAATACATAGTGACAGAAACAATAAACACATTACTGAATAATATGATTCACAAACTTACACCATGCAGGAAAACACTCCAGTAAGCAGAAAATGCCACTGGCATTGTGGCAATTAGCAATTTTTAGCAATTAGCATTATTAACTGTTGACATACTAATAACATTTATTTAAACTTAGTCTGATACCTGCAACACATGCTTACAATGCAGACAACATTACTCACTTAACATTCATGCCCACCCATTAAGAAAATGTAGTGGGTCTGAAATAGCCATATATAGTTATTACGTTAACAGACACCCCTTTTTTCATTTTAATATTTGAACCTTGTGAACAGTTTTGTTGAAAACATTACCACTTTGCACCAGTAAAGGGTGCTCTAACACCAGGTGGTCCAAGCAAACAATCTCTGCTCTGCTTTGCTCTGCGCATGTGCAGAGAATAAACCTGCTGAGCAGCAGTCACTTGAGCTAGCAGCTCTGTGTTGTGTTTCGATCCACAGATCCACAGTTGTACCGTGCTCAGCCGGTTCGCTGCTCAGTGCCCGCCGCCTGAGTGACTCATGCTGCCGGACCAGAGACCCCTAGCTCTGGCGCCGGTAACATTCGGGGGCTCGTCCGGGATAGTTTAGCGTTCCTGCCTGGTGTTGCGGCGACGTGCAATGGTGCTTAAAGCTTCAGGGAAGGCTGCTGCAGTCCAGGGTGCCATCCAGAGAGTGGAAGTCACCAGAGTAACGCCAAAATGGCCACTGTAACTGCACGGCGGATGCTGATATTCAAGATCCACAAGAGTCTTTCATATTTGAGTACAGACCAGCTATTGGCAGTTGTGAGTGCAATAAATGATCAAGTCAAGTCAAGTCAAGTTTATTTGTATAGCCCAATATCACAAATTATGAATTTGCCCCATTGGGCTTTACAATCTGTACAGGATATGACACCCTCTGTCCTTTACAAATGACCCTCACATCGACTAAGGAAAAACTCCCCCAAAAAAACCTTTTAACAGGGACAAAGAAACGGAAGAAACCTCAGGAAGAGCAACAGAGGAGGGATCCCTCTTCCAGGATGGACAGACGTGCAATAGATGCCATGTGTACAGAATAACAACAATGAAAACACATTAACACTACATACAAAATTGTATGGAAATGTCCAAGTCAATATAACAACAGCTAATATACAGTGTGTATATATAGAATTATATGAGAGTGTCCAAGGGGATGAAGAGCATCATCAAGCTATCAGCAAAGGATGAGAAGCATGTCGTCCTCTCCACCACGCCAACCAGAAGAAGCCTGGGCAGCACGTCCTCCTCTCCAGAACACCAACCAGAAGAAGCCTGGGCAGCACGTCCTCCTCTCTCCACCACGCCAACCAGAAGAAGCCTGGGCAGCACGTCTTCCTCTCTCCACCACGCCAACCAGAAGAAGCCTGGGCAGCACGTCTTCCTCTCTCCACCACGCCAACCAGAAGAAGCCTGAGCAGCACGTCTTCCTCTCCACCACACCAAACAGGAGAAGCCTCCGCAGGATGACCTCGTCACCACCACGTTGCTCAGAACCAGAAGATGAAGCCTAACTGGTCTGCACAACCACTACTCCACCAGGTAGACTGTGTCCATGGGTACCTGTGAGATGAGAATGCACAGGGACTACGAGGCACAAAACTAATCTGCAGCATGTGTTAAAGGGAGGAAGAGTAAACACATCCTCTTCTCCACTACCCTAACAGATACAACCTGAGCAGCATCACCTCTTCTCCATCTCACCACCATCACGACAGATGAAGCCTGGATGACACCACCTCCTTCTCACCAAGTAGCCTCAGCTCACGGACACCTGGGAGCTGAGAGCATAGGGACTCCGGGGAAGAAGATGAGTTAGTAAAATGACTTAATGGAGGCATCGAAATGAAGAAGAAGAGAAGCTCAGTGTGTCAGAGGAAGTCCCCCGGCAGTCTAGACCTATAGCAGCATAACTAAGGATTGATCCAAGGCAGCCTGAGTCAACCTTGGATCAGTCCTAACTATAAGCACTATCAAAAAGGAAAGTCTTAAGCCTACTCTTGAATAAGGGGATGGTGTCTGCCTCCCGGACTGAAAGAGGGAGTTGGTTCCACAGAAGAGGAGCTTGATAACTGAAAGCTCTAGCTCCCATTCTACTTTTATAAACCCTAGGAACCGCTAATAGTCCTGCATTCTGAGAGCACAGAGTTTTAGCAGGATTATAAGGCACTATTAGCTCTTTAAGATAAGATGGTGCCTGACCATTCAGTGCCTTGTAGGTGAGGAGGAGGATTTTAAATTCTATTCTAGATTTTACAGGGAGCAAATGATGTCAGCAAAACTCACAATATTAAAGATTTGAGTGAATCAGAACTGTATGACCAGATTGTGGACTACCTCAGGAGTGAGACGTTAAGTGGCATGGAAGATGAAGGTATGGCTCACCTCCTTATCCTGAAGGACATGCTGAGTGACCTGCTGGCCACAGACCCCGGCGGAAGTGAAGCTCGCCAATCTACGCTGGAGACAGGACAGCCAGTGGAGGATTCCTCACCCCTCCAGGAGCAGCTATCCACTTCACCTCATTCCGATCATGATCACACAGTCACACAATCCACTACAACCACACACAACCACAGCCTTCCCACACTGCCATCACAGATGAACAAAGACATTCATCCCCTTTCACCTACACCACTGGATAGAGATGCACACACTAACAGCCCATCACAAGACAGAGACATTCACACGCATCCAGCATCCCCACGGAAAGACCGTGGACTGCCAGTGAGGAACTCTGACACTTCCACAGTCACCAGGGCTTTCACCGCCGGCATTGTTGGATCTCCCCATGGGAGAGCAAGTCTGTCATCCAGCATGGGAGATCAGCTATTGAGGTTGAATGATGTTGCAGCTCTGCTTCCATGCAGAGAATTTAAGTTACATGGTGGACAAATCTCTGATGTTGGGTCTGATATGTCATACAGTAACCTTTGTAAACAAATTGAAGAAGGTATATGGGACGGTTTTACTGAGTCAGAGGTAATTCGCACTGTGATGAAAATAATCAAACCAGGTACATTCAGAGAAATGTTGACAAACAAAAGTGATTTAACTGTTGATGAGTTAAAGCGATTTCTCCGTGCACATATCAGGGACAAAAGCAGTACTGAACTTTTTTAAGAGTTAAGTAATGCTAAACAACAGGACAAGGAGAGCCCACAGCAATTTCTGTCCAGAATAATGGGTTTAAAGCAGCGTGTTTTGTTTGAGTCACAACAGCCTGGTGCAGAGTTTAGCTATGACAAGAAGCTGGTTCAGGGCACCTTTCTCCACACTCTGTATCAAGGTCTGAATGAGAAAAATAACCATGTTCGTTATGATCTAAAACCTCTTCTCACAGACTTGCAGGTTAGTGATGACTTTCTGTTGGACCAAATCACTAAGTCTGCCAATGAGGAGGCAGAGAGACTCAGACGTCTGGGCACAGTAGCTAAAACCCGACCAGTGAATGTGAGCCCAGCTCAGCTTGATGGTAGTGACTCAACTAAGCAGACTAGAGTTGACACCAAGTAACAGGCTAACCGTGCCGTTATTAAAGAACTGACTGCACAAGTGTCCTCCCTGACCAAACAATTGGCTCAAGTGTTGAGGCCTGCTGGCACTGCCGAACACACATTCAGCCACAACCCAGCCACTACCATCAACACCTGAAGCCCGTGGCAGATGCAGCAACTGTGTTCAGTAGGGTAAGATGAGTTGCCCTCACTGCTTCATATGTGGCCAAGCTGGACATCAGGCAGTCGGCTGTCTTCAAAGGAGGACGTTGGGAAATGGGATGAGGTCACTGGAGAGGGGCGACCAGTGACCGTGACAGCTAAGGAATCAGCACAACCCAGCCACTCTAAAGCAGCCAGTCCTGTAACAACAACAACAACATCACCAACAAAGAAACGCTTAGCGCAGCTCATAGGAAAGCGATGTATGGTCTCATGTACTTTCAATGGGGTCCCTCTCCAAATGGTGCTTGACTCAAGTGATGATGGTGGGGAGAGGCTGGACGGAAGAAGCACTCCCCCATGTCGAAATCCAGCCACTTGAATCCCTCCCTCTTGATGATGATTTCTGCAGCAAATGGCACAGATGTTCCCTTTTAGGGGTGGGCAGATATTGAACTCCAAATCTGCAACAAACACTGTGGATATGCCACCATTCAAGTGCCAATGCTTATCAGCCAGAACTGTCTCAACTGTCTTCTCCTAGGCAGCAATGTTTTAGTTGAGATAATCAACAACAGGGAAGTGAGGTTGATATTTCTGCTTTATTAAAAGAAACCTTAAGCATAAGTGACAGTGCTGTAGAAGCCTTAGTTTATGTTTGTCAGATGCTGACCACAGGTGAGACATCGGTAGAGTGCAGTGTGAGAACAGGGAAGATGGGTCTCACTATTCCCACAGGGCAGGTTTATGAGGTGAGATGTAGGCTCAGAGAATGGCCAGGGGGTGGGGTTATGCTCTTCCAACCCAACATTGTGGGTAACTTTTCTGAGGAGTTGGATTTGTTTCAGGCCATCTTTTATGTTCCAAGTGGGTCCTCAAAAATTGTTAAGATCCCGGTTCAAAACCCCACCAAGCATGACATCTACCTCCCTAAGAGAACAGTTTTAGGAACATTAGAGGAAGCTACTGAGATTAAACCTCGTAACTGTTTTCCAAGTGGGTTAGAACCCATGTCCCCTAACACTGTTAATGCTTCCTCAGCTCAGGTAAGCACAGACAAACAAAGAGGAACAAGTTAGACAAACAAGACACAGGGCACAACAAGACAGAGATGGCACCCCCCTGTTGACGTGTTGCACCTGGAGAGACATGAACAAAACATAGTCAGAGACATGTTGTATGAGGAGTCAGATGTCTTTGCCAAAGATAATTGTGACATTGGGTACATCCCAAACCTGAAACTGAAAATCCACCTGAAGGATGACACACCAGTGCAAACGTCCTACAACTCTGTGCCTAAGCCCTTGTACAAAGAGGTGAAGGACTATGTCCGAAAGCTGCTCGACCAGGGCTGGATCAGAAAGTTTGCTTCTTCCTTCTCATCTCCAGTGCTTTGTGTCAGGAAGAAGGACAAGAGTTTATGTCTGTGTATCGACTTCAGAGGCTTGAATCGAAAAACCATCCCCGACCGCCATCCTCTTGCACGCATCCAAGACCTGCTAGACAGTTTGGGGGGGTACTCTTGGTTCTCCATATTCGACCAGGGCAGTGCATACCATACCATCAGGGCTTTGTTGACGAGAGCTCCAGACATCTGACTGCCTTTAGCACACCTTGGGGGCTTTATGAGTGGACCCGCCTCCCATTTGGTCTTACAAACGCCCCAGCGGCTTTTCAAAGATGTATGGAGTGAGTTCTTGATGGGCTAAGGGACGAGTGGTGTTCCCCATATTTGATATTGAGGCAGTTCAGCATTTGAAAGAGAAAGAGCCAAAGAATGTGGGAGAGGTCAGAGCCCTCTTAGGTTTTTTGGGCTACTACAGAACATTCATACAGGACTTTTCTAGATTAGCAAGACCCCTGTTTCAGCTAATAGAGAGTCCTGGTGAGCCTAGCCAGAGAGGTAGTTAAGTCCAAAAATACTAAGAGTGGTCAGCTCTCATCAAAAACACCTGTTTATTGGACACCAGATCACAGTGCTGTAGTCTCGCGCCTGGTGGATATCTTAACCAGTCCACCCACTTTGGCTTATCCAGACTATGACTTACCTTTTGTACTCCACACAGATGCCTCAAACAAAGGTCTGGGTGCTGTGCTCTATAAACAGCAGGGAAACAAGCTCCAGGTTATTGCTTATGGCTCCAGGACAGTCACGCCTGCTGAGAAAAATTACCATCTCCATTCTAGCAAGCTCGAGTTCCTGGCGTTGAAGTGGGCGACCTGTGATAAATTTAGAGATTACCTCTATTACGCCCCCACTTTCACCGTATACACGGACAATAACCCCCTTACATATGTTTTGAGCTCAGCCAGGTTGAACGAAGTCGGACATCGTTGGGTGCGTGAGTTAGCCGACTTTCATTTTTCCATCAAGTATAGGCCAGGCAAGTCAAACACTAAAGCCGACACCCTGTCACGACACCCAGTGCATCTTGTTGATCACCTTAAAGAGTACACAGAGACAGTGTCCCTTGATGTAGTCTCTGCCATCTGGCAGGGGAACAAAGTGGTAAAAGACAGTGATGTGCCATGGGTGGCTGCATTACAGCTGCAGTCTGATGTAAGCGATGCACACATTTCAGGCATCCCAGTTATCACCCCAGAAAGCGTCAGAGCTGCACAGAAAGAAGATGCTCCCATATGTGAGGTGATAAACCTAAAGAAAACTGGATGGGGTCCTCAGGATAAAGATAAGAGACAAATTTGATGAGAAACACGCAGACTAGTACATGAATGGAACACACTCAGACTTGACAAGGGAATTTTGTACAGGCAGACAGGACAGAGGAAACACTTGGTTCTTCCAAGTAAACTGAAGGCAACCGTGTTAAAACACCTACACAACGATATGGGGCATGTGGGCACTGACAAAGTCATCCATTTGGCACGAAAAAGGTTTTATTGGCCTTTTATGCAACGGGACATAGAAGATTATGTCATCCAAGAGAGAGCACCTATTGGTTCTATAACAATAAGTGCCCCATTTGAGCTCATCTCAACTGATTATTTACATCTGGAACAGAGTAACGGTGGTTATGAGTACATTTTAGTTCTGGTAGTCCTTTACTCGGTTTGGTCAAGCTTATGCCAAAACAAATCTGGCAGAACAGCAGCTGAGAAAATCTTCTATGACTTTATCCCTCGCTTTGGGTACCCTGAAAAGCTACATCATGATCAGAGCCGGGAGGTTATTCACCATGTTTTTTCTTCCTTATGGTAAAGCTCCACGTTTACCTGTAGATCTGCTCTTTGACTTGAAACCTGAAGAGGGGCCACAGTCCAGGCAAGAGTATGCACAGAAATGTGTGTTATGCATGCAGGAGGCATACAGAATTGCTTCAGAAAATAGTGGGAAGCATTCAGCTAAGGGAAAGAAGTATTATGATCAGCATGTTAAAGGTATTACACTGCAGCCTGGAGATCGTGTACTTGTCAAGAATCTGTCAGAGAGGGGCGGTCCAGACTTCCGGCTTGGCGTAACATGGAGTGAGTCGCATGTAGGGGAGCTCCTGCAGATTTCACTATCTTTGTCATTTAACGGCACTGTTTGTAAAGTTATTTTGGCTGGGCTACTATTATTCTGATTCACCAAGTGTGGTCTTCTAACGGGAAACGGGAAACGGGAAACAACACTGGGGCTAATCTGCGACCTGCTGCTCCTGCTGCCCCCTCGCTTGGCGGGTGATTCTCCTCCCCCGGGGAACACCGGCGACATGCCGCCCTCGGCTGCCAATTTCGCCGCGCTTAAAACGGAGCTACTTTCCACTCTTCAAAATGATGTTGCGGCTATATTCAAGATGGAACTTCAGCCAGCATTGAGTGACAATCTGACATCCATTAAGTCCAAGCTGCTAACTCTTAAAACGGTCCTGTCTGGCAGTATCTCTTCCGTGAATTCGGATGTCGCAGGACTTAAAGTCACGGTTACTGAGATGGAGCAGTCTCTTTCCACTTGTTGCGATGACATCATTGCTCTTCAGAACAAAGTCGACTATTTGTCAAAAGAATGCATGAGGCTGGACAACAGGTGCGAGGATCTGGAGTCGAGGGATCGGCGTCACAACGTACGGATCACTGGCGTTCCAGGGGACGATCCTGCTTTCCTTACAGAACCCCATAGAAACGGTGTCTGTCCCATGACCACTGAAATCAGTTAAATCCATAGTAAACAAGAGGGGAGAACAAAATAATTTAATAAAAATTAAATCCACTGCTGAAATAGTTAATCAGGACAGGAGAATTAAATGTGGACTTTAAAATATCAGGTCATTATCATCTGAATCTCTACTAGTAAATGAATTAATATCAGATAACCAGGTCAATTTATTTTGTCTTACTGAAACCTGGTTGTGTCAAGATGATTATGTCAGCCTGAATGAATCCACTCCTCCTAGTCATATTAATACTCATATTCCTAGAGATACAGGCCGTGGAGGAGGAGTTGCAGCCATTTGTGATTCGAGTCTATTGATCAAACCTAAACCTAAACTTTAGTCCTGAGAACTGATAAAGTCATTGTGGTAGGTGACTTTAATATTCATGTGGACGTTGATATTGACAGCCTTGGTCCTGCTTTTATCTCGCTGTTAGATTCAATTGGCTTTTGTCAGAATGTTCAGGAACCAACCCACTGTTTTAACCATACACTCGACCTGGTCCTGACCTATGGCATTGAAGTAGAACATTTATCAGTCTACCAACAGAATTCCTTCCTTTCAGACCATTACTTGTTAACCTTTGAATTTTTACTTCTGGACTACACTCCATCAGGTAAATCCATGCACACTAGATGTTTATCTGATAGTGCTGTAGCCAAGTTTAAGGTTATAATTCCATTAGCTTTTAATTCAATACCTAATCTCAATATACTTGAGGGCTCAGACTTAAGTCCTACTCAAATTGATAATTTGGTAGACAGTGCTGCAGACTCTCTGCGAGCTTCTCTAGACTCTGTTGCTCCTCTAAAAAAGAAGCTAGGAAAGCACAGAAAGCTGGCTCCATGGTATAACCCTCACACCCGCAGTTTAAAGCAAGCAGCAAGAAGATTTGAAAGGAAGTGGCGTTTAACCAGTCTGCAAGAGTCTCGCCTGGACTGGCATGATAGTTTGAAAGCTTATAGGAAGGCTCTCCGTAAGGCCAGAGCAGCTTATTATTCATCATTAATAGAGGAAAATAAAAACAACCCCAGGTTTCTTTTCAGCACTGTAGCCAGGCTGACAGAGAGCCACAGGTCTATTGAACCATCTATTCCCATAACTCTCAGTAGTAGTGACTTCATGAGCTTCTTTAATGAGAAGATTATAACTATTAGGGAGAAAATCAGTCACACTCTGCCTTTAACTGAAACTGCTTTGTCTTTAAACACAGGATGCATAGAATCCATTGAAGAACTTGATGTATACTTGGACTGCTTTTCTCCCATAGACCTCCACAAACTGACTTCAATGATTTCCTCATCTAAGCCTTCTACCTGTCTCTTAGATCCCATCCTAACTTCACTGCTTAAAGAAGTTTTACCGTTACTGAGCACCTCTTTATTAAACATGATCAACTTATCTTTGCTGTCAGGCTATGTACCTCAGTCATTTAAAGTAGCCGTAATCAAACCTCTTCTGAAGAAGCCCGGTCTTGATCCAGAGGTTTTAGCCAACTATAGACCAATATCCAACCTTCCTTTTCTCTCTAAGATCCTTGAGAAGGCAGTGTGCAGTCAGCTGTGTGACTTCCTCCAGAACAATAATCTATTTGAGGACTTTCAGTCAGGATTTAGAAAATATCATAGCACTGAGACCGCTCTGGTGAAAATTACGAATGACCTGCTAATTGCGTCAAACAATGGACTCGTCTCAGTACTTGTCTTGTTAGATCTTAGCGCTGCTTTTGATACTATTGACCACCATATCCTGTTGCAGAGATTAGAACATTTAATTGGTATCAGAGGAACTGCTTTAAGCTGGTTCAAATCCTATTTATCGGATCGATCACAGTTTGTTCACGTTAATGATGAGTCCTCCATGCAGTCCATAGTCAGTTATGGAGTTCCTCAAGGTTCTGTGCTTGGGCCAGTTCTATTTACTTTATATATGCTTCCTTTAGGCCATGTTATCAGAAACCACTCCATAAACTTTCACTGTTATGTAGATGATACTCAGCTATATTTGTCATTTAAGTCAGACGAATCCAGCCAGTTAGCTAAACACCAAACATGTCTTCAGGACATAAAAACTTGGATGACGCACAATTTATTGTTGTTAAATTCAGATAAAACTGAGGTTATTCTAATTGGCCCCGAAAATCTCAAAATCTAATGACTTATTTGCTCTAGGTGGCTTTGCACCAGCCTCGAGCACCACCCACAGGAGTAATTTTTGACCAAGCTATATCTTTCAACGTCCACATGAAACAAACAGCTAGAACAGCTTTTTTCCATCTGCGTAACATTGCAAAAATAAACCATATTCTCTCCCAAAACAATGCAGAAAAATTAGTCCATGTTTTTGTAACTTTTAGGCTGGACCTCTGCAATTCCTTATTATCAGGCTGCCCTAATAAGTCTATCAAGACTCTCCAGCTGGTCCAGAACGCTGCAGCACGTGTTCTGACCAGAACCAGAGACCATATTTCTCCGGTGTTAGCCTCTCTGCACTGGCTCCCTGTAAAATCTAGAATAGAATTTAAAATCCTCCTCCTCATCTACAAGGCACTGAATGGGCAGGCACCATCTTATCTTAAAGAGCTAATAGTGCCTTATAATCCTGCTAGAACTCTGCGCTCTCAGAATGCAGGACTATTAGCGATTCCTAGGGTTTATAAAAGTACAATGGGAGCTAGAGCTTTTAGTTATCAAGCTCCTCTTCTGTGTAACCAACTCCCTCTTTCAGTCCGGGAGGCGGACACCATCCCCTTATTCAAGAGTAGGCTTAAGACTTTCCTTTTTGATAGTGCTTATAGTTAGGACTGATCCAAGGCTGACTCAGACTGCCTTGGATCAATCCTTAGTTATGCTGCTATAGGTCTAGACTGCCGGGGGACTTCCTCTGACACGCTGAGCTTCTCTTCTTCTTCATTTCGATGTCTCCATTAAGTCATTTTACTAATTCATCTTCTTCCCTGGAGTCCCTCAGCTCCCAGGTGTCCGTGAGCTGAGGCTACTTGGTGAGAAGGAGGTGGTGTCATCCAGGCTTCATCTGTCTTCTGATGGTGGTGAGACGGAGAAGAGGCGATGCTGCTCAGGTTGTATCTGTTAGGGTAGTGAAGAAGAGGATGTGTTTACTCCTCCTCCCTTTAACACATGCTGCAGATTAGTTTTGTGCCTCGTAGTCCCTGTGCGTTCTCATCTCACAGGTATCCATGGATCCAGTCTACCTGGTGGAGTAGTGGTTGTGCAGACCAGTCAGGCTTCATCTTCTGGTTCTGAGTGACGTGGTGTTGACAAGGTCATCTTGCGGAGGCTTCTCCTGTTTGGTGCGGTAGAGGAAGACGTGCTGCCCAGGCTTCTTCTGGTTGGTGTGGTGGAGAGGAGGACTTGCTGCCCTGGCTTCTTCTGGTTGGCGTGGTGGAGAGGAGGACATGCTTCTCATCCTTTGCTGATAGCTTGATGATGCTCTTCATCCCCTTGGACACTCTCATACAATTCTATATATATATATATACCCTGTATATTAGCTGTTGTTATATTGAGTTGACCATTTCCATACAATTTTATACGTAATGTTAATGTGTTTTCATTGTTGTTATTCTGTACACATGGCATCTATTGCACGTCTGTCCATCCTGGAAGAGGGATCCCTCCTCTGTCGCTCTTCCTGAGGTTTCTCCCTTTCTTTTTCCCTGTTAAAAGTTTTTTTTTGGGGAGTTTTTCCTTAGTCGATGCAAGGGTCATTTGTAAAGGACAGAGGGTGTCATATCATGTACAGATTGTAAAGCCCAATGGGGCAAATTCATAATTTGTGATATTGGGCTATACCAATAAACTTGACTTGACTTGACTTGACTTACCGCAGCCAGTATGTCAAAGCTGCTGATGGAGGCTTTCAAACTAGACAAGGAGCCGCTTGTTGACATGGCCCACCGTACACTGATGCCAAAGCTTAAACCAGAGGATTGCCCAGTGCTATAGTGGCAAAGCTTCATTACTATGCGGACTGCTCCTATATCGTCAGGAAGGCGAGGGAGTTGCAGCGGATAAAAGTGTGTAATATGACCATCTCCATTTTCCCGGACCACAACGCCAGGACGGTGTGGGCTCGTGCCGCCTTCACCGACATCCGCCGCCAGTTGCGGGAGATTGAAGGTGTTAGGTTTGGTCTGTTGTATCCTGCCCAGTTGCGCACAACCTACAGGGGCCAGCAATGGGACTTCACGTCACCGGAGGAGGCCATGACATATATCAAGGCGATAAACAAAGACGTTGCCTCCTAGTTTTCTGAGATGACTTCTTCAGCATGCTCAAATGTGTTCCAAACCTCTTAGTGGCTGAGTAAATTCAGTAGATATGACTTTGTTATTATTTGTTCCTGGACGTTGACTGTCTATGGGGATGGTACTGTTCACAACTCTCGGCTTAATGTGTTTTCTCATAGAGATGTTAATCTGGTTTATTTATGTCCATATGATTCCAGTTTACTGTTTGTTACATGACTGCTGGATTTTTATGCTGTTGTCGCTCTGTTCACCCCAGTATCTTATTATATAGTTCTTGCCATCTCAATGGGATTTACAGTTGTCACAATACCTAGGTCAGTTGTTTTATGTGCCTGATATTTTATAATAGACTTTTGACTCTCTGCAGCACTTCCTTTGTTAAGCGTAGCTTTACAGCTACATAGTCATAAGTTTTTGTTTTTTAGGAATGGCTCCCTTTGGAGCCTGCATGTATGTTCTTATCGTTTGGGGACATCGGATGTGCGGGTGGGTGGGTGGAGTGGGTTGTTGGCTGGTGGGCTATGTCTCTGGATGTATATATGTGTTTGCGTTTTATTTTTTTCTCTCTCTCTCTTTTTCCTCCCTCTTTTTCATATCCCCGTGGTGGGTGAGACAATTGTATTTTTTTTCCATTGATACTGTATATGAACAGCAGTAATTTGCATGACCCTGTCACCATGCCGAGCATTAGATTCCTGAGCTGGAATGTGAAGGCTGTAATAATCCGATCAAACGTTCGAAGATATCCTCACATTTAAAACGTTTTGACACTGATATTGCCTTCCGTCAGGAAACCCACTTGCGCAACAGAGATCATTTCAGACTTTGACGGCCATGGATGGGTGATATTTTTCATTCAAATTTTCCAAATCTAGGGGTGTGGCAATTTTGGTCAATAAGAGAGTTCATTTTTCCGTCTCTAAGACAATATGTGATAAAAATGGCAGATTTATGATTGTTGTGGGTACTCTATACTCCAATTCTGTATTGTTGGTAAATATATATGCACCGAAGTTTGACGACCCTAACTTTACAGATAGTCTATTTAGTAACATTTCTTGTTTAGATACTCATCTTTCGATACTCGGGGGTGATTTAAATTGTGTTATGGCTCCCTCTTTATACCGCTCAAGTCCTCACACTTTGACTCAGTCTGCTATGTTGAAATCAATTTCTGACTTTGTGGTCAAGACTGGGCTTGTCGATCCTTGGAGGTTCTTCAATCCTCGAGCTAAGGAGTTCTCTTTTTTTTCACAGATGCATCAGTCATATTCATGTATTGATTATTTTTTTGTCGACAGCTCTCCTCTCCCCAAGATTACTTCTTCTGAATACCATCCAATTGTTATTTCGGACCACGCTCCTTTACCCCTGGACATTAAATTTCTCAAACAGCCCCGCTTTTCTTCACTCTGGAGGTTTAACCCATTGCTGTTATCTGACGATGCATTTACTGTTTCTGTGTCTTCCTCGATAGATGATTTTGTTACTTTGAATAAGAATGATTCTACCAGTTTTTCCTTATTGTGGGAATCACTCAAAGCATATTTTGCGTGGACTCATTATCTCTTATTCGGCTTATTCCTGCTAAACTCGTAGGGCAAAGCTAAGGGGGCTCGTGTCTAAAAGTTTAGAACTAGACCAACTTAATTCAGCTAGTCCAACTCCAAATCTGCTGAAACAACGGCTTAATTTACAATCAGAATTTGACCTTGTGGCAATGGCAGATGCAGAACGTCTCTTGCTATGCTACCGCACTATCTATTATGAACAAGGTACTAAATTGAGCAGACTACTGGCCCATCAATTAAAGTGGCAAGCTTCATCTAGATTGATCCCGAGTATTACAGATTCCACTGGTTTGCTTATCACTGATCTGAGTTCCATACAATACAATTCAATACAATATTTAAATCCTATTATTCGTCTCTCTATGAATCAGAATTTCCACTAGACGCTGCTGAGATGACCTCCTTCTTTGAGAATCTCAATGTCCCTACTGTTGATCCCGAGGTGGCTAGTAGGCTTGATGCTCCTTTTAGTTTGCAGATTATCACGGCCATTAAATCTATGCAAAGCAATAAGGCTCCTGGGCCTGATGGCTTTAACGCTGAGTTTTTTAAAAGATTTAGTGACAAATTAGCCCCTCTTCTCCTCTCAATGTATAATGAGTGTTTTCAGCATGGTTCGTTGCCTCCAACTTTAACCCAGCGTCCATATCCCTTCTCCTTAAGAAAGACAAGGACCCTGTACTTTGTACTTCTTATAGACCCTTGTCTTTCTTGAATGTAGATGTAAAAATTTTGGCCAAAGTGTTGGCAATTCGTCTAGAGAAGATTCTTCCTACTGTCATATCAGAGGAACAAAATGGTTTTATCCAGGGACGTCAGCTTTTTTACAATATTCGCACACTTCTGAATGTCATTTTTCCAAAAGTTCTTCTCCACTCCCTGAGGTTGTGATCTCAATCAATGCCGAAAAAGCGTTCGATCGTGTGGAATGGAATTATCTTTTTGCTACACTTCAGAAATTTGGATTTGGTGATGGATTTATATCTTGGATTAGACTTCTTTACACTTCCCCCCAGGCTAGCGTCCGCACTAATGACATACAATCTAGCTATTTTACGTGGCACCAGACAGGGGTGTCCTCTTTCCCCTTTACGTTTTGCCCTGGCCATTGAACCTTTGTCAATTGTGTTGAAATCTCTTCCTCTCTTTCGCGGAGTTTCTCGGGCTGATGTTGAACTCAAATTTTCACTTTATGCAGACAATCTGCTTTTGTATGTGTCAGATCCACTTACCTGTATACCGTTCATACTATCTCTGTTACAGAGTTACGGCTCCTTCTCCGGCTATAAAGTCGATCTTCTTAAGAGTGAATGTTACCCCATAAATGCTTCTGCTTTGTTGCTTAAACAATCTGATCTTCCCTTCAAATTTAACCAGTCGGGGTTTAGATATTTAGGACTTAATGTGACCCGTACCCTTCCAGCTCTTACACAGCTAATTTTCTTCCCCTGATAAATCAGGTGAAGACAGACTTGCAGAGGTGGAATTCCTTACCGCTGTCACTGATGGGTAGGGTTAACGCAGTGAAGATGACTGTATTGCCTAGATTTCTTTTTTTGTTTCAATGTGCTCCTGTATTTCTGCCAAAGAAGTTTTTTTAGATCGCTTGACCAGATTATTACCAATTTTCTGTGGGGAGGTAAGACTCCCAGGTTGCGGTATTCACTTCTCCAGCAATTTAAACTTCATGGGGGTCTTGCACCACCCAATTTTATGTTTTATTATTGATCAGGGCACATTTACAAATTCATATACTGGCTGTGGTCTCCGGGGCTACTGTGGTGTAGATTAGAGGCTCAATCACTCTCTTCTCCTTCCTCCCTTCCTCTCTACCAATGAATAGAATAGAATAGAATAGAATAGAATAGTTTTTTTTATTCATCCCCCTTGGGGGGAAATTTACCTGCCACAGCAACAAAGACAAAAACACAGACACAATAGTAATAATAATAAAATAGAATAGAATAGAATAAAAATATTTACATATTTACAATGAACTAAAATACAATGGAAAAATATATAGATATATATACTTGTACAGATGAAACTGTCTAAAACACAATTATTATTGTGGCAGTGCAATTTTCTATTTTTTTGTGCAAAGTGGTAGTGTGATGACAATGACAATGACAATAACAATGACAGTGATGGAGATGGAGATGAGTCCAGATTGTGTTTACATCAGCCAGTGATGCTGATGTTGTAAAGTTTTATTGCTGATGGTATGAATGACCTGCGGTAGCGCTCCTTCTTGCAGGGTGGAAGTCTCAGTCTGCAGCTGAAGGAGCTGCTTAAAGCCTCCACAGTCCCATGTAGAGGGTGAGAGGGGTTGTCCATGATGGAGGTGAGCTTAGCTAACATCCTCCTCTCACCCACCTCCTCTATGGAGTCCAGGGAGCAGTCCAGGACAGAGCTGGCCCTCCTGACCAGCCTGTTCAGTCTCTTCCTGTTTCTCTCTGTGCTCCCTGCTCCCCAGCAGACCACTGCATAAAAGACTGCAGACGCTACCACAGTGTCATAAAAGGTCCTGAGCAGAGTCCTGCAAACTCCAAAGGACCTCAGTCTCCTCAGCAGGTGGAGACGACTTTGGCCCTTCTTGTACAGGACATCTGTGTTGTGAGTCCAGTCCAGTTTATTGTTGAGGTGAACACCCAGGTACCTATAGCTCTCCACCATTTCTATGTCCAGGCCCTGGATGTTCACTGGTGCTGTCTGGGGTGTCTTCCTCCTGCGGAAGTCAATGACCATCTCCTTGGTCTTACTGGCGTTGAGCTGAAGGTGGTTATGCTCACACCAGTCGACAAAGTCAGTGATGACGGTCCTGTACTCCCGATCGTCCCCTCAGACACACATCCAACAATAGCTGTGTCGTCGGAGAACTTCTGGAGGTGACAGCTCCCAGAGTTGTATCTGAAGTCCGATGTGTACAGGGTGAAGAGAAAGGGGGAGAGCACTGTCCCCTGTGGGGCCCCCGTGCTGCAGACTACCATGTCCGACACACAGTTCTGAAGCCTCACGTACTGTGGTCTGTTGGTGAGGTAGTTGATGGTCCATGCAGCCAGGTGACAGTCTACTCCCACACTTTCAAGCTTCCCCCTGAGCAGAGAAGGCTGGATCGTGTTGAAAGCACTGGAGAAATCAAAGAACATGATCCTCACAGTGCTGCCAGTGTTCTCCAGGAGAGTCAGTGATCTGTGCAGCAGGTAGATTACTGCATCCTCCACTCCGATGTTTGGTTGGTAGGCAAACTGCAGCGGGTCCAGATGTGAGCTCACCATGGGGCAGAGGTTTCTCAACACGATCCTCTCCAGGGTCTTCATCAGATGAGAAGTGAGGACCACAGGCCTGAAGTGGTTGGGCTCCCTGGGGTGCGTCGTCTTTGGGACAGGAACCACACAGGAAGTCTTCCACAGCTGTGGGACTCTCTCCAGACTCAGGCTCAGGTTGAAAATGTGCAGCAGCACCTGACAGAGCTGGTCTGCACAGTCCTTAAGGAGTCTGGAGCTGATGCCGTCGGGGCCTGTGGCCTTCCTTGCCTTCATCCTCTTCAGTTCACTTCTCACCTGGTCAGCTGTGATGGAGATGGTTTTGGTGGTGGTGGTGGTGGAGGAGGATGAGGTGAGGATGGATGGTGGTGGTGATGGGGTGTTGGTGCTGGAGGAGGATGAGGTGGGGAGGGGTGGTGGTGATGGTGGGGGTGGCAGAGGGCTGAGGTGTTGTGAAGAAAGAGCTGGCTGGCTGGTGCTTTGATGAGTGGGGAGGAGCGGGGCCACAGTCAAACCTGTTGAAAAACAGATTTAGTTGGTTGGCCCACTCTTGGTCTCCTTCAGCTCCCCTCTCATGGCCTCTGCTGTGACCAGAGATGGTTTTTAGGCCTCTCCAGACCTCCCTTGCGTTGTTCTGTTGCAAGTTACTTTCCATCCTGGTCCTGTAGCTGGCCTTGCCCTCCTTGATCTTCTTCTTCAGCTCTCTCTGTACCCTCCTCAGCTCCTCTTTGTCCCCAGATCCAAAGGCCCTCCTCTTCTCCTTCAGCAGGGCCTTCAGCTCAGGGGTCACCCAGGGTTTACTGTTGGAGAAGCACCGTACTTTCCTGGTGGGTACAGTGTTCTCCACACAGAAGTTTATATAGTCCGTTACACAGTGGGTCATGGTGTCGATGTCCTCACCGTGGGGGTCACACAGCACATCCCAGTGTGTGGTCCTGAAGCAGTCCTGCAGGGCCTCAGTGGCTTCCTCTGACCACAGCTTTACACACCTTATGGTGGGGGGTTGCGTCTTCACCATAGGTATGTAAATGGGCTGCAGTCTCACCAGGTTGTGATCTGAGCGACCCAGCGGGGGGAGGGGTGATGAGCTGTATGCATCCTTGGTGTTTGCATACAGTAAGTCCAGAGTTTTATTGTCTCTTGTTGGGCAGTCCACATACTGGCAGAATGTGGGGAGAGTGGTGGAGAGCGATGTGTGGTTAAAGTCTCCTGAGATGATGATCAGAGACTGAGGGTGAGCTGTTTGAAGCTGGGACACTTCACTGTGGATGAGCTCACAGGCTGCAGCAGCATCAGCCGAGGGGGGGATGTAAACGGTGATCGCGATCACGTGTGAAAACTCCCTCGGCAGATAATATGGCCGCAGACTAACAGCCAGCAGTTCAACATCCTTAGTGCAGCGCTGTTGTTTAACGCTCACATGTCCAGCGTTACACCACCTCTCATTAACGTACATCGCAATCCCTCCTCCCTTCTTCTTACCACTCTCCCTCGCACTCCGGTCCGCTCTGACGAGGTGAAATCCGTCCAGAGTTACGAGCGAGTCCGGAGTGAGTTCATTCAGCCATGACTCAGTGAACATCAGCAGGCTGCTCTCCCGATACTCCCACTGCAACCGGGTCAGCGCTGCCAGCTCCTCCATCTTATTCGGCAGAGACCTCACGTTTCCCATGATGACAGACGGGATGGACGGCTTGTAGCGTCTCCTCTTCTCCCGACGCTTCACTCCTGCCCTGCATCCCCTCTTCCTCCTGCGGAGCTCCTCGGGGATGTCCGGTCTCTGCCATGACGGTGGCCTGGCCTGGCTCAGCGCTAACAGCTGTTCACGGCTGTAAACAATGGAGCCGTGGCTGAACGGGTTGCCAGATGTGGACTTAAAAACTCCGAAAAAAAGAAAAAAACAGACGAATAAAATCACCATTTGCACATCCATTTTTGTGTTGTGCAAATGTGGCACTCGTACTTGAAAGAAAAATTAAGAAAGACGGAAAAATAAAGGTAATAAATAAAGAAACACAGAACGGAGACAAGAGCTGCTGTGACTGGCTGCCACTCTCACGGCGCCATCTTAAATCGATGAACCCCTCTGGCTTTACAAGTAACCCAGTGGTGCTCTCCTGCCTTAAGATTTGGTTTCAGTTCAGGTGCCATTTTGGATTTGTGTTGCCATCCACCCACATGCCTGTAACTAAAAATCATTTATTTCCCCCATCGTTGATTGATTCTGCTTTTATGATATGGCATCATCAAGGCATTAAGCACTTCAGGGACCTCTATAAGGATGGTATATTTTCCACGTTTTCCGATTTGAGGTCAGATTTGGATTTCCCTGCATCCCATTTGTTTCAGTATCTCCAACTCCGACATTGTGCCTCTACTTTGTTTCCTAACTTTCCTTTCCTCTCTATTGACCAACCATGGGATGAACTCTTGACTTTGAAACTCTGTCAGAAATCTCTTATATCTAAGATATATGCACGATTAATGACATTTGATGGGCGATCAGTGGTTAATGCTCGAGTCTGTTGGTCACAGGAGCTGGGTTTGGACTTGATTGATGAGCTGTGGGATAAAGCTGTTTGTACCGTACAATCCAACACACCCTGTGCTAGACTGGGACTTATTCAGTTCAAAGTGCTGCATAGGGCCCACTTCCCAGTCGTCTGAAATCTACCCAAATGTTTCTGATCTATGTGATAGATGCCATGGCTTTCCCTGTAATCTAAGCCATATGTTTTTCTCCTGTCCTAGGCTACAGATATTTTGGGGTGATTATTCCATGATCATGTTGAGGGTTCTGAGGAAAAATGTGGCCCTTTCCTGGCTATATTTGGACTTCCCATTGACTCCTCTTCTATTAACCTCATACAGTCAGATGTCCTAGCTTTTACGTCCCTCTTAGCGAGACGTTGTATTCTTCTTTCATGGAAATCCTCCAAACCTCCACATCCATTTCTCTGTGGCTTAAGGATGTCATGTTTTTTCTTCAATCAGAAAAGATAATATGCTCGATTATGGGTGCCTCAGCTAAATTTGCTCGTAAATGGTCCTTCATAGATTATTTTAATTCACTGCAAACCTTGCCCTCGAACTGATTGTCTCCCCCTCCCCTTTTTTTTCAGTTAAGTTATTAGTTTGTCATTTTTTCTTTCAATACTGTGATGATGAATGTGCTGATTTTTTTTGTTTTTTCTTTTCTTTGACACATTTGCCACTGTATTTTTGAGTTTTTGTGGTTTATTTATTCTTACAGAGACTCTGCTCCACTGTTTCAGTGTTTGTCCCTTTTTTTTGTGGGCCTGCGTTTGTTTTGAGAGTTTGGGGATGTTGGAAAAAAAAAAAAAATCTTCTTTTTTGTATCCATTGCCTTTTTTTCTGTCAAAAAGATGAATTTAAAAAAAAATAAAATAAAAAAAAATTAAAAAAAAAAGAGAGAGGGGCAGTCCGGGCAAACTTAGAGCTTATTAGGAGAAAAAGTTTCATCGAGTGGTTGAAAAGATGGGAGACGTACCTGTTTACAGAGTTCAACCAGAAACAGGAGAACACACTCTCCGCGTGCTACATCGCAACCTTCTTGTTAATAAGTTAATGAGTTGCCCTAAGAGGTCCCACTGAGTCAGCCCGCACCTAGAAAGAGATAAAGACAAACAGACTGTTAGAGAAATGACAGGGAGATACTGGAGCAGGACTCTGAACATTCTGAGGAAGAGGAGGAATACACATATTGCCTTCATTCAGTTCCAGTTTATAGCAGGAGGAGAGTCATACCGGAAAGTCCTCAGTCTAACCTACCAGTTGAGCTCCGACCTATAACTCCCAAGTTTCAACCACTGAGACAGGTGACAGATATGGCTCACAAACAAAAACATGATCCTGTCACCGTCCCAGATCCAGTGCAGATACCAGACAGCTGGCAGCCGTTCCACCACCAGCTCAGGAAGAGCAAGGAGAACTCACAAGTGATGACACTGCGGAGGAGGCTGATTCAAGAGAACAGAAGGACAATGGTGAGCCTGCAATGGAACTGTCTGGGGAGGAAGTGCAACCTGTGAGGATCTTGGACAACCATCATACCAGTCTTGGAAACCAGGTGCAAACCTGATGTTTGCCTATGCCCCTTACCCCATGTCTCATCTCCCATTGCCCTTCAATCCATGTCCCATACCCTCCTTTTACCCAGCTGTCCCTGAACATTGTTTCTATCCTGCACAAGCAGCATGGACATGCTAGTGACACACAAAGACTTGAAGAACAGACCAGACCAGACTTTACTGTACCCACACACACACCTACACTGGCACACACTTACACATATGCACATGTGACTGTACATTGACATTTGGACTGTTTTGAGACACTTTCTTTTAATATTTTTGTTAGTTTGGTTCTAGAGACCGGAGACATCTCTTGAAGCAGGGGAGAGTCTAGTGGGTCTGAAATAGCCATATATAGTTATTATGTTAACAGACATCCCCTTTTTTTCATTTTAATATTTGAACCTTGTGAACAGTTTTGTTGAAAACATTACCACTTTGCACGCAGTGCTCTAACACCAGGGGATCCAAGCAAACAATATCTGCTTTGCTTTGCTCTGTGCATGTGCAGAGAATAAACCTGCTGAGCAGGTTCTGTGTTGTGTTTGGATCCACAGTTGTACTGCGCTCAGCCGCTTAGCCGCTCAGTGCCCGCTGCCTGAATGGCTCATGCTCCCAGACCAGAGACCCCTAATAACTTTGTGTCGGTAACAGAAACATCACAATAATAGACTGTATGAACCACTGAGTCGCAGAGCATTGGACACACATGGTGACTCCTCTGCAGCTTTACTGTCTGAGCCTGTAGTTCATACAGGGGTGAAAGTAAGCCGGTACGGTCCAGTACTGTGTACCACTAAAAGATTCAGTGGCAGTACGTGGTACCAGGAAGAGGGGGGAAGAGCGGCTGCCTGCTCTAAAGCCTTCATTCAGAACCACTCACGGCCACACTTTTGGGTCAGAAAATAGATGTCCGTGCAGTGTTTTGGTCCATGCTGGACGGAGCCTTGGTCAGACATCTCCCTCTCTAAAGGCTCTTGGCCTGCTTCTCTCCCCCTCCCCTCGGAGAGCGCCCGGTGGGCTCCTCTGCCCCCAGCCATCAACACGTGTAGCACTACGTTTAATGTCTTTCAGTTCGACAGTGCTAACCACTACACCACCATGCTGCCCACACAGCAGAACAATGCAGAGAAAAATAACTTCTTTATTCAAAAGAAAAGACAGGGACACTGAAGATGGGTTACCACCACAGAAAATGTGAAAATCACCTTTATAAAAATAAAAGAAATATTAAAATAAAATAAAGAAATATTTTATCACATTGTCAAGTGTTTCTAATTTCTACCTACTCCACACAGGTAGCCTACAGTAAAATATTTAAATGTTTTTGTTTGGGTTTTGACTTTGCTCTTTTTAAATACATGTGGGAGAGAGAACAATATGAGGCAATGAAGGTTTTGGTAATAGTACCGGCAAGAATTTAAAACTACTTTCACCCCTGGGTTCATACAATGTGCCACAAATCACCCGACTTACCTTAAAGGGCATTACGCACAAAACAGAATAGAAACAACACAATTAACTACTCAAACAGCATAAAATAAAGTACATCTGGGTTACATCAATTTTACTGCCCATTCCAGCTCCTACACACACACACACAATATACCTGCAAGTTAGCTTAACTTGCTGCAACTGTAAGCTAGTAGTCTCCACGTGATTAAAAACACTTTTTTTTTCTGCTGGTTTAATGAACTTAACCCATTGATTAACTTATAAGGACATTTTAATATTTTTTTTTTTTCACTTTGTCTGCATTGTTCTCATTGTTCAACACCACAAAAGAATGTCGACCTTTTATGAGATTATGCATATTTTAGTCTTGCAGCAAAAGCTATTAATATTTGGTGCGCGTATGTGACCATCACCGGCCCTCCCTGGAATCTAATCTTACTTTATTTATTGGAATTTCCTGTTATAAGCCAGAGAGGGACGTGCTACACCTGGGTGACAAGAGGAGGAAATAACTGACAGACAGGGAGATAAGACAAAACAAAAAGGGAAGTTTACAGACAGGCAGTGCTCACATCAGTACTCATCATTGTGACTCGGGAGGAGTTAATAAGGTCTGGATAAAACATGCATGTGTGTAGAACACCGAAGCCCAGAGCGTCTACCACGACCCCTCATGGCCAGATCGGCCAGGTGTCCACAACAACCCGGGGAAGTGGGAGCATCGACGATGCCAAACCCAGAGAGCCACCCGGTCCACCCACAACCACGCAGATCCAACGACCAGGAGGAGACAGAAACCACCACTCCCCAGGAGGCCAGGACAGGTCCAAGGGGCCAGCGACACGAGGGCCCACCCATCCCCAACCACCCCACCATCCACCCCCATCCTCAACCCCCACCCCCCCGCCCACACCCCCCCAGCCACCCCAACACCCGGGGAGACAGGAGGCCACCGCCGCCCATGAGGCAAGACCCGCGAACCGAGCGCTCCCCTCCGGAGGGAGGGGGACGAGAGCGAGGAGCCCAGGCCCGCACGCAGCAGGCCATCACCGGGCGGCAGCCAGAAGGCGACCGAAGCCGGGTCCGAACGCAAACCATGGGGCCAGTGTGGGCGAGGAGGGAAAGGGACAGGGAGGGGGGACGGACCAGCGCCAGTATGAATCCGACAGGGAGCCCCACCCCACCCACAGAGACAACCGAGAGCACGGGCGAGAGCAGGCCGAATCCACCAATCAGGGAACAGCAACCGCACGCGCCGACCCACTCACCCAACCCCCGGCCAGCAAAGAGCCCACCATCAGCCCCCCGACCATACTGACCAGCCGCCACACCCCCAAAACCCAGCTGCCGTGGCACCGCCACTGAGGCCACAGCATCAGGGGGCCCACCATAGCTGCAAGGGGACCCCCCAGGCCCCCAACCTCCCCCCCCTCGCAGCCCCGAGATTCGAGGGGGCAGGGTCCCACCAGAATGGCCATTAATTTAATTTAGTGATCCCAACCTATTTATGGGCTTCCCCGGTTCCAGACAAGGAAGCCTATCACCCAAAACGTTTTAGTGCTACCCTGTGTGTAATGTGGTGCATTAAAAGTTGGGAGAGGCTGCAGGGGAAGAACAGAGGGCTGCAGGATAAGGGTACCTGCAGCCAACCTTAATCCAAATCCCCAAGCCACCCCAAACCCCCCCAAAAGTGTGAGTGTGTTTACTGTTTTAAAATTGAAGAGCAGGGGGGGCAAGTGGGTGGGAGAGGGGGAGACTACAGTGCCCTGGAGCACTGCAATGCACACCACCAAATCTCCCACTGTCCTCACCCCCACCTGTCTTCAAAGCCCTATGTGTTGACTCCCTATATGTGCCTAAATGTGACTATGTATAGTGAGGTGCAAGATATGTGAAGTGCACATTAAGAGGCAGTCTGGTGTGGACCCGGCCCATGGGAACAGAGCTGCGAGGGGAGTAGAAGAGATGGGCATAGCTCCTGAAGCACTGGGCCCCCAGGATCAAGAGGCCAGGGGCCAGGGAGATCCCACACAAACCAGCAGGCCCCACCAACACCATGACCCTGAAAGCTGCAGCCCCAGAGCAGAGCCCAAGCAGCCATGCAGAATTAGAGATGCAGCGACCAGCCAGCACAGCTGAAAAGGATCGATACGCACTCCACCAGCCGGGAGCCAAATGCGCAAGCCAGCGCTGTCCGGCAAACAATCCCCCTACCGGCGGACCCAGATCGCTCCCCCCCAAGCCCCGGGATGCCCCCTTGTGCGTGAGGGGAGGCCCCCCCCCGACCCACCGTAACACTGATCCGCCCCCCCACCCCCCCAGCACGAGGAGACAAGCTCCGCTGGGAACGGCGCAAGCCCCCATCCGGCTTGGCCCCATCACAGCCCAGGAACGCATCGGACCCGGATCGAGGATCGAGCAAGCTGAGGTTGGAACTCCAGTGGTGATATGCAGGCCCAGGCAATTGCCTGAGCACGTGCGGGCCAGAGCACCCACACCCACCCACCCCCCCCCAGAAGAGAGCCCCCAGCCCCCAAGCCAACCCCACCGGCGACGAGGACCCCCAGACACCCCGGGGACGGGAGAGGGGGGAGGAGGAGCAGGCAGGCAGGAGAGAAGAGAGGAGGGGACGCGGGCAAGAAAGGAACTGGGAAGCACCCTCCCGCCCCACACCCCCAGAGCCAGCCAGACCGCCACGAGGAGATAGGGGCAACTACCCCCCCCCCTGGACCCCGGAAAACAGCGAAGGCCCAGAAGCCATAGGGCCCAAAAGGAGAGACATCGGACACATCCACCCCCGGGGGGAGTGGCCACAGCTGGGCAGGCCTCTCAGAATCGTAGAGCAACGCCAGGGACGAGGAAAAGTAATCCCCTTGTGCCAGCACCCAGCCTTGGAGTCCCTGGATCCATCATTCCTTTATGAAGAGATGGTTATTCAACTGCAATATAAGAGAAGAGGAGACAAGTTAGGGATCAGAACAAAGGCACAGAGAGAATGAATATTTTCTGGAACAGCTCAAATTTATGAGGGGGGTCGGCATATGCTAACAGACAAGAGCAGACCATGAATTTATATTAAGAGCTCTAATAAATAGAGATTTTTCTTCTGCCAAAAAATGTAGGACAATGTTTAAAATAAAAAAAAAAGGGAAACAAGAATAGACTATAGATTTATATTGAGAGCTCTAATAAATGGAGACCATTTTTCTGTAAAAGATGTCAATTGGTTCTTTCGGGAAGCAGATATTTTCTCAAGTGAGATATGCTCAAAGAGGAGGTTTAGCCAATGGGTAATGCTGATTGCTCTCTTATCCTTCCAATTAACCAAGATGGTTTTCTTAGCGATGGCGAGAGCTGCAAGTGTGGGTTGGAGGTGAATGACTGGTACTGTCGCTGTAGTAAAATCGCCAATTAAGCATAAGTTTGGAGATTGTGGGATCCTGCAGTCCAAAATAGAAGAGAGTTTCTGTGTTACTGTTGCCCAGAATTGAAATACAGGAGAACATAGCCACAGTGCATGAAAATAAGTATCGGTAGTTTTTTGAGTGCACTGGGTGCACAAGTCAAACTGTGAGAAACCCATTTATACATTTTATACTGCGTTACTTGTGCTCTGTGGAGAACCTTAAATTGGATCAGTTGTAGGTTAGTATTTTTTGTCATGCTAAATGTGTTTCCACAGATCTGAGTCCAAAAATCATGGTCTAAGGGCATGGATAAGTCTTTCTCCCATTTTGGGATTGGTAAATGTATAGAGTCTGTCTTTGAGAGGAAACTATACATTTTTGAGAGGTTTTTCTTATTTTTGGGCAACAATTTGGTGATGTATTTGATAAATTCAGGTGGCTGTAAATCAGGGGACTGAGAGGTGGACTGAAGTGTTGGGATTCTCTTTGTAGTTGTTTTCTTTACCTGCAGGTATTGGAGAAAATTTCCATTCCTTATTCCAAAGGTTTGGAATAAGTCTGTGTATGTCATAAATATGTTATCTTGGAGGAGGTGATGGAGATGGGTGACCCCCTTCTCTGCCCATGTACTGAGATAGAGAGGGGTTTTATTGTTTACAAAGTCTGGGTTGTACCAGATTGGTGAGAGTATACTGGGTTGAAGTGGGGAACCTGTGATTTCAAGGGCTCTCCACCATGCAGACAGTGTGGAGGCGATCAAGGGATTCTTGAAGCAGGAATGATTTTTAAGAATGGAGGTGATAAAGGGTAGATCAGCGAGTTTAATATGGTTGCAGTCTAACTGTTCTAGTTCCACCCAGGAGTTATATTCTTTCTGTGGATGGATCCACTTGATAAGGTATTGTAACTGATTAGCTAGGTAGTAATGCAGAAAATTGGGAGCCTCCAGTCCACCTTCAGACTTATTCTTCTGGAGAGTAGCCAGAGTGATTGTAGCCTTTTTGTTCTTTGAGTAGAATTTACCGATAGCTGAATCTAATGTTTGGAACCATTTTGTTGTGGGTTTAAATGGGATCATGGAGAAGAGATAGTTGATTTGAGGTCATATTTTCATCTTGACAGTAGCTATTCGTCCCAACAGTGAGATAGGAAGGTTATTCCAACGGCTCAGCTCACCACACACTTTGTCCACTAGTGGTGTGAAGTTCAAGTGGACAAGATCTGAGAGTTTGGAGGAAATATTTATGCCCAGATATCTGATGTTGCCTGTAGAGAAAGAGTAATGAGTGTTTTGGATTGCAGGATTCCATGAGCTCTCTGTTAATGGAAGTATAATTGATTTTGACCAGTTGATGGAGTAATCTGATAGGCGTGAGAAGGTTGTGATGAGTTTACATACTTCCTTCATTGATGTTTTGGGTTTTTCTAAATAAAGTAAAATGTCATCCGCGTATAGATTAATTTTGTGTTCAGACTTCAGAGAGCACATACCTTTGATATTGTTGTTCTGACGTACCGCTGCAGCCAATGGTTCGATAAAAATTGCAAACAGTAAGGGAGAGAGTGGACATCCTTGTCTAGTTCTCCTTTGCAAAGTGAAGCTTTGTGAAGTGATCCCATTAGTCGTGACAGTAGCTTTAGGTGAGTTATACAGAGTTGAAACCCACTGGATAAATGAGTCAACGAAACCAAATTTATGAAGTACAGAGAAGAGAAAGGACCAGTTAACTTTGTCAAAGGCTTTTTCAGCATCAAGTGATATAACGATCGCTTCTCTATTGCAGCGCTGTGTCAAATTGATCAGATTTAGAAGCCTTCTAAAGTTGTTAGTGGAGTGTTGGCCTTTAATAAATCCTGTTTGATCGTTGTGAATTATAGCCGGGATAATTTTCTCCAACCTGGAAGCGAGTGCTTTAGATATAATTTTGATGTCAGAGTTGATTAGCGACAGAGGTCGATAGCTAGCAGGCTGCGTGGGGTCTTTATCTGGTTTCAATAATAACTTTATTGCAGCTGTGTTCATGTGAGTGCTTATATAGCCTTTATTTTTAATCTCCATAACTGTTCTGAAAAAAAGGGGTGCTAGCATTAGCCAGAAATGTTTGAGAAATTCAGCAGGGAAACCATCCGGACCAGGTGCTTTGCCCGCTGACATACTATCTAATGCACATTGTAATTCACTGATAGTCATTGGAGCATCTAAGATGTCTCTGCATTCAGATGTTAGTTCAGGCAGCTTTAGATTGTTGAGAAATGTGTGAATATCATCTTTGTTGGGGTTAACTGTTGCTGAATATAGCTTGTGGTAATAGCTATAAAACATCTGATTGATTTCTTGAGGTGATTGAGTATATTTGCCAGTAGGATCCTGTATTGCTGTTATAAAAGATTTTTCTCTGTTGCGTTGTACTAAATTCGCAAGAAATTTGCCTGATTTGTTGCTATGCTCGAAATCATTGTATCTCAGTTGTTGTAGTGAAAAATCTGTTTTCTTTGATAAAATGTCGTTGAGGCATAACTTTGCATTGTGTAACTCAGATTGTAATTGTTCGCTTGGATTTAATGCATAATCCTGCGAAAGTTGTTTAATTTTTTCATCAATATCTGTCTCCATTTGTTATTCCTTTCTTTTCTTGTATGAAGAGTACAATATTATTTCACCTCTAATTACGGCCTTCCAGGTTTCCCAAAGTAAAGAAGGAGATGAATCTGGAAAGTCATTATTTTTTAGAAAGTCTGCCCACTCTCTCCTTACCATTTGATCAAATTCAGGATCTTTAAGTAGAGATATGTTGAAGCGCCAAGTCTGAGGAGGTTTACGGTAAGTGTCAGTTTGCAGACTGAGGGATATAAGTGCATGGTCACTGATGATGATTGGGTGAATTCTAGTGGTAATTTTGTGTGTGATGGAGTTATTTGAAAGAAAAAAGTCAATTCTTGAAAATGACTTGTGTACTGCAGAAAAGAAAGTATATTCCCTTTTTGTTGGGTTTTTGAGTCTCCAGACATCATCTAGTCCAAAATCTTTCATATAGTCCCGTATGGTTAGGACTGATTGTAATTGTTTCGTCTGCATTGGCATGTTCGATCGGTCTACAGAGGGATTTAAGACTATGTTAAAGTCACCTCCAATAATAGTAGTTGAGTTAGCATTAAAGTCTGATAAATGAAAGAAAACTGTATGAAAGAAGGCTGGATCATCACTATTGGGAGCATACAGATTGGCAATTGTGTATTGTTTATCAAAAATCGTTGCTTGAATAATAATGTATCTGCCCTCTGGGTCTGTTATCAAACAGTTTAAGGTAAACGGGACTCTCTTGTGGATTAGAATAGAGACTCCTCTTTGTCTACTGTTATAACAAGATGAAAATATAATATTATAATTTGAATCTGTAAGAGATTTCTCTTCTGATTGTAGTAGATGTGTCTCTTGCAAAAGAAAAATATCTGCTTTTAGTTTAGAGACATAGTCCAGGATTTTAATTCTTTTTGTCTGTGAGCGTATGCCCCCCACCATCCTGACATTCACAGCTCACAAACCACAACATTCTATTTACATTACACTGTCACTAACTCAGTGTTCGAACAGTGTAATGTAAATAGAATGTTGTGGTTTGTGAGCTGTGAATGTCAGGATGGTGGGGTGTAAGGTGTTGCTTTAAGACCATGTAGGTGTTAGGGACAGATGTATACAATGAGTCATGGTATATATCATAAAAAGGCACCATAAAGCCTGTGAAACTAAAGGCCAATTTATAGTACTCCGTAAAGTGCCGTACGTAGAGACGGAGAGCCCTCTCCGTCGCCGGAGAGCCTGACGGAGAGCCTCTCCGTCGTCTCCGGGCGCAGGAATTTTTTTTTAACTGTCCGTCAATCCGTCAAGGGAAGACGGAGACCACAAGGGCTGTGATTGGTCCTCTAGCTGCACCCTGCTGTGAAATGCAGCCACTCTCCCTACACGCAGACGGGGAAGTATATTCCAGCCTTCAGACAGGTCATCTCTGCAGCAGCGCGGACAGAACAGGAACTAAAGTGTCGATTATCCTTGTGAAAGGCAAATCAAACACATTCAACCTGCTCAAATCTATTTAATTCATTTAGTAATTATGGCTAGGGTATATTTACACAGAACATACCGAAAGTTGTTGGTTTGCGTTCGCTATTATCCGATTTTGTGTTGAAAAGAAAGAGGAAGAGGAGCTTTAAAGACTGAAAGCAACCGATGTTCTTCTCTTCTATCTCCCTCACAAATAATTAAATCAGAAAATAGTATTTTCCCCTGCTTTTATGAGCGATATTAAGGCGAATTGCTTCACTTTCCGAGGGGGTGCATTTCAGCGCAGAGCTGCACAATACGCATCATGACGGAGAAGTGCGAGGGCTCGAGGGGTCTCCGTAGCTACGGAGTCGGATGACGGATTACGCAGACGGAGAAGTATATTCCAGCCTTAACAACAAACACATTGTGACACAGAGAGTGATGACAAACAGAGAGGCTACACAGGGTGGGAGGGGGGTAGGAGGAGTGAGTGTGAGAGAGAGGGAGAGGGGTACATGGAGATTTAACACAGAGAGGGGGAGAAAAAAGAATAAAAGAAGGAAGGGGATCCCTAGTGGGGGGTGACATTTGGTAAAGGTAAACATTTGAAACTTGTGAGATTTGATTGCTTTCTCTATATAGTTTAAACTAACGAGAGATCTATTTAGAAATCTGAGTCATTTGTTTTTGTGGTTACTTATCGTTTTCCTTAGAAGAGCCAGGGGGTGATGGAGGATTCCCTGAACAGCTGGCCATCTATGTGGAGTTTGTCCACCACAAGTGCAGTCCGCTTGCCTCGCTGTCTGTGTTCTTTCAGAATAGGAAACAGGATTTTGCGCCTCTCATTAATTTCCAGTGGAAACTGGTCATTCATCCCGAATGGTTTCCCTTTCAGCTCCCGTCCTTTGACGAGTTCTTTTTGTTTAAAGTGCTCGAATTTAGCGATGATAGGACGGTGGCGGTCTCCTCTTCGGGGTCCAAGCCAGTGAACGCGGTGGAAAGTGATGTTATTCACAGTCTCTTTTGGGATTTTAAGAGCCGAAGCCATGAAGTTTTTAACTAGGGACTCTGGGTCATCCGGTGTAGATTCTGGAATCCCTGAGAAGATCAGGTTGTCCCGCATGCTCCTCGTCTGTATGTCAAGGACGGTTTCCTTCAGAGATTTATTCTCTTTTTTAAGGATATTTACCTCTGACGTGACGGCTGTCAGCGTGGAGCAGAGCTCGGTGTTGTCCCTCTGCAGGTCGGATATTTGCTGGTGAGTAAACTCCAGGCTAGCCTTCAGGTCCTTAATCTCATCATGGAGCATCTTAAGTATGTCGAGCTTTTTATTGATCGAATCGAGGACGCTTATCTGGACATCCGTGGTCTCAAGGTCCTGTGTATCAGTAGAGGAGTCTGTTTTCTTCCTCTTGTTTGGGTTGTCCCGGCGAGTTTCGGTGTTGGAGTCTTCCATGGCGCACCGAAAGAAATAGTCGTCGACGAAATTTTCAAGATCCTCCACCTTGAGTGAAGCTATGTACAGCGTTGTCGGTCTAACTTAATTGGTCTGCTTAAAGCACGAAATAAGTTGGCAAAGACGGCATTTTGCTAAATCTTAGTCTAGCAGCTGGGGGCCGCCATGTTGAATGTCGCAAATCTCACAGACTCTCGCAATCTCACAGCATCTCACCTCTCACCCACAGCATCTCACCTCACCCACAGCATCTCACCTAAGGACATTTTAAAAGGTTAGGCGACAAAAAAAAACAAAACAACCAAAATAGCGCAACAGATATGGAGTTAAGACAATAGCCACGCTTACACTATGTTTTTTAATTCCGAATTAATTGTTCAGGATTAAATAATTCAGAATTAATATATTCTCCTTCGAGTTTAAGTGGAAATAATAATTCTGAATTGAGGTTTACATGGGAAAACGTTAAATCGCCTTTATTTAATTCCGCTCAACGTCTGGGGGTCAGGAAGGGCTCTGATTGGACAGTGGATGCATTTATGTAATTACTGTCTACCAGAGGACAACACACTCCAGCTGGCTACCAGCTTTTTTGTCATTTCAGTTTAATGTTACGCCATGGACACAAACATAATACACAGTCAAATATGCCTACTCTTTAAGCAGCAGCTCGAGAATATTATCACGCTTCACGTATGCCAGCTGAGGAGGAGAAGAGTTGGAGAAGGGATGAAGAAGACAAATGACTTCTTCGGCTACTCTACCTCAGCCCCCTCGTACTGTACCCTCCTTTTTCGGCCACCTCTTTAAATAGGTCAATGTTTTTGTGCTTTCTACCATCTACTCTTTTCATAATTATAAACTCCTCAAACGTACTTATTAAAAAAATGTGTCTGCTCGAGTTCAGCGTGTCATCTGAGCCTTCTCTTACGAACGTGCGCTGAATGTTCAGGATAAACTTGAGGAAGAATAAAGGTTAACAAAAGAGAAAGAAAGAGAAATATAGTAATAATATTGAATAATCATTTTCATTCGGAATTAAGCGTTGACATGGTCTTTTTAAAGCAGAATTACTTTTTATTCTGAATTAAGTTAGTTTTACTTGGAATTAAAGTTCTCATATGAACACAGCAAATGACACTTACCTTTCCCACAGGACATCAGCACAAAATGACAGAGGTGAAGGAGCAGAGGGGGTTAGTGTGAACCACAAAAGAAGAAGGGAGTAGAAAGGGGCTTTGAGAGTAATTTAGAGGTTTACCTTTCAACATAAAGTGCAATTATATACAGTTTGTGTAGTTACCAAAAAAAAGGAATATATGGAGTAAAAGTCCATAATGAACCATCTTACCTTCTTTCTTCTAGAGCTGCTATGAGCAGAATTCTTCACAGTATCCACCTGCAAAGCAAGATCAAGCTCTTTGTGCCTGATGCTCCTGTGTACGGTTTCATAGTAGACTACATCTTGCAAGCAGCTGGAAAACAAATGAGAGTATGATTAAAAATGTAGCCTAAGTCACAGTAATGTTATGCTCTGTCTGTTTTGGTTGAGTTTGCCATTTTTGTCTTGTGCCTGCATGTTTTCCTGTCTCTTCCTGTTTTATTTTGAAATTAACCCTGTTTCCCTTTCGTTTCAGATTGCTTTGCTACCTGTCCCTGTGTCTTCCTGCGTCTTTGATTGTGAAACCCCGCCCTGATTGTTTCCACCTGTGCCCCTTACCGCATGTCATTTGTACAGTTTGTTCGTCGTGAGATCATCATGTTCCTTTGGCTGTTGCAAGTTCTGTCTCCATTGTCCTGTATTCCAGCTTCCCTGATCCTTTGTATTTCCTAGTAGATCCTCTGTGTGAGTAGACTCTACTAGCTTGTATTTTCCTAGTAGATCCTCTGTGTGAGTAGACCCTAGTAGCTTGTATTTTCCTAGTAGGTCCTCTGTGTGAGTTGACCCTAGTAGTTTGTTTAGTCTGCCTCCTTTAGTGTAGAGGGAGTGATTTGTTTTGTAATTTTTGTAGCTTAGTTTATTCCCTCGTCATTGTGTAAAAGTTGTAGGTGTTTTTTTGTTTGTTTGATACGTTGCATAGCCTGTTTATAATAGCGTGTACTCCCTAGTGTGCCTGTCACTAGCGCCTTTAGTTTTCCCTTTAGCTTTCCCCTTTATTCATGGTAGCCTCCTTGAGAGAGATTTAAGTTGTTTAACAGAGTAGAACAAGATGGAGAGTACTGTTTAGTTATAGATCCGAAGCTTTGTCTTGCGTCAGAGTGGTTTCCAGAGGGTCTGCAGAGCTGATGCTGCCAGGGCTCTTCTGCGGATAATCTCTGGTTTAGGTCACCATTGTCTGTCACTATGGACCCCAAATACACAAAGTTATTGACAGGCTCTGCGATGTCGTCAGGCAGTTAATGATGCAGTTGAAGAAGTCAGGAGCACTGGAGATGGGAAACCAGTTAGAGTCTCTGCCGTTGATACAGACACAGCTGTGTGCATTGCTGTGAAGCAGCTTGAGTAGGGCAATGATCGTAGGTGGTGCCCCGAGGGCCTGTAGGATACTCCACAGTGAAGTATGGCAGACGGTGTCAAAGGCAGACTTCAGATCTATGAACCCAATGTACAGATGGCGGTCTCTACGAAATTCAGAGGTTATTGAAAATATGATTGTACAGTACTTTCTCTTTTCATCCATTTCACGTTACAACTTAACACATTAGTGATGCTCTTTGGTGAGTTATTTGTTTGCTGAATAACAGGAGAAGTGTGGACACTTTCAAAAAAGATGGTTATTCTAATTTTAAAATTATGTTTGATTGTTAGTTACGACTGTGTTGTTAGTTTCCTTGTTTTTCTGAATAGAGTTCTGCTCTATATTTCTGCTCCATATTTCGTAAAAATGCAGCGCAGCCAGGCACTGCAGCTCCAGGCTGATGACTAAATTACATCGGGTTGCCCTCTGGACGTCATTACCTGATATTTGTGAAATGTTGCAGGTTTGAACAGTCAATGTGTTTTTGTTTTTTTGCGCCCTGATGCATTTTTGGCTGTGGTAAACTATCTCATATGGACATTGTAGAATAACAGTAATTATAAAATAATGGACTTGTCTGATAATGAATACGTTCTGTAACTTTGTCAGTACTTTCCAGGACCCTGACACTACCTGGCACCTAAGTGCTAAAGGCTTGAGTTTTATGACTGTCCAAATAAATAAACTGTGGGGAGGACACTGACCATAAGGAAATCCAGGACACACCAGAGGTCCAAGGAGGGGGTTTTATGGCTAGTTCCGGCATTCCTGACACAGAGACCCACAGACATACAGAGCCAACTATGCTTTAATTCCTCAGCTACTGTCATATAAGTATCATTTCTACCATGTCAAAGATCAGTCTCCACTCAGATCCTCCTGCTTCCTCTGCTCTTACACAGAACTAATGTGACACATTACACTAGGTTGCAATAATTGTACATACACAGCTATGCATAGACTATCGTAAAACGCCTACCTACATGCTCTGATATCATGGTTCATCTGTGTTGTTTAATTTGTTGATTAATTTCAATTCAATTGGTCAAGTCAAGTTTATTTGTGTAGCCCAATATCACAAGTTATGAATTTGCCCCATTGGGCTTTACAATCTGTACAGGATATGACACCCTCTGTCCTTTACAAATGACCCTCGCATCGACTAAGGAAAAACTCCCCCCCAAAAAAAAAACGTTTTAACAAGGAAAAAGAAACGGAAGAAACCTCAGGAAGAGCGACAGAGGAGGGATCCCTCTTCCAGGGTGGACAGATGTGCAATAGATGCCATGTGTACAGAATGAAAACAATGAAACAAGGAAAACACATTAACACTATATACAAAATTGTATGGAAATGTCCAACTCAATATAACAACAGCTAATATACAGTGTGTATATATAAAATTGTATGAGAGTGCCCAAGGGGATGAAGAGCATCATCATGCTATCAGCAATGGATGAGCAGCACGTCTTCCTCTCTCCACCACGCCAACCAGAAGAAGCCTGTGCAGCACGTCTTCCACTCCACCACACCAAACAGGAGAAGCCTCCGCAAGATGACCTCGTCACCACCACATCACTCAGGACCAGAAGATGAAGCCTGACTGGTCTGCACAACCCCTACTCCACCAGGCAGACTGGATCCATGGATACCTGTGAGATGAGAACGCACAGGGACGAGGAGACACAAAACTAATCTGCAGCATGTGTTAAAGGGAGGAAGAGTAAACACATCCTCTTCTCCACTACTCTAATAGATACAACCTGAGCAGCCTCATATCTTCTCCATCTCACCACCATCAGGACAGATGAAGCCTGGATGAAACCAGCTCCTTCCCACCAAGTAGCCTCAGCTCGCGGACACCTGGGAGCTGAAAGCACAGGGACTCCGGGGAAGAAGATGAGTTAGTAAAATGACTTAATGGAGGCATCCAAATAAAGAAGAAGAGAAGCTCAGTGTGTCAGAGGAAGTCCCCTGGCAGTCTAGATCTATAGCAGCATAGGATTGATCCAAGGCAGCCTGAGTCAGCCTTGGATCAGTCCTAACTATAAGCACTATCAAAAAGGAAAGTCTTAAGCCTACTCTTGAATAAGGGGATGGTGTCTGCCTCCCGGACTGAAAGAGGGAGTTTGTTCCACAGAAGAGGAGCTTGATAACTGAAAGCGCTAGCTCCTATTCTACTTTTATAAACCCTAGGAACCTCTAATGCTCCTGCATTCTGAGGGCGCAGAGTTCTAGCTGGATTATAAGGCACTATTAGCTCTTTAAGATAAGATGGTGCCTGACCATTCAGTGCCTTGTAGGTGAGGAGGAGGATTTTAAATTCTGTTCTAGATTTTACATGGAGCCAGTGCAGAGAGGCTAACACCGGAGAAATATGTTCTTTTTTCCTGGTTCTGGTCAGAACATGTGGTGCAGCGTTCTGGACCAGCTAGAGAGTCTTGATAGACTTATTAGGGCAGCCTGATAATAAAGAATTGCAATAGTCTAGCCTAGAAGTTACAAATACATGGACTAATTTTTCTGCATTATTTTGAGAGAGAATATGCCTGATTTTTGCAATGTTACGCGGATGGAAAATAGCAGTTCTAGCTGTTTGCTTCATGTGATCGTTGAAGGACATATCTTGGTCAAAAATAACCCCTAGATTCCTAACAGTAAACAAGATTTAGGGTCAGGGAGGCATCTGCTAACTGCTGGAAAACCTCCCTCAAGATGAAAATGTGACTCATCCAAGTACGCATTACAGCCTGGCATTTCCCAACACACACTGCATGAGGCACTGGAAGGTGGCTGGGGCATTGAAGGCATCCGGGGTGACAAACACGGAGATGTCAGATGCTCGTGGAGTTAAAGGAACCTGCCCATACTCCTTGAGCAGATCTAATTTAGTGATGCATACTGCAGGACCTACACTGTCTATACAATGTCCATGCGAGGCAGGGGGAAAGAATCAGGCACGGTAACCGCTTTCACCTTACAGAAATCTATACAGAAGCGAGGGGTTCCGTCCGACTTAGGAGCCAGTAAGCCGGGAGAACTCCAAGGACGACAGCTGGGCAGGGCAAGACCATGTTCAGCCAGGTAAGCAACCTCTTTTTTCATTAACTCTCTCTTGTCAATCGGATAGCGATATGCATGCTGTTTAATGGGAATATGATCACCTACATCAATGTCATGCTCTACAACATTAGTACAGGAAGGCACATCACTGTACAATGTGGGGTATGCAGTGAAGAGGTTGAGCACATCCTGACGCTGAGCTGGGGGAAGATGAAACAGATATTGCTTGGCATTAGACAAAAACTCACAGTTGAACAACCAGCCAGACTGTTGTGCATCACAGGGTGAAGCCAAATCATCCATCACAGCTGTTACACAAACAAGTGAAGGAGTGACGGCAACAGTGGTTTCTGGGGAGTTTTTAACTGGCTTGGGTTTAACTTCTCGTGAGTGGTAAGCCTTAAAGGTCACCTATTATGCAAAATTCACTTTATAAGGGTAGTATAACAGTAGTATGTGTCCTCATAGCCTGTGAATGGGGCCCCAGGAGTGAAAGAAGTCTGTCACCTCCCTCCCCTGCTTGCTCCTCTTCTTTGCCAATGTGTGCTGAAACAGGCAAGTTGAGCATTTTTCGCCTACTGACGTAGTACGGCAAAATGCCCCTCCCTCCAGTGGAGGACACTGCCTTTGAGCCAGCCTCCCCGCCGGATAGACAACCCTCCTCTAAAGTTACGGAGCAGCCGCCATTGTTTCTCCTCGCTAACTTTCACAAACAAACCTGACAAAGTTAGGAGCAAAGCACAGCAGCTGCTCTGTGTGTTGGCTGCTTCAATGAGTACAGGAAGCTATTTCTACTCTGTTCGTCCTCTGAAGACCCAGTGGATTGATTTATTTTAGCTGGAAATGTAGCAAGAGAGCTTCCCAAAGTTTAGCATGAGCGCACACATGCTAAACCGGTTAGTACCAGCTGAACATGAAGCATGGATTTGCACCAACTGTCTGGGACACAGCTATAAACGTGGAGTTGTAAGTTATTCCATTTTGTGTTGCTTTACTGTGTAGCTCTACTTAGCCTGATGGCCTGTAAACATGTCCTTGTAACGTTATGTTGTGGAAATATTCTGTCAGGATGGTCTAATCTCCACAGGGTTCTTTAATTACACAAGGAATGAGTAACTTCACTGATTCAGTTGCCCAAAAGAGTTGCTTTTAATATCTGTCTGCAGAACAGAGATGAGAATTCAGACACACAGCACAGAACTCTGCGAGTGAATACCCATACTGAATGTAAGGAAAAACAATATTTATGCACTACTGATACATACATGCTTACGTGAGTTCCTGCTGACAAGCAATACCGTCATAGTGATAAACGAACATGCTGTATGTTTTACTGTAGACAGAGTCCACAAGTCTATCAGGCCTGATGGCGAGGAAAAGACACACACTGTTCTCTGTGAAAACTAAAACAAGATAACTTCCAGCGACATCATCATGAGTTCAGACATAACAGCTTATACAATCAGCTAAATTTCCATCACATTCCCTCCTTTTGTTCCTATAGGAACAACTAAGTAAATACAAAGTTTACTGAAAGCATCAAACATCAGATTGAACCTTTTGCAGGGTCTTAAGATCAAACATCATTAAGATGTCAGTAACAGAGAAAAAGTTGCATTTGTTCTTGCGAGAATAGAACTCTCTGGCTATAGCACAGCTGAGACAGACAGAACAGGGATTGTAGAATTACACAAGTGATATTACATTACTGTATATTACTCAGTACAGATAACAACCATCTTCATAAAACAGATTGAAAGAAAAGACTCAGAGTGAGAACCTGTTCCCGGGCCTATACAGGCCATCGGGCAGTCGCCTCCCAAGTCATTATAACTTTATGATTCTCAAATGTCCATGCTGTAAAACAAACAGATCCAATGCATCTCAGTTCTTCTCAGAGGTCACACCTATCAATGGTTACACCGCAAATTCAGGCGAAAACCCTTTTCTAGGGAAAAATTCCTGAATGACCCTCTCATGGAGCCCAGAGGAGAAAAACCCCATTCGTGTCAGATTAGGGGAAAACACCTCCGTGGTCTCCATGGGAACGATCACCATTCTGGGCTTGCAGTGAACCTGGTTGTAACACAGAATAAACAGACATTAGAATCATCATAAAGGCATTATAATCACATGAATATTTATGAAAATGTTGAAAAGTTGACTGTATGCTGGTGCAGATGTCTTTAGATTTCTTTGTTTCTTGTCCGCTGTTCTGGCATCATGGTTTCGTTGGAACAGAGCGTTTACTTTCACCATCTGTTCAGTTGGTGACTTGGCACGTCACATGTAGCAGGGAGCGCTGTTACCTCCTCCTGATATTGTGGATCTCCAGGTGGTGGGTCAGTTGGAGCTGGTACTTTTGCAGTGGGACGTGTAGATTCATGTTGCTCTTTCTGCAACCTTCACTGCTGTGTGTGTCATGAGGAGGATCTGGAACGGGCCTTGCCAGCGTCTGTGTTTCCAGCAGACACTTGTTGTCTCAGTGATGGCTCCCCTTTTGACATCATTGCTCGTCGTCAGATCCTGGTGGTAGGATGGACAATCCCTCCATTTCAGCTGGACGCCGGGCCATCTTCTCCTACAGTTGAAATCAATCTGACCCCTTTTGAGGTACACTGGTTAAACTGGCTGTCTGTATCCTGGATGTCTCATTTCCACCTGCCTCCAGTGTGTCTGCAAAATACAATAATGGCAAAACAACACAACAAGCAACAATAGCAGACATAGATAAAACAAACCATTAAGTGTTATTTTTACTCAAGACTTTCCTGCTTTAATTTCAAAATTAAAGCCCTTAGGTGTTTTTGCCTGTTGATAGAACTGTGTTTACCAACATGAGACCTTCACTTTGACATGCCGTATGTATAAGAATAAATACCCAAGTGCAAACCCGACTAACCCCATGTAGAAAGACAATGAGCCAGCCCGATGTATAGAGTTTATTCTGAAGGACCAACTGTACTGATATCTGCGTTCAAACTTCAGTCCTCTGTAAACCTCACCAACATCTCGCCTGTGAGATATTAATGAGATATAGTGACCTTGCTGCTTTCAACACTACAGTTGTATATCAGAAACATTTAGCCTAGTTATGCTTAAAACATATGGAGAGTTCAAAGTCATTAACAAAACCCAATAATATCCATAACGCTAATGTGGCCTTCGCTGAAATGGAGTTTGATACTCCTGTTCTAGTGGATATGGAGGCTTTAGCACACTGATTCAGGTGGTACCTCGTGTGTCCTCTATCCAATCGGAGGGTCTCACACCCTTTACCCGAATGTTGTCGTCGTCACCCTCTGTTGTCACTCTTTTCCTGTACCTGTATGGAGAGATGCTACCAGTACAGTTAGTGCACCGTAGTATGACACATGATCAAGTTTTGTGAGGTCTAGAGGCGTCCCCCTGAGACCCACTATTGCAGGACCCTCAAGCGTGTCCTGTGCAAAGTTCGAACAGTAAAAACCCTATACTGTTGTTGGTGGAGGCTCTGATAGACATCAAAGCAATAAGCAAGGCCTCAACTCAGATTAATTTGGAATCTGCGCAGATTTTTGCCAATTTTACTCTTTAAAACTTGACCTTGGGCCTGCCAAACCTAGGTAGTGATTCATAAAAAAAACCTACGAACTGCACATAATGTGCTGATTAACCAAAAAGAGTCAGTTCACTGTAAGAAATGATTCTGTGGTCATGTAGATCTGAATTAATGTATTAGGTAAAATACATTCAATTATGATTGTGATTTTGATTTTGAAGCAGATATTTGCCGTGTACATGGATGTGGAGCAACGCGTCTAAAGCACAAAAATGAATTGCTAATAAAATTCTTATTTGAGTATTTCTTAAGTTCTGTACTTTCTGGGACATAGGCTGAACATTCTTAGAGGGGAAGGATATTTAGACTAAATTCAGTGCATTTACTACATTCAAATCAATGTGCAGATTAATGTAGATGACTATTACACAATTATATATCACTGACACATAGAATTAATTCTATTAGTAGTATTTCCACATTAGGAAGATTATCTTTTTCAAATCAACTCAGTATTCTTGTTGAGGTTATAATCCATTATGTACTGTTTTCTATTTGAATCTACTCAATGGATAACTGTTAAAGGCATCATTTAATTAATATTTACTCAATACTGAACCTTGTGAAATCTAATAAACAATATTGCTTGTCTGTTACCTCATTTATATTGAGTAAATATTGTGTATCTTTTCTTACAGTGTGCATATATTGAGCCTACAATCTGTCCCTGAGCTGCTTTAAGCGCTTCAGTCAATGTTTTCAGTCCTGCTCTCTGTGCTGAGGGTGAAGTCTGTAGTCTGTCAGAGGTCACAGTCACATACAGTAGTCATTTCCTGTTTGGTACTCAAATACAGCATATCCTGTCTGTAGTCCATTTTGTGGGTGCCCTAAACAACAACCATCAGTAAATACAGTTCTTGTGTCTGTATGATTAAAGGGCTCATTCTGTAAATCAGCTCTCAGTTTAATGTTATGTTATGTGTTGTCAGTACAGTCAGTGACTGATACATGATTATGTGTTCTGTCTTTTGTGATGGCTTTTGCTCCTTCAGCATGTCGTGTGCATGGTGGTTATCTGTTTTCTACAGTGTCTGATTTGTACTGTAATACATCAGTACCTGCCTCTCGCCCCTTTTTTTTTTATTTTTTTTTTCTTCCAGAAACATCCGAATGAAATGGTACCGAATAATCAAGTGTATCTGTACTGTTGACCTCTGAATGTGAATGAGAACACATCCCTAATCTCAGGTTCGAGTGGGAGACAGAAAAGGCTTTTGCTTGTTATCACCTATCAAGGTCGGTTTATTTATAATTAATTAAAACAAACAGCCAGCGATTGAGACTGAAGTAGAGCACATAAAGTCATAAAAATGTTTAACATTACCATCATAGAATCATATTCACTTTAACATTTCCCCTTTTGACATGGTTTCTCCATATCAATCAACAGAAGTAGGAAATGTAAATCCTGCATTGTGCAGCATCCATCAGGCTGTAAGCAACTTTGCAGGCCCCCAAACTGCAAGTGACCACCACCTTTTAGGGTACGGCACAACCAGGAGGGAGACAGTGTGGTGTCCCTTTTTAGAGACCTAAATCACAGGTGTAAGCAGTTCTTCATTGCATGTTCAGTAGCATCCTGTATGTGAGCGACTATGTGTAAGCTGGTCTTCATTGCAAGTATCAGCAGCAAGCGATTCTTCATTGCACAGGCATGTGGAAATGATAACAATGCAGTAGTGATTGATTTCATTTCATATATACAAAAGCTAAACCTTTTATTTATTTATTAGCTCAACTGAGAGGATATCAGGGGCCTTAAGTTTGAGCAATCAGAGGCGTATGTGCTGGCAAATGCTGACCTGTGGTTCCTGTTTTTGGCATTTAGTTTTGTTCACAATTGGGCCTGAAGTTGGGCCATCAAATCTATTAATAGATAGTTATCGTTCTCACTAGGCAGAGGGACAAATGAGTGTTTGATCATGGGAAAGAGGAGGATGGCTAGGTGTGGAGTGTGTTATCTTGTGTTCATGGCTATGTGAATGGAAATGTGGAAAATGTATGTGAGTTAACCCTTCTCTCATACCATTAGTTTGTTTAGGGTCTAAGTTATTCTTCCCTTGTATAGAAGTCTGAATTTGACTGATTTCTGCTGATGTATTAAAAGTCTGCGACCGCTTATGCTTCCTCTCTGTATTTTTATCTTCTTTAGGTCATTCTGTCTCTCCCTCTGTGTCTGTGTTCGTCAGAGTCGTCTGTCAGTCTTGTATCAACTTATACTTAAACTCTCTCAAAAGTAGCAGAGCATCATCCCCTGGAAATCAACTATTTTATTTTATTTTTTTTTTTTTTTTAAACAAAAAAATTCTGTTTCAATTTATCCACTAATTTCCTGTTTTTCTTATGGTATTTGGGATTAATGCCTCCTAAATACACACAAAGCTACTCCTTCTCACAAATTTTGAACTTGCCTGCTCCTTTAATTGCCATAATTTATGGACTTACTTCGGTTGTACATAAAAAACACTACACACACGCACACAATTTCAAGTGTATGGACGCAATGCCCTGTTAGGAGACCTAGTCAGCAAGCTTCTACAGAAAGTCCTGGTGACTATACTGCGGCTGACTACTGGGGGTCCTAACCCAGTCTCACTAACAGTTTTAATACACCTCAAATTATGCACCAAAACCACCCCAAAAGTAATACTCACATTCAGTCTTCAGAGTTTTTTTTTCACCGGCGTCCTTTTCTTTTAACTCTTGAAGAAAGACCCAGCCCACATAATTTAAACCCAACACGTGTATCTTATTCTCTTTTCCCTCTTTTCTGCGCATGATATTCTTAGGTGAGGACTTCAGCCTCCCTTTCTCATTTCTCTTATTTCTCTAATTTCTCTTTTACCATTAATATAATATTTATTGACTCACTTTAGACTAAACATCATCTACACCAGACATCGTTTTAGTTATACTCAATATGCACAATTCTATTGAAAAGGTTTGTGCTTACCTTTTGAGCTTTTCAGGCGCCTGTGATGTCTGGGTAGATGAGGGTAACGTTGTGATACTACGGACTCCTTTAACCTTTTGAGAAAAACACATTTGATTCATTTTTGTTCTCAAAGCAGCTTTACTTTACCCTTCTCAAGTTCCCTTTAACTTGTAGCTTTAACTAATTTCTGCTAAATGTTCAGTCAACATTGAAGATACTGCACACTATCTTCCCCATATTTTCTCTTCATGGTCTCCGCAATAGGCCCTGCCGGTACCTCAGCAGGAGGCCCGCTTGGTTGGTGGTTCCCCATAAGGTTTTTTTTTTTTTTTTTGTTGTTTGTTTTTTTTTTTTTTTTTAAATCCGCGTTCTTGCCGAAGCTCACACAATTTTATCTGCGTTCTTGCCGAAGCTCACGCAATTTTATCCGCGTTCTTGCCGAAGCTCACGCAATTTTATCTGCGTTCTTGCCGAAGCTCACGCAATTTTACCCGCGTTCTTGCCGAAGCTCACGCAATTTTATCTGCGTTCTTGCCGAAGCTCACGCAATTTTACCTTAGTGTTCTTGCTAAAAAAGCTCACACAATTTTATCTCAGTGTTCTTGCTAAAAAAGCTCACACAATTTTATCTCAGTGTTCTTGCTAAAAAAGCTCACACAATTTTATCTCAGTGTTCTTGCTAAAAAAGCTCACACAATTACGCGCAAAACTCACAGGAATGACAAAAATAATAAAAAGAACAAAGAAAAAGAAACACCTGTTCTTGTTTTGCCGTCTTCGAGTCCTGGACTCGGTATTCAACACTTATTGTAGATAGACGCAATTCTATTCCACAATTATCTTAAGAGAAACAGAGGTGATTTAGTTTGTATTTTAAAATTAGTCCCACAATTTACCTCTTTCTTAGGAGCAACAGTACTGGACCTCAGAATCAGGAAGAGATGATAATAAATGGAATGTAAACCATCTCACCAAATGTTGTCCTTGTGCAAATCGTAGCAGAGTCAGTCACAGGCCCCAGGACGCCGGGTCCTCGTCCTCGGATTTTTGTGAGGCGAGAACGGGTTCGTCAACCCAGGTCAAAAATCAGCCCCTCAACGACCCGGGGGTCCGGACGGACTCTCGAACGATCCCAAAATTCTGACACCAAAATTGTTGTGGAAATATTCTGTCAGGATGGTCTAATCTCCACAGGGTTCTTTAATTACACAAGGAATGAGTAACTTCACTGATTCAGTTGCCCAAAAGAGTTGCTTTTAATATCTGTCTGCAGAACAGAGATGAGAATTCAGACACACAGCACAGAACTCTGCGAGTGAATACCCATACTGAATGTAAGGAAAAACAATATTTATGCACTACTGATACATACATGCTTACGTGAGTTCCTGCTGACAAGCAATACCGTCATAGTGATAAACGAACATGCTGTATGTTTTACTGTAGACAGAGTCCACAAGTCTATCAGGCCTGATGGCGAGGAAAAGACACACACTGTTCTCTGTGAAAACTAAAACAAGATAACTTCCAGCGACATCATCATGAGTTCAGACATAACAGCTTATACAATCAGCTAAATTTCCATCACAGTTAACACTGCAGCTACCAAAGCTACCCTCCGGAGGTACCGGTAGCGCCGCTAGCTGCAGTGTAAACATGTCCCTGTAATGCTAGCACTGCAGCTACCCTCCAGGACATGTTTACAGGCCGTCGCGCTAAGTAGAGCTACACAATAAAGCAACACAAAATCGATTAACTTACAGCTTCCACGCATGTAGTGTCCAGGACAGTTTGTACCGATCCATGCTTCAACTACAGCTGTGTAGCCAAGCATAATTTGTATGGGCCCATGTTTACAAAGCAGTTCTCTGGAGCTCAGCTAACTGTGCTCCAGAGGACTACTTTACTAACGTTTGTGTCCTTGAGTAATTAATATCAGGAGACATTTAACATAAGCTCTGTGAGCACAAGGCTCATTTGAAGCTAATGTTATATACTTATTTGTAATTTGAGTGACTCTGACTACTGTTAATTGTAGCCTCCTTTGCCAGTGCCAGTATGCCTCTAGAAGTAAAAAGAAGCACATGGTAAGGGGAGAGAGAGAGCCACTTCCTCTTCCGTTCAAGCGCACCCAAACTCTGTTGTTCGAACGCTCAGGCGTTCGAACAACAGAGTTTGTGTCAGAGACTCTACTTTCTACTACATAGGGACCTCCGAAACGAGCTGTAAGAGCAGACCCAGGTGTAGGTAGCAGAACCAACACCTCATCACCTAGCTGGAACTGGCACTCAACTGCCTTCCAGTCAAACCGCTGTTTCATGCCACCCTGAGAGGAGGAGAGAGACTCTTTTGCCAGCTTGGAGGCAAGATGCAGGCACTCTCTGCATTTAGAGACAAAATCTAAAGTATTAGTTTGTCTTGGGGAGCTGCACACTAACTGCTCTTTCAGAACGGCTAATGGGCCTCGCACATTGTAGCCAAACACCAATTCTGCAGGGCTGAACCCCAAAGACTCCTGCTTTGCATCTCTAATGGCAAACAACACAAATGGCACACCCTCATCGCAGTCCCTACCACTGTCATGGTAATACTTACTTAACATTGATTTTAAGGTTTGGTGCCACCCTGAGATTCAGGATGACAAGTGCTTGACACTGAATGAGAAATACCAAGGGATTGCAAGGTCTCATTAAAGACTTTGGAAAGAAAGTTAGTCCCTTGGTCAGTTTGCACCACCCTTGGCAAATCATCCATCCATCCATTTTCTACCACTTATCCTCACATAGGGTCGCGGGGGGGCTGGAGCCTATCCCAGCTGTCTTAGGGCAGAAGGCAGGGTACACCCTGGACAAGTCGCCACCTCATCACAGGGCACATACAGACAGACAACTATTCATACTCACATTCACACCTACGGTCAATTTAAATTAGCCAATTAACCTAATCCCCATACATGTTTTGCGATGGTGGGAGAAAGCCGGAGTACCTGGAGAGAACCCATGCAGACATGGGGAGAACATGGAAACTCCACACAGAAAGGCTCTGGGCCTGAGACCTTCCTGCTGGGAGGCGACAGTAGTAACCACTACACCACCGTGCCACCCCGGAATTTAATCCTGAAAATATAAATTCCAATAACAAATACATTTTCGTGACTAAGAATCTGCCAAACCACCAGTTCCACAGTAATGACATTGTCAGTTACAAATCTTACTTGAAATATTGTCAACAAAATAAGAAATATTAAATGTGATAGCAACAGTAAAAGCCAATTCATACTGGGGCAGACTGTCAGTGGCGCGGTATCCGTGCAGACTTTCCGTTCTGCTCAAGGCTTTCATAGTTGAGTGTACAGCTGTGTACTAGTTAAGTGTGAAATTGCCATGAATCGGAGGATCTGATAACATTTAACTGGGTCAGTGTGAAAAACACATGCTGAGCAGTGTTTTGTGTGACACCAGCGCCACGTGGATGTAAAATTTAAGCTTTGCACACATAGACCTTGCGGATGTACGCTTTGAGTACGCGCAGATCTCTGAGCATGAATTGGCCTTAACTCATATCAAATATGTCAAATCGCCATTTGGCTTCTTCTATGTTGGGTGATAGGTGGATGATTTCCATTCTTGTGTGCATCGTTTTTGGCCATCTTTTCTCATCATGTGTTGTCAGAAACACAATCCTTTCCTGTTCCTGACTTTCCTCTTTCTTCTCTGAGCAAGTCTCTGAGATAGTTGTTAGAACTTGGCAGCAAACACAGGAAGTAGAACCCAAAAGCTTTGACTCAAAGCAATGTATCAACAAACGTTTTATTAAATGAACAGAAAACAACGGTACAGGGAGGAATGGACACTCTAACCTGGCTACCTGGAAATACTACATAAAACATCCATCAAGGCTATTGAAATTACAAAATAAACTAAAAGGCTATGAAAACTACAACAGAAATCACCCTGACACTGGCTAATAATTGCTAAAATTAAACACACATGACCTGGAAAAAGGGAGACTTAACATTAACAAAACAAAACGCTCACAAATGGTGAGGATCAATAGGTGTAGTACTATTAACAAAAAGCGCTCACAAAAGTGTAAGGATCAGCCTAAACACAGAGAACACTAAACACAGAAGACTAACTACTCTGGCAGACAAACATGAGGAAGACAATCACAGAAACAAAGAAACAGCTCGGTGAACAGACAATCTCTGACAAAAAGGGGGAAACCTGACAGGAGACGATGACGTGGTGAAAGGCTGGTAGACTTGGTACAGGAACACAAGACGTACTGGCACAAAACTAAGGGAGATACAGACATAAATACAGTGGGTAATGGGGAACAGCTGGAAACAATCAGGGGCGGGGCTGACAATCACCAGAGGGAAACACAGGGCAGGAAGTGTAAAGCTGAAACACAAGGGAAGACAATTAATTTCAAAATAAAACAGGAAATGACAATACCAAATGACAAGACTGAAATAATAAGCACACTTAACTTGACAGGTATGACAATAGTTTACCACTGCCTTTCAAGCCTTTTTCACTCTCTTTACAGGTTTCTCATCTGCAGAGCTCTTGTGTTTCAGTGCATTGCATGTCACTTCAGGAACACCATAGCCTCTTAGTTTGGTGCTATAATTTACCATCTTGTATTTGAAACTTTGTTGCCAGCCATTGTAACCCACAAAGGAGCCAGTTTCCTTGAGACAAGGATATTTGTTAACAAGTGCCTCAGCAACACATCACTTATCTGTGCACTTGATCGATAGGCTGTGAATATAAATACAGTTTCAGCCAGCTTCTCTAGTATGTCTTCGTTTTTGATGCAGATAGATTTGTTTGTACACTCGTGGTCAAAAGTTGACATATGCTTGTAAAGAACATAATGTCATGGCTCTCTTGAGTTTCCAGTTAGTTCTACAACTCTGATTTTTCTCTGATAGAGTGATTGGAACACATACTTCTTTGTCACAAAGAACATTCATGAAGTTTGTTTTTTGTATGACTTTATTATGGGTCAACTGAAAATGTGACCAAATCTGCTGGGTCAAAAATATACATACAGCAACGCTAATATTTGGTTACATGTCCATTGGCCATTTTCACCTCAATTAGGCGCTTTTGGTAGCCATCCCCAGGCTTCTGGTAAGCTTCTGGTTGAATCGTTAACACTCCTCTTGATATAATTGTTGCAGTTTACTTAACTTTTAGTTGGCTTTCTGACACGGACTTGTTCATTCAGCATTGTCCACATGTTCTCAGTGGGGTTTAAGTCAGGACTTTGGGAAGGCCATTCTAAAACCATTCTAGCCTGATTTAGCCATTCCATTACACGTTTGATGTGTTTGGGGTCATTGTCCTGTGCCCAAGACCCAACCTTCGGGCTAATGATTTTAGGTTATCTTGAAGAATTTGAAGGTAATCCTCCTTCTTCATTATCCTACTTACTCTCTGTAAAGCACCAGTTCCACTGGCAGCAAAACAGCCCCATGCTTGACGGTAGGCATGGTGTTAAAGGCCTCACCTTTTCTCCTCCAAACATTTTGCTGGGCATTGTGGCCAAACAGCTCGATTTTTGTTTCGTCTGACCACAGAACTTCCCTACAGAAGGTCTTATCTTTGTCCATGTGATCAGCAGCAAACTTAAGTTGAGCCTTAAGGTGCCGCTTTTAGAGCAAGGGCTTCCTTCTTGCACGGCAGCCTCTAAGTCCATGGCGATGCAAAACATGCTTGACTGTGAACACTGACACCTGTGTTCTCGGGTTCTCTGTTGACCCATCACCCTCCTGACCAATTTTCTCTCAGCAGCAGGTGATAGCCTGCATTTTCTGCCTGATCGTGGCAATAACAAAACAGTGCCATGCACCTTATGCTTACAAACAGTTGTTTGCACTGTTGCTCTTGGGACCTGCAGCTGCTTTGAAATGGCTCCAGGTGACTTTCCTGACTTGTTCAAGTCAATAATTCACTTTTTCAGATCCGTGCTAAGCTCCTGTGATTTTCCCATTGTAGTAGTAGTCATTGCTATAGTCACTCATGATCACTCACAAGAAGCTCATTTTATTGACGCAACTTTCTAAGGCACCAATTTTGACCCAGCAGATTTGGTCACATTTTCAGTTGACCTATAATTAAGTTATAAAAGAACCAAACTTCATGAGTGTTTTTTGTGACAAAATCAGTTTCAATCACTCTATCAGGGAAAAATCAGAGTTGTAAAAATAACTGGAAACTCAAGAGAGCCATGAATTATGTTCTTTACAAGTGTATGTTAACTTTTGACCATGACTGTGAGATGAAACTTTCAGTCACATACTGTGGTCACGCCACAGGTAGGAAAGTTGAGAGCGTATGGGAGCTTTAAAAATTCATAAAAAATGTGAGGCCAAGTGAAATGGAGGAAGCATAGCTCCACTGTCCAATGTTGATTTTGAGCCAGTGGGTCACATGACCTGAACGGTAATGCTCATTTACAGTATGAAATATAGTACAGTATGAAATATAATTAAAATTTCATTAAAAAATATGAAAAAGTGTTCAAATGCAATAAAAACAGGTGTGCATCATAGAGTACAATTAGTTCTACTGTCCCATGCTGGTTTTGAGGCAATAGGTCACATGACCTGGAAGTTATTGAGCTATAATGCTCATTTACAGTATGAAATACATTAAAAATAAGCATAAGTGTAATAGCCCAGTACTTTCATTGGGATCCAAACAGAGGTGACTTTAGAAGCAACCAAGCACTTCCACGTTTTCCCTATTTAAATAAGGTTACATGAGTAGTTACATGACCCAAGTATGGTTGCCCAAAATAAAACGTCGTGATTTTCTAAGCGAATAAAAAGGAGAACTATGATGTATGGCGGAATTACACTTTGACATCGGCGCAGTAATATCATCATTCCTGAGTGAAATTTCCTTTTAACATTTCCATGTTGGAGTCATATTTGCCTAGTAAACACAGCAGAACATTATGTATTAAAATAGACTTTTGATCTTTCCGTTGCTTTTCATCATACCATTTCTGCAGGTATCCTCCTCACCCTGAAGTCTGTTAGCTAATACTAATATTGAATGTCTTAAAAATACAACGTCTTCTATTGTTTTTGGCACCCCATATTTCTCACACTTTTATGTTTGCCAATCATTAATTTGTATGCATTCAGGGCATCAGGTCTGAAACTTAAACTTTGATATCAAACTGACATTCAGACAAACAAGCCACTATGGCAAACAGAATGTCAGAACACCCTATCCTTTCATTGAATTAATCATTTCATTTGTTGTCTTTCTTTCTAGTGCCCACCAGCCTACATGTACTGTTTAGGTGCCTGAGCTGTCAGTTCCTCTCTTCTCTTCATCTCTGTTGCTTGGGTTTTGTTGAACTTTGGCTGATTTCTGTCTTATTTTACCTACATTTGAAGAGATTCACTCAACCAAAGCCTGTATACATTATGGAAAATCTGCAAAATAATTTGATAGATTGCTTAAAATAAATACTTGTTTTGCTTATGATTCATGTGTGCTCTCAACATTCTGTCCAATCCCTGAGTCGGGTTGTGACAATGTGACATTTCTTTGGTTCTTTATAATTTAGCCAGCTTCCTGTTTTATTTTGAAGCACTGACTTCTTGGGTCTCTTCTGGTTTTACTTCTTTCCTTCATTGCCTGATCAGTGTCAGCTGTCCCTCATTTGTCCTGCACTCACTTGTTCTCACTCCCCTCTTTCCTCACGCCACTCTTTTGTTCCAGTGTTTCCCGTATTCCTGTTTTGTTGGTCCTCCTTGCCTGCTCTGCTCCTAAAACCCTGACAACTGAAAAACAACTTCACAAACAATGTTGGATTAATGTTGGTTTTTGGTTATTAATATTTTTACCGCCTCCTAGTTAGAATGTCATTTATTTTCTTAGATTCCAGTTCCGTCTCATTGTGTATGAGTGCAGGTTTTGTTTTGTAATTTTTCATGACCTCTTTATTTTCCTTTTTCATTGCTTATCCTCCTTTTGAGAGCTTTCTGTTGGTGTTTATAGTTTTATAGCCTATTGAAGGTGATTTATTTGTAATTTTGATAACCTCATTAGAGAGCGTTTTCTGTTGATATTTTTCATGGCCTTCGAAAGAGTAAATTTTGTTCCCTTATAGTGTATTGTTTTCACCTATTTTAGTTGGGTGGCTATTGTATTTCCCCCTAATTAGTCCAGTCCAGCCAGTGTAGGGATTCCCCAGCACGCTCTTCATCCAGCCCAGAGAAGCATGCTCCCCTTCCCTACTGGATGCGCTGGGGCCTGTGTATAACTCCTGCTGCCTGCACCATTAACACTCTGATCCCCTGCTAAATCCTGTCTCCTGAGTCATGCGTTTGGGTTCAGGTCATGGAACCCTCACAGCCACGACAGACCCAAGTGCCCATCCCAATTTCCAGAACTCTTCCCTTTTTTGTATTGTTTTTGGCATCTCATTCTTCTCACACTCTGTATTTGCTAATCATTTGCATGTAAGTGTTCAGGGCAATAGCTCTGTGGCAAAAATCATACTAACATCCAGCTGAACAAGCAACAAGACATATCGGAGGTGAGTCCACTTTGATTGTGTTTTCTTCCTTGCCTTTAGTATTCACTTTAAAGGTCTCAAAACTATGATTTGCGCTCAGATCCTCAGTAGAAACTCAAATTTCACATCATCAATGCATCAATTTTAACTGTTATATGACTTTGACTGACATAGTCAAAATGTGTCTTCCTATTTATGCTAGAGGGGCTGTGTACAATCATATAAAAGTTTGCAATAATTGTATTTTTGTATGTCATGTTACAATGGGTAAAGATGCCAAGGTATTAATTATATTTATATTTATATATTTAAAGATATTTTATCCTTTGTATAGATTAATAATAAAAACATAACACAAACAGGTTTTACAAGGTGCTGCATAATGGTATTGCATTTCCCTAAAAAAATAATAATCATTGTGAATTAATCATTTTAAAGCAAATGTTCAAAATGAATGCTGCATTAAGAGCAGTAGCACCTTTAAGTGTGCATGAGACTCATTGTTCAGTAAATTATTGAGAATACTCAAAGGACCCAGAGAATGTAAATTAAGTTTTGACAGTATTGCGTGAAACCCTGTAATGTAGAATGAAAACCTGAGAATACTGAAGTAAAAAAAAAAAAAAAAAGTGACACCAAGAGTAACTTTGTATCATCAAGGCATAATTAACACTGTGTGGCAAATGCATGCAAGCTACTGCTAACTATGTTCAACTGGTCGGGGTGTCCTGTGTCATCAGGTGATATTCCATTTGCCGAATCCTGAGAAAGTTAGTGAGCCCTGACCAATGCAGCCTATTGTGGCAAAAACCCCTCTCCTTCTGGTGGTCCTGATGTTTGTGTCAGTATCTGCAGCCTGTAAGAACCAAACAGTCACAAAATAATCTTCTACAAAGACAACAGGATCATCAAAATGACTGTACCTTTTTTGTGATAAAGGGACTCCTAAAGAAATGTGTCGGGACAAATATCCAGCCATACCATGCAGAAACCAGAGATATGGCAAAGGCTGGTACCAGATGGGTAACCGCTGTGTGAGGGCATTCTACCATACAACTCATCTGAACTTTGTTAATGCAGAGGTAATAAATACAAACACACACAAATCAAATATCACAAATCGAATATGATGATGAGGGGGATGTATTTCTGAAAGGTAATTTTACTCAGAATTAAGATTAAAAGGAAAATTGCATTCTTATAATTTTGGCAATTTGAAAATGAATAGTTACATTAATTTCAGAATAATAGAAAATCGTATTTTGAAATACAATAAAAGCTGTACTGGGACAACTTCAAATGAAATATGTAATGAATCATTAAGATATGAAGTCATTTTCTACCATTTTTCCATTTCATATTTACCATTTTTAAAGGGTGCTCTTGTGCATTCAGTTTCCAGATTAGTCTTCCAGTGAAGATTAATTCTACCTTTTTATTTTGATTACAGAACACATGTAGATTTCGGTGGAATGGCAATCTGGTATCAATCCACAGCCTTGTGGAGTTGTGTCAAGTTGAATGTGCCATGTACAGGACCATCACTGGAAAAGCTCATTACTGGATTGGACTGTATATGACTCCCGTAAGCAGTGAGCAGTATTTTTGTTCAGTTTGTAACTGTAATGTACTTAAAAATAAATCACAGAGGTAAGCATGCATTTTTATGAAAAAAAACACAGGTACAGGTTGTAGGTATTTCCAAAAGACCCAATGGTCCTTCTTAATATCTGCATAATCCAAACAAAGCATCAAATTATGACTCTTAAAAAGTGGCCATTACATTTGCATATGTACAGGTATATGACTGGACATAGAATGCAGTAAAATACATTATTTGCTCCTGAGATGTGGTAGAGTAAAAGCATAAATTTATGAGCGAATAAAACAAATCAACAAGGAATCTTGAGATAATCCTTTGCTGATATTTTTTTTTTTTAAAAGGGTCGTGTTTTCCATTACACTTGGACTGATGGAACTGGAACAAGTGATGGTTTCACCCATTGGGCTTGGCGCCAGCCAGATTACCTTTGGTGGAGAGAGGAATGTATTGAGATGAACTACTGGAGTGAGTAAACAAAAGGCTCAGGAGGACAGATTATAATGAATGTAAACATGTGTACCATAAAACAAATATGATAAGATAGGACACGATGAACACACTTGTGATCCTGGGGGATGATTATTAAAGTGGAACAACAAAATAGACCAGAGGAGTATGATGGTTGAACAGGTGCAACATTTTCAGCATATTAATTGTCATTGAATTTTACTGAATTGGTCCCAGTCACCATGAAAAAAGGCATTGTAGTAAACTGTCCATACAGTGAATGCATTTCTGTAACAAAAATGTGATACATAAATATGTTTCATACAAGCCTTGTTTCATGCTTGCAGAAAAACCATGGGTTAGATAACATTGTCAGATGGTTGATTAGGCTTAGACAACAAACTATGTGGTACATGGTGGTTAGAAAAAAGAAACCATGGTCTGTGTCCAAATAATAATGTAACATAGTAACATTACACCCGTAACAACACAGTAATCCCACTATAATAAGGTTAAGAAAATAACATGAACACAGGAAACACATGAACAGCAGATTGTAATGTGAAGCATAAGACACAAACACCAGTTTGGATTAAGAGCCTTGTGTTTGTTAGAAAGAAAACCTAATAATGACATACAGACGCCTGGGAGGCATCATTACTATTAACCAGAAATCCTCAATGACACAAAATCCGGTCTTTCCTGTTTTTCTTTTCTGTTTTCCAGGCTGGGGACTCTGGAATGATGAGAACTGTGGACACAAGAGACCTTACGTCTGTGCAGTGAAAGTCTAACAGTTCAGAGTGAACATGACGAGCTGCAGTTGAACCAGTCTGCTCCAGTTGTATCCACTGCAAGTTTTTGCATTCACATAATAAATATTCAGCATCAGAAAAGATGTTCCTGGTTCTTCTTTTTTTTGTCTTTGTGTTCAGCGGTTGTGATAGTATATCTGACCTAATGTCAACAAGAAAACGCAAAGCTTCATTATAGCACAGTCAATTCAGACTGAAGGCTGAGAACAAAACACTGATGAACCAGGGAAAAAAATATGTCGTAAATAAAACAATAATACAAATTTCAGATTTTTGTGAGACCACAACATAAGTTAAACAAGGTTTTCAACAAACTGCAATGTAAACCCACCCATTTAAGTCTATCTTTGGAGTTTAGTTTTCCAAGGTGCACTTGTTAAAGATGCAAAACACAAGGTTGGACTTTGGACTCATGTAGGTGAAGCTGGTGACTTTGCCCTACCTCTTCTAGTGGTATACATGTTAGGATAATGTTTTCCTCCCTTCTCTGGTTGGATAATTAGTTTACACGCATAGGTACGCACATATCAGATACATGCATGTGTATTCCTTCTTAAACACGCTACCACTGACACATGACTGTGTAGATACACATTACTGTTATTACTTTATAATACATTATTACATACATATATCTTATATATTGTTATGTGAGTGCATGAGTGTGAGAGGAACAAGAGAGATAACCTTAGAATAGGTTGATTTTGTGTTTGTTCATGGCTTACTGACTCTGTCGTATCTGAATGAGGGGGCGATAAATTCATTTCATTTCAACCATCAGTGACGACAGGCTGGTGGGAGGCAGAACTGCTGCATCAGGTAAACACTGTGTGTGAGTGTGTATGCACTGCATGTTTCTGTGTGTGTGTTATTGTATATGTCTTTGCATGTGCAGCTCCTCCCCTAGCCTACCGCACATTAAAATTAAACAGAAATAATTAATATTTTGGGCACAAAAACAATCATTTAACAACATGCACTGCACACAAATACAAACATAAATCTCTACTGCGTGGGAGAATATTACATAAGGCTTAATACTTCAGGGAGAGCTAATGAAATTAAATTTTTGTTATTATGCAAAGGTAATGCATTTTTTTTAAAAAACTCTGTGCTGCACTTAACTCGCAACTCGCTACATACAAGTGAAGCATAGCCTACGTGTAGTATATGCATTGATATGAGTCTCATTATTAGAAATAAAGAGAAAATCATGAAACAACAACAACACAATGAGACGTTCGATCAGTTATCAATCAAAAACTTTTAGTAGATTGATCAGGTTCATTACGTCTTCTTTTTGAATCAATTTACGCTATTTTTTCGTTTCTTCAGACATAAAAATTTTAGGAGATGTTCATTTACCTGCTTGACAGTTTTGACCGAACTTTTAGTTCACAGATAATTCGGAGCTGAACCAGGAACCAGGAACATCAACCATATTAATTAAGCCCACAAAAATCGTAACACACAACAATAGAAAGAATTATAGCCTATGTAACAGAGTCCATGGTGCTGATCATCTCGGAAACGGTAAACAGTTTGTCACAGCTGTCCATCTAACTGTAGTGCTGAACACCGTGCGTAAATGCGTGCTGCACAGCGGCAGCATTTGAACAGTGTTTAACGGCCTGCATGTCCTGTCCAAAATATCTCCATGGACATGCATAAGAGCAAGGTGCGTCAGTCTTTTTTGTGTCATAGTAACCATGTCTTCAGTCCGCGCAGAGTGAAAAATGTTCTCTCTGATGATGCAGCTGAGATGGGGAGGAAAAGGCATAGTTTGATGAGGTTTTCAGCTTCTTTGAAAACAGCCCTCGTTTGTGGATGGGGTTTAGACATGTTTGCGGCTATGTCCTCTACGGTGTTACCGGGAGAGTCACTGAAGACGTCTCTGATCGTTTTTAGCTGCGTCTCCAGTCTGTCCCTGTCAAAGTGCAAAGGAAGGTGCAGGGAATCCACATTCACGGGATGTTCCTGTTTTGCTGATTTAATGACCAACGTCTCTCTAAGAGCTGTTGTTTTCAAGCCATCTTGGTTGAATCTCCTCTTTAGTTCTTCTGTAACCAAGTCCACTGCTTCATAAAACTCACATCGCCATGAGTGTTGTGCTGCTGCCTCTGGCTCTGTTGTGTGACAGTAGGTGTTTTTGTCATCCTGTGCTCATCTGGCATTTTCAGTCCAGCTGTGGATACCTTGTGCAGTATGTTCTCCATCACTGCATCATCTCGAAGCGCTTCCATGCGCTTTCTCAGCAGTTCAGTGCACTGAAGGGCACCCAGTGCGCTGGCTTTGGTGTGCTGTAAACTCCTGGACACCGACTCACACGGCTCAAAAAGTGCTTCCCAGCACAGGAGGCCAAAGTACGTTTTTGGCTTTCAGTGCCTTCTTATACAGGCCTTTGAAAGTCTAAAAAACGCTTTTGCGCCATTGGTGGTCAGTCAGCTCGACTACAACAGATGACCATCGGCCTATGTAACACTTGACCTTACGTGTGGTCATGTGACTAGAATAATTACACAGAACATTAAGCCAGATGGCGACAATTTATAATTATTAGTTTCCAGTTAACTTTTAGCATTTTCTTATTTTCCCACTTGATTTTTTCCACTTTATTTTATGTATTTGTATTGTATTGTATTGTACTTGTATTTGTATGTATTTGGTAAATAAATTTTTGGGGTCCCCAGCAGGGGGTGCTGCAGCACCTTCCAGCACCCCTATTTCCCGCGGTAATGTGCTTGTGGGCTGTACCCAGTCTACAGTGGTCAGTATCTATCAAAGATGGTACAAGGGACTTCCAGTTATGGGACACACTTTTTAGTGCTCTACCACTTTCAGCCTTGAATCCACTTGTAAACCACACTCCGGGTTCCATGCAAGTGAGGGCTCGGGAATATCAAATGCAGCAGGAAAATCAGCTAGACATTGTTAAAAATGAAGCAGTCTTGATTATAAGACAACGAAACGTGCAGACTAACTTGGGAAGCTAAGGAGGGTGGGGCTGATGCAAACATAACCTCCGCAATGACCTCAGAGGGCAACAAAAATGAACCCAAGGGAGACATCACGGAGAAAATCTTTGATAGCCTTGTGGACAAAGTTGGAGACTTGGAAACTAGTGAACCTGCCAGATGATGCTGACGGAGAATGTGTGTGCTTTTCTTGAAAACCGGATACTGGAGGCAGTGGTATAAGTGCCATTTGACATGGTAATCGAATGTGACATTTCATTTGTTGTTTAATATGTTTGAAAGTTATATGGGATATGTATCTGCAGTCTCAAAAAAGAGATAATGATAGATAATGTCAAAATACCAGACATCCCAGAAGAGTGTAGATCCAGTTTAGAAGCTGAGTTATCATTAGCAGACGTTTCTGATGCAATTGACAGCATAAAATCTGGGAAGGCTGATGACCTCCCAATAGATTTGTGTAACAATATTAAACTACAGACCTTTCTTTTGAATATTTTATTTAAATATTTTAAAATGGGATTTAACCACCATCTTTGAGAGACACTTTGATTACACAAAACCAGAGACACCGTGTGATAGATATGAAAATCTACAAAAAAAGAAAATAAAGAAAAGAAGGGATAAATGGAAAAGATCCAAATGGGTTTATTAAGGGTCATCAAGGATTTCATAATGCCAGGAGAGTACTGACTATAATAAAAAGTCCATAAATCCAGACATTGCATGTCTATGTTATGTATGTAGATATAGTATGTAGAGAGCATTTGATAGGATCGAGGAGCCTTATCTCTCTGATATTCTCATATGCTCCTGGATTTGGGGAAAACTTCTGGAAATGGGTTAAACTGATCCCACTGCAGAGATACTAATGAACTATACTTTATCCAAACCAGTTAAGATCAGTGAAGGATGCCGCCAAGGCTGCCCGCTATCACTGTGTCTGTTTGCTATAGCTACAGAAACTCTTGCTATAGCTATACATACAGAAATTTCTGGTACTACTCTAGGTCAAACAGACTATCACATTGCTTTGTATGCAGATGATGTTATTGTTTTTTCTGAGGAATTTGTTATAGTCCATTTGGCCCTCCTTGCAATGATAAATAAGTTTGGTAAATTTTCTGCCATAATGTTACTAAATTCAAAGGATTGATGTAATCCAATAATGCAAGTTAAAGTTTCAAATAATTTTGCATATCTTGTTGTAAACATAGTGCCACATATAAAAGAGGTTGTAAACAAATTATGAGCATCATAATCATGGAATTAGTCATCAATCTAATTGAGAGATGGACACATTTAACTATCTCCTTAACTCTTTGAGTGCCATTGATGTAATACAACGTCAAAGTGTTTTGTTTTGTTTTTTGCAGCGGGTCACTGACCACGGTCTGCCACAGCCTGTGACTAATGTTGGCGCTTCTGTGATTTGTAGCCGGGACATAAAGGGCTAATATACGCCACAGCAATCAAAGCAGGAAGTGGAGACGATCACATTGAGCAAAAAAAATGGATTCTGTCCAAAAAGTGGTGATTTTGGTGAAAGTGACCTCTACTCTCCTCCACACAAAACAAGAACGGAACATATTCTGAAATTTAATATACTCCCAAAGCTGCGTTACTTATTTCAGAACATCCCACTGCATTCTCCTCCCAATCTCCCCTGTATTTACAGTACCTTATAATAGAGAGGGGCTCCAATGTCTTAATCCTCTCTAGTATAATTGGGCAGCCCAGATTAGAACGTTTTATTACTGCACGCAAAGGACAACCTTGCTGTATAGAGAGAAATGGAATCTATTTCTTTAAAATTACATATTCCAATTTACAGTATATGTTATAAGCCAGCCATAATACACAAAAACCAAAAACTACCATTCTCATTACATGATTGGTGTTTGGTTTGATTATGACTTACTGTATATCTGGGTCTCCTCAGTCCTATGAAGTTAAACTTCTCGTTTGTAAAGGAAGGGATGTACAAGAAGACATCTCATTTGATGAAGTGGGAAGATGCTTTTAAAGATGCTAAAACACAAACAGCAAACACCTGCCTGAGGCATTTGCAATATAACTGGTTAATGTGAACATCTACTACCCCAGAAAAGCTAAATCAATTTAAGAAAAATTTACCTGATTTGTGCTTCAAATGTGGACAGTCCGATTCGGAATCTTGTAGACCTGTGTTTATTGCAAACAAAATAAATGATAGCGCTTTCATGGAAAAATGTACATAGATCAAGTATCAACTAGAAAAGCAGTCAGAGAGTGCAGACCTCCACCAAGACAGCATTCTGAGAGAGCGTATACTCCTGTAAGCCCACAACGCCTAAGTTCGGGAAATGCATTGATTTTGATGCATTTTGAAACCCACATTTAATATTGTATTCACATTAATATCATATACTTTTTATTTCTTTTTTTCTCTATTTCATATTTTGTTCGTATTTCGTATTTGTATTTTAAAAAAGACCAAAATACCAGTAAAAATTTGCAAATAGAATTTGAGAATTAGTTTCCAGATATTCTGAGACAAGTTGCATTGCTCTAGCTCCTTCCTACATGAAGTTATGGTTAAAAACGTGTATTTGACCTTGGTGACCTTGACCTTTTACTGATCTTGACCAAACTGAATCAGTGACCTCTGGATTCCTATATTAGTTTATATACCAAATTAGGTGACGATTGGCAAAAGCAAACTTTTGAGGGGGTCTCAAATTTTGTAAAAAAAAAACAAATAAATAAAATAAATTACATATATATACTACTGTCACCAACGGTCACTTGGTGTTTTCTAAGCTCACAATGTCCAATATTCTGAATTCAATATTCACAAATATTTTTTGCCAAGCGAAACCAGCCAAACTTATGCCCGTATACAAATTCGCCATGTGATTTTATTTTTGGTTCAACATGCAACACACACTCATCGCATTACATACACCCAACACTCATCACTGAATACTGATTCCTTGTCATTTACACCTTAGTCTAGTTTTGTTTTTTAATGACTTCTGCATTGCTTTAAAATAAATTCAAATATCTGTTACATCGTACACACGTCTCAGTCCCCAGTTAGTTCTTGACAAGTGTACAGATTGCCTGTCTATACCTGGCATTGTAGCCTAATGCACAACTTTGCCTTTAAAATGTGTGGTGGCCCAGCACAGCCACCTCTAGCAGAGGCAGAGGAGCTGGCCCTAAGCCAGAATTTAACACACAATATCTGATGGAATGTGAGAGCACAACTGCGGTTGGTGATGTTGTGTATGTAAGGATGGATTAGGTTGTGTCTGTAGATTATAGACTGTGATGTGAAACGGTAACGCTCAAAGTCACCAGATAATTATAAAGAATGTGGGTCCTGACAATCAGAATATGATGTTATCATGTCACAACAAACCACTGAACTTTTACTTCATTCAAGGTCCAAATTTTATGAGCAGAGCTATAAAACCAAGAATACGTCTTTTATGGAATTTTATAAGTTATTGCATACTTTTGACCACTCCCTCACATCAGCAAATTTTGACTCCTTTTTTGATAAACTTTGTATACCCACTGTGCATCAAACAGCAGGAGAGGCCTTGGAGCGCCCTATCACATTACTGGAGCTGGAGACAGCAGCTAAATCGCTTCAGAGTGGTAAAAGTCCAGGCTTTCCAGCTGAATCAGGAATGACTTCATTACTCCTTGAAAAAAAGTAAAGACGTGGCTCATGTTGATGATCGATGCAGCATAACTAGGACTGGTGTTGAATGAAGGTTTTCAATTTATGCAGATGATCTTTTGCGCTGGTGTCTGATTTACCTCATTCCATCCCTGTTGCACTTTCAGTATTAGATAGCTTTGGCAAGATTTCTGGGTACAAGATTAACTTAGGCAAAAGTGACTTATTTCCTACCAATAGTGTTGCAAGGGAGTATCCACTTGGTAATTTCCCATTTAAATCCTGTTTATCTGGGGGTATTTGTGGCCAACACACTAAAGAAACGTTTTGAGGAAAATTTTCACTCCTTGCTATTGCTAATTAAACTAGATTTTGAGCATTGGTCCCTCCTTAACTTGTCTGTGGCTGCTGAAATCAACACAGTCAAGATGAATATTTTCCATGCTTTCTGTATCTATTTCAATGTATATCCGCTTTGTCTTCCACTTTACTTTTTTCCGCAAAGTGGATAATCTCATAATAGAATTCATTTGGAACAAAAAGACTCCTAGATTGAGATTGAGCCAAATTTTACAGAGACCAAAAGCGATGGGTGGTATGGCACTCCCCAACATGTTATTTGATAACTGAGTAACACATATTAGGAACTTTTAGGAATATTACAATATTAGGAACTATTGACTGCAAGAGGATTCAGAGGTGCCCCCGGCTTGGCTGGTTATTGAGACAAACTCAAATCAATCAAATCAAAAGCCTTTATTGTCATTAAATGTCAGTGCATACAACAAAATTAGGATTTGTAAGAATTAGTCAAGCTTAAAAATAAAATAGAAAAGACAAAGTTGTGTAAGGAATGGAATACTATTTGCAATATTTGGATCGTATTTACAGTACAATGGTAAGGCACAGTTTTGCTACAAAAAAGTTTTGCACAGAAATAGAATATTGCACATTGAGGTGGTATTATTGCACAGAAATATAATATGTATTTATGATATATAACATTATATATATATATATATATATATATATATATATATATATATATATATATATTATATAACAATATAATAACATAAAGATAATATGTATTTATAATATGTAGCATGAATACATAACAATATAGTAATATAATAGATATATGTAATATATAATGTACATTAATACATGTAGTGCATCAAATATCAAAGCTGTATATAAGGGTGATGAGGTTGTGATTCAGTGGCGTTGTGTGTTCAGAGCACTGATGGCTCTGGGGAAAAAACTGTCTCTAAATCTATTTGTCTGGGTCTTGTGAGACCTGTAGCGCCTGCCACAGGGCAAACAATGTTTGTAACTCTGCTGAGGTAGCGAGAGCTGGTAATGTCTTGCAGTGAGAGCAGAGAGCAGCCATCTTCTGAGCGGTGTTGAACACTCAGCAGAGCTCTCCTGTCTGCTGCTGTGCACCAGGCGTACCACACTGTGATGCGGTATGCCAGGATGCTCTCCACTGTGGCTCTGTAGGTCACCAGCAGCTTTGCATCCAGATTGTTTCTGCTGAGCACCTCTGGAAGTGGACTTGCTGCTGGGCCTTCTTCACCACCGCTGTGGTGTTGACAGTCCAGGAGAGGTTGCTAGTGATGTGGACCCCCAGAATCCTGAACCTGACTGGACCCTCTCAACACATTCCCCGTTGATGAGAGGTGGGGCAGGGTCCATGCTGCATTTTCAAAAGTCCAGGCGATTTCTTTTGTTTTTGTGGTGTTCAGCGTGAGGTTGTTCACCGAACACCACGCTAATAGTTTTTCCAATCTCATCTCTGTAGGCTGATTCATCTCCATCTGAGATGAGCCCGACCATGGTGGTATCATCAGTGGGGTTGGTGTGCAGTTGTATGTGTACAGAGAGTACAAAAGAGGACTGAGTCTGGTCAGCACAGGCTTTAAGTACCTTCCCAGGTACTCCATCAACACACATCTCACTTTGTGTTCCTGAAGAATCAGTGCTGCTGGAGGGTGGTGGATGTGATGAGACTGGATCTGGTCTAAGCACAAAGCGGGAAAAGAAATGAAGAAGAAAAATTCCTTTATTTGATCCCTCAATGAGGGAAATTACATTTTCACTCTGTTAGTATATTTTTCATATATATTTATTGCACATAACACACAGACTAACACATGCACATGCATTAGAGGAGAGGTGTCAGAGTGAGTGGGCTGCCCCTTATCCAGGCACCCTGAGCAGTTGGGAGTTCGGTGCCTTGCTTACCTCGGCAGTGCCCAGGAGGAGGAACTGGCACCTCTCCAGGTTCCAGTCTACTCCCCACACATGGTCCACACATGGTCCGGCGACCCTCCGATTCCCGGTCCAAGTTACTACAGACTGAGCTACTGTCGCCCCAAATGGTTCAATTCCTCTGCCAGCGAGGCATCTGTGTTAGCAGACACCTTGTTATTGTCGCTGTATTTGGTGATGTGTTGTATTCCCTTCCACATCTTCTTGGAGATACTGTCAGTGAAATTAAATACTCCACAATTTTCCTTTTAAAGGCCACCTTGGCCTCTTTGATACCTCTCTTCAGGTAAGCTCTGGCAACAATGCACTGTTGCTTGTCACCTAACCTGAAGGTGGCGTTGCAGCGTTTGAGTAGTGCCTGTGTTTCACTGGTCATCCAGGGTTTTTGGTTGGGGAGAACCTGGATACGTTTACTGACAATGACAGTGTCCATACAGTTTTTGATATTGGACAGTACAGTGTCTGTGTATACCTGGAAGTTGTGGTGTTCAAATAATTCCCATAGAGTGTGAGGAAAAACAGTCCTGCAGCTGTTTCTTTCCTTTTCTACTAGATAGTCCCTTTTTGGTATGGGCTAGGTACGTATGATATAATTACTGTGAAAGATTTCTGTGTAGATAATATCTTTGCTTCTTTTCAACAATTGGTGGACATTTTTTTAGCTTCCTGGAGGCCATTTTTTAGGTACCTTCAGGTTTGTAATTTTGTGCACAGTTCGTATCCAAATTTCCCTGCCATCCATGAGGTTTCGGCATTTGATTTTTAGAACCTGTCTCATCATTAAAAGGGGCCATTTCTACTATTTACTCAAGTATTTATGACCTTCGCTCAAGCTTCTCCAATGCCCTCAAAAGTATTTGGGAAACTGATTTGGGTGAGCTCATCTCTGTTGATGTTTGGTAAGAGGTTTTCCCGAGTTTTATTCAGTGTAGGATTTTGCACCAAGCGCATTACATGAAAGACAGACTTGTAAGGTTGTTTAGAACATTATGTAACCAGTGTCATCAGACTCTGACGAATTAGATTCACGTTTTGGTGTTGTCCTTCTACTGGTAGCTTTTAGTCTGAGGTGTTTCACACATTATCCAAGGTGACTGGAAAAAACCTTGTATTTGACATTGTTAGGAGGGTAAACAGTTTTGGAGAGCTACTCACCTCTCCATTAAACAAGTGTATTATTTTAAGTAAGCATTAAGTATTTTAAGTTGAAGGCAGCACTGTGCAGTGTAGTGTAGCGTAGTGCTGCTTAAAGGTGTGTATTTCTGTTTAGAATTCTCGTGTACCATCACCACGAAAATAGATTATCTCTCTTGATAATGGCAATTTCTGTTACACCATTTCAATCAGGACAGACTAATAAGAAGAAGAGATGGCTGAAAGGTATAGATGAGATGATTTATTGTAGCCCGATATTACAATGCCGGATGCCTCTGGGCTTAATGACTATACAGGATATGATACCCTCTGACCTTTACAAATGACCCTCACATCGACTAAGGAAAAACTCCCCAAACAAAACCCTTTACTTAACAGGGAAAAAAGAAATGGAAGAAACCTCAGGAAGAGCAGCAGAGGAGGGATCCCTCTTCCAGGATGACCAGACGTGCAATAGATGTCATAAGTACAGAATAACGACGGTAAAGCAATATTACCTCCACATAACAACAGTTAATACATGAAAGTATCCAATTCCGTATAACAGTTAACACCTAGAGAATTGTGAGAAATGCCTGACACCATGTACAATGATAGCATGCATAGACTTATGTGAAAGGTGAAAGGTGCACACAATAAAATTTTTGCCGCTCAGATGCCAGGGAGTAGATCAGCGTCGTGAATGATCTAGAGAAGAGATGCCAACATCTGAAGAGATGATCTCCCCCTGGGTCTGGACACTGGTGGTGGTAGAGCATGATATGCCTGCTGAGGAACTCCTGATGAAGGACCGGTGATGATAGCCAGTATCCTGAGAAGGTGGTGAAGGGGTGGAGGTGGGCTGGAGTTTCAGCTGAATGACAGCAAGAAGACAGCAAAGATAGAGAACACTTTTAAATCTGACAACTAATGGCTGATTGGTGGAAGAGAAAGGAGGGTTTTAGATTGTGATTGGATGCTTCAGTGACGAGGGCGGAGTGAGAGGATAGTGGGAGAACTGGGAAGAGGCTTGAATGTGAGCTTAGAGAGGTAGTCTTCCTGTCTGAACTTTCGCTTAGCTCCATTTGTGATAATGTATTCTTTATGCATTAAGGATAGACCTTACTGTAACCTCATGTTTCTTTCTTGTTTTTGTTTTGTGTGTATTTGAAAAGAAATATTTGGTACATACATACCACCAACATGTATCAACAGTTCTTAATCAGGTAGTGTGGACCAGTGTGTGACAACCTGTTCTACATGAGCCACACCCACTCCCAACAAGTGGCAACATCCAGTTAACCAAACTCACACATACAGTTCTTAACAAATTTATTATACCACCACCCAGAGTAAGGTACTTGCTGCTGCTGCGTAAACTAACGCTTTTCCTATTTCCAAAGTATATATTTGTTTATGTTTATGTAACGGGTAATCCACTAGTATGTGCAAGCTCTTTAATCAAATTAATATATGTAATGCTAAAATATAATTATTCTATTCAATTTCTTATAATTTCTTATAATGGAGACATTCTGTAACTTTCTCAGTATTTTCCAGGATCCTGACACTACCTGGCACCTAAGTGCTAAGTAAGTATAAGTATCACTTTTACCATGTCAAAGCTCAGTCTCCACACAGATCCTCCTGCTTCCTCTGCTCTTATACAGGATCAGTGTGACACATTTTACACTAAGTTTGGAATAATTTTACAAACACAGCTATGCATAGACTGTCGTAAAACTCCTATCTACATACTCTGATATCATGGTTCATCTGTGTTGGTTAATTTGTTGATTAATTTCGATTCAATTGGTCAAGTTTTGTTCTGTGGTTTCCTACTATAGGTTGCTTGGTGTCGTTTTACAGCTGAGAGAGGGAGCTTTTACAAAGAGTAACTTTAATAAAATAAAACAGTAATATTAACATTAAATAAGTTAAAAGAATATCATCTTAGTTAACTTGGTGGCTGGGGAGGGACCAGTGGTCACACCCCCACTGGACCTTCAACAAAGATCATAAAAAGCCTCAGCTGGTCTGAGCCCTCTCTTCTCTTCTCTTCTCCAGTCCTTCAGTCAGTCAAGTTCTGGTCTTCATCCTCTCCACTGCATCTCTGTTCTCCCTCTCCCACATGCTGGGAGGGGGAGGTAAACAATGATGACCCAGAGACAGAGACATGTTGGCCCACTGCAGGCCCAGCGCCTCATGGCACGAAGAGCAACCTCTCCAGAATCTTCAACCTGCTCCAGATATGACTGAAAGACTCTGAATGCTGCCTCTGAATGGCCTCCTCAGGACTCAGCACCTCATGGCATGAAGAACAGCCTATCAAGAACCTTCCAACTCTGCATCCTGCCTCAAGACCATCTTGTCTCCTCTGTCTACTCCTTTGCCCTGAAAATGTGATCCAGCTCCTCTGCTCAGACACCGGCTGCAGAAAATGACTCCAGCCGTCACGAAGAAACTTAAAAGAAGAAAAGACTGTCGGTCGACACAGTGTGAATCCAGCCGACCTCCCCCACCAACAAGGGGTGGGGGTATTCAAGCAAGGGCACAGAGACTATGCTGGAAAGAGGAGAGACAGACAGAGAGAGACTGAGATGGAGCCATGTCAACCAGATATGTCTAGAGCTGTCCAAAGATGCCCAGAGCTGTCTAAAGATGCCCAGAGATGTCCAGAGACAACCAAAGGTGTCCAGAGCTCACGAGAGATGTCCAGAGCAGTCCAGAGATGTCCACAGATGTCCACAAGAGCCACTGGTGATGAAGCGAGTCCAGCAGAATCACTTGACGTTTAATGCCCCCTGCTCACACCGCCGTCCCCATCTGATGCCCGACTGCGACATACCGCGAGGGCCCTACATAACTGCTTGCGGTTTTCTAGTTAACATCGTAATTTGATCATGGCGAGTGATCAAAAAATCGAAGCGTCGCCACACAGGTGCCGTTAGTCGTTACTTCACGGTGTTCGGAATGTAGCTTCACCGACATGTTCTTTATGTTTCGGAAGTGGAATGAAGTTGATGGACTGTACTATGCGGCATCAGTTGTAAAAAGTAAGAACGGGTCACTTCCTGTTACCACCGGGGGGGGTGCTACGAGTAAGTTATGACATTAATACATCGGAACGTTCAGGGCCGAGCCCCCGTCATGCTATGAAAATTTGAAGTTGCTAGGATCAACTATGTGAATGTGAGAGCCGTTCGAATTTAAACGGCGAATTCGCCAAAGTTTAGGGAGCCCTAGCGGCCACGCCCTTTGACCTAATTATGTGCAGAGCACAACTTTTACTTTTGGTCTGTACCAAATTTCAAGTCGATGGGACGATATCCCTAGGACGAGTTTGTTTTCATCAGAAAATCAAAAATTCAAAATGGCCGACTTCCTGTTGGAAATTCAGCTTCCTGCCAGGAGACAATTTTGTTTGTCTGGGTAGGCTTAACGTGTACTGATTTTCGTTGAGGTATGCCAAAGTTGGTGACTTTACCAATGGGGATTTTTCAACTTTGTAGGGGGTGCCATCCACCCATTTTGCATGCAATGTGTGCAAACACCCCAAATTATCGAAATTTATACATTGGGATTTAACGTTGGGAAAGGGGCGAAATTGGGGAAAACAGATGTACAGGAATAATAATAACTAGAAAACCGTGAGCGGTCATGTAGGGCCCTCGCGGTATGTCGCAGTCGGGTATCAGATGGGGATGGCGGCGCGAGCAGGGGACAATAAATGGTAAGTGATTCTGACAATCCACAAAGGAGTTATGGCCATTCGATGGCCAATGTGGAAATCGCGCCAAAATGAAATGGCCACCTTCCTGTTTGGAATAGACTGTCGGTGCAAGAGACTTTTTTGTGCGTCTGGTCAAGGTATACGTGTACTGATTTTCATGTTCCAATTCCATAAAAACCCCTATGGGGAGGGTTTTTTGAAAATTTCAAGGGGGCGCTATGGAGCCATTTTGCCCCGCCCATTAGTGTGGACCACATCAGATGTTAGAGGTCGCCACCCTTGACCTGTGTATCAATGTTCATTATAATAGGAGTTTATTAAAGTCATGAGTAAGGTGGGCTATTAATACATCGGAATGTTCAAGGCCAAGCCCCCGTCAGGCTCATAAAATTTTAAGCTGCTAGGATCGTTTGAATTTAGATGGCGAATTCGCCAAAGTTTATCTAGCCCTAGCAGCCACGCCCTTTCACCTAATAAGGTGCAGAGCACAAGTTTTGCTCAGCTACATCTGGAGATGATCTGTACTAAATTTCCAGTCGATCGGATGAAATCCCTAGGACGAGTTTGTTTTCATCAGAAAATCAAAAATTCAAAATGGCCGACTTCCTGTTGGAAATTTAGCTTCCTGCCAAGAGACAATTTTGTTTGTCTGGGTATGATAAACGTGTACCGATTTTCGCTGAGGTACGCCAAAGTTGGCGACTTTCCCTATGGGGATTTTTCAACTTTGTGGGGGGCGCCATTCAGCCATTTTGCGTACAACGTGTGCGAACATCCCAAAATATCGAATTTCGGGGCGGGCCGCCGGAATCTGCAAATTTCTACAACTTTTTAACTTTGGGAAAGGGGCGAAATTGGGGAAAACAGATGTACAGGAATAATAATAAGAATAAACATTACAGTTTCAATAGGTCCCTTGCGGACCTGTTTCACAGTACACTCGGGCCCTAATAATAATAATAAACACTACAGTTTCAATAGGTCCCTTGCGGACCTGTTTCACAGGCCGCTCGGGCCCTAATAATAAAAATAATAAGAATAAACATACAGTTTCAATAGGTCCCTTTCGGACCTGTTTCACAGTACACTCGGGCCCTAATAATAATAATAAACACTACAGTTTCAATAGGTCCCTTGCGGACCTGTTTCACAGGCCACTCGGGCCCTAATAAGAATAAACATTACAGTTTCAATAGGTTCCTTGCGGACCTGGTTCACAGTCCGCTTGGGCCCTAATAAATATTACAGTTTCAATAGGTCCCTTGCGGACCTGTTTCACAGTCCGCTCGGGCCCTAATAATAATAAACACTACAGTTTTAATAGGTCCCTTGCGGACCTGTTTCACAGTCCGCTCGGGCCCTAATAAACATTACAGTTTCAATAGGTCCCTTGCAGACCTGTTTCACAGTCCGCTCGGGCACTAATAATAAGAATAATAAGAATAAACATACAGTTTCAGTAGGTCCCTTGCAGACCTGTTTCACAGTCCGCTCGGGCACTAATAATAAGAATAATAAGAATAAACATTACAGTTTCAATAGGTCCCTTGCGGACCTGTTTCACAGTCCGCTCGGGCCCTAGTAATAAACACTACAGTTTCAATAGGTCCCTTGCGGACCTGTTTCACAGTATGCTCGGGCCCTAATAATATTAATAAACAATACAGTTTCAATAGGTTCCTTGCGGACCTGTTTCACAGTCCGCACGGGCCCTAATAAACATTACAGTTTCAATAGGTCCCTTGCGGACCTGTTTCACAGTATGCTCGGGCCCTAATAATATTAATAAACAATACAGTTTCAATAGGTTCCTTGCGGACCTGTTTCACAGTCCGCACGGGCCCTAATAAACATTACAGTTTCAATAGGTCCCTTGCGGACCAGTTTCACAGTCCGCTTGGGCCCTAATAATAATAATAAACACTACAGTTTTAATAGGTCCCTTGCAGACCTGTTTCACAGTCCGCTCGGGCCCTAATAAACATTACAGTTTCATTAGGTCCCTTGCGGACCTATTTCACAGTCCGTTCAGGCCCTAATTATAAATGTTGATACATGTGTGGGTGTTTGTCATTAAAGGGGAAGTTCTGTTTTTTTGTTTTTTTTGTTTTGTTTTTTTTTAAATAGGACCTTCTTTCTGGGATGAAATACTGCAATTCACTCAACAATATCAGTTTACAATTATTTGGAGTATTTCTATAGATATTTGGATTTGATGATATCCACTTAACAGAGTGTGAATGGGGCACAGATCCAGTGGCAGTATTTTATCCCATAAATAAGGTCTAATTTGTAAAAAACAAAACTTCCCCTTTAAACAGTCAGCACCTCAACTCTGTTTTTGTTTCAAACATTTTCATTATCCATCCATTTTCTACCGCTTATCCTCATAGGGTCGCGGGGGGCTGGAGCCTATCCCAACTGTCTTGGGACAGAAGGCAGGGTACACCCTGGACAAGTCGCCACCTCATCACAGGGCAACATTTTCATTATAAGGTTTTTAATTATTCACACAATGGAAGTGCATGTGCAGTCACGTTGGTGTTGATTAAGAAGATACATGAAGAAAAGCTGTCAGTACTAACATCAGTACTAACGGCCTGACATTAAAGCTATTATTTCTCTGCATTGTTCTGATGGGGTTTGTTCTGCATTGTGAAACACTGTAAAACACTTGTTAACTTCTGACACACACGCACACACACACCATAAATCATCTTTGGTTTAGATCATTTCACTTACTTCAAGTCTCAGAGCAAAGGGAGACTGATAATGAAAACGGGGTTTACTATAAATTTACTGTAATGGTTCGGGAGAACTATAAATGAGGGATAGTTTGTTTTTGCATGTCTTCCTCAAGCAGTAGTGGCTGTGTGTGTGCGTGTATGTGTGTGTGTTCCCCTGCTGAATTTTGTTTTTCCGTAATTGTGAGAATTCTCCTCCATCTCCTGGCATGGAAACAGTATCCTGCAGCCACTTGAGTCTAATTTGATAAATATTAAATCTAAATGCTAAATCTAAATGCTAAATCGAAATTGAAATGTTAAATATAAATGCTAACACAAATATAAATCTAGATGTGAAATCTAAATTTTAAATTTGAAAACTAAATATAAATCTTTGGGGTGAAACTCTATGTTCAGCTAATATGCAAATTCACACCAGGGTAACAAAATAAAAACATGATGAGGTCAGACTGTGTTTATAGAATCAAATGTCGAATTAAAACCAGCTTAGCAGGGGGAGCGAACAGTTGGACGTGCATTGTGATAATAACTATGTAGAAAAAAAAAAAAAAAAACATGTTTGGAAATGCTCTGAACTTGGAATTGACAGTACAAATGAAGTGTGGCAAGTATCTCACATTTTCAAATAATTACAACTTCATTCTAGGAAAGAAAGTTTGAGAAAGTTTGAAAGAAAGAAAGTTTGAAAGAAAAATTTGCATTTTGAGGAGAGTGTGTGTATGTGTGTGAGTTCTTGCATTCATGTGTGTTTATGTCTGTTTGCGAGAGGGTTGGCACGATACTGCATTAAAAAGCGCAAATATCCTCAGCATAGAAATAGTCCACAGGTCAGCTGAAGGAAAATGGCAACCACAAAATGAAGCTACATGGGATGTTCCTGCAAAATTATGTTGGGTTCCCTATTCTGTTGGTAAACTTTTACTTTGATGGCACTACTCACATTTTGTTTGCATGTGTGCTGTTATCACAGGAAGTTAAAGGGTCCTTCATTTGATCCATCAGCCCATCCAAGGGCTGACTGTGTTCTGATTATTATAATGCCTGAGGTGGATGAGGATAATGATGTCTTGAGACACTCCTCAAACGATCTTGTCTTTCTGTCAGTGTTGACAGCTCAATTGAATTGGATCCATTACTTTCCCTAAGGGCCCTTCAGGGACTATGTAGAAGCCATGTGATTACCTCTTTCAATACCAAGATAAAATAAGATAAAACTTTATTTATCATGAAGGAAATTCTTTCACAACAGTTGCTATATACAGTAGGAAAAAGTAAGGAGATTTAGAAGATTTAAAAAAAATATACAGTGCAAAATAGTGCACAAATGCATTATAGTGCAAAACCAACAGTCTAAACAACACAACAATATACAAATATCTACAAAAATTATAAGAACATAAGTATGCTAACACAAGTATGTTGTAGGCTGCCAAGTGATAGTTTAAAGTATAAATGTGTTAATAAAGTAACATGAAGTAACATAAAAAGACATTATCTAATGATGATTAGTATTGCAGTTGGTATATTGTGATGAGCTGTGTTGATATGTGGAGAGAGAGAGAGAGAACATTTGGCAGAGAGAGAGAGAGAGTCACGGTCTCCTGCAGCCTGTGGGTAATTTTGGATATTCTGTGATTTGTAGTTGGGACACAAAGGGTTAATATGTGCCACGGAGATCAAAGCAGGAAGAGGAGACAGTCGCATTTGGAGAGCAAAACAAACAGATTCTGGACAAAAAATGGTGATTTTGGTGAAAGTGTTCTCTGCTCTCCTCCAGATAAAATAAGAATGGAACAAGGTAAAAACAAACTTTTTTTCACATGATGAGATAGCTCATCTCTACTTTCATTTCAGCTATCCAGTCAGAGACATGGTACAAAATATTCTGTGGGTATAGAAATATGACTGAAAATGGGCAAAAATCAATTTGCAAAAATCTGACTTAATTTGTTTGATTGGAAATATCACAGGTTGAAAGACTTGTGGAATTACTTAAATAACTTGAGGTAAAATTTATTTTATTTATTTAACTTTATTTAATAATTTATTTCTTATTGCATTGCATTTTCCAGTGGCATGAGGAGGGTGCCACGTATCTACTCATCTTGTTTACACCTTCCCTCTTCAGTTAAATTGCCCTCCACAGCTGTATAGTGACTTCATTTGGAATGACTCTCCACACTGTGATGAAGGGGTGTATGTAGGGGGTGGTTTGGGATTGAGCCATAGTGTGGCAATGCGAGGGTTAATACTAAGTTAAAGTTACCGACAACGCCACCTCGGGTTAAGGCCCAAGGACCCGTACTATCAATCAGCTATTAGCCCTTACAAAAGGACGCTCAGGTTCGTTCACTCAGGGAGGGCAAGAGACGGAGTTCAATTATCATGAATAACATTTTATTCCTTAAATGCACAATATAATGTAGACAAAAGGATAAAAGAGCCCAAGTGAAAAAAAAGGTTTACAGGCCGAGGCTTACCGGCTGGGGAAGGTGTCGACGGGGGCCGGTGACATCAAAAACAAAGAAGAGCACCCCACACACACAGCAGCAAAACGTGAAGTGCACCCAAAGAAAATCCGAAATGAACAACACGCTCACACAGGGAGATCACCACCCGGAAGAAACCACCACCACCACCTGCGACCTTCGGCACTGAAAAAGATAGGGGACACGATTAAAAGGGCTCACCATCACATACAGTCAAGCAATATCCCATAATATTAACAAACTAATAAAGAAAAAGAAAAACAATAAATGAACTGCAAAATATTGAGCTAAATCAACCTAACAACAAAAAAATCAAACAGACTCTGGCCAGAGATATTAACTCAACAGTTAACCATAATCACTTAGAAACACAAATACAGGGGGCTCAAATGGAGAAATGCCCCTCCATAATGAAAAATAAATATTTACAATATACTCCCCAAAGTAAACAAATTACCAAAACAAAACACTAAACAACCAAAACACAAACAAAATTTACCAAAAGAAATCCTACCACTGAAAGAAAGTAAACCAAACTACACTACACCTACAGATTACCTTTAAAACATTCGCACACACACACACACACACACACCACACGCAACAGCAGCGAAAACCGGGTCAGCACCAGAAAGCAAGCCGGCCAGAAGCCACCGACAAGATTTCAAAGTGAGCAATGAAGCAGCAATACTGGGGTGGCAACAGTAACAGAGTAGCAGCAATAGTGAAGTAACCGCGGTAATAGAGTAACAACAGTAATGGAGTAGCAGCAGTAGTAAAGTAGCAGCAGCAGACCAGCGGCCGCACGGCAATAGTAGCGGAGCTCCCGGCCACGCAACGACAACAGTGGCAGAGCAACAGCGGGACAAAATGTCCGTAGATAAAGAGCCGTGATCGTTCAATACCCTCTTAACTTGACGTTAACGTCCATAAACTTCAGTTCCCAGTCCGGTTACTTGTCGTTCCTTCCAAAGAGGGAGAGGGGTGAAGAGGAGCTGCACAGAGGGAGAAAACACACGACCAGCAGACTATTAGAGGAAGAGGAGCAAAAGAAAACAAAAAAAGGCTTAGCACTTGGGCTAACAATAATTAACAGCAGAAGCTCTCTATGACTCACCTATGCTCTGGTGAACGGCGGTAAGCACCCGCAATATATTACCTCGGCCACAACGGAGACATCGAAACTATGAAAGAGTTACGGTTTAAGTTACAAAAAATGCTAATGAATGTACACGGGCAACACGCTAAGGTATGCCTACCTGTGCTCTGAGGCACGCAGCGGACACAACGACCCGGAAGGAGGCGGGCCGAAGGGGCAGGAAGCGAGAGGCCGGGAGGTGGCACAGGGCCTTCCTTTTATCCCCTCTCCTAAACAATGATTGGCTCAACCAGCCAGAGAAGTGCAATATGGCAGTGGTACCTCATACTACTACAATCGTCTCAGGTGGATGAACTATAAAATCTGATGGCTGCAGGAAGGAAGGATTTCCTGTGGCATTCTGTGGAGCACCTTGGTGGAATCAGTCTGTGGCTGAAGGTGCTTCTGCAAGAGTCCAGTATGTAATGGAGAGGGTGATGTCAGAGAGGATCATGCTGTCCAAGCTGGACAGCAGCACAGAATCAAGTTCCAACTCCAGGACAGATACAATTTTGTTGATTCTGTTGGTGTTGGTCCCCAGCCTGCTGCCGCAGCACACCACAGCAGAGGATTTTACTGGCTACCACAGACTGGAGGGACATCCTCAGCATGATGGTGCAGATGTAACCAGGGTTACAGGTACGCCCCAGATTATTTGTAGTTGCTCTGAAAGTTTAGCTGTATATGTGATACTGTCCCTTTAATTGAGGTGGCAGTTGTGAGGCACTGTTTTCACTGAGCAAAAAGCTGACAGCAGTGGGCATCTTACGTTTGGACCTATCTCTACAAGTTTCCCTCAATTGATTCATGGTGTGTGTAGATGCTGAAGAAGAATTATATTGCTAAAACTGAGTGAAAATCAGGGGACTGACAAGTTGAACGCTGATATAGAGGAGATGATTGATGAGCTGTGACTTTGAGTATGATGGCGTAGAACTGTTTAGAACTGTAAACAATCTATTTCCCAGTGAATAAAAATCGGTCCACTACATTAGTATGCTAACTCGCTGGCAAAGTGTTACACTCTCTTAAAAGTTGAAAATTAGCATTGTACTTAACAAATATTAACACTCACATTCACACCTATGGGCAATTTAAATTAGCCAGCTACCCTCATCCCCATGAATGTTTGGTGGGAGGAAGCCAGACTACCCGGAGAGAGCCCACGCAGACACGGGGAGAACATGCAAACTCCACACAGAAAAGCCCCGGGCCGGGAATCGAACCCAGTAATGACTCCATTTTAATGTTCAATGGCCTTAGATTTTCTCTTAGGTGAAAGAGGTGGTTTGTGCTCTATGTTGTCCCAAGACTGTTATGTGTTCATTCCTAATAACACCGCTGCAGATGGTTTTATAACTCAAGCCCTTTCTGGCCTCAAAATCATATCAGAAGGGGGTGCAGAACATTCAGGGATAGAAAATCAATTGAGTTCTTGGCAGATAGAAACCATTAATTACCTCTGTCTTAAATTTAATGGTTTTAGCAGTAACTGTTCTGACCTTATGTAGTTGTTGCTCCACTCCATGCATCAGGCACCTCTGCTTAAAATGTATTATTAAGGTCATTAATGATAAGTTCCCACACCACCTCCTTGTCAATTAGAGTACACTAGTGAAATCATCCCCTGGTCTTCCTCTCTGAGCCCAGAGAGGATGAGGCTAAAGCTGATCAAGATGAAGACCATTGTTTGTATTCCTGAACCCCTGTTGGCACATGATTACAGCTAATGTTAACACATGTACCCATGCAGATTTACGTACATGTAGAGGTGTGATATTTTTCTCTCACAATTATTGTTGTAATGCTCATTGCGGCCGTGCTATAAGTTGAGCTAAAAAAAAGGTTGCAAACTTCTAGGAAGGAGGTTCGATCCTGGTACCATGATGTGTGCTCCTGATGTGATAAAAATAGCTTATGCTTATATTATTGTAATCACTACTGCATTGTTATCATTTCCACATGCCTGGGCAATGAAGAATCATTTGCTGCTGGTAACTGTAATGAAGACTGGCTTAGACATAGTCGCTGACATATAGAATGCTACACGCAATGAAGACTGGCTTACACCTGTGATTTAGCTGTCCAAAAGGGTGACACCATATCCCACCTCGTTGTGCCGTACCCTAAAAGGCGGTGGTCACTTGCAGTTTGGGGCCCTGTTAAGATGGTTACCGCCTGATGGATGCTGCACAATGCAGGATTCCGACTTCTATTGATTGATATGATAAAATCATGTCAAAAGGGGAATGTTAAATTTAATATATTTTTATGGTATTATATTGAATATATTTCTATGACTTTGTGTGCCTTATATTTGTATTTCTCTCCTTCAGTTCATATCACTGACTGTATGTTCTTAGTTCATCACAATGAATAACGAATAGGCCTAGTTGATTGAAGATTTGATAATGTGATGACAGGATGTTCTTAATCTGACAGTTAGGTCTGTCACAGTAGATACGTCTGACTCACAACACACACACACACACAGACACCCGCACATACCCACACACACGGAGTAACATTCGTTCAAAATAATTCATTCCTTCAATTGGATCTTCAGTCCTCTGGTCCTCTACCATCTTCTGCTGTCATCCATTTGCATCCTCATCCTGATTGCCACTCACCTACAGAAAAAGAATCATCTATGTCCACATCTCCATATCCTCCACATCGCAATACTCAACTTGGACTTCCACTGTGAAAGAGGTGGTAGGACTTTGAGTGCACTCATTTTATTTAGTTTTTTCCATTCATTTGAACTTTTGGGACAATTTACTTTTAATACCTGAGATCGCAAGGCTTTTTTTTTATTTTGTTGGTTAAAAACATTTAGTCGTCCACACAGCAGTGCTTTATAGAGTTGTATACTGTGAGTTCAGTATAACTATATAAATATATAAATTGTTGGTCTGTTGTGTGTATTGTTGTGTGTATTATTTGGGGTGGATATTGAAGGTCTAATTCAATAATTAGGCAGGTAAATCTGAGCAGTCTCCTCATTGAAACTAGGATCAAAGTAAACTTTCATCTCCTATTTGATATTTAACACTGCCTTAAAATGACAGAGCAGGGAGGGGGCTACACAGACATTGGATGACCGGAGCCTCCGCAGGAAGTAGAGTCAACTCTGGTCCTTCTTGTATACAGGCTCAGTGTTCTTGGCCTAATCCCGTTTATTGTCTAAGTTTATTCCCACTGAAGTCCACCACCAGCTCCTATGTCTTGTTGATGTTGAGCTGCAGGTGGTTTAGCTCACATCACTCGACAAAGAAGTCCACAATTTCCTTGTACTCAGCATCCCTCCCGTCACTGATACAGCCAAGGCTAGCTGAGGCTAACCCCTAATTTCCACTGAATGGGGAGCAACACCGACAGCCGTCATCTGTCAGCATGCACCACATCCGCCTGCTGCGGCTATGTCTCGCTGACTAAATAGATCTTGCGAATTCATGTATAATTGCACCATGTAGTGGGTTGTAGCAGAGCGTCAGTGAAAGAGAACCAGCTTGTGCCTCGAACACAGATTATTTTATTTTGAAAATAAACTGGATGGTTTATTTTGTGTCTGTGTATGATACGATCCACACAATCTGCTTTGTGCTGAATTCATGCGCTGTGCTCCGATGTCCAACAAAAAAAGAAGCTCTGTCGATTTGTTTCAGCAGGTGTCAGCACGTTGGCGGCGTTCCGCATTCAGTGGAAATTGACACATTGATTTGAATGGAAATGACAGAATGTCAACGTTGTTCCACATCCACTGGAAATTAGGGGTAGGTGTCCACTAAAGACATAGTTTTGAGACATCTTAGTATTTATGCTTATCTGCTTTTTCTGAGAGTAGCATGAAGTAAACAACTAAGTAATCGTAGCAGAAGGGTCCCCCGGACAGGAGAGGGGCACTGCAACACAATAGTACCACAATAGCCAGACTGTATTATAAAGTGTTACCAAGTACTTTAATACAACACACAGCTCCGCATCCACCTCAAACTGGCATGTTTTTTTTTTTTTTGTTTTTTTTTGAAGACAGAGATACATTATATCGATGAGAAGATAAACACACCAGATGATGACTCCTACATTTTCCTCATTGGCCCCCATTGGTCCCATCTGCGCTACAAATTTATTATTGGTATTGATAAAGGAACTTGAACTTGAACATTGCGTAGATCTAACTTATAATTATCATACTAGATGCATTATCAGAAAAATATAACCACTGTGGACTTTGAATTATTTCTCAGTGCCACAGTTCCTACAGTTCTTTTGTCATAAAAATATTTTCTACTTCTGAAATAATTTGAACACTCTTAATTTACAGAAACTTATTAAACCCAGGCCACAAGTTGTAAAGAAGGAAAAATGTTGTGCCAAACAAAGATGAAATTCATGTAGTCTCATAAAATAGTCATTATCATCATCAAATCACAACTCTGATTAACTCATTGGCTGACATGACAATGGGCGCTGGTGACGGCAGCCCATGACAGTTGCTCTCTATTTTTCCGAGTTTTTAAGTGAATTATTCTATTTATCGTTTGTTGTTTTCAGTTTAGTTGTTAAATTATTTTAGGACAGGATGCTGTTGAAAAATGTCGCCAACCGTTTCTCCGTCTTCGCTCAACATTACGGAAAAAGCGGCGCTATTGTTTACACTCTGAATCAGCTGTTACTCTCCGACCGAACGTGCTGCTGACTCGGGACAGGCCTGAAATTACCAAGGAGGTGAAGAGGAGATACAGGGGATGTAAAGGAGATGAGATCGCTGGCGAACAAGATAAACAAGCTTGCAGTGAGGAGTCAGTGGGTCTATCATGAAAGCAATGTGATGTGTTTTATGGAGACATGGCTACATAAAGACATCCCTAACTCTAATGTGTCTGTGGACGGCTTGGACTGGACGGGGTGGACAGGAGTTACAGGGAGAGTGGCAAGATGAAAGGTGGTGCTATTTTTGTCAACAACAGATGGTATAACTCTGGACACATCACCGTGAAGGACCGCGTGTAGCCCAGACATTGAGCTGCTTGCCGTAAGTCTGCGGCCATACTGTTGTAGCGTGACAATGGGATAAAATAATGAGCTAAACTTATAATGAAAACACTTTGATAATTTTCCAGTGTTTTCCCCAGGAACTGTGGCTGACCCCCCAGGTCACGAAGTTTGCTCCCTAAGTAAACAACAAGAGAGAGAGTTTTATTGCTCCTGCAATCCTGCATTCCTGTGCCTGACACAGACACCTATGGACATCCAGAGCCATGTGTTCCCAAGTTGTATTGTTTTTACCTTTGCTTAAAAACAGAACATAGCATTTCATTTATAATAGTCAACTCTGCTTTAATCCGTCAGTCTAAAAATCATTTAAGTAAAGTTTATCATATCAAAGAATCCTCTTACGTCTGCTCAAGGAGCTGCTCCTCCTACGCCTGACGTACTACGGTGTGTTGCATCATTTCCCGTCTCAGCCGCTACTCTGCTGCTTCTTACAACACTCTGAACTGCTCTGCCACAAAAATAGTTTTATTACTGTCTTAATCTACAGCGGTTAACGTCCCGCCATACATTTGTACGTGTACTAACCCTATCAAGCACTCTAAAACTTCCCTAGACTTTCCCTCTCACTCGTTGGTGTTCTCCAGTGGCTCTTTTTGGCTAACAACTAGCTTCCATAGCTTAGCATAGCAGCTATCTCAGCGTACAGCCATGGCTTCTCCTCTTCCTTCTCCTGCTCTCTCTTGCTCAGTGTGTCTCATGCTCAGTTATTCCTCTGCCTCCTTTAGTGATAATGGTACGTGTAATAAGTGTAGCATGTTCGTGGTTTTTTAGGCGAGGCTTAGCGAGTTAGAAGCCTGGCTCCGCACCATCCAAAGTCCTACTTATACTTCCGTAGCTAGCCAGCCCCTAGCCGGTGCGAGCCGACCTAGCGTAGCTCCTGCTAGGCAACTCCCGAGCAGCCGGGAGAGTGGGTGACTGTCCGAAGGAAGCGTAGTTTTAAACAGTCCACGGCTCACCACCAACCCCTTCACGTTTCAAACAAGTTTTCCCCACTCAGCGACACACCCGCTGAGAAGCCAACCCTGGTTATTGGCAGCTCTATTCTCCGAAACGTGAAATTAGCGACACCGGCAACCATAGTCAAATGCATTCCGGAGGCCAGAGCGGTTGGCATTAGAATCCTATTTGAAACTGCTGGCTAAGGATAAGCGTAAATATGGGACTATTGTTATTCACGCTGGCGGTAATGACACCCGGTTACACCAATCACAGGTCACAAAAATTAATGTGGAATCGGTGTGTGCTTACGCTAAAACAATGTCGGACTCCGTAGTTTTCTCTGTTCCCCTCCCTAGCTTGGCCTCTGATGACATGTTTAGTCGCATGTCATCCTTCCACCACTGGCTGTCGAGGTGGTGTCCAGTTAATGATGTGGCCTTCATTGATAATTGGAGCAGTTTCTGGGGAAAACCTGGCCTGATGAGGAGAGACTGCATCCATCCTACTTTGGAAGGAGCAGCTCTCATTTCTAGAAACATGGCCAAGTTTATTAGTCGACCTAACCCGTGACAACCCAGGGTTGAGACCAGAAGACAGAGTTGTAGTTTAACACACTTCTCTGTGCTTCCATTAGAGCAGTCACCCACCCAGAAACCCATAGAAATGGTGTCTGTCCCACGACCGCTGAAATCAGTTGAATCCATCGTAAACAAAAGGGGAGTTGAACAAAATAATTTAATAAAAATTAAATTCACTGCTGAAATAGCTCATCAGGACAGGAGAATTAAATGTGGACTTTTGGACCAGGTTGATTTATTTTGTCTTTCTGAAACCTGGTTGTGTCAAGATGATTATGTTAGCCTGAATGAATCCACTCCTCCTACTCATATTAATACTCATATTCCTAGAGATACAGGCCGTGGAGGAGGAGTTGCAGCCATTTTTGATTCTAGTCTATTGATCAATGCTAAACCTAAATTAAACTATAAGTCTTTTGAAAGTCTGGTTCTTAGTCTTTCTAATCTTACCTGGAAAACAGAGAAAGTTATTTTATTTGTTATAGTGTACCATGCTCCAGGTCCATATTCTGAATTTCTATCTGAGTTCTCTGAGTTTTTATCAAGTTTAGTCCTGAGAACTAATAAAGTCATTATTATAGGTGACTTTAATATTCATGTGGACGTTGATAGTGACAGCCTTGGTACTGCTTTTATCTCGCTGTTAGATTCAATTGGCTTTTGTCAGAATGTTCAGGAACCAACTCACTGTTTAAACCATACACTCGATCTGGTCCTGACCTACGGCATTGAAGTGGAACATTTATCAGTCCACCAACAGAATTCCTTCCTATCAGACCATTACTTGTTAGATAGTTAGTTACCTTTGAATTTTTACTTCTGGACTACACTCCATCAGGTAAATCCATGTACACTAGATGTTTATCTGATAGTGCTGTAGCCAAGTTTAAGGATATAATTCCATTAGGTTTTAATTCAGTGCCTGATCTTGATGTACTTGGGGATACAGACTTGATAAATTGATAATTTGGTAGACAGTGCTGCAGACTCTCTGCGAGCTTCTCTAGACTCTGTTGCTCCTCTAAAAAAGAAGCTAGTAAAGCACAGAAAGCTGGCTCCATGGTATAACCTTCACACCCGCAGTTTAAAGCAAGCAGCAAGAAGATTTGAAAGGGAGTGTCGTTTAACCGGTCTGCAAGAGTCTCACCTTGACTGGCATGATAGTCTGAAAGCTTATAGGAAGGCTCTCCGTAAAGCCAGAGCAGCTTATTATTCATCATTAATAGAGGAAAATACAAACAACCCCAGGTTTCTTTTCAGCACTGTAGCCAGGCTGAGAGAGAGCCACAGCTCTATTGAACCATCTATTCCCATAACCCTCAGCAGTAGTGACTTCATGAGCTTCTTTAATGAGAAGAGTATAACTATTAGGGAGAAAATCAGTCACACTGTGCCTTTAACTGAAACTGCTTTGTCTTTAAACACAGGAAGCTTAGAACCCATTGAAGAACTTGATGTACTGTATATTTGGACTGCTTTTCTCCCATAGACCTCCACAAACTGACTTCAATGATTTCCTCATCTAAGTCTTCTACCTGTCTCTTAGATCCCATCTCAACTTCACTGCTTAAAGAAGTTTTACCTTTACTGAGAACCTCTTTATTAAACATGATCAACTTATCTTTGCTGTCAGGCTATGTACCTCAGTCATTTAAAGTAGCCGTAATCAAACCTCTTCTGAAGAAGCCCGGTCTTGATCCAGAGGTTTTAGCCAAATATAGACCAATATCCAACCTTCCTTTTCTCTCTAAGATCCTTGAGAAAGCAGTGTACAGTCAGCTGTGTGACTTCCTCCAGAACAATAATCTATTTGAGGACCTTCAGTCAGGATTTAGAAAATATCATAGCACCGAGACTGCTCTGGAGAAAAATTACTAATGACCTGCTAATTGCGTCAGACAATGGACTCATCTCAGTACTTGTCTTGTTAGATCTTAGCGCTGCTTTTCATACTATTGACCACCATATCCTGTTGCAGAGATTAGAACATTTAATTGGCATCAGAGGAACTGCTTTAAGATGGTTTAAATCCTAATCGGATCGATCACAGTTTGTTCACGTTATTGATGAGTCTTCCATGCAGTCCAAAGTCAATTATGGAGTTCCTCAAGGTTCTGTGCTTGGGCCAATTCTATTTACTTTATATATGCTTCCTTTAGGCAATGTTATCAGAAAACACTCCATAAACTTTCACTGTTATGCAGATGATACTCAGCTATATTTGTCATTCAAGTCAGATGAATCCAGCCAGTTAGCTAAACTACAAACATGTCTTAAGGATATAAAAACTTGGATGACGGACAATTTCTTGTTGTTAAATTCAGACAAAACTGAAGTTATTTTAATTGGCCCCAAAAATCTCAGAAATAAACTATCTAATGACTTATTTACTCTAGATGGCTTTGCACCAGCCTCGAGCACCACTGAGGAATCTAGGGGTAATTTTTGACCAAGATATGTCCTTCAACGTCCACATGAAACAAACAGCTATAACTGCTTTTTTCCATCTGCGTAACATTGCAAAATCTGGCATATTCTCTCTCAAAACGATGCAGAAAAATTAGTCCATGCAGATTTATCAGGTTCATGATGTCTTCTTTTTGAATGAATTTACGCTATTTTTTCTTTTTTTCAGACGTAAAAATTTAGGAGATGTTCATTTACCTGCTTGACAGTTTCGACCAAACTCCGGCCTTCCTCAGAAGCGTCATCCAACGTGCTGCTGACGTGTCATTTAATAACTGGCCGAGCCACGGACCTATCAGAGTCCGTAGGTCGGCGGTGTGTCCCCGCCGTCCGATGGAGGAGGGAATACCAGGTATGCGAGAAGGTGTACGCCCCCTCGCCCCGGTTGATGGTCCTGTCTGCTCGCTTCCTGATTTCTATTGCCTCCTAAATCCAATTAGTCCATGCATTTGTAACTTCTAGGCTGAACTATTGCAATTCCTTATTATCAGGCTGCCCTAATAAGTCTATCAAGACTCTCCAGCTGGTCCAGAATGCTGCAGCACGCGTTCTGACCAGAACCAGGAAAAGAGACCATATTTCTGCGGTGTTGGCCTCTCTGCACTGGCTCCCTGTAAAATTTAGAATAAAATTTAAAATCCTCCTCCTCACCTACAAGGCACTGAATGGTCAGGCACCATCTTATCTTAAAGAGCTAATAAGTGCCTTATAATCCAGCTAGAACTCTGTGCTCTCAGAATGCAAGACTATTAGAGTTCCCAGGGTTTATAAAAGTAGAATGGGAGCTGGAGCTTTCAGTTATCAAGCTCCTCTTCTGTGGAACCAACTCCATCTTTCAGTCCGGGAGGCAGACCCCATCCCCTTATTCAAGAGTAGGCTTACGACTTTCCTTTTTGAGAGTGCTTATAGTTAGGACTGATCCAAGGCTGACTTAGGCTGCCGTGGATCAATCCTTAGTTATGCTGCTATAGGTCTAGACTGCCGGGGGACTTCCTCTGACACACTCAGCTTCTCTTCTTCTTCATTTGGATGCCTCCATTAAGTCATTTCACTGACTCATCTTCTTCCCCGCAGTCCCTGTGCTCTCAGCTCCCAGATGTCCATGAGCTGAGGCTACTTGGTGAGAAGGAGGTGGTGTCATCCAGGCTTCATCTGTCGTGATAGTGGTGAGATGGAGAAGAGGCAATGCTGCTCAGGTTGTATCTGTTAGAGTAGTGGAGAACAGGATGTGTTGACTCTTCCTCCCTTTAACACATGCTGCAGATTAGTTTTGTGCCTCGTAGTCCCTGTGCGTTCTCATTTCACAGGTATCCATGGATCCAGTTTACCTGGTGAAGTAGTGGTTGTACAGACCAGTCAGGCTTCATCTTCTGGTGCTGAATGACGTGGTGGTGACGAGTTCATCTTGCGGAGGCTTCTCCTGTTTGGTGTGGTGGAGTGGAAGACGTGCTGCACAGGCTTCTTCTGGTTGGCGTGGTGGAGAGAGGAAGTTGTGCTGCCCAGGCTTCTTCTGGTTGGTGTGGTGGAGAGGAAGACGTGCTTCTCATCCATTGCTGATAGCTTGATAATGCTCTTCATCCCCTTGGACACTCTCATACAATTCTATATATACACTGTATATTAGCTGTTGTTATATTGAGTTGGACATTTTCATACAATTTTATTTGTTGTGTTAATGTGTTTTCATTGTTATTCTGTACACATGGCATCTATTGCATGTCTGTCCATGCTGGAAGAGGATTCCCTCCTCTGTTGCTCTTCCTGAGGTTTCTTCCGTTTCTTTTACCCTATTAAATTTTTTTTTTTCTGGAGGGAGTTTTTCCTTACTCGATGCGAGGGTCATTTGTAAAGGATATATCCTGTACAGATTGTAAAGCCCAATGGAGCAAATTTATAATTTGTGATATTGGGCTATACAAATAAACTAGAAGCTCAGTCTACACACATATCCTTCCCCTTCCCCTTCTCTGACACAGAACCAATGTGATGTTACATTAATTTTGGAATAAGTGTATATATACAGCTGTGTATAGACTTCCCACCTAACTGCAGGCTATGATTTCATGGTTCAACTGTGTTGGTTAATTTGTTGATTAATTTCAATTCAATTGGTTAGTTTTCTTCTGTGATTTTCTATCATATATACCATACATGTTTGGTGTCATTCAACAGCTGAGAGACAGAAGCTTTCAAATAGAAAAGATTCAATAAAGTAAAACAGTAGTATTGACATTAAAGGAAGTTAAGAAAAAAATCATTTCAGTTAACACATTTGGATGGGAGTGGTCACCCACTGGACCTTCAACAAAGACCATAAAAGCTGGTTTTTGGTCTCTTCTCCTGCTATAGTCTGGTCTGACTGCCTCTCCTGCTGCACTGCACTCCCTCTCTACCACATGCTGGGGGGGTCGATGACCCAGAGACCCATTGCCTCATGACATGATGAAAAACCTCTCCAGATCATCGCTGTGCTTCTCTGCCCTAAACTAAAATGTGAGCCAACTCTTCTGCTCAACACAGGCTGCAGAAATGACGTCAGCCTCCATGAAGAACCTCCAAGAGAAGAAAAGACTGTCTACAGAAGACATGTTGAACTCCAGATTCTCCAGCTACAAGAGGGGTGATCGAAGAAAGGGTACAGAGACTTGCTGCACAGAAAAGAGAGAGAAAGAGAAACTGAGATGAAAATTCATGAAGATTCATGCCGAGCCACGTCAATCAAAGATGTCCAGAGAGAGCCACTGTTGGTGATGCAATTCAAGTCAAAGTCCCCTGCAGCCACCCCTCAAAAACACCTTCTATCCATCCATGAATGGTGATATAGTGCACATTCAGTTATTAAAGAGGTCAGTGATTAGAGACTAAATTAATTGGCTGAATTTCTTATTAACTTATTACTTGATTAATACTGAATAATAAAATACTAAAACTTAAATTCAAAATATTGAACTGCTCCACAGTCATCTCTGATGCCTCTTAACTCTCATATGCTGAATGGTGTGCAAAAACCTAAACCAAATGTAATTAACAACAGCCCAACTCTTTGGTTTGGTCAATAGATAACCATCACTGAATCAAACTGGCCACATTGAATCAATGCCATGTATTCACCCATCAAACTTTCCTATATTGTATTATTTCCTACTTTCTATTTTATTATTTTCTGTTAGTAGTCTGGTCATTTAGTTTGTCAAATTAATCATTTATTGTTAGTTATTTCTGTTAACAGTTTGGTCATGTAATTTGTCAAATGAACATCTAATATTAGAAAGAATTTGGTTATTTGATTTGTATCTGAAGCAACTGAATCCCTGTACACTAGGTCAAGAACTCCATAGCACTCCGAGATTAAGAGACTATTAATTAATGTCAAATTCAAAAGTTTTCCCTGTTTTAGCAAAACTGGGTGGTGCCTGATAATTTCTAAAATTAAAAGTGAATTAGACCTGAAGCTGAGTGTCATCACTCTCCTTCACCTTTTTGGTTTATGACCAAAAACTTTAAAAGTTATTGTTTATAAATATATAATTTGTTTTATTTTAATCTGCTGTAAACTATTCATGCTACACTATCTCCACAAGAGTTTTCCCATGTGATCTTTGTGGTTGTATACATTCAACCGGCTGCTAATGCGTCATGCGCAACTGACATCATCCACTCTGTCATTGCGAGACTGCACACAGGGCACCCAGATGCATTCATCACGATATCCGGGAATTTTAACCATGTTTCTCTGGCTGCTACCCTGCCCACCTGCAAGCAGTTTGTGGACTGTCCAACCACAGGAAACAAAACACTGGACCTGCTGTATGCTAATATTAAGGAAGCATACAGCTCCACAGGCCTCCCTCCTTAGGCAGATCAGCCCATACCCTGATCCATCTGCAGCCCCTGTATAAGCCTCTGGTCCAGCGGCAGCCTGTGATTACTAGGACTATGAGGAGATGGTCTGAGGAGGTGAAGGAGGCTCTGCAGGGCTGCTTTTGTAAAAACTAGGCAACTCGACTGGAAGAACCCAAACGCACAACTCATAAACAAAGTGTCAACCAAGGATTTATTTACAGAATTAATGATAACAGTATAGGGAGGGATTTGCACTCTAACCTGACTACTGAGAAACAAGAACAGCAAAGCTACTAAAGAAGGCTATGAAAATTATCTAAAGAACAGAAATTCACAGGCGCTATGGCTACAAAATTTACAACACAAAATGCCCTATCACTACCTGGGTTTTATCTAACAGAGGAATATATAAATATGCTGAGGATGTTCTGCCAGTCAGTGGTAGCCAATGGCATTTTCTATTCTGTGGTGTGCTGGGGCATCAGGCTGAGGACAGTTGACACCAACAGGATTAATAAAATTATCAGGAAGGCTGGATCTGTCCTGGGGGTGGAACTGGACTCTGTGGTGGTGGTGTCAGAGAGGAGGATGCTGTCCAAGCTGCAGAGCATCATGGACAATGTCTTTCACTCTCTCCATCACATACTGGACTCCTGCAGGAGCTCCTTCAGCCACAGACTGATTCCACCAAGGTGCTCTTCAGAACACCTCAGGAAGTCCTTCTTTCCTGCAGCCACTCTACACTCTACAACTCATCCAGTTTCTCTCTATCTCTATCTCTCTCTCTCTAATTCAGGAAATGTTACTCCAAAATTCTTGGCAGCTTACTGTCTACTTACCTTTGCATACTTATGTTCTTATAGTTTTTGCAGATTTTTTGTATGTTGTTGTATTATTTATTTTGTTGGTTTTGCACTATATTGCATTTTTCTGTACTGTATATATTTAAAATTCTTATTAATATCCTGAATTTTTGTGTATGGCAACTGTTGTAAAGAATTTCCTTTGGGATTAATAAAGTTATATCTTATCTTTATGTTATACCATTGAGTGTCAGCCCTTTTATAAAACAGGAAGTACTTTGTGTCAGCATTTTGGCCATTATAAGTCATCTTTCATGACCCACACTATGACTTGTACTATGACTCTGAAAACACAAAATAGGTCAAATGAAAGACGAGACTCTTTATTTCATCATGGTAAAAACAAAAGTTTTTACCTCGTTCCAGCCTTGTTTTATCTTCAGTAGAGTAGAGGCCAGTTTCACCAAAAACACCACTTTTTGTCCAGATTCTGTTTTGCTCTCTGATCGCGATCATCTCCACTTCCTGCTTTGATCTCTGTGGTGTATACCGTCTCTTTATCTCACGAATACAAATCCCAGTAGCCCCAATATTACCCACAGGCTATGTGAGAGTGCCCACTTGTGCCAGCTGCCGAAAAAACACTTTGACGCATGTATTCATCAATGGCACTCAAAGAGTTAATAATAAATTCATAGCTTTAATCAAAGATCACCATATCAATAGCCAGTAAGTTGAAGGATGTTACAGCTCTTAACACAGCAGAGGCTGGCATGATTCACATCTGGCATTAAAGAGGCCAGCATGTATATTCCACAAACATTTATGTACAAAATTATAAAGATATGAAAGACAATATGAATCTGGCTAAATGACTAAACAAACCAAAAGGAGTGTATCACACTGGGGCCACATGGACTACATATCAAAATGGCAGACCATTAACTACAAGGATAGCAGAATCAAAAATGGCTGCCAGGACATCTAACACAGTGTTCAGTCAGACAGGCCCTCCACTTGCATATAGTGTAATAGGGCAGACTAGCTCACTACAGGTTGCTAGGAGACTATGCTCTTGGGATGGACCTTTTGTAGTAAATGCATAACATTTAATGATCCATATTGCTATTTAACAAGCTATTATTGTGATTGCTACAGCTAACTAATTGGTAGTACCTAAATACTGTATGTCTTATAGACTTCAAACTCATCAAACTCTCTGCAACTATCACTTTAAATTATCAATGCAAATATCTCAAAATGCCTAAATGATTAGGAAATACTGTAGAGACAGCCAGGCAGAGAGAAAGTAAGAGATGAGTGGAGTAAAGATGAGGCAATAACTAGTGAACTGGAAAGAGGTGAGTAAAAGAGTGCCCTCATTGTAAGGTGTTCACCTCTGTTCAGAGAAGCCTCAGTTTCCTCCTTTAATATCCGCCCTCATCCATCACTCTCCTCCTCTTCTTCTTGTCTCTTTCTCTGCTCCCGGTGTCTGTTCTCGTACTGATTAATGAGCACAGCTCTGGTTAAACCTATTAACAATGTGTATTACTGCTCAGTCTGCAAATAGCCTGGGCTGTCCAGACCTACTTTACACTTCTCAAGGTAGCGGTGGCCTTTTAGACTGCTCTCTGATGGTGCCACATGATGGTATTTCTGTAGCTCCTTGTCTCCTTTTTTCCTTTCTTTGGGTCTATTTCTGCCCGTCTGCGCCCCATCATGTCCTTCCCAGTTTCTTCCCCGTTTCTCTTTTTTGTCAGTTATTACTGTCTCTCCTCCCCAGCTATCCTTGGCCCCATTAGGGTGGTCAAGTAGGGAGATTAATCGACCTGAGAACCACATCCATCAAAAAAAACTTGAACACACACATGGCCCACTCATTCTAGTTTTTATAGCAAATACCTCTTGGCTTATTGGCTTGCATGTGCATGTACATTGCACACACTGTTGAGACAGTGTTTCTGTTCCTGTAGGCCCAAATAAACTCATCGTGTCCTGACAGACATTGTTACAATTCGTGTTAGACAGTTAACACACATTATAAATCCTCACTGAGAGGAAATCCAATCCTCAAGTGAAAATCGCTCAAGAGGAACTGATCTAAGTAAGAAAAAGTAGCAAACCAAATCTTATGCCAAAAAGGCAAAAGCTCAGATTAACATAAAAAAAAAAAATAAAAAAAAAAATGAAAATCTGACTCGGGCGGTGGCCGGTTATCGTGATACAAGGTACAGGACAAACTGTCTCAGCACAAGGGGAAACACCACTATTTAAATATCAGGAAGGGGTTCACAGGTGGAAACAATCATGACAGATGCACAATAACACAAGGGAACCACTGTTGCTACAAATTAAAATAGACAAAGGTAAGTTGACATTAATGACAAGATGTTACAGGGTTTCTGGCTCAGGCTAACTCTCACCACTCTCAAACGAAGGTTTCGGGTGCATTTTAGGATAATTGTAATCAAGACACTACCAGTGACCACAATAACCATTTTTTGGCCATTTGGGAGCAGTAGAAGTAAGCCGTGAACATGGACATATCATCACAAGTTGAAACAGCAGTGACATGGCATAATGAATATAACATTCAGTTACATGATGTAACATTAGGGCCGCTGTAGCCCAGTCGATCAAGGTTTGATCATTGGATCTTACTGCCCACATGTTGTTGTGTCCTTGAGCAAGATACTGAACCTCTATGTTGCTCCCTGAACACTTTACACCTAGGAATGGGTTAAATGCAGTTTAATTAATTGCTGATGAAAATATCAGTTTTTTTAGATGTCAAATGTTAAATGTCAGTAACTGTTGAAAGGTATGTTGTCTAATTAATGTTTATTTCACTATTTGTCGACACTTTGTGTCTTTTGGTAGTTTTTTTGGTAGTTTTTTATGTATTATTTATTTCTATTTTTCTATTCTGCAGGAGATATGTGCTGGAGGGTGGGTGGGTTAGGTTGGTTTTGTCATGATCCGTCTGTCTGTTTGAGTTAAGTTAACTATTTTTGTCTCGTGCATACATGTTGTCCTGTCATTTCCTGTTTTATTTTGAAATAACTGAATGTTCCCTCTCGTTTCAGTTCACACGTTTGGTGATTGTCTGACCGCGCCCTAATTGTCTCCACCTGTTCCCCATCACCTCATGTATAAATAGTCCTGTCTTCCCTTGTCTCATTGCGTGATCGTCATGTTCCCTGTGTCCATGTGTTCCTCGCTCCCTCGGTTGCCTTCCACGTTTTCCAGCTTCCTCGTGCCTCCAGAGGTAAATTTTTGTTTGTAGTTTTTATAGCCTGTATTTTGTTTCACTAGAAGAATCCTCTTAGGAGTAGATCCTAGTTGTTACTTCAGTTTTTGTTTGTTATAGGCCCCATGTTCCTTAGCCCATAAGAAGAATTCTCCTCGGAGTAGATCCTTGTGTTTTTGTGTTTATTTATTAGCTTTCTCCCTGCTTGTTATAATTCCCTCCTCTTGTGTAGAGTTGTAGGTGTCCCGTTTATTTTCTATAGTCTCCCTTATCCTAGTTTTCCTCCCTTCCCTTTGTAGTGCCCTTTGTTAGTTTCCCTCCATTTTGCCAGTTAGTGTGCTTTGTGCATTAACTTTTCAAAGCCTTACCTAGCTAGCGTTCCCCTTTTCTTTTGCAGGTAACGCTAACTATTTTCCCTCTCGGCTTTGAGAGTGGGTTTTGTTTTCCCCCCATTTTATAGTCGAGAGTAGAAAGAGTAGGGATTCCAAGAACGCGCGCCTCCACCTGCCAGGTGGCGCGTGGCCGTGCTCCACCTCCCCACTGGAATACCGTGCTTGATTACCCTGTCTATTCAAATAAAGACTGTTGTGAGAACTGTAATCCTGTCTGAGAGTCGTGCGTCTGGGTTCCTGGTCGTGGATCCTTGTCAGGTTTGTATTGTTTGTTTTTTCTGTGATTTGTTGATGTTGTTCTGGTTTGTTTTAATGTGATGTAATGTTATTAAAAAAAACAAAACATTGAAAAGAAACTGTTGAAGGTGAGATCATCAAATCTGCAAATATATCTGTGAAAGGCAGTGTTATCTCTCATTTAAAATCTTGCATAGTCTCACTTTAAATCTTAATCATATTTTTGAATAAACTCTGCAGAGTAGCTCAGCAAATTATATTTGAAAAATCTTAAAGTAAAATGATGGAGTGGAATTACCTTACTGAACTAGCAAGATGTCTTATATTTGCAAGTGCAGTTGGGATCTGTAGAATGTACAATACAATGTTGCTCTTCCATACTGAATGTGTAGTGTTATTCAGATGCTCTTTCTAGAAGCCCAGCTGTCTTATTGCAGACCATGGGTCCGTTTCAAAAAGCAGGTTTAGTGAAAACTCTGAGTCTGTTAACCCTGAAATGAGGGAAACTGAGTTTTCCGTTTCAGAAAGGGAGGTAACACAAACCAGAGACGGGGGGTAACTCCACACGTGTGTGTGTGTGTGTGTGTGTGTATATATATATATATATATATATATATATATGTGTATATAAAGCACTTGTAGCTTTGGGGGTGGTCTCAGAAGATGAGCTCCCTCCAGGGATCCCCTCAGCCACCGGCCTTCCAAAATCCTGCTTATGGCCATTCCTTCTACCTCCAATAGAGGTGGCGGTGCGGGACCGCCACCTGTTTTACGGGCGTCTGCTTTCTTTCTGTTGGCTGCATAGAAGTCTGTGTTAGTTTAAATGAGCTTAATTATTTAACAGAAGCTGATATTATGGATGAAAATATTTAGGCTGTATGTGGGACAAATTAACTACACAGTCAAAAAGCCACTTAATATTTTGGCGACTTTATAATGTAAAACATGATGAAAATGAGTACCTCCATGAGATCATGCCGAGATCTTACCTGTTTGAACAATGTTTTTATATTTCATCTTTAGCTGCTGCCGGGTGCGCTTCTCCCCCGCAGGATTGCACCTAAATTAATAGGTTAATAGGCTTAAAAGTTAATAGGCTACTATTCAAACAGTTTTCCCCTGTAATATTATTGTGATCGCAAAGGACTACATTTAAACTTGCGCATTGCCCGGGGTAGCAATGTTCTCCCACGCCATCTCCCTTTCTTTTGCTGCAGCAACGCTGTTGCACTTTTTCTTAAAAACATGTTTAAACTCGCCATAAGCGTGCATTAAAATTTCTAATTCGAGCGGTGTGAAAAACGCTGCCCTCCTCTTGCCTGTTGCCATGGTGACTCGTCGAATCGGGACTCCGATGATGTTGGCTTTTTAACCGCTGTGGTGTACACGCTTAAGTCCAGGTGAAACTACTCATAGTTGATCAGACCAACTCAAATCAGCTGTTGTGGAACCAGAAACTCAGAGTTTCATATCTCAGAGTAGACAAACTCAGAGTTCAGGGCTACACTCAGAGTTTGTTGAACCTGCTGTGTGAAACGGACCCCATATGTGTCTGTTCTCTGTCATAATGCCACACAGGAGCATTATGTTGAAATTCAAGCAGACTTTTTTATGAAGGCCAGGATGACTGTGATGCAACCAAGTGCTTTTCCTCAGCCTTCTCCTGGTAGCCAAGAGGAGCTGCAAGAATGTCGGGCTCAGTGCTGTTTAATGCTACACTTGCCATCAGCTGACACTCTTTTGCCCTCAGGATGTGTGCGAAGTCACTCAGGTACTCCAGAGGCAAAAAAAAGAGCAGCAGGGAAGAATATGAAGATGAAGAGAAACGGTGATGAAAAAAAAACACATTTTGAGCTGAGAAAGAGGGGTGCAGAAACCAGCAAAGAAATGGAAAAATTCAATACATACACAAGACAAAAAACAATGTTAATAAAAAGGGGCTTATGTATAAGGAGGCAGACATTCTGACAGACAGATAAAAATATACTTAGAAAAATGAAAATGAGTGGCATGCCATAGTTGTACTGGTAATCTCACTATGGAGATGGTTTGCTTTGTGGAAATGGAGTTTTAAAAAATGTGACAATTTGACAGTAGCCTGGGGTGAGCTGTCGAGGATGGCCACACTTTTTAACAAAAAAAATGGGTTCCTCTCTTCTTCTGTGGATCAAAAAGGAAAGATCTGCTAACCTCTTATATAAGTAAGCAGCTCCAAGTGAAAGCTGGCACAGCGAAACAGAAGGAAAATTGGCTTCAAAAACTGTCAAATACAATTCCTCTGCTGTATTTCTTTTTGTCTAACTCAAAAGCTGACACTGAACTTAAAACATATAATGAATGTCTGAGTGGAATTTGAAGCTCTTTTACACCAAGTTTTTGCAAGCCTTTGTACATCCATAGCATATAATCATCGAATTGGTATGCACTCTGGTCCTTTTCATGTCCTGTAAGTCTCATTCAGTTAAGTTAAACATTTTTGTCTTGTCCATTTATGATGTACAGTCTATTTCTGGTTTTATTTTGTAGTAACACTGTCTCCCTCTTGTTTGAGATCACTTTGCTTCCTGCCCTGTTCTCCCACATCTATGATTGTCTTCCCCTGCACTGATAGTTTCCAGCTGTGATTCCCTTAATAATGTTTAAATAGTCCTGTTACTCGGGGTGGCACGGTGGTGTAGTGGTTAGCACTCTCGCCTTACAGCAAGAAGGTACTGGGTTCATTCCCGGCCCGGGGCCTTTCTATGTGGAGTTTGCATGTTCTCCCCGTGTCTGCATGGGTTCTCTCCGGGTACTCTGGCTTCCTCCCACCATCCAAAAACATGCATGGGGATTAGGTTAATTGGCTAATTTAAAGTGCCCGTATGTGTGAATGGTTGTCTGTCTCTACGTGCCCTGCGATGAGGTGGCGACTTGTCCAGGGTGTACCCTGCCTTCCACCCTAAGACAGCTGGGATAGGCTCCAACTCACTAGGGCATGTGTAACCTTTAGAGTTCTTCTATTTAATAAAAAGAAGAAGAGTAAGGAAGTGAGTGAACCAGCCAACATGTACCTGCATAGCTCTGGTAGTTTTGGTAGCTCCCACGATGTCTGGTACAATGAGCTATGACAAGACTGTTTATGTGCTGCAAACTCACTTCACTTCAAACCGCTTGTTATAGCTGAAGGATTCTGGTTCCACAAACAAAATCATGGGGAAGGAGAAACGGTAGTACAGTCAGTCTCAGTGCTCAAGAGACTTTCGGAACATTGTGAGTTCGGTGGCTACTTGGAAGACGCTCTGAGAGACAAATTTGTATGTGGATTAAAGTGTGCTTTTTGACTGAGAAAGATCTCACATTCCAGAAAGCAGTCGACTCTGCCGTGCAGCACGCGATGTGCAGCAGTTAAGCAGTTCCCTGAAAGTGAATGCAGTGTTTTCGCAAAGAAATGATAAATGTCGCTGTTGTGGGAAACCGAATTATACTGATGATGACTGCTGGTTCAAAGATTGAGACTGTCACCAGTGTGGGAGGAAAGTCCACACGAAACAAATGTGCAGGAGTCAAGCCAAAAGCAGCCAATACAGAACATAAACAAAAAGATGGAAAGCCTGAACAGAAAGATAAGTAAGTAAGGCAAGTAAGTAAAGGCAAGTAAACATAGCATGAAAGAATAGAAAAAAAGAAGAAAATTCATCATTTTGAGAGGAAGAGTAAGGAAGTGAGTGAACCAGTCAACATGTGTCTGTAATGTAATTAAATTAAATTAAATTGTTTACATAGTGACATAGAAGGGAGCAACATGACAATAATATTTAACTCATTGAGTTAAGTGTTATTTAACTGAGCCTATTTATAAAACCGAAAGTGCCTTGTGCCAGTGTTTTTGGCCATTTTGGGTCACCTTTCATGACACACAGGATATTTTGTTCTGACTCTGATCATGGAAAAAAAAATGTTAGTTTTTACCCATTTCCGTTGTTGTTTTTTTTTTCTTTAACTGGAGTACAGTAGAGGCCAGTTTCACTAAAATCAAAACTTTTTGTCCAGATTCCAAATGTTTTGCTCTCTAATCGCGATTGTTTCCACTTCCTGCTTTGATCTCTGTGGTGTATACCATCTCTTTATGTACCAACTTCAAATCCTACAAGGCCTAATATTACTCACAGGCTGTGTGAGTGTTTCCTCTTGTGCCAGCTGCTGAAAAATCACTTGGATGTATATGTGCGTTTATGTCACTCAAGCCTTGCTTTTTAAAAGATACGCTTTTGGCACACAAAAAGTTAAGGAAGTCAGTCAACATTCGCTACCAACAGTGAAAGTGGAACATGCAAATACATGACAGACATCTTTTCATTTGAATTAAATATCACAATTGTGCCCTTCTATCGGGAGGACATTTTTGATCCTTTAAATTCATACAGATACCACTATATAAGGGTGATTTGACATAGACCACATGTGTCTCAGTCATTACAGTCAAATGGCTTTGGCTTTCAAGTTTTAATTGAAAATGTGGAATTGGTCAACATTCTAATTGTGGCTCTTGCATTCCCATTACAAGCATGTCTGTGCTAGCGGGTGTTGAGGGCTTCTCAGTAACGTCATCTCAGCAGCATATTAATGTTGGTGATAAGTCAGACGTTTAATGTTGCCTCTTGAATAAAATGGAGAAAAAAATGCAGCCAAACTGTGAATTCAGAGTGCACACAGTCTACATTAGGAAGACTCTTCTTATTCAATTCCACATTGCTGTCTCTCAGCTGTGAATGGGCGATCAATGATTGCAAGCAGAAATACATTTGAAGCATCTTAAATAATGCATTTGCAGACACAATTTTAATACCCTTCAACTAATGAGTTCACTTAGTCAGACTCCATCTGTCAGTGTAGCAAAGAAGATTTCAATTGACATTGCATCATGCTGAGAAATCAAAGGAGACTCTCATTTAGCTATCCAGGCTGAAATGTTGCTTATTTAAAGATTTCCTGCTTTGTTGTTCATTAGACAGCCTGATGGAGAAATTCATGGGTTAAATCTTGATATGTTTGAACAACTCAGAACTATAATTTAATCAGCAACCATATTAATGATGATTTTTCTTTGGACAATCAAATAATTATGTACTTAATGGTTTGATTATGCTTTTCTAAAATGTATGGGTATAATTTTTATAATTTTCATCAGAGTGGCAACACGACTCATTGTAAGAACTTGGCAACAAACACAGGAAGTAGAACCCAAATGCACGACATGAAAGCAAAGTTTCAACAAAGGTTTTATTAAATGAACAGAAAACAATGGTACAGGGAGGGATGGACACTCTAACCTGGCTACCTGGAAATACAATGTAAAAAAATCCAACAAGGCTATTGAAATTACAAATAAACTCAGGAGAAAGGCTATGAAAACTACAACAGAAATCATCCTGACACTGGCTAGTAATTATGTGCCTGAGCACGGCGGCACATATTACTGTTCCTTCTGGGGGGGGGGGGTGCCCCAAGTTTCTTAGCAGTCATGGCAGGCTGCCATGAATGCTTGCAGTAGGTCCAAAACACACATAAATGATGAAAAATAATTAAAAAAAAAAAAAAAAACACAAAAAAAACACAAAAAATTCCATCCCAAAATCCTAAAAACACTGTGTTTTAAGACAGCAACGCGCTTATTAGTATCCAGGACGAGGGTTTATTTTTTGTTTTTCTTCTTCTTCTTCTTCTTATAGACGCATTTTTGGCAATTAATGCGGCCCGAACCGTAAAGTGCACCCAGACATGACATATCAAAATGTGCGTCTCGATCGCGCCACGGCTGCTATTACTTTTCTCCGTCAAAACCGTTACCATGGCAACGCTACACCCCAAAAACCACCGAAAAAAGTCCCATAGGAATGAATGGGGAAAGGGTTGGATTTCAAACTTTTCTCTTCAGCGAACAGTCACAGCTCCCTCATACTTTCACCTAGCAACTCCATTCAGCTTTCAAACACAGCAAATTTTCCTGGCAACATATTCATAATTCATCTTCAAATCAAAAAATGTATAGTTTATTCAGCATTTAAACTAATTTCAGACCATGAAATCTTCAGAAAATCTGAGTTTAACATGGGTGTGTATTGCATGGAATGTTCGTGGCTTGAGTGGAGAGCACTTTCAGAAATGTCAGAAAAAAATATTCTGAAATCGTGATTGCGAGGGCTACGTTCACTTCACTGACATAATTTTTACAGCAAAACGTTGGAAATCTCATCCCGGTCGTAGCAATGTGCCTCTTATATCTCTGAGATTTATAGTTTTGGTTCCAAACGCTAAATTAGGGTGACACCTCCAAAAATCTCTCCATTGGGCCCAATGTTAATTTTAAGAGAAAAAGGCGTGAGAAAGCAGAGAAACCTCATGTGTTTAACCTGCCGCTGTTTGCCTTCTGAGTGGGCTAGAGAGACAAAATTTGGACCGTACTCCTTCTGGTTCTTGATTTATTCAGAGGAGTTCGACAGGTCCGACTTAGCTTTAAAACAGTGGCAGTCAGTGAGAGCCAGTGTGGGAGACAGACCAGGGGCGCGCCTAGACTTTTTCATAGGGGTGCCCCATTGGGTGCCGAAGCCATGCAGGGTTGGCCAGCAGAATTAGGTGATATGCATGAACCTCCATCACCACAGCATCATTCATGTGCAAAAATCTAAGCTCTACTCCTTATAGTTTTTTTTATACGAGAGGTGATTTGACAGGTTAGCTTATGCTGATGATACAGAGAGTGGGTGACATCATGGATTCACACACGCGCACATTCATGCACACGCACACACACAGAGGATTAACTGCTCTGACTCAGACTCGGTTTTCAAAATAAAAGCCCCAAACTCCAGAGGAGTAACTGTTTCCTCACAGGAAGCTGTGGCTATGACTGTCCTTTCAAAGTAAAAGCCCCAAACTCTCATTTAAGCTTCACAGGAAACAAGGCGTGTTTGTTTGCAACATTAATCTGTAACAGGCACACACGTAGTGCGTGCTTCGGTGTGTTTGTTTTCAACATGAACCTGGGACAGGTGCGTGCTTTTGTGCAGGAGAGGGTCAGCATGCATAGGGCGGGGCCATGTAGGCCCGGTGTCGCGTGGGTCTGGCGTCATGTCTGCAGGCACATATTAAAATTTCTTCAGGAATTTTTTTCTAATTGCTAAACACTACTGCTGGGGAAAAAGGAGAACTGAGGTCACTCACAAAGTTGAGGAAAAAGGGACACTTAACATTAACAAAACAAAACGCTTACAAACGGTGAGGATCAAAAGGTGCAATACTAGTAACAAAAAGCGCTCACAAAAGTGTGAGGAAAAGTCTAAATGCAGAAAACACTAAACACAGAAGACTCTGGCAGACAAACATGAGGAAGACAACCACAGAAACGAAGAAACAGCTCGGTGAACATACAATCACTGACAAAAAGGGGGTAACCTGACAGGAGACGATGACGTGGAGAAAGGCTGGTAGACTCGGTACAGGGACACAAGATGTACTGGCACAAAACTAAGGGAGATGCAGACATAAATACACTGGGTAATGGGGAACAGCTGGAAACAATCAGGGGCGGGGCTGACAATGCGGGAAACACGGGGCAGGAAGAGTGAAGCTGAAACATAAGGGAAGACAATTAATTTCAAAATAAAACAGGAAATGACAAGATCAAGTGACAAGACTGAAATAATAAGCACACTTAACTTGACAGGTACGACAGTACCCCCCCTTTAATCTCAGGGTGCCTCCGGTAAAAGTCAGAGATTAAAGACTTGTCCAGAATGAACGACGCTGGCTTCCACTCCCGCTCCTCTGGTCCGTACCCCTCCCAGTCAATCAGAAACTGTCTCCCCCGCCCCCTGTTGCGGACAGCCAGGAGTCTCCGGACAGTATAGGCAGGTCCTCCATCAATGATACGGGGGGAGGTGGGGGTCGGGAAGTGGGAACCATCGGACTGACCATCTCTGGCTTAACTCTGCTGACATGGAACGTGGGATGCACCTTCAGGGAGCAGGGAAGGCGCAGTCGAACCGATGCCGGATTGCCCACCTTGGTGATGGGGTACGGACCGATGAATCTTGGTGCCAACTTCTTGGAGGTTTCCCGCAGGGGAAGATCACGGGTAGACAGCCACTCTCTGGCCGTTTTGGTAGGCTGGAGCTGGTCGTTTCCAGTGGTCTGCTGCTTTTTTCATGCCCACCACACTGCGCTTCAACACCCACACCCGATGAGCCCGCCGGACCAGAGCATGAGCAGACGGGACAGAGACCTCCTTCTTCATGTCGGGAAAAGCAGGCAGCTGATATCCATAAACACAGTGGAAAGGGGAGATCTTGGTGGCTGCTGATGGCAGGGAGTTATAGGCATACTCGACCCAAGGAAGAAGCTTACTCCACAAAGAGGGATTTTGAGTGATCAGACAGCGCAGACAGGTCCCCAGTACTTGATTTAACCTTTCAGTTTGTCCATTGGACTGGGGGTGATAGCCTGAGGAAAGGCTCACGGTAGCCCCAATAAGGTTGCACAACTCCCTCCAGAATCTTGACACAAACTGTGGTCCTCTATCAGAAACAATGTCATTAGGAAATCCATGGATACTAAAAATCTGACTGAACATAACCTCTGCCGTTTCCTTGGCCGACGGCAACTTAGGCATGGCAATGAAGTGTGTCATTTTAGAAAATCTGTCCACCACTGTGAGAACGGCTGTGTTACCATTAGAGCTGGGAAGCCCCGTGACAAAGTCCAAAGCGATGGCGGCCCATGGCCGGCTGGGTGTGGGAAGAGGCTGAAGGAGACCTGCTGGTTTCTGCGCTGCAGACTTGTTACGGGCACAGACGGGACACGCCTCTACGTACTCCCTGACACTCTTCTTCATAGCCGGCCACCAAAACTGCTGACGAATGAAAAACAGGGTTCTTTTAACACCAGGATGGCAAGTGAGGCGAGATGTATGAGCCCAATGTACCACCTGAGACCGCAACCCCTCAGGCACAAACAGCCTGTTTTGTGGGGCAGCCCTCTGGCGGCGGGTTCTCCCCATTGGCTTGTTTCACCTCATTTACTATTGGCCAAGATACTGCTCCTACCACACAGTTGTGTGGCAGGATAGATTCAGGTGTCTTGGCAGCAGGCTCGGGGTCGTACAGTCGTGAGAGAGCGTCAGGCTTGACATGTTGACTCCCCGGCCTGTAAGAAAGAGAAAAGTTGAATCTATGAAAAAACAAAGACCATCTGGCTTGGCGAGAATTCAGTCTCTTCGAATATACTCCAGATTCTTGTGCTCCGTCCACACCAAGAAAGGTTGCTGGGCCCCCTCCAGCCACTCCTCTAGCACCACCTTAACCGCCAGCAGCTCTCTGTTGCCCAAGTCATAGTTTCTCTCAGCCGAAGTTAATTTCTTGGACAGGAATACACAGGGATGCATCTTGCAGTCAACCTCTGACCTTTGGGATAGCACCGCCCCTATCCCCACATCTGATGCATCCACCTCCACCACGAACTGCCTGGTTGGATCTGGCTCCGAGAAAATGGGGGCTGATGTAAATTGAGTCTTGAGCTGCCAGAAAGCAACATCCGCTGTCGGCGGTCCACTGGAAGGGGGTCTGTGGAGAGGTTAATGTGTGCAGAGGAGCAGCGATGGAGCTATAGTTCTGAATGAACCGACGGTAGAAGTTAGCAAATCCTAAGATTTGCTGAACCTTCTTCCGGTTATTCGGAACTGGCCACTCTGCAACCGCCTTTACTTTAGCCGGATCCATCTGTATCGACCCAGAGGCTATGATGAAGCCCAGGAAAGATACTGATTCGGCATGAAACGCACACCTTTCTACCTTAACATACAGTTGGTTGGCTAATAGTTTACTTAACACTTGGCGCACACGTTGTACATGAGTCTCTGGATCAGGGGAAAAAATGAGAATGTCATCAGTGTAGACATACACAAACTTGTTCAGGTACTCTCTCAAGAGATGGTTAACCAAGTTCTGAAATACCCCTGGGGCGTTGGAAAGACCAAAAGGCATCACTAGGTATTCATAGTGTCCTGACGGGGTATTAAAACCCGTCTTCCATTCATCCCCCTCCCTAATGCGTTCCAGATGGTAAGCGTTGCGTAAATCCAACTTGGTGAAAATCTCAGCGCCCTTTAACGGCTTGAAAGCAGCTCACATGAGAGGGAGGGGGTACCTGTTCTTCATGGTGATGTCGTTAAGTGGAGTGTGGTCAATGCAGGGCCTGAGCGACCCATCCTTCTTCCCCACGAAGAAGAAGCCCGCTCCCAGCGGGGAGGAGGACGGCCTGATGATGCCTGCCTGGAGGGAGGTCTGTATGTAGTTGTCCATAGTCTCTCTTTCTGGGCCGGAGATGGAGTAGAGCCTCCCCTTGGGCAAGACCGCCCCCACTCGCAGCTCTATGGCACAGTCATAGGGTCTGTGGGGAGGCAGAGAGGTGGGTTTCGCCTTACTAAAGGCTTGGCCTAGGTCATGATAACATGGGGGTACAACATTGTCTTGTCTCTGTGGACGTCGCTTCAGGTGCGGAAGACACTGAACCAGTCTCCACCCCTACACCGCCCACTATGACCTGCTTATTACTGATCATACAATGACTCTGACACTCCTCAGACCACCCCTTCACCAACCCCAATTTCCAGTCTATCACAGAATTGTGATTGCACAACCATGGGTAACCCAATACAGCACCCCTTGAGTCAATACCTGGTTTCCCACTGAGCACGTTACCTGTGTCAGCTGGCGAGCAGCTCCTTCCTTGGAGGCTGCCTGGGTGGTCGGGCGTCTTTTACTGGCAGAAGACTCGGAAACCTTGACCGAGCAATCACTGAGATGGTGACCGGGTTGCCCGCAGTAAAAACAGAAGCCAAGCCCTGCTGTAGACGCCGCTGACGCTCCTCAGGGGTGAGCCGGGCCTGACCAACCTGCATGGGCTCTGTCTGGTGATCCGGGGTTGTACGCTCCACGCCTGCGGTACTGACGATCCCGAGCCTCAAGGTCATCAGGCAGTTCCTGTGGTCCGAGCTGGTCATGGATCTGATCATTGAGTCCATCCAAAAATGCCTCCACCAGGGCAGGTTCCCCCCAGCCACTATCCCTAGCTAGTGGGTGAAATTGAATAGCATAATCAGCTGTACTATTGCCTGGAGAGAGTCTCTTGAGTGCCCGGGCTGCCTGCCTTCCCGGTCATGAATGGTCAAAAACCTTGCGCAATTCGGCAATAAACTGTTCTAGTGACAAGCCAAGCGCTGAGTCCCGAGCCCACTCAGTAGTGGCCCATGCTGCCGCCCTTCCTGTCAGGTGGGACGTTATAAATGCAACCCGAGACTGTGGCATGTGGAAGGCATCAGGATTCATCTTGAAATGCAAATCACGTTGAACCAGGAAAGGTCTGCACAGTTCAGACTCGCCAGCAAACTTCGGGGGGGGCTAGGTGAGGTGGTGAGTGAACTACCACAGGTGAAATAGCAGCCGGCAGACTCTGGCTAGGGCAGGGGAGCTGAAGGGTGAGCATGGAGGTAGCTACAGTGGGTTGCAAAAGTATTCATACCCATGACCAAAACTCAATTTCTCAGAATAGAATAAAGCAAAAGTGAGTTTCACCTTTTTATATGAAAGGAAATAGCACAAACACAATAATCCATCACTGTATTTGTTCGTAAGCACTCTTTACTATGAATAGATTGTATAAGTCTGTATTTCATTGTTGCAAAAGTATTCACACCCCTGCAACAAAGATGTTATTTTGAATTGAAAATGATTGCATGCTACAAAACTATTGCCTCACAGTGTCACAGGACTGTATTCAGTCACTTATGACTTGTATAGGCTTGATTTCTCCCTATAAATAATGCCCAATAGTCACCTGTCCACAGTCATCCCATGCTTGTCAGCAGACAACAGTCATGAAGTCCAAGGAGCTCTCAGAAGACCTCAGAAAGAAAGCTGTAGAGATGCATAGAGATGGGCAAAGCTATGTAGCCATCACAAGTTCACTCAGTGTGCCAAAAAGTACTGTTGCATCACTGGTCCAGAAGTGGAAGCGCCATGGTACCACTGTGAACCTCCGAAGAACAGGGCACCCCACCAAGATCACGGCAAAAGGCAAAAGGAAATTGCTCAGGGAAGCCAGAGCAAACCCCTCCGTCACTCTTGAAGACCTGAAGAAGTCTCTCCAGGGTGCTGGGACTAACGTACACAAGTCCACAATATCCCACACTTTACACAAGGAAGGTCTCTATGAGCGTGTTGCAAAGAAGAAGCCATATCTGAAGAAACAACATCTCAAGGTTTGTTTGCAGTATGCCACCACACTTCTGAAAGACACTCTTGCAATGTGTGAATGTGTGATCTGGTCAGATGAAACAAAAAAAAAATTTTGGCGCAAAGCCAACACAGCTGATGATGCAGCTCACACCATCCCTACCGTGAAACATGGAGGTAGGAACATAATGCTATGGGGCTGTTTCTCTTCCTCCGGTCCTGGTGAGCTTGTCCGTGTGCAAGGGATCATGAATAGTACAAAATACATCAACATCCTGGAGGAAAACCTCTTCAAGTCTGCAAAAAGCCTGAACCTTGGGAGGAAGTTCACCTTTCAACAGGATAATGATCCAAAACATACAGCTCGAGTGACACAAGAATGGTTCAGGAAGAAGAAAGTGAAGGTTCTAGACTGGCCCAGTCAAAGCCCAGAACCAACCCGATAGAAAACCTGTGGGATTTGAAGATTGCTGTCCATCAAAGGTCACCAAGTAACCTGACTCAGCTGGAGCAGTATTGCAAAGAGGAGTGGGCGAAACTGTCCAAGGACCATTGTGCAAAACTCATTGCTGGCTGTCCAAAGCGATTGGACGCTGTTATTGCTGCCAAAGGAGCTTCAACCAAGTACTGATTGTGACTTAATGACTTAGTGTGAATACTTTTGCAACAATGAAATACAGACTTATGCAATCTATTCATAGTAAAGAGTGCTTACGAACAAAAACAGTGATGGATTGTTGTGTTTGTGCTATTTCCTTTCATATAAAAAGGTGAAACTCACTTTTGCTTTATTCTATTCTGAGAAATTGAGTTTTGGTCATGGGTATGAATACTTTTGCAACCCACTGTAAGTAGGTCACGAATGTTGCTAGCTAGCGCATCGACCTGAGCCGTCATGGTATATCTAAACTCTTCTTGAGGCGAGGACAGGGTAGCGACATTACGGCCCAAAGCGGCAGCCTGCTCCTCCTGCTGAGAGAGACTGTCACTGTGGGACGCGACTAGATGCCTGAGCTGACTGGAGTTGGCTGGGTTCATCCTGTCCAGTACGTTCTGTAAGAACTTGGCAACAAACACAAGAAGTAGAACCCAAATGCACGACTCAAAGCAAAGTATCAAAAAAGGTTTTATTAAATGAACAGAAAACAACGGTACAGGGAGGGATGGACACTCTAACCTGGCTACCTGGAAATACAACGTAAAACATCCAACAAGGCTATTGAAATTACAAATAAACTCAGGAGTAAGGCTATGAAAACTACAACAGAAATCACCCTGACACTGGCTAATAATTGCTGAACACTGCTGCTGGGGAAAACAGAGCTCAAGTCAAGTCAAGTTTATTTGTATAGCCCAATATCACAAATTATGAATTTGCCCCATTGGGCTTTACAATCTGTACAGGATATGACACCCTCTGTCCTTTACAAATGACCCTCACATCGACTAAGGAAAAACTCCCCCAAAAAAAACCCTTTTAACAGGGAAAAAGAAACGGAAGAAACCTCAGGAAGAGCAACAGAGGAGGGATCCCTCTTCCAGGATGGACAGACGTGCAATAGATGCCATGTGTACAGAATAACAACAATGAAAACACATTAACACTACATACAAAATTGTATGGAAATGTCCAAGTCAATATAACAACAGCTAATATACAGTATGTATATATAGAATTACATGAGAGTGTCCAAGGGGATGAAGAGCATCATCAAGCTATCAGCAAAGGATGAGAAGCATGTCGTCCTCTCCACCACGCCAACCAGAAGAAGCCTGGGCAGCACGTCCTCCTCTCCACCACACCAACCAGAAGAAGCCTGGGCAGCACGTCTTCCTCTCTCCACCACGCCAATCAGAAGAAGCCTGGGCAGCACGTCTTCCTCTCTCCACCACGCTAACCAGAAGAAGCCTGGGCAGCACGTCTTCCTCTCTCCACCACACCAACCAGAAGAAGCCTGAGCAGCACGTCTTCCTCTCCACCGCACCAAACAGGAGAAACCTCCGCAGGATGACCTCGTCACCACCACATCGCTCAGAAACAGAAGATGAAGCCTGACTGGTCTGCACAACCACTACCCCACCAGGTAGACCGGATCCATGGATACCTGTGAGATGAGAACACACAGGGACTACGATGCACAAAACTAATCTGCAGCATGTGCTAAAGGGAGGAAGAGTAAACACATCCTCTTCTCCACCACCCTAACAGATACAACCTGAGCAGCATCGCCACTTCTCCATCTCACCACCATCACGACAGACGAAGCCTGGATGACACCACCTCCTTCTCACCAAGTAGCCTCAGCTCATGGACACCTGGGAGCTGAGAGCACAGGGACTCCGGGGAAGAAGATGAGTTAGTAAAATGACTTAGTGGAGGCATCGAAATGAAGAAGAAGAGAAGCTCAGTGTGTCAGAGGAAGTCCCCCGGCAGTCTAGACCTATAGCAGCATAACTAAGGATTGATCCAAGGCAGCCTGAGTCAACCTTGGATCAGTCCTAACTATAAGCACTATCAAAAAGTAAAGTCTTAAGCCTACTCTTGAATAAGGGGATGGTGTCTGCCTCCCGGACTGAAAGAAGGAGTTGGTTCCACAGAAGAGGAGCTTGATAACTGAAAGCTCTAGCTCCCATTCTACTTTTATAAACCCTAGGAACCGCTAATAGTCCTGCATTCTGAGAGCACAGAGTTCTAGCAGGATTATAAGGCACTACTAGCTCTTTAAGATAAGATGGTGCCTGACCATTCAGTGCCTTGTAGGTGAGGAGGAGGATTTTAAATTCTATTCTAGATTTTACAGGGAGCCAGTGCAGAGAGGCCAACACCGGAGAAATATGGTCTCTTTTCCTGGTTCTGGTCAGAACACGTGCTGCAGCGTTCTGGACCAGCTGGAGAGTCCTGATAGACTTATTAGGCAGCCTGATAATAAGGAATTGCAGTAGTCCAGCCTAGAAGTTACAAAAGCATGGACTAATTTTTCTGCATTGTTTTGGGAGAGAATATGCCTTCTTTTTGTAATGTTACGCAGATGATAAAAAGCTGTTCTAGCTGTTTGTTTCATGTGGACGTTGAAGGACATATCTTGGTCAAAAATTACCCCTAGATTCCTAAGAGTGGTGCTCGAGGCTGGTGCAAAGCCACCTAGAGTAAATAAGTCATTAGGGCCAATTAGAATAACCTCAGTTTTATCTGAATTTAACAACAAGAAATTGTGCGTCATCCAAGTTTTTATATCCTGAAGACATGTTTGGAGTTTAGCTAACTGGCTGGAATCGTCTGACTTAAATGACAAATATAGCTGAGTATCATCTGCATAACAGTGAAAGTTTATGGAGTGTTTCCTGATAACATTGCCTAAAGAAAGCATATATAAAGTAAATAGAAGAGGCCCAAGCACAGAACCTTGAGGAACTCCATAACTGACTATGGACTGCATGGAGGAGTCATCATTAATGTGAACAAACTGTGATCGATCCGATAAGTCGGATTTGAACCAGCTTAAAGCAGTTCCTCTGATGCCAATTAAATGTTCTAATCTCTGCAACAGGATATGGTGGTCAATAGTATCAAAAGCAGCGCTAAGATCTAACAAGACAAGTACTGAGACGAGCCCATTGTCTGAAGCAATTAGCAGGTGATTAGTAATCTTCACCAGAGCGGTCTCGCTCTGCTATGATATTTTCTAAATCCTGACTGAAAGTCCTCAAATAGATTATTGTTCTGGAGGAAGTCACACAGCTGGCTGCACACTGCTTTCTCAAGGATCTTAGAGAGAAAAGGAAGGTTGGATATTGGTCTATAGTTGGCTAAAACCTCTGGATCAAGACCGGGCTTCTTCAGAAGAGGTTTGATTACGGCTACTTTAAATGACTGAGGTACATAGCCTGACAGCAAAGATACGTTGATCATGTTTAATAAAGAGGTGCTCAGTAACGGTAAAACTTCTTTAAGCAGTGAAGTTGGGAATGGATCTAAGAGACAGGTAAGAAGGCTTAGATGAGGAAATCAATGAAGTCAGTTTGTGGAGGTCTATGGGAGAAAAGCAGTCCAAGTATACATCAAGTTCTTCAATGACTCCTATGCTTCCTGTGTTTAAAGACAAAGCAGTTTCAGTCAAAGGCACAGTGTGACTGATTTTCTTCCTAATAGTTATAATCTTCTCATTAAAGAAGCTCATGAAGTCACTACTACTGAGGGTTATGGGAATAGATGGTTCAATAGAGCTGTGGCTCTCTGTCAGCCTGGCTACAGTGCTGAAAAGAAACCTGGGGTTGTTTTTATTTTCCTCTATTAATGATGAATAATAAGCTGCTCTGGCCTTACGGAGAGCCTTCCTATAAGCTTTCAAACTATCATGCCAGTCCAGGCGAGACTCTTGCAGACGGGTTAAATGCCACTTCCTTTCAAATCTTCTTGCTGCTTGCTTTCAACTGCGGGTGTGAGGGTTATACCATGGAGCCAGCTTTCTATGCTTTACTATCTTCTTTTTTAGAGGAGCAACAGAGTCTAGAGATGCTCGCAGAGAGTCTGCAGCACTATCCACCAAATTATCATTTTGAGTAGGACTGAAGTCTGAGCCCTCAAGTATATTGATATTAGGTATTGAATTAAAAGCTAATGGAATTATATCCTTAAACTTGGCTACAGCACTATCAGATAAACATCTAGTGTACATGGATTTACCTGATGGAGTGTAGTCCAGAAGAAAAAATTCAAAGGTTAACAAGTGATGGTCTGATAGGAAGGAATTCTGTTGGTGGACTGATAAATGTTCTACTTCAATGCCGTAGGTCAGGACCAGGTCGAGTGTATGGTTAAAACAGTGAGTTGGTTCCTGAACATTCTGACAGAAGCCAGTTGAATCTAACAGCGAGATAAAAGCAGTACCAAGGCTGTCACTGTCAACGTCCACATGAATATTAAAGTCACCTACAATAATTACTTTATCAGTTCTCAGGACTAAAGTTGATAAAAACTCAGAGAACTCAGAAATTCAGAATATGGACCTGGAGCACAGTACGCTATAACAAATAAAACTGGTTTCTCTGTTTTCCATTTAAGATGAGAAAGACTAAGAACCGGGCGTATAGTTTAATTTAGGTTTGGGTTTGATCGATAGACTAGAATCAAAAATGGCTGCAACTCCTCCTCCACGGCCTGTATCTCTAGGAATATGAGTTTTAATATGACTAGGAGGAGTGGATTCATTCAGGCTGACATAATCATCTTGACACAGCTAGGGGCTGGCTAGCTTCGGAAGCATAACTAGGACTTTGGATGGTGCGGAGCCGGGCTTCTAACTCGCTAAGCCTCGCCTCCAAAACCGTGAACATGCTACACTTATTACACGTACCATTATCACTAAAGGAGGCAGAGGAATAACTAAGCATGAGACACACTGAGCAAGAGAAAGCAGGAGAAGGAAGAGGAGAAGCCATGGCTGTACGATGAGATAGCTGCTAAGCTAGGCTATGGAAGTTAGTTGTTAGCTGAAAAGAGCCGCTGGAAAACACCAACGAGTGACAGGGAAAGTCTGGGGAAGTTTTAGAGTGCTTGATAGGGTTAGTACACTACAAATGTACGGTGGGACGTTAACCGCTGTGGATTAAGACAGTAACAAAACTATTTTTGTGGCAGAGCAGCTCAGAGTGCTGTAGGAAACAACAGAGTAGCGGCTGAGACCGGAAATGATGCAATACGCTTACCGTATAGGAGGAGCTCTGGAGCTGTCCAATGTCCAGTAAGTGATGACTGATAAACTGAGGTCGCTCACAAAGGTGAGGAAAAAGGGAGACTTAACATTAACAAAACAAAACGCTCACAAACGGTTAGGGTCAAAAAGTGCTCACAAAAGTGTGAGAAAAAGTCTAAACACAGAGAACACTAAACACAGAAGACTAACTACTCTGGCAGACAAATATGAGGAAGACAACCACAGAAACAAAGAAACAGTTCGGTGAACAGACAATCACTGACAAAAAGGGGGTAACCTGACAAGAATCAATGACGTGGAGAAAGGCTGATAGACTCGGTACAGGGACACAAGATGTACTGGCACAAAACTAAGGGAGACGCAGACATAAATACACTGGGTAATGGGGAACAGCTGGAAACAATCAGGGGTGGGGCTGGCAATCAGACCCGGGAAACACGGGGCAGGAAGAATGAAGCTGAAACACAAGGGAAGACAATTAATTTCAAAGTAAAACAGGAAATGACAAGACCAAGTGACATGACTGAAATAATAAGCACACTTAACTTAACAGGTACGACACTCATCTCAACAAGTTGTCAAAAGAACAATACGAGTTTCTCGAAAGATATTGAGATATTCACATAATATTATTCATATTTTTCAACCGTTTGTCATGAACTGTTAGTTCTGAACTTTTTCTGAAAACACCACTGATTTATGAACACACAGCACAGACTGGCTACTGATATTTCAGAGTTATTGTCAGAGCCCAACAACAAGACCTGGATGGCGGGTTCACAATGTGTATTCTGTCATGTCTCACAACACACAGTAAGTTAAGTTACCAGTCTTTGTCTGGTTTTCATATTGTCATGTTATTTCCTGATTTATTTTGTAGTTTCCCTGTTTGTCTCTTGTACCAGAGCACTTCGCTCCCTGACCTCGGCACAATCCCAAACCACCCCCTATATACTAGCCCTTCACCACGAATGAAATGGTTCGTGTTATATACGAAAAGTGAGGCATGAATTTTCGTGCATATCTCACAAATGACTGGCAACATGAGCAATCAGCACATGCGGGAGCCCCGAAGCGAGAGCCTTAAAAATGTCAGACATTCCTTTCACTGTCAGCAGAAACTGTAACATTGCAATGAAGCTCACACATTGAAATATGCCCTGACAACACTTCTAGCGATGGTTAGGGAGAGGGTTACAGGGTTAGGCTTTTGGAAAGAAAATGCATATTTCCCGCTAGAAATGTTATCAAAATACACCTGAACTCATAAACTGTTCCTCCGAGAATGTAAGCAATGTCCGCCATGTTTTCACAGAGAGAGCAACCTGCATGGAATGTCACATACAGGTTATATACAAATTATAGTGCAATACTTTTTGTCGTAATTTGTACGAATATTTCATGAGCCCAGCCTGTTTATTGTTGTTACTCTGTACACAAGATGTCTATTGCATGTCTGTCCATCCTGGAAGAGGGATCCCTCCTCTGTTGCTCTTCCTGAGGTTTCTACCATTTCTTTTTCCCTGTTAAAAGTTTTTTTTTGGAAGGGCGGGGTCCTTAGTAGATGTGAGGGTTATGGACAGAGGGTCCATGGTGGATGGGTATAGGACAGAGAGTGTCATATCCTGTACAGATTATAAAGTCCTCTGAGGCAAATTCATAATTTGTGATATTGGGCTATAAATAAAATTGACTTGACATGACTTGACTTATTTAAGGGCTGGGCAGTATAGTCAAACTCCACACTACGTGGTTTGGGATCACCCTTAATATGGAGGAGCTTCTCCGAGAACATGCAAACAGGGCGTATGTAGGGTGAGTGACAAGGGAGCAGTTTGGGATTGAGCCCTCAAGTCTCCCTGTGTCAGTGATTGTCTGTTTCTTGTGTACAAATAATTGTGTGTTTTCCCTGTTCTGTGCCAGCTCATTGTGTCTTGTCTGTGATTTACCAGTCTGTATATCCTTGTCTTGAGCTCCAGACAATTGCCTTGTAAAATATTGTTTCCTGTTTAGTTTGCTACTTGGTCTTTGTTAAGCATTATCCCATTTTGTTAAGAGAGTGCTTTTGTTTTCATAGCTAGGATTTATTCTTTTCCTCCTTTCTTTTGTCATGCATTTCCTTGTTTTGTTTATCATTGTTCAGTCAAACATTTTTTGTTAGTATACTTGTTCTGTATGTTTTTGCTTATATAAACACTTCTCTGAGTCATGCATTTGGGTTCTAGTCTTGTTTGACAGATGTTACATTTGCAAGAGCATTGAGTCTTGAATGAATAATCAAATCTGCAAATGTGTGCACTGACCGATATCTGTAGACAAATTTATGAATGCATGCATGGATCTGCAATTATGTAGGTAAAACTGCAAATACATATTGTATATTATTAGCCAAAAAGTCTTTTTTATTCTTATAAGAGTCAAAAATGCAGATAAGTCAACAATCACAACTCAGGACTCTCAATTGGCTGTCTTTCTATGTGTGACTTTTGCTACCATTCTAGGACTAAAACTACTCTGCTAACATCAGACCTTAACTCAGTGTTGCGTTGAAAAACCAAGAAAAAAAATCTTAAATGACAGAACAGCAGAGACAAAAAAAAAACAGATAAACTGAGAGAAAGAAATGAGAAGGCTGAGTGTTGCATTAGGAGATGAAAAGTGATTTGCTGGTTCAGAGAGTATTGTTGTCTATTTTGGCTGAGAAATGACTCGGTGCTGTTAAACGTGTGTGTCTGTGTATTACTTTGATTTGAGAATGTGTTTGTGTGTACCTACCATATGCTTCATCGTTTCTTTATGTGTTTTTGATCCCAAGATCATGGTAATCAGTTCTGTTTGGGGCTTGCGGTTCTGGACTTGGCTCTAATTATCTCCGTGGTAATTTTCACCAAGTGATTCAGCTTCACTGTTTGGTGCATGACACGTGGAAGAATACAAATTAGTTTCCTATGGCAGACAGCCCAGTTTGTATATTGACTTGTCTTCTGCCCCAGCTGGTGACTTCCTACTAGCTCTTTGATCAACCTAGCTCACACCCTATCTCCTGTCTCCCTTGCCGTCTGTCCTATTGTATATTAAAATGTCACCCATATTCTTTGTTCTTGCATCCTGTAACATGTGTCTGTTAACCACCACCTACCATTTGCATGTTATCTAGTCACCCTTTGTTATAAATGGTCCTCTGCTCTGGGTCAGTCTGCTGTTCAAGACCTGGGGCCTCATTTATCAAAGTAGCGTATGCCAGGAAACGTGGCGTACGCCAACATCCACGTTCACGTTCTGATTTATCAATAGTGAACTGAACGTTGAAACTGGCGCAGCTCCACGCCAACTTCATAGCTGCCGTACGCCAAGTTATGATGCTTTGGTCCATTGGCAACACTTACAGGTGATGTTGGGGAAACTGTCACTAGTTTGTAAACAGCTGTGCGCGGAGCTGTGACTGGCCTTGGAGCGTCACAGGAGGAGCCAAGCACTGCCAGAGCCACACAGGTGCTGACCACGGTCGGACACCGACCGATTTGGAGTGAGTCAGTCGACCCTGAGCCAGGCTATGCCACCTGTGTTGGACTAGATCATCCACACGTCAGCCAGGCATATTAAAATTCACATACAATGCAGTTAAACAGGTCAACATTTATGCACAATTTGCACCGATAGCTGGATTTCCTGATGTAAACAGAGCAATCAACTGTATTCATGTTGCAATAAAAGCACAGAACATAGAAATAAGCATTATACCTCCCTCAGATCATGGAGAGATGAAAGTAGGCAGACAAAATAGACAGTTCACATCCCCAGTGAGCCAACAATTGTAAACCAAAGCAATGCTATTCAAAGCCTGTGCCCAGTGACAGAGATAAGCCAGTCCAGTCACTCTTTACTCAGATGATGATTGGACAAAGAGAATATAAAATGTATGAAATACAAATGGATGTCTAAAGCTGGCCGTATACTCGCCATGTCTGCTAGCACGTGCAGTTGGTGACGTCAGCGGCGTGCTTAAACCATACACTGCCGCACGACAGATGTGGCAGCAGTTGCCAGAGGTGTCACTGTTGTGAAAATGCCTCCACTACCCACCGGCGAAGCAGAGGAAGTAGAAGGTTGTGATGGAATCCCTGGTTGCTAAGGATTTGCTAATCATTTACGATCATTTGCACTCTAGAAAACAACGAGTGGCTCATTTATTAAACAGGAATTAACAAAAGGGGCTGACTGGACAGCAGTGCTGCAGTCTGACACGCCTCCTGAATAGAAAGTCTTGTCGTGTGAACACTCCAGTTGCTGACCATTCCTGTAGCGTGAACACCTCAAAACGGGGGAGAAAAAAGTAGTGACTCCTACATGCTGTTTTGTCCTTCCCCATGGTCTCTGCAATTTATTTCCATGGGTTCTGCGCTCTCAGAGCATCTCTATGTTCCTTTGAAAAAGGATCATACAAATATCTGTAGAAATGAACCTGTTCGCCCAGCTTGGTTTCCAGCGCGTCCATCCTCTTCCGGCTGGTCCATTTCCTGTTTGGCATGTGCAAGACAGAAATTTTGTCGTGTACAAGACAAGCAGCGCGATGGATTCCCACGTCATTTTGACGTCACAATGGCGCGCGTGCTAGCAGACACAGCGAATATACAGCTGGCCTAAGTGTCTCACTACACAGGCGGAGCTACCAGAGGAAGGCGCAGTGACAGAGGCACAAAGGAGGTATTTGGGAATGTCACTATTAAGAAATTGTCCATACAGATCACAAACCATATCTATCCTGCTTATGACACTTCCATTAAACAGCCACTTGGAAGACCAACAAACTCCACCGCCCAACTGTTAGACCCATCAGGACAGAGACGACATTGAATATCTCCACTGCTGAACTTAGCAAGCAGAAATCAAGAGCCCCACTTAATGGTAAATGTAAATGGAGCAAAAACATAATTACTAGTTGATATTGTAGCTTCTCTTTCACCAATGAAACCATCAGAAACCATCTACAGTCATGGAAAAAATTATTAGACCACCCTTGTTTTCTTCAATTTCTTGTTCATTCTAATATCTGGTACCACTAAACGTATAATACAATGAACACAACAAAAAATGCAGCTGGTCACATAATACTTTATGTCCTATTTGACATTCTTAAGCTTAATTGATTCCCAGGGTATATAAGAGGCCATGTCATGTCACAAGCAGCACTGCACATGCAAAGGCCTAGAGTGGTTTCCTGCTTACATTCAAGCCGTAGCACAACTCAGAAGTTGTCAACTCTCACATAATGCCTAAAACAAAAGAATTATGTGAAGCAACAAAGGCAGCCATCTTGGCACTGCTGGAAATTGGCATGAGTGAGAGACAGGTAGCGAAAAACTGAAGATCTCCAAGACAGCCGTTCATTACAACAAAAAAACAAGCTGAACATGGCACTACCAAATTGCTACCTGGCCGTGGCAGGAAACATCTTTCTACCCCACGAGATGACCGTGCACTCATCCGTTCCTGTGTCAGGAATCGTCGTCAGACCTCCAGGGACCTTAAAAATGAGTGGGCACTGTCGAGAAATGTGACTTGCTCGGCAAGGACAGTTCGAAACCGACTTGTTGAAGCTGGTTTGAAGTCACACAGAGCACGCAAGAAGCCCTTCATCAATGAAAGGCAGAGGAAGGCCCGGTTACTCTTTGCTCGAGACCACAAGGATTGGACTGTTGATGATTGGGCTAAGGTTTTCTTCAGTGATGAATCCAATTTTGAATTGATGCCCACTCCAGCCAACTTACTGGTTAGGAGGAAGCCTGGAGAAGCTTACAACCCAGACTGTCTTGCCCCTACAGTGAAACATGGGGGTGGATCAGTCATGATCTGGGGTTGTTTCAGTCTGAGTGGAACAGGGCAAATGCAATTGTGTGAAGGCCGAATGAACCAGGTCAAGTACAGGACTACCCTTGAAAACAGTCTTCTTCCTTGGCCTTGGCCTGCTCAATCACCAGATCTTAATCCAATTGAAAACCTGTGGAAAATCATCTCAACTCAATCAACTCAAAATGGAGAACCACAAGCCCAAAAACAAAGAAAATTTGTTTGAATTTGTCCAACAGGAATGGGCTGCTGTGACAGCAGAACAATGTCAGAAGCTGGTGGAGAGCATGCCAAGACGCATGGCTGCACTCATCAAAAACAATGGTTATGCAATCAAGTATTAACTCTTGTGTGTATCATGTGTTTAAAGCAAACAGAAAAGAAAACATGGAATGCTTAAAAGTAGTGTTTTTGGCGGTACAATGCCATAGCTATTGATGTAAGAATTTAAGTAATTTTGGTTATTATCAAGAAAACCATGGAAAATTAATAATCCTTAGTTCTTAAATTAAACTCTCATGAGCTATTTTTGTTGTTATCATTATAATTGTCCAAACAAATGTACCTTTAGTTGAGCCAGGCATTACAATTAACAAGAAATTGAAGAAAACAAGGGTGGTCTAATAATTTTTTCCATGACTGTATATAAAACCATCCAAAGAAACAGTAAGGGCTGTGGGGGGTTGGAGGAATTCCTTTATGCCTATCTGTATCTGAATCCACTACAGTGTCTAAACTGAAACTGTGCCTTCCTTCTCACCTTTTTCTCCTCACAGATACCACACCCATGAACTTAGGGGGAGAGACCTGTTATGCAAATTGTACTTCATTTTCTACTGCACCCCAATGGTATTTTTCTTAGAAACCAGGCAAGAAAACACAGCAGCCATTATGGCGGCCTTGATAAGCCAAGACAACCCCAAATTGTAGAAGAAGAAGGAACCCATGACAGTATAGTGAACAGCATGTCTCTTTCAGTATGGGCCTCATCTTCCAGTGATATTGGGTTGATTAGGTCTACTGAAGCAGTGCCCCTCTTCCTGGAGTGCCACATGAGTCATTTAAGTTTACAACATACTTTGTTTCCAAAAGTAGAGGAAGAAAAAGAATTCTTTTCCCTCAATGAGGGAAATTATATTTTTTCACTCTGTTAGTATATTTTTTCAGTTGCACATTACACACACAAGTTATGAAACAAACACATGCACATGCATTGGAGGAGAGGTGTCAGATTGAGTGCGCTGCCCTTTATCTAGGCGCCCTGAGTAGTTGGGGGTTCGGTGCCTTGCTCAAGGGCACCTTGGCAGTGCCCAGGAGGAGGAACTGGCACCTCTCAAGCTACCATTATTTGGATGGGTCAGCGAAACACTTCCACGTTGTTATAATAAAGCTGACAGTTGACTGTGGAATATTTAGGAGCAAGGAAATTTCATGACTGATTTGTTGCACAGGTGGCATCCTATCACAGTTCCACGCTGGAATTCACTGAGCTCCTGAGAGCGACCCAAGAGAGATATATGTATAATCTTGTGTCAAAATAAGATTTACGACCTAGTGATTTATGACCCCCCCCCCCCCGCCCGCCATGTGACAGTCATGTGACACGTGACAGTCATGTAGACCCCCCCCCCCAACATGACACATGACAGACATGTGACCTATGTAAGACAGACCATATGATATTAATATGAGCTCATAATATTATTAGACACTTTGAATTAATTGCTGGTGCTCTCTTATAGTACTTGACATCCCAGGACCCCAACCTATGTATGAAATAACACATTATGAGTAGTAGTAGCCTGAGGATTAATGAAAAGCAAAGGGGGTGTGGACTCCTCCACACCGCTCTTTATTAAGAGCGGCGTTGTTGCATACACCATTGAGATCACCATGCCTCGATACAAAACTCGCACAAATTCTAAAGACACCCTGAAGCAGGCAGAGGAGCAGCAGCATACAGGCAATCTGGTTCCTGATACCGATGAGAAAGAGGTGCAGAATCTTAGACCAGTGACCATGTCACTGATTTGTGAGACCCCAGTCACCATCTACCATGAGCAAGGCTCACTCACGGATGCTCCGAGGAAAAGCATGGTGTTTCTATGTCGGACGCAGTCTCCCCCAAACAGTTCTCTGACTGAGGAGTGGTCTTTAGAACCGTGTGGACTGCGAGGACACTGGGGTTATGTATTCAAGTATGAGACGGGGGAGCTGTGGTTGTATCAGAGGGATGAAGGTGGAACACTGGGAAGCGACATAGCCACGCTGACCTCAAACGACTGGGCCGTGTTGCAGCTGGTGATACCGGGTCTGTGTCTGAAGGGTCATTCAGCGGATCAAGAAGTTCCTATACCCTCAAAACAAGCCCGAGTGGAGAATCCCGGCAACGTGAGTCAACAAAAGATCTTGTGCAGCGCAGTCTGGCAATCAAAAATCTCTGTTTCAGGTCGATGGTTCTTCCGAGCCAGTCTCAGGACTTCGCAAGGGCCCACAGAGGACTTTGTCTTGGAGTGTTTTAATTCAGACTGCGGCGTATTCCGCACGTTGATTGCCATCCCGATCGGTGTGTGGAAGGAAAAGATGGAAGAAATAGGAGGCGTCATTACGTCTCTGTTTCGCAGCTGTTGTAACTGGAATGACGTGGTAGCTGTAAAAAAACAGTTATCCTTCTAGACCCCTCCCCTCTTTACAATAAAAGGAGAGACGGTTGTGGGAGGACTGACAAAGCTTGGAAGACTGCAAACAGCATGGACACCATCAGACGCTCCGCTCGAGAACAAATGGCTACCTTATTGACTCCCCTACGGGAGCTCAGTCCCTCTCCATCAGCAGGCTACACATCTGACTCGGGTAATGAGGAGGGAAAGGACCTGGACTGCGATTGTCCACACAGCTTTTGCGGACAAGCGGAGCCCCATTCACCCCCGGCTCAGCAGCACAGAAGCGGGGAACTAACTTCTCCACCGACACCACCTCCTGAAGGAGGGCGAGTGAAACCACACCGCTCTCCATCTGTACCTTTAAAGCTGTACAAGGATGATATCCTCACAGACATGCCCATGGAAAATCCACCTGCGACCTGTCCATCTGACTCGAGCAATGAGGTTGAGGAGGCAGAAGAAACCTCACAGGTCATCACCTCCCCTCTGACCCCACCTTCCTCGCCTCCATGCTCTCAGCCAGAGGGGGAAACTCTCAATGATGAAATTGACGGCTGGATGTCATTCAAAGTTATCAGCCTGGTAAAAGCAGCCGTGCTCCATCTGCTCAACTCTACCCTCTACAAGTACAGGGGCGAGTGCTGCTTTGGATGTCAGACCAACCATCCTAGCCAGAGAGAACACCCGTGTTTGGACGTGCTGGAGGATGACTTCTACCTGAACAATTTTCATGGTTTGATGAAGGTGTTGTACACCCCAAAATTCATTCCTTCGATCCAACGCATGTTGCTCTTGTACAACATTCAAGAGAATGACGGAAGAGTCAAAGCTGTGGCAGAGACTCTCTTGCACGAGCTGAAAGTGGTGAGAAAGATCCACGAGAGCATCAGTGACATGTACGAGGACCTGATTGCAAATGACTTTGGAGCCCTGAAGATGGTGTCGGAATGGTGGGGTGGGAACTGAGTCTTCCAGCTGCTAAAATGGGAAATTCCTGGAGAAGAGCGGTGGCGTATGTAAACGGGCAGACGTCTATTCATCAATTGACGGAGCTTTTAACACAAGTTATTCAGCGTCGAGTTTCACAGAAACATAGAGACACTGAGGACGATGTTGCAGTCCATCATCTGGAAATCATTCTGGACAGAGTGCGTCTTCAAGCTGGACATACAACCTGGGGAGAAATGGTGCAAACCATCGCGAGTATGAGCGCATCAGGATTTTCAGAGACATTTGAAAAAATTGCAAAATACATGTTTCAAAAGTCCTTTGATGTAAAACCCAGTCATTTACTCACTCTGTATGCTTTGTTTGTGGACACGGTGACCCTCCGTTTGCAAAATAATCTGCCTGTAAATATTTTAACCGAGTTGATGATTTTACAACATGTTATTCAAGTAAATTTGAATCAGTCTGTTTTTATTCACACTTTAAATATTATCCATTATTTTAACCCTCTGTCTTCTCAATAAAGGAAATTAAATCTGACGCCGTCTCGTGTGGTCATATTGCGCACCCTCGTCACAATAAAAACAAATGAATAACCCTAAAACCTCACTAAAAGCTGAGAGTGAGCCGGAGGTAGGATGATGGAGAAACGGATCATGAAAAGAGTGTATTACAATCCGGCCCATCCGGGTAGCTTTGGTGGAGCAGAACGACTCCGTCAGGGTGTACAAGATGAAATGGGTAAAAAAGTCAAACTTGAAAATGTCAAAGATTTTTTATCAGAACAGGATGCCTACACTCTGCACAAACCCGCCAGAACACATTTTATCAGAAACAGAGTTTTGTTCCAAGGCCTTTAAACCAATTTCAAGCTGACCTTTGTGACATGCAAGCCCTGGCGGAACATAATGATGGGTTTAATTATTTATTAACGGTGATAGATGTATTTTCAAAAAAGGCTTACGTTCGTGTTTTAAAGAGAAAAACTGCCGCCGAGGTGGTGAGAGCCTTTGAGTCAGTCTTTAAAGAAAGTCAAATCCCGGAAAAGCTACAAACGGATGCTGGTAAGGAATTTTTCAACAAGAGTTTTGAAGCTTTAATGAAAAAACACAGTATTGTGCATTTTGCCACAGCCAGCGACCTGAAGGCCTCGGTCATTGAAAGATTTAACCGTACCTTAAAAACTAGAATGTGGAGATATTTTACTGCCAACAACACCAGACGATACCTCGACATTTTACAAGATTTGGTGAAAAGCTACAATCACAGCTATCATTCAAGTATAAAAATGGCTCCTATGCAAGTGACCTCTGAGAATGCCTCTCAAGTTTTTCAAAATCTGTACGGTACATTTTCTACCCGACACAGGGCTTCGGTCAAAATGAAGTTTAAACCGGGCGATCTCGTCAGAATCTCCAAGTTGAGAGGTGTGTTTGATAAAAAATATGAACAGAGTTTTACGGACGAAGTGTTTACGGTGGTCGACGGCATTCCTCGCACTCCTCCCGTGTACAAACTCCAAGATTATGACGGGGAAAGCATCGAGGGTTCCTTTTATGAGGCTGAATTGCAAAAAGTAAAGATGGACAAGAACAGGACTTATGCTGTGGAGGAGGTATTGAAACGACGTACGGTGCGAGGTGAAAAACAGGTTTTGGTACGCTGGAAAAACTGGCCAGAGAAATTCAACAGCTGGGTTAAGGCCTCTGATCTGAAACACATATAAAAAAAGCAGCTGCGGTGAAGGATTAGGATTAGTCATCATGGCGGCGGCGGCTGACGTTGGGTTTTACGTGACCCTCCCGTCCAATGCCTGTAAAGACGTGTATAAAGGTAACATCAGTTCTAGTTATACGGTGGACCTGGCCAAGGGCATCGAACTGACTGGAGAGTGGGTGGTAGGTTTGTGTGAAATCATCTACCCCCACACCTGGTATACTCTAAAAGCGGATCATGCCTATTTTGAGGTGAACAAAGTGACGGAGGAATCCCAGCCGTTGGTGATTCAAAAATTTAGCCGGGGAGGATACTATGACAAACCTAAAGAGCTCCTGGACCAACTTGTGCCTGCCCTCAGGAAATCTGACGCGACCGCCGGTGCTTCCTACAACAGCGTGACAAAGTGTATCGATTTTAAAGGCAATGGTCAGCACAGAATCCGCACATACGCCCCCTTGGCCTACATGCTAGGCTTAAAAGCGGGTGAGTTGTGGACCCTCTCCAACTGTAGCGCTCCCTACCCCTGTGACCTCAAAACCGGCACTTATAATCTGTTTGTGTACACAGACATCATTCAGTATCAGCAGGTCGGCGACAGTCACTCACCGTTACTGGGTGTCGTGAACGTTAAAGGTGATTTTGGAGATGTGGTGAGCATCAGGTATAATACCATACATTACGTACGTGTGTCAAGAAGTTATATTAAATCTATTCACATTGAGATTAAAACGGATCGCAACAGGTTTGTGGACTTTGTCTACGGCAAGAGTATTGTGAAGCTTCACTTTAAACCGGCAGCCTCTCTACACCATCTGTAAAAAAAAAAAAAAAAAAAAAAAAATGGCTCATCTGAGAGAGGATCCTCATCGTTTTATAAACTATTATGAAAGTCAAGCGGGAGGAGCTTTACCCGGTTTTTACGGAGCCCCCGTTATGTACGGTCGAGGGATAGGCTCCATTTTCTCAAAACTGTTCAGATTTGTGTCCCCTCTGCTGAAAAAAGGTTTTGCCATCGCCAAGCCTCATCTGAAATCAGCCGCGAGTCACATTGCCTCTGACGTGATAAAAGATAAAAGCGACGGGAAAAATAACCCAAATGGGTAAAAATCAGGAGGGCTCAGGGGGGATTATGGTCTTATCACGTAGACTGAGGAAGAGACCCCCGGGAGAGCGTGTGCTCACAATGCCTAAAAAACACGGGGAACGTAAAAAGAAGAAATCAGTAGCGAGAAGCCGGTCAAAGAAGAGGAAGTCTACCGCTCAGTCCGGCGACATCTTTTAACCAGAGGGGGAAAAAAAAAAAATAATAATTAAAAAATGGCCCTTTTGCATCAAAAATCACCCGAGTGCACCCTGGCAGAGCTGGATTTATTTTCAGCTCCTATGACGCAGTTGTCTATCGAAGATAAAACTTACACAGAGATTTTACCTCTGGCAGCCATTACAGATGGGGGACCCATAGAGTTTTTTATTCCTGGGGATGGTGAGAGGTATTTAGATCTGAACGATACCTTGCTGCATCTTCGCATCAAAATCACCAATGAGGATGGCACAGACCTGATAAACGACGCGGTCGTGGGCCCCATCAATTATCCTCTGAATACGTTTTTCAGTCAGTGCGATGTTGTTTTGGGGGATCGGCTGATTTCTCAGTCTAGCGCTACACATCCCTACCGAGCCATGATTGAAACCTTGCTCAACTTTTCTGGAAATACGCTCGAGAGTCAATTTAGTGCGGGGCTTTTTACAAAGACACGGCAGGAGCTATGGACTCTATCGTCATTAACAACGGTCCTAACCGAGGTCTCACCGCTAGAGCAGCCCTATGCGTCAATTCCAGGGAAGTACAGCTGTTTGGCCCCCTCCACGCGGATATATTTTTCTGCGAGAGGTTGCTTTGAACTCGGTGGACTTGAGAATCAAACTGAGCCGAGCCAGCGACGCCTTCTGCCTCATGGGACAGCAGGCCGCCACTCACCGTGTGAGAATACTAGGGGCCTCGCTGTTTGTCAAAAAAGTCAACGTGTCACCAGCCGTCCGCCTGGGCCATGCTGCGGCTTTGCTCAAGGGTAACGCGCTCTACCCGCTGTCCCGCGTCAATGTGAAAACGTACTCCATCCCCGCCAATTCGCGAGTATGTAACCAGGAGAACCTCTTTTTAGGAGCCATGCCCAAATATGTGGTGCTGGGCATGGTGCACCATGAAGCCTTCACGGGGAGAAGAGACCTGTCGCCGTTCAATTTCAGGCACAACGACGTGGAATATCTGGCCCTTTGTCAGGATGGAAAACAGGTCCCGGCCAAGGCCTTTCAACCTCGGTTTGATCAGGGCATCGCGGTCAGAGAATTTTACAACATGTTTCTCGCCACGGGAAGACATTTGAAAGATATACCTCTCAGCATCAACCGCGCTGATTTTAACGACGGATACTCGTTGTTTGTATTCAATCTAGCCGCCGGTGAAGACAATGATGCTTTGTCTCCCTTAGCCAATGGGAATTTAAGACTGGAAATGAGATTCAGAGTCCCCTTGCCACACACCACCACCCTGATTGTTTACGCCTGTTACGATTCTATTCTGGAAATTAATTCTAAACGGCAAGTGCTGGTAGATTACTACTGAAAAATGAATAATCATCAGCTGGAAAGTCTTTTGCACAGTCTGCTGGGAGATTTATTTTGCGGCGTGTGGGCCTCTGACCAGCTGCCGTTATTGAAGCAAACGTTTATCTTACCAGCCTACATTATCGTCAACACACACCCATCTCACCTACCTGGCGAACACTGGCTCTCGATGACTCTGGAAGAGGATGGTGTAGCCACCTTTTTTGACTCTTTTGGATTCCCTCCGGACTTTGCTCATTACCCCTCCACCATCTTACAGTTTTTACAACGTCGTTCAAAGCAAATATTGTACCACCATCATCAGCTTCAGCACACCCTCTCCACTGCGTGCGGTCAACACTGCGTTTATTATCTGTGCCAGCGGGCCTGCGGAAGATCCATGGACCAAGTATTGTCTTTGTATTCTGACAATGTCGTACAAAATGACCAGACGGTATGTGACTTTGTAAAAAAATACAGAGGCTGTGTCAGAAATCAAAAGGCTGCCTGTTTTTACCACCACACTTGCTCTCTACAAATGTTTAAAGATTGCTACCGTTTGTGAGTTTGTGTTTCATAAAAAAAAATTGTCTGTAGACTTGAGAGTGTGACAAATAAAAAGCTTTATTACAAAATCACAGTTTTTACATTTCATTTAGGGAGAAAAGTTGATCCAAGGGTTTTTTCTCTTTTTTCTTTTTGAGCTTCGTATGCCCTCCCAAGCTGAGGTTTTAACTTCTTCATCCTCTGAGCCCTCCACCTCTTCTTCTTCTCTCCCCTCTACTCTCTGAATTTTCTGCTTTCTCCTTGACGGAGTTTTGGTCAGGGGTTCGTTCATTTTTAAGCGGCGGTATTGTTCACGAGCTTGAGGATTATTCACAGAAGACAGGGGAATGTTGAGGTCCGTCAGAGTATTTAAAAAACCTGTCCACCCGTGAGGGGCTGGGGATTGTTTATATGGGAGTGAGAGATTCTTAATTAAATCAATCATGTGAGAACCTATTATAGTATTCCCTTGATGAATAAATTCCCCTTTTGAGGTCCATCCCTGTCCGTTTTTAGACAATTTTTTGAGGATGTACTCTGCATTCTTGCGGTTGCGTGGGGGGAGGCTCTTTAACACCTCACTCATCACATCATCGCTCTCGTCACCCTCACGACGCTGCTCAGTTTCTCTCTCACGACGCTGCTCGTCGTCGGGTTCATTCTGCACAGTTAAAGTCACCCGTCGCTCATCTTTTTGACTCTGCTTCAAAAGTGTGAGGTATCTCTGCAGCAGAACATTGTATTTCTTAATTTTTTCATAAGGAGTCAATACTGGGGCGTCTAATATCGCTCTCATTTTCACATCTAAATCACTTTCAGCCGTTTGTCTGATGGACGAGTCGGGTTGAGTCAGTCGGTTTAATTGGTGGGGTGGTACGAGAAACATTTTTTGCGCCATCTTCAGAGTCTCCGATTAATCTCTCTTGAATAGTCCTCCAAAAAGGTTGCCGAGGATGGGTACGGCTGCCGACAGCAGAGGAAGAAGAAAACCTCCAGACTGTTTCATCAACGTCTGACGTTTACGTTTTAATCCCGCCTTTTTATCAGCCAGCAGTTTTATAATTTTTTTCTGTCTTTTTAGCTTCTTGAATTGTGAGGAAGACAATGGAACGTTACCTTTTAAAACATTTATCGCAATCTCGCACAGCGCTCTCAGAAAGTCCGGGGAGCCGTGGGCGAGAATGTCCCTGTGTTTCAGTGGGGTGGCGTGGTACAGAGCTTTGAGCAAGGGAGCATTTCTTCTGAGGCAGGCCGACATATTCCCCCCGCCCTACTTTGTTTTGGGAACATAAACAGCTGGCCACTGGTGAGGAAGTACACCCGTCCTCAATCTGTATGATTCTGAACAACCGGGTGTCAGGTCCAAGATTAAATACCCATGATGACCTTTAGTGGCATCCTCAAAACTTTCCAGAAAAAAGGCTTTTTGTGAAGGAAAAATTTGATGAGCCAAAATGTTAATTTGTAATTTATCTCTAGGGTTTTTAAACAAAACCAAATAGTTACTGTTTAGACTCATGGTACGACTGTGTTTACCCCTGTGAAATACATTTTGAGTCAGCATGAATACGCTCATATTTCTGTGATGTCTGTACTGTGTAAAGATTTTAACCACTTCAGGATGATCGGAAGCTTGGAAAATAACATCGTCTAGGATAATCAAGTGGGTTTGTTCGGGAGGAAACACATCAGGGTCGTCAAAAGTGTCAGGCAGTCCTTCAACAAATTTGATCTTTTTATTTGTCTTTTGCAGCTCAGTGTACATGGGTTGGAAAGAAGTATAAATCCACACAATATTATCAGGCACAGAATCCATCACATGTTCCATATTTTCCAAAACACTTTTTACAAAGTATGTTTTCCGCATCCGCTAGGTCCCACAATCATACATGAAAAAGGTGTCCTAAATCTGGGGTCAAATTGAATTTCCTGCAGGCCGGTATGGTGTGACATTTTATATCCTAATAGCCAAAAGGCAAGGTTGTTCCGTCACTAAACAGACGCCGCTTGTCATACACCACACGAAACTTTTTGAGAAATGTAGAGTTTCTCAACTCAAACCCCTTCTTATTGCGCTTGATGGTGTGCTGAGGACTCTCTATGACATCCTCACGTGCCCCTCTGAGGTAGCCCTCCACCAACTCCGTGACGCTGTTAAAGTTTACCCGCTCACTGCATTCATGCGTCTGTGTAATGCCCTTGACGCGTAACACTACTTTTTTACGCTCTCTGGTCTGGTATGCGTAGCTTTTGGGTCCAGCGGCAGCAAATTCTTGAATGCTGTCCCCGTCCAGCTCATCCGTCAAATCCCCTAGATAATTACCTAGTTGCAGAGGAGTGTCCCCCTTTTTTACTACGTAAATTAAGCTGTCAGTATCATGGTAAAGGACATTTTCCCCCACTCGTTCTAAATAACTGTACAGTTTAAGACGTGCATAGGCGGTTGTGAAAGCCGCAATAAACACATTGTTGCTTCTGCCGGGAGGCACCACACAGCGCTCGTGGTAATTCCACTGGATCAAGGCAGTTTTGTCGCTGAGAAAATTGAAATGGTTAATTTTATATTGCCCTGAAAACATAAAGTTGAAAAATTGTTCAGGATCGCTGACCAAGGTGGTCTGAGCCATATTATTTCTCTGCGCAAACTTTCCCCAGAGACTGTTGAGACACAATTTAGCCACCTGTCTCTTGGCTGGGTTTACCTCAATGCGCTCAGCATCCAACTTGATACCCTGGTGGGCTTGGTAATCCCTGATGTAGCGCTCTCTGCTCTGCCGATCAGCCACCTCAGGTGGGTAACCTGACGCTTCCTGTTTGCCCTTGAGAAAGGTGTGCATGTACCCTACAAAGATGGAGTTGCTACGCCGGTCAAAGTGCCACACTTCAACAATCTGAGCCAGTCTGTAACCCAGCTCTAGAGCCTTGTTGAACTCGACGGTGACCCAAACCCCCGACAACGCCCTGTCTTTGTCACTGTGTTTGCAAGGACCCATTTGGTGATTGAGTTCAGCGCAGGTACGGCACAGAGTAAAGAGTAATTTACCTTGAGATGTTTTGTAAGGTAACACGGGGAAAAAGAGGCTTCTAGGAGGATAGACCACAGCCTTGATGAAACCAAAGTATTTTTGAGCCGCATCAAAGTTGCTGTGAATGATGGTGGGGTGATCGAGCGGGTAAGGAAAGCTGCAGTTGACATAAGGATAGAGGGATGTGACATCTACATAGTGCACTGTTTCGTCGGGTGCTGCCACGTACCTCAGTCTCACAGCGCTTGTTCTACCACCAAAAAGAGCTTCACGAGGGGTGAGGGGGGAAGGAGGTTGAAACTCCTCAAGAAACAACTTTAGCCCATCGTGTGATTTTTTCATATCCGTCCACTCATGTTCCCTTATGACGTGTGTGCGGACGTTGTAAACAGACTCTAGCGTCTGTATTTTGTCCTCGCTAGCCTGGTGCAGCTCTTCAAAGGGAACACCCCTCAAAGGGCAGGTGTTATGGAGCTGAAAACAAGATGGACAGCCGTGATAAAAGCAACCCTGAAACTCCCACACATGTGCTACACCATCAATTTCAGCGTACCCGTCTACAAAGAAAGGTCCGATTTGTTTCTCTCCCATGTTTAAAGCGTGTTGGATAAAGACATTTTCACTACGCGCGACCCATTCTAACCACTGAATTGAGGCATGAGAGTAGTTTTTGTGTTGACGTCGGTAGTTGTCGGGTGAAGGGATGGCCAGGGTTTTAGGCTCAAGGTAATTGGTGAGAAACACCTTCATGCAGGCTGAGGCGATGGTGATGCAGCTAAAGGGGTCCACGCTAGTGTCTTTGAGAAATTGATTTCTAAATCTGACACACCCCTCGGCTAAGATATCAACATCGTTGTGACAGTAGCGCAGAGCTTCTCTCTCAAAATCAAAGACGCCCTGACTCGCTTCTCTGTACCATGTGTAAAACTCTTCTCGCTGAGCCAGAGTCATGCGTTCTACACCATAATCAGACGGCTGTGGATAGGCTCCTACGTACTTTAGACGGCTTACCGTGCTAAAGCCGTGAGGAAAAAACCCTTGGTCTGATGACTGAAACCTAACGCTTTTGGCATAGCGCTGAGACGCATGGTGAGGAAGGACAGGGAGTCTATGAATTTAAGCCGGTAGTCGGCATCTGTCAAACTGAGAATTTTACTGCCCTGCATGATGAGTGAGGGCTCTATGCCCAGCTCTGTCATGGTTTTGAGAATCAAGTAGCTGTCAAACCCTTTGGCATTATGGGCAATAAGCGTCGCGCCCCTGAAAAGCGGTCTCCTGAAATGCAGGAGAAGGTCTCTCACACAGTCTAACCCATAAGACGACCATCGCTCACCCTTGAGCGTTTTGGTGCAGACTAAAAAAGGTACGTGCACACCATCTTGACCGACCAACGTTTCAAAATCGTAAAATATAAATTTTTCTGAATACTCTGTGATTGGTGGCAGAGGTTGAATGTAGCAGCTGTGATTGTTTGTGTCTGAGTCTAACGGTAATCTCTCACCGCAGATGTGGCATTTAACCTGTGGTCAAACGTGATCTTGAGGGGTCTTAGTATGAGCGATATAGTAGAATTTTTTACAACGCCGACAACGTTTCAACGAGTCACAAATACTGACGAACGCACCGTTTGAAGGTTTTTCTCTGGGTTCTTTGTGTCTATTAAAACACGATGGTGTTCGACACGTTCTGTTGCAGTCGGCGCAGACTATGGGCGCAAGCTTTTGACTTGTGCAGGAGGGGTCGTTGCAAACGGAGCAGTAACCTTTGCATTGATGCGTGTATAAATGCCCAAAGCCTCTGAAACAGTAGTAACAGACGTTTGTGACGCCTAAAAAGCCCTTGAGATTTTTTATGCCATAATAATGGTTTTGCAATAAATAGAGGAAAAGTGGATGAGAACGATCTGAGAAATCAGTCTCAAATTGAGAGAGGGGTCGTTGGTCGGAGCCTCTGTAAAAAACAACAATTTTGCGTTTTAATACAGTTTCAAATTTACCAATGTCACTAAAGGTGACGGGGGTTTGAGTATTTAGACCGGCGAGGCGTTGTAACTCTCTGCCTCGTTCTGCAGCTTGGCTGTCTGTCAGGCGAGGTTCTATGAGATGAGCCAAATTGATGGCAAAGCAAAGCTGGTCGTTTCTATTGTGAACAACGTACAGGTGTCGTTTTTTCTTTTTAATTACTTCGCAGTCTAAAGATTTTTCTAACCGCCGTTTTCCACCTCCGCGAGGATTACGTACTACCTGAACGACTAATTCCAGCTTGGCATCCGATACAATGTTACTGTTGGACTGTACCAAACGCTCGAGTAAATCTTCAAAAGCTGGTAGAATAGCGTTACCACCCTCGTCGTCGATGGTCAGTACCACATGCCTTTGCACATTTTCCCCAATCAGTTCCAACTGTATCACATCGTTCCTTCTCACGTCGGCTCTGATGGCTTCAGACAAATCTAACAGAATCGACATTACATCTTGGTAAAATTGTGCAAGGTCAGGCACGTTTCTGGGAGGAGGAACGGTAAAAACATGCCTCATTTCAATATTATTGAAGCCATCACGACACACTGTTTTGATGCTTTTTGAACCCTCTGTCTCATCAGGGGAGGAGGGGGAGTCTGCTCCACTCACATTTCCAGCTCCCAGTTGAACATGTTCCTGATCAGAATCGTGATTCATTTGCTGGATGTGTAGGAGAGCTTCTTCTAGTGGTTGGAAATAATTAGCGTCAGATTCTTCTACAGGTGAAACATTAGTGTCAGAGAGGGTTTGGCTTATTGATAAAGAATTGGATGGTGGCGCAATTTCAACAGATTCAAGAGGAAGATTATTTAACTGTTCCACAGCACTCAATACTTCAGAGGGAATTACAGCAGCATTTTCATCGGTTGGAAGAAGGATTTGATTTAATTCTTCTATAGCTGTCAATAATTCAGCGGAAATTACAGCAGGGTTCATCTTTGTACAGCAATAGAAAAATATGTAAACAAAAACCCATAAAAAAAAAAACTCACACCTTACTCGCGTGGATTCATAGCTATATCATAAAGGCAAGCCGACAAATTCAAACTTATCTGCACAAGTTTTGCATTAATTTCCGCCGGGCTGACTCCGCTTGCTGCATCCATCTGATGAGTCACTTGTTGATTGTGTGTATCAGTCTGAGTGCCGATGCTCCTCTGCCTTGGCTTTGTGATGATGGTTTGAGTCGCAACCGATGTGGAGAACTTTTTAGGCCGCTGTGGAGGATCCACAGTTGGGGTAGAGGGTCGCTTTGCACCTCTCACTGGAGTAATTGAAGATGGACTCTTATCTGTGTGGAAAAAAAGTCACTCTGTTAATATAGTGATGGATGTCATGAAAAGATTTTTTATTATTATTATGTATTTATATTCCCTGACACAATTTTGTCCCGGTTCAATTTCATTTCACAAACATTATACAACAGAACTCAAACAAGAGCCCATGCACTTTGTGGAGAAACCCATATAACTCCAGCCAGTGGTGGCGGTAATGCGCCAATTTCTTGTTTGCCGATAGTACAAGAAGAAGCCCTTTTTTTTTTTTTTACCACCCTCCCGGAATAAACGTCACAGGAAGGGACGAATGAAAATACGGAAATATCTCATCAGTTTGAAATTGTGAGCGGCTTCAAGCCGGTAAGTCATGGTCTTTTTAAATAATAACTTAAAACTTACCACGCTGACGGTTGTTGTTGCTTCCATCGTTGGTGCTGCTGCGGCCGATGGTGGTGGTTGTGTCTGCGGCACCTTCTGCGGATTTTCTTCCCGGACCGTCGGAGCAAAGTGTGCTTGTTAGCGGAAGAACCCGTTTAGGTCGCCGCAGACGGTTTGTTGTTGTTGACTGGTGTTGAAAATCGTCCTGCTCCGTGATGGTGTCAATCTCATCGCGGAAAACAGCTGGGTTTTCGGCACGGCTCAGGCGCTCCGAGGCTAATAAAAAATCTGTCGGTTAGTTTGAGAGAGAGAGATGGAAAGAGTATAATATATTGTTGTCGCTGTCAGACATGACGTTAAAAAAGAAAGATAAAAGGCATACCAAAGTCTGACTGGGTGAAGTTGATATCACCAAATTCAGCGGATGTCACTTGAAGAAAAGACAGACGACCAAACCGATATAACTGGCAAAATCAAACAATCGAACCTCCAATAAATAAGTCATTATTTACCTGGATAGTTGGGCTCCTGGTTGGGAGATGGGTGGATCTCTGCGCTCACTTTCTTTTCTAAAATAAGCAATGGTATATTTTAAAAAAAAAAAATCTAGTTTAAGTAAAGAGTGTAGTTAGGATTTTTTTCATACCGCAATTCATCCTGACAACAGTCTTGTACTGTGGTTGAATGGAGTGTCTTCCATGTGTCTGGGGATACTTATACCCAAAAAAGACGCAAGTACATAAAGAGTGTGTGTGTGACAAATTGCGCCTACAATAAAGTAATCATCCTGGCAACAGTCTTGTACTGTGGTCGAATGGAGTGTCTTCCATGTGTCTGGGGATATCACAATAAAGTGTGTGTGTGTGTGACAAATTGCGCCTACTATAAAGTAATCATCCTGGCAACAGTCTTGTACTATGGTCGAATGGAGTGTCTTCCATGTGTCTGGAGATACCAAAAGATGCAAGTACATAAGGTGTGTGTGTGTGTGTGTGTGTGTGTGTGTGTGTGTGTGTGTGTGACAAATTGCGCCTTCCAGGCCTACTATAAAGTAATTATCAGTTAGAGACCTAACTAACTGATCATTTATTCATGAGGAGGTCATCTGTGGGCCAGAGTGGGAACAATAAAGTAATTTTAGATGGTGACTGGGGTCTCACAAATCAGTGACATGGTCACTGGTCTGAGATTCTGCACCTCTTTCTCATTGGTATCAGGAACCAGATTGCCTGTATGCTGCTGCTCCTCTTCACACTCTTAAAGAAACGTCGTAAACATTATCCACACCCCCTTTGCTTTTCATTGATCCTCAGGCTACTACTACTCATAATGTGTTCTTTCATACATAGGTCTGGGTCCTGGGATGTCAAGTACTATAAGAGAGCTGTCTTCCACAAGACACCACCCCGCAATTAATTCAAAGTGTCTAATAATATTATGAGCTCATATTAATATCATATGGTCTGTCTTACATAGGTCACATGTCTGTCATGTGTCATGTTGGGGGGGGTCTACATGACTGTCACGTGTCACATGACTGTCACATGGCGGGGTGGGGGGGGGGTCATAAATCACTAGGTCGTAAATCTTATTTTGACACAAGATTATACATATATCTCTCTGACCCATTCTTTCACAAATGTTTGTGAAAGCAGTCTGCATGCCTAGGTGCTTGATTTTATACACCTGTGGCCATGGAAGTGATTTAGAATGGGTGAGCGAGTACTTTTGGTAATATAGTGTGGATGACAGACCTTGACCTTGACCTGGATGACTGAAAAATTTTCATCTAACAGCAACAACAGTTAGTTTAAACATTTTAGAGGCATTTACAGTGGTGAGTCATGCCAGATCCCATGGCAACACAAAGAACAGTGTGTTAGTGTAGATGCTGTAATAGTGTCAGTTATATCAAAATTGGTGTATTCTTTTTTCTTTTTGAAAGAAGAGCAAAGAATGGCACGGAGTTAGTTTCACTTTTGTTAATTTGATTGACAGATGCTTCATTCAGTCACCTGCAAAGTAGTTTTTAAAAGTGTCGGCCCTCTTCCCAACCATTTCCAATGACAGCTCCTCATGTGGTTATGTGAAGAAAGAATGTAAACTGAAAAAGTGTTGTAATAGCAGGTCATTCCTCAGCATCAAGGTCACCTCCTTCCCATTGTTGACTGGAGCTAAAGGAAGGGATAGAAGAAGAAGCGACTGGGACTCCCATGGTGGCTGGGTCTAATTGAAATAAATTCTGACTAAAGCAGTGACTTTAAAGACATTTTGAATCTAAGACTGTAGTAATGACACAGACAGGCCCAAAGGGAGAACAGTACTTTACAAAGCCAGAGGGAGAGGGAGGGACGAAAACGAGACATGAAAAAAATGAAGAGGAATGGAGAGGAGAGAGAGAGAGAGACAAAAAGGCAGAGGTTAAATTTGGAGAGAGAATAATTATTAAGAGAGCCAAGGGATATGGAGAAGCCAGAAAGACACAGAGAGAAGAGTTCAAAATGGGAAAGACTTTAAGAAAGAAATCCAGGGATCCAGGGAGGTTTTTTTTAAAACTTTTTTTATTTGGATTTTGAACACAAAACAATGGCTCAGTTGAGCCCATACAACAATACGCACACATACACATGCTAATTAATGTACACAGAATATGTTGGCACATCTGAAAAATTGGCCTAACAAATCTGCAACAGTGACATTAATCAGTCCAATATACATTGCCATATGCAAGAATCAAAGCACACATATCCCTCCAAAAGCATACAGGTTTAAGAAAAAAAGGGGGTCGTGATGCCACCAGATAGTAATAAATATATAAATAAATAAATAAATACATAAAAATTAAATTAAAAAAATAATTTAATTGTTTCCACTTTAGGTGAAATGGTCAATAAAAGGCTACCAAATTTTGCGGAATCTTCATATTTGATTTTTCAGTGAGAATTTTATTTGCTCGAGCTCCAAGTGCTTCATAACGTCTCGCATTAAATTTAAATGGGTTGGTGCGTTTTTTTGTTTCCAGTTAAGTAAAATCAATCTACGAGCCAATAGGGTTAGGAATGACACGATAGTCTGCTCTACGCTGCTTTCTAGTGTATCATCCATAATTCCTAAAATTGCTCCCAAAGATTCTGGTTTAACAGGTTTATGTAAAACTTTTGATAGCGTTTGAAAAACACTGTTCCAATATATGGTTAGTTTTGGACAGCTCCAAAACATATGCCCCAGTGGTGCTGGTAAAAATCCACATCAATTACAAGAAAGATCTGCTTCTGGGAATATCTTAATAAGTTTTTGTTTCGACCAGTGTAAGCGATGGATCATTCTAAATTGCAGGAGATAATGCCTTGCACATACTGAATGTTTATGGGTTTGAATCAGGGCTGTCTGCCATTGTTGCTCAGTAATCTCAGAGCCTAGATCATCCTGCCAGGTGGCCTTCAAGTGATCCAAGCTAGCAGTCTGTGTCAGGTCAAAAAGTTTAACATACAAATTTGATATAACTCCTTTCTTATAAGGATCTTGCCCAAGTATTACTTCCATTGAAGATTGGCACCTAACATAAATTTCTCACCTGTAAATACTTATAAAATTGAGACCGTGGTATATTGTATTTTTTCTGCATCTGATGAAAAGTTGGAAACACCCCATCAATAAAAATATCTATGAAAGTATGATTTCCTCTTTCTATCCAGTCATTAAATACTGTTTTATTAAATGAAGGTGCAGAGAACCAGATTGCCATCCATAAAATTTGCAAACTTGGGAGGATTTGACAATGACCCAGACTGTACAGTGGGTAGAGCCGACAATAACATAGCAGGAAGAGAGGAGGGGGAGCAACTTCCCTTTTCTATGTTAAACCATGACGGGGGTTGTTTCTGCAATCAACCAGGGAGGTTTTTGGTTTTTTTTTTGGCTTTTCATTATGCTGTCAAGCACTTTCTCTACTTAGCTCATTTCTCAGAATGCAAGATACTGTTGATCAAGGTCACTAGATCAAAAGTCACTGTCTGAAACTCATTCAAACAAACTGTCCATCACATAATATAATAAAAGGTGCTTCTGTGATTAAATATGAATTACTTGATGAGCCTTAAATCTAATATTATCTTTCTTTTAGTATTGATAGTATGAGGTTGCTAGCTATTACCTGTCTGCTTTATTCTGTATATCTGTGTAGTTCAGTTACTGCTTGATGAAGCTGAAACAAATTAAATACTGAAGTGCATAAATGAAAACATCAGTTCCTTCTAAAGCGATGCTGTGAATATGTTAACCATTATAGACCTGTATTAACTCTGATTTTGTGTCCATTCATTACTTCTATCTTCAATGATCTCTGTTTACCAGCACATTGGTTCACTTAAAATGAAGTTATAAATAATGACTACATTTTTGAAATATTAATGAGACCTAAATAGTGGTTCCCAAAAATAGGTTTAGATATAAAAAAAATAATTGTGTGGGAAATACCCACAAATTAAAGCTGACAGTGTGCACTTTATTCTCATAATGATCATGTCATTTCATATTAAAGGGAATATAGGTATGCAGCCAAACACAGTGTTGCCAAATTAAATCAGAATTTAACATAGTATGTGCTGTGTAACAGAATGTATTGTATCACAATGTAATATCCACAAATAATAATGCCGTTATAAATGTAAAACCCTTAAAACACAGAAAAGTCTACTTTTATTTTTTTTCTTACAGCATATTAATTACGTGTGTGATTGTGATGTAAGATGTAAGTCTTGGTCTTGGCCACCATTCGCTGATTTCTTAAATTCTTCATCACCGGAAACACGAATTTACCCTTAGTGGGGCCTACGATCGCGCCGGCGTGATCACATTTTTATTGTAAATACTTGTATGTAGTGTTACTTTATTTCAATTTTACATTTACATATTCACATTAGCAACCTATATTTAGTTTTTCAAGCTCTAAAACTCGATTGAACATGTTTGTGGTTTTTATTGTAATAAATACTTTTTTTTTTCAATTTGAACTTGATGATTTTTGTGTATTTTTGGCCCAATATGTTAATGAAGTAGGTTATAGTGAAATAATAAATATAGATGAATTAAAAGATACCAAGCATGGGCATGTTAAAGCTGCAATCTATGGTTGTGTTCAGAGACACTTTTTCCTCTACTGGGTGAAATGGTCCTTCCACTCTGAGAGCAGTCAATACATTATGTGTTCAGTGTGTTAAGCCAGTGACTGAACACTCCCAACGTCTGAAAGCCAGAGGGCAGGGCCCCACCAGCGATGCCACAGAGTGTGGATCCACCCTTATACCGTATTACTATATTTCTCCGATCCCTGACGAAGAAATATTCACCCTACAGCGTGCATGAGTGCAACCCTGAGTATAGTGTGGTGCATTAAAAGGCCCCGGAATCCAGGCCCCCAGCCAGCACCTATTGGAACCCCTGCAGAGCGAGCTGGAGCCCACCCCCGGGATGGCCCACCAGGCCCCCCAGCCCGCCCACGCAACGGAGGGCCCCAGGCCCCCTGAAGGGAGGGGGAGGAGGGGAAGAGGGGCACGGAGGAGCAGGCAGGGAGGAGAGGGGGGACGAGGAGGGAGGAGCATAGGGGCGGGGGAGCAACAGGAAGGCCGGCCCACCCTAAACCCCAGGGCCCTCCGCAGTGCCCAAGGAGCGACCAGCAGCAGCCAAAAGAAGAAAGAAGAAAGGGGGAGTGTGAATTTGATAGCCTTATTTGGAGAGGTATGTTAAGGGAGGAGGTTTTCATGGTTCCATACGTGGTTTTGGTTTGGTGGACTTTGTTTTGGGTTTAGATGAATTAAGATTTTGTTCCAAGTATCATTAAAGACAGACAAATTGTTCCTTTTGTGAGCAGATTTTTTTTCTATTGAGATGCATTCTGTGAGAGAGTGGAACCAATGGGAAATGTGGATCAAATTTTTAGTTTTCCGATTTTTGAATATCATTTTCTTTGCGATACTTAGAGAGACCAATAATGTTTTTTTGTATTTGAGAGGGAGGTTGATTTGTGTGGTGTCTCCTAGTAGGCAGAGTGATGGGGACAATGGGATTCTGCAGTCCAAGAAAGTAGAAAGATTTTCAGTGACAGCTGTCCAAAAAGTGCAAACTGGATGACAGACCCATGTGGCAGTCGTCTGTGCTACCTTCTGTGCATTGTAAACAGATGTTTCTGTCTGTTAATTTCATTTGGAACATTTTATTCTGGGTAATGTGCTACCTGTGGATCGTTTTATACTGTATTAACTGTAGGTTTGTGTTGGTGGTCATGGAGAAGATATTTTCATTAATTTGTATCCAGAAATCAGGGTTGGGAGACAGAGCCAGGTCGTTTTTCCATTTGGTGGTTGGGAGTGATATGGTGGTGTCTGTGCTAGAAATAAGTTTATACAGATTGGAGGTGATTTTTTTTTTTTGTTTTTTTCATTTCATTCACAAATCATTTCATAATTTCATAATTTTTTTTCCATTAATTTAGATGTTTGGAGTGTGTTGTTTGCTATCTTAATTTTAGATTTGATTACGGATTTTAATTGATGGTATTGTAGACTCTGTTCGCTCCCAACCCTGTATTCCTGGGTTATAATATCAAATGAAATGAATTGATTGTTGGGAAAGAGGTGGTGGACATTTGGTGCCATGTTTGAAAATGGATAGGGATGCTGCCTAGCTTGAAATCAGGGTTGTGCCAGATTGGGGTGTATTTACATGGGGCAAGTGATGATTTAGTGATTTTGTTGGTTTTCCACCAGGCTGTCAGAGTTGTGTGGATTGTAGAGTATTTACAGTAGCTCAGTTATTGGATTGATTGTGGTAGGAAGGGAAAGTCTGTGACTGAGGTTGTTTTACACATACTTTGTTTTAGGACTACCCAGGGAATATTGTGACTTTTTTTTGTGTCCATTTGAATAAATGCAATTGATTTGAGAGGAAGCAGAATGGAAAATTTGGTGAATTCTAGTCCACCTTGTGATTTTTTTATTTTGTAGTGTTTAAAGTGTTGAAAGTGAGATCCTTGGCTTTTTGTTGTTCCAATAGAATTGAGTAGTCAGTGAATCTAATGTTTTAAACCATTTGTCCGTAGGAGAGGTGGGAATCATTGAAAACAGGTAAGTGATCCAGGGTAGAATTTCCATTTTTTTTGAGGCTATTCTTCCAATTAGGGTGAGTGGTAATTTAGTCCAGCGTTTGAGGTCCTCTTGTATCTGTTTGATTAAAGTAATTGTATTTGAGATTTGAGGTGTAATTGAGATTGAATAATTCTGACAGCCTGGGAGAGATGTTGATTCCCAAGTATTTTATATTGCCAGTGTGAAGTGGAAGGGAATGACTTTGGGCTGCAGAATACCAAGTATCTTCTGATAATGGTAAAATAGTTGATTTATTCCAGTTTATTGAGTAGTGAGACATGATCGAGAAATTGTTAATGATATTGAAAGTTTCCTGTAGTAATACTGAGGGGTTCTGTAAGTATAAGAGGGAATCATCTGCATATAAACAAAGTTTGTGTTGTGTACTGGCTTTCAATTCCTTTGATTTTTCTATTTTGTCGTATAGCTGCTGCAAGTGGTTCAATGAAAATGGCAAATAGAGATGGTGAGAGTGGGCATCCTTGCCTGGTTCCCTGGTGAAGTGCGAAGTTAGGTGAAGTAATCCTATTTTTGATTATTGTGGCCTTCGGTGAAGTGTAGAGAATCTTATTCCAGTGGATGAATGACTCTCCAAAGCCAAATTTGTGCAGTGTGCTAAATAGGAAGGACCAATTAACTTTGTGAAATGCTTTTTCGGCATCTAATGATACAATTATTGTTTGATTCGGCTGATGTTGTGATAAATTGATTAGGTTAAACAGTCTACGGGTGTTGTCTGAGGCATGTCTGTTTTTGATGAATTCAGTTTGGTCAGGGTGGATTAACATGGGGGTGACTCTTTCTACTCTGGATGCTAGTGTTTTGCTAATGATTTTTAGATTAGAATTGATTAGTGAGATTGGACGGTAGCTGAAGGGGTGTGTTGGATCTTTATTTGGTTTTAATACAAGTCTTATGACTGCTGTATTCATATGGGTTGGTATGGTGGAGATCGTTTTGATTTCTGTTGTGACTTTGAAAAAAAGTGGTAACAAAATATCCCAAAAATGTTTGTAAAATTTAGCTGGAAATCCATCAGGACCTGGTGATTTATTGTTTGGCATCTTATTAAGAGCTTGATTGAGTTCTTAAATAGTGATAGGTGAGTCCAAATTATTTACTTGTTCATTGGATAGTGAAGGTAGTTTCAAATTATTAAAAAAATGTCTATTTCTGATTGGTGGGGTTCGTGGTCTGAAAAGTAGAGATTGCTATAAAAATTATAGAATACATTATTTATTTCCTGTGGGTTTTATGTGGTGTTGCCTGTAGGTTCTAGTATTGATGGTATAAGTGCTTTTTCTTTCTTATGTTGTAATAAGTTTGCTAGGAATTTACTTGATTTATTACTGTATTGAAATTTTTCATATTTTAGCTGTTGGATAAGAAATGGTATTTTCTTGTGTATGAAAGTTTCAAGTTCCATATTGAGCAGTCTCAATTCATTTTGTATTTGTTCATTGGCGTTATTGGCATATTGATTAGTTAGGTGTTTAATTTGTTATTCCAGATTATTTTCCAATTTCTGTCATCTAAGAGAAAAGTATTGAAACACTATCTTGCTGGTTTGATTGGTGATTGAGTATTTATTGATAGTGAAATTGGAGTGTGAATGGATTTTGTTTTCTTGGATATGTTGCATGAGTGAGTTGCTTGCAAGGAAAAAATCTATTCTCGAGTATGATTGATGCACAGGGGAGAAATATGAGTATTCTTTCAATGATAGGTTTGTTCTTCTCCAACTGTCGCAAAGTCCATATTCCTCCATATATTGTTTTATGTCGGTGGAGTGCCAGTTTGTTAGGTTGCTTGATGTATTAGAATGATGATTAATGACAGTGTTAAAGTCTCCAGCCAATATAACATTTGTGGATTCACGAAATAAAGGGAAGAAACTATGAAAAAGGTTGAATAGTCCTTGTTGGGGCCATAAATGTTAGCTAGGGTGAAGGTAGTGTGGTTGATAGATATATTAATGATGATAAATCTTTCTTCTGGATCCCTCTCTCCTCCTTGCTGTTGCCGGAAATGTCCAGCACACTTTGCAGAAGTCGAGAGTTAGCTGGAGAATCTATTCTGTAGGGAACATTGGCAGAGAAAATGAAGCCAAAAATACCACTTCCAGCATTACTTCTGACGGCTCTCAATGCTAAACAGGAAGAGAGAAGGGGGGGGGGGGCAGAAAAAGCTGTGACAAAACTATGAATAAAACTAAGAAGACAAACCGTAGTCAACATCAGTGGAGACACTGAGGCATCCAAAGGGACAGAAAAGTGATGCAGAACTTTCTGCTTTTGTTCCGTTGGACAGGTAATTATTTGTTGATGTTTGATGACCTGTTTTGCTTGACAATCAATCCTTCCTTTTCTGTTCAATTGCCATGAACAAGAATGATGCTTATATATTTGTGTTTTTCTTTTCTATTCAGATGTTATCAGATGTGATTCTGTGTATTCTATTGCAGAGTGTTCAAATTACTGGTCTGTCCCTATTTTCAGAAAAGAGAAAAACTGACAGGTCATACAAAGACAACGTCATGCTTTGGTATTAATAGCTAGTCTGTCTTTTATGTGTGTGAAAGACAAAGAAGGCCCCCTATTCAAATAGTAATTGCTCAGAGTTAATCATTGTTGCCTGCGTGTCATGAGACTGGGCAAATTTTGCTTTGGGGGAAAATTAGAGTGTGATTGTACAACAGCGGTCGTCACAAAAGTCAGGCATCAAATTAAAGCTAAAAGAAAGTAGTACAGGGATTTTATTGCACAGGATTCATTAGATTTCATAGTTTGGCACAGAAACCAATGCACCTGGGAAGACCATTTAAGAGCTTTGGTCAAAGGGGAATACCGCTTAATTTCTGAATTCCCACATGATTCCTACCTTTTTATTACCACTCAGTCTTTAATTGATTTCATAACTTCCCAACCAGAAATGTTTCATAGCTGCAGATGTTAAGTTTCAGTCTGGGGGAATCTAGAAAGTGATGTGGACATCGTGAAGAAGCCAGGTGTCAAAGAGAAGGTGGAGACAAAGAAGCTGGAGTGCTCTGTGAAAAATGCAATTTATTCATTACACAGTTTAACACAGAAAATTGTGAGGGTCAGGGATAATTCAGGAAGTCAGGGACTGTTTGTGAACGTGGTTCTATTTTCTCATTATTTACATAATGAAATAAAACACCTATTAGATAATCAGTGAAATGCTGAATATCATCATAAGCAACATTAGTCAACTAATCGACATATCAGCAAGTTGTTGACTAATAGCCTAATTGGTCAATAATTGACAGAACAGAGAGCTGTTTGGGATGGAAGGGAAGGGGCCATTTGTTTGTCAAAACTACATCTTGACTTACAATAACAAGTATTTAGAAAGTTATTTTATGCATGATGCATTCAACATTGAAGCAATCATCCCATTAATTAATAAATTGTTGAGTCACCCTAAACTGTAATAAAATTAGGAGGAAACAGTTGTGTGAGCTTCTTAATATATATCTGACCCAAATTGCGCTCAGGTTTTCATGATAAACCAGTTATTACATTATGAGTTTTATTATTTTTTATTACATAATCAACTCTTACAAGGCTTCATCTTTTGGTAATGTGCAATGTGATGGTAACAGGGACATTCTGCTGAGGCTCTCCTGTTTGGTGTGGTGGAGAGGAGGACACCCATACGGAAAAGAAAAAGAAAAAAAATATTTAAAAAATGTACTGAAATTCATGAATAGTGTATGATTTACTCTTGAAAGTGCCACTTTTACATTTTTTTTCATACAAGATAATAAAAAAATGTATAAGGATATTGTATGTATCATTACTGTCATATATTATTCTGATAAATACCCAAATCATACAAGTTTCATTTTGTTTAAATTTACTAAGGATCTTATATTTGCATTCACTGTTGTATGCTTTACATACAAGTTTCATTCATGAAACTTGAAGGGAGTTTCACTCTAATAATGTACATCTTTTTTAGGAAATGCTAACGGAATGTTTAAAAGTCATGGCTTCTTAGTGTGATTCTTAGTTTTTAGTGTCCGTGGAGATACAGCCAAGGGTCCATGTTCATGCTGCATGGATCTCAGATTAGACATTAATTATATGTGCCACTTGAATGATGCTCACACTTCTGCTGCGTCGAAAGTATGTGTCACACAAACACACACACACATTCATTTTTTTTTTCACATCAGTGATGCTGTTAATTTTTTACCCTTTATGGATGTCCTAGACAAATCCAGGGACACCTAAAAAATCAAAAACACAATTGCCACTAATTTAACAGAATTCAAAACTTTTTTCTCCACAAAGACTTGTGGTCACTTATGGGCCTTTTTCTTTACCTTCCTCTTGATCCAGTCGGTATGTTTTGTTTGTCTCACACTAAGGAGTCTCCTTTCTAAAATATGTCATCACATCCCGATTGTTGTAATCATCTAAATATTGAGCCATGACACTAAAAATCCTTGAGATAACACTAAGATACACTTTCTGTCCTCACAGGAAGAGAAAATCTACCCACATTATTTATAGGGGTATTATAAGTAAATTTAAGTTGTCTAATACCTTAAAAACCAAATCAGTCAAGCTTGTGTAACCACAGACATTTAACAAAAACCCAGTCACAAAAAATATTGAGCTTAGTGTTCCAACCCCTGTTCAGTCAATCAGTTTCGCTGTACTTTATTTTTCAGGGCAGAAACTCTGTTTGACAAAACATTTACCTGCTTTCCAGTCTTGGTTTCTGAAGGCTTCAGCTTCAGCAGTAATGAAGTGCAGCATTTGGTTCAACACAATACATTTTCTTAAATGCCTTTCCACAGCAGCACATTCCTCTGGGGTCCAGCCTCTTTTGAGAGCAGTTTGTTTATCTCGGAGGAGCACAAAGAACATGTTATGGTTTAAAAAAAAATAATAGGTCTGTGGAGTCTCTTTGAATTTACATGCCCATATATCCAGGTTTTCATACAGTGTCAGTTTGTGACCACATGGTACACTTGATAATTTTTTGTCTTCTTCTTACTTCCTGTCTCCTATAACAAATACAACAAAATTCATTTTTTTTAATTATACCTTAACTGTCCTATTTAATTTCTGAATATGTAGACCTTTTCACAGTTTTCAACATGAACTCTATTTTTAATGTATACCAGTTTATTAGCTGACCAGCTTGCTAGCTTGCATAGTCAGAATCAGAATCAGCTTTATTGGCCAGGCCTGTTTTCACACACTAGGAACAGCAACAGCAGCACACAAGGTAAAGAAATAATAAAATATGTAAAAGAAAAATAACAAACTAGCAGCGGCTCAGCTAAACGTAACATGACTTATACTGTGTGAGAAGCAAATGACGTTATTCCTGTGTCTACTTGTTTTGGCGTACATTGCTCTGTAGCACCTATCAGAGGGGAGTTGGAACAGGTTATGGCCAGGGTGTGATGATCTATAGAGATGCTTTCCACCCATTTCCTGACTCTGGACACATACAGATCCTGGATGTAGGGCAGACTGGTGCCAATGATTTTTTTTCTGCAGTCCTAAAAGTCTGTTATTTCATCCTGTCCTGTTTGGTGGCCGACTCGAACTACACAGTGATGGAGGAACAGGGAAGAGACTGGATGATGGCGCTTAAAACTGGATCAGCAGTTCCTGATCCTCTGCTGGGCCTTTTTCCTGATTGTGTCGATGTTGGCCTCCCACTTCAGGTCCTGGGAGATTGTATATCCGAGAAACCTGAAGGTTTCCACAACAGACACTGTGCTGTTGGACAAGGGGGTAGAGTTGGGGGTTTCTCCTGAAGCCCACTATTACAGTATCTCCACATTTTTCAGAGCATTCAGCTCCTGGTTGTTCTGACCGCACCAGAGGGCCAGCTGTTCCACTTCCTGTCTCTACTCAGACTTGTCACCGTCTCTAATGAGGCCGATGACAGTTTCTGTTGGCCACAAACTTAAGGAGTTTGACAGTAGGGTGTCCTGAGGTGTAGTAATTTGTATAAAGAGAGAAGAGCAGTGGTGAGAGCACACATCCCTGGATGGCGCCATTGCTGGATGACCGGGTGCTGGATGTGATGCTCCCCAGCTGCACCTGCTGCCTCTTATTAGTCAGAAAATTTGTAATCCATTGACAGGTGGTGGCTGGCACAGAAAGCTGGGAGAGTTTGGAGTGGAGGATATCCGGGATGATGGGGTGAAACACCAAGCTGCAGTCCACAAACAGGATTCTTGCATATGTCCCAGGGGAGTCAAGGTGTTGCAGAATGTAATGCAGTCCCATGTTGAATGCATCGTCCACCGACCTTTTTGCTCGGTAGGTAAACTGTAGAAGGTCCAGCAGGAGGCCTATGATGTCCTTCAGGTGGGTTAACACCAGTCTCTCAAAGATTTTCATGACCACAGATGTCAGAGTGACAGGCCTATAGTCACTTAATCCTTTGATGGAGGCTTTCTTGGGTATTGGGAAGATGGTGGAGTCTTTGAAGCAAGAGAGAACTTCACGCAGCTCCAGTGATCTGTTGAAGAGCTGAGTGAAGATGGGCATCAATTTAAATTAATTTACATAGACCAATTTGGAACCAATGTAAACATAACATAAATATCCATCAACATGTTGAAGCAACCAATCAGGCTGACTGAATCCAGAAAACATACTGGTCATGGATAAATGTCTTTACATAAACTCATCATTTCAGTAAATTTTCAGTTTATTTAGTATTGCAGGCGTTCTGCCTCCTTAGCTTCATTTATTGCAATGTGCCCCAAATGAGGTTGATAATAAATCTCAGATTAATGAGCCATAATGATTGTGAATTAGCACAAATTGATACATTATTATAGCATCCTCCATCCACAAACTCTTAAACCCATGGATGTGCTGACACTAGATGAGATATAAACCCAATAAACAACAAACCCAAACCCTGTTAGAGATGCAGATTTGGTACATGTCTAAAACAGAAGCCAGTGGCAGGCTATATGGGCCACGTGACGAAATGGCTAAGTGAAAATGTGACGTCATTATGTCTCTACACTCAGTACAAGAATAAATGAACTGTATTAGTGAAAACACTGAACAGAGAATTGGTGTCAATACTCGTTAGCAAAGAAGCTCCTTTTACAGTGATATACGTGAGCCTGGTTAAAACTTACTGAAAGACAACCTGCATGGTATCGTGGTTGCTGAGTATTAACCGCTTCCAGAGCTCCACATTATAACAATATAAAGTAGCTTAAAAATATAAGTTAGCAACTGTGAACCTCTGAACACCACCATGTTAACATACTCACAATGATGATGCTAACACTGAGTCCCATCTTAGTTGTCAATTTTCTTTCATTAGTTTTGCAGTCATTTGGTCAAAGTATTTGACAAAATTAAAATTTTTAACCAGCTAATTATGGTAATTATGGGATTTTTCAGGGTGGGAGAAGTAGTTGATTGTGGATAAATGCTTGTTTAAAATTAAGAGACAAAACGTTCTACAGTTGTTTAAAGTTGTGTTGTTTAAACTAGAAGAATTGAATGATTTTTATTGTCATTATATCATTGCACAACTACAACTGGCGAGCTTCTCCCTTTTCAGTTTACAAGAATAAAATAAGTATACAAAAAAGAAGTAAGTATGAAAAATAAGTAAATAACTCAAAAAGTTGTAGACAGATTTTGATGAAATTTTCAGGATTTTGGTGGGGATCGGATCTGATTCGACACCACCACCAAAAATTGATCAGTTTTAAGTTAGGCCACTTCTGACCAACCCTGAAAATTTCGTCAAAATCTGTCCACAACTTTCTGAGATATTTTGCAAACTATCAAACAAACAAGCCCTGGTGTAAACATAACGTCTTTGGCGGCGGGGGTAAATTTAAATAAAAAAGTTGCCGCCACCACAGGGGAGGTCTGCGCTCTCTTAGTGCTTTTCTAGTTTTCTGTGCAATAGCTGTGACTCTTCACTCTATTCATTGTAAATATCATATAATATAAATTCTATATCTTTTTATTGTAACTATTTCTTTTTTAAATGACTGTATTTTGTCTATAAATTTGCAAAGCACTGAGTTGGAGCAACTAATTTTGTCGTATTCACTGGAGTTCAATGTCAACAAAGGCTTTTTATTTTTTTGTCTTTTTTAACTAGCACACGGAAGACACAGGAAGAACATGCAACCTCAGACCCAGTACCTTCTTAATGTAAGAAGGTGTTGTATGATATCCATTTTCCATTTTCTACCGCTTATCCTCACACACTCCGTGAGGCAACAGTGCTAACCACTACACCACCGTGCCGCTGTAGCATTACAGTCATAATAATCAACTCTACTTTAATTCTTCAGTCTGTCATCATATATAAGTAAAGTTTATCATGTTAAAGGTCAGTCCACACAGAGATTCTCCTTCTTCTCTTGCTCTGACGCAGACCAATGTGACACATGTAACATAAATTGCAGAATAAGTGTACATATACAGCTACTTATAAACCTGCCTGTTGTAGTACACCAAACTAAATTTTATGATTTCATGGTTCACCTGTGTTACTAAATTTGTTGATTAATTTAAATTCAATTGATCAGTCTTTTTTTGGTGGTTTTCTATCATGTGGTGTTTGGTTTTGTTCTACAGCTGAGAGAGAAATAGAGAAGATTTAATAAAGTAAAGCAAAGTTTTATTAATATTAAAATAAATTAAAGATTTGGGATTACATGAAGGTGGATTATGACCCTCTCTAGGACTCTGGTTTTCTTTTATTTTATTGCAGGTATGTTTGTAAAGATATTTTAGGGCATGTATGGGTGTATTTTTATACAGATTATTATATATTATTTGAAATCATTATGAAAAGTATGTAGAGACTGACACCATAGTTACTTAGTTCTACACTATCTGTTTCTGTGTGTAAAAGTTTCCATGTACCAAGCCAGTGGAAAAATCAATAAAAACTTGAATTTAAAAAATAAAATAAATAAATTAAAGAAAGAATGTAATTTTAGATCACTAAAAATGGGAGTGGAAACAGAAACAGAAACCATAAAATTGAAAGCCTCAGCTGGTCTGGGTTAGGTTTTTTTTTTTTTTTTTGTCAGCACCTATTCCCATCGTTAAACACCATAAGATTGGTGCATATTTTAATCTTGCAGAAAATTAATAATAAGGAAATAAACAGAAAAATCAAAACTGACAGAGAGTTGGGCACAGGTGAAATGTAGGAATGCAAAGCCCGAAGAGTGATTTAGCCCATTATGACAGGTCCCATCAGTACTCAACAATGGGACACGACAGGCGTTTGTACACCCTGAGCCAACATGCATGGGTGATGCACAAAAATGCACAAAAGCTCAGAGCAGCTAAGACAACTGAGCAGGGCCCCGCTGGCCGAGCTTCCATCCCACCCGGGCAGCGGGAACACCCAGGAAGCATCGCCCAGAGAGCCAACCGGGACCAGAGAGAAACATACAAGCCCAGGGACCAAGAGGAGGCACCGCTGGATGCCCCCACAGCACCACGAACAAGCCCCGGGGGCCCAGGACAAGAGGCCCACTCGTCACCCAACAGCCGCTTCACCACCCGCCCCACCACCCTAATCCTAACCTGGAGGGCCACAGAGGATGGATACTCTGCAGCCTACCCAAAGCCCCCAAGCCGGCCAGGGACTCCCACCGAAAGAGTGAGTGTGTGTGTGCTGGATTAAAATGGAGAATGGGAGGGGGCAGTAGGAGGGAGGCAGGGAGGGCACAATGCCATAGAGCACTGCAATCCACCCCACCCCATGACCCACCACCCCCACCCCTCAGTACCACAGGTCCCTAGCTGATGTGTACCTGTATGTGCCTAAATGTAACTATATACAATGGGTTGTGTAGCGTGCTAGGTGCGCAATAAGAGGCAGTTTGGTGTGGGTCCGGCCCAAGGCAACAGAGCCAAGGGTGAGTGTGTTATCGTTGGTACTGACGTGGGGGGCCAGGCCCCGTCAACTTCAGGACTCCCGGGAGCCACGGAACCGGACTTGCGTCCCAATGGTTGATGAGGCCACCCCATAGGCCAGCAACCCGCAGCAACCTGACTCAGACGGGAGACAGGGCTACCCCCGAGGACGCTCAAGACACAGGCGCCTACGCCATCCCCGGGAACAAGCCGAGGGCCCCGGGCCCACCCTGCTGAACCGTTGACCCCATTCCCACTCCACCACTCCCCAGGACAGCACGTTAACAGGGAACAAGGCCCCCAACCAGCAGTAACAGGTCGCCGGTGGTGGGATGCAGCCCCAAAAACGAGCCTGTATAGAATGAGCTGGAGCCCACCCCCAGGAGAGACCACCCAGCCCGCCCCCAGGCAACGGAGGACCCCAGGCTCCCCCAAGGGGAGGGGGAGTGGCAAAGAGGGGCGCGGAGAAGCCCCTGAGGGATGGGGGAGCAACAGGAGGGCTGGCCCATCCCAAACCCTAGGGCCAGTCACAGCGCCCCAGGAGCGACCAGCAACAGCCACCCCAAGGACCCCAGGGAAAGCATGGATCCAGCAGCCCAGGGGCTAAAGAGGCAAGACACTGGCTGCAACTAGGAGGAGGAGCAAGAGCCAGACAGGCCCTGCAAAGCAGAGAACAGCCCCATGGACAAGTGGAAAAGGACACCTCAATGAGGAATTGCAACAGAGATATTGTAACGTGATATAGGCTTAAATAATGAACTGAAACTGATAATGAAAGTATTCTCTGTCTCAGTATCTTTCCCAGACCTCCATCTGACCCAGTGCTAAGGCGAACTTTATGGCTTGCTTTGACTGGTTTATGGTCACATCCTATGACCCCTGGTTCCACCTCAAGGAGTGGGGAGGACACTGACTCCAGGATGTACCAAAAAAAGATGTTTTATAGCTACATATGGTATGTAGACCCTGATAAGTCCTCATTCTTTTCTTCTGCTCTGATACAAACCAATGTGGCACATTAAGATTAAGCGTGGAATAAGTGTACATATATAGCTATACGGGCGGCACGGTGGTGTAGTGGTTAGCACTGTCGCCTCACAGCAAGAAGGTACCAGGTTCGAATCCCGGACCCAGTGCCTTTCTGTCTGGAGTTTGCATGTTCTCCCCGTGTCCGCGTCGGAAAAAGGGGAAAATGCGACTTCAGTTAAACCTCGCTCCACAGAACAGAGACAGAGAGACTGAGATGGAAACGATTCATGCCGAGTCATGTCAACCAAAGCTGTCCACAGATGTCTAACGATCACCACCGATGTCCGAGAGAGAGAGAGAGAGAGCCACTGGTGATGAAGGGACTCAAGCAGAAGTCACCTCCGTGGTATCCAGCTGATCCAAGTGACCAAGGCCCAGATAGGACCTGCAGCCTCTCCTTACTCATCAACACCTTCCATCTATCTACAAGCGGTGATATGATACACATACATCTTCAGATATTAAAGAGTTTGATGATTAGATACTAAATTAACTGGCCAGATTTATACATAATCTAGAAAACTTAATTATACTTAATAATAAAATACTAAAACTTAGATTCAGAATATTAAACTACTCCACAGCCTTCGCTGATGCCTCTTAAACTCTCAACTGCTGAACGGTACACAAACCTTAAACTGGTGATGTTGTTAACAACAGTGCAACTCTTAATTTGGTTAATTGATAACAATCACTGAATCTAACTGGTCACTTTTAATTAACAATTAAGATAATTTATTCCTTTAGCAGGGGGTCAGCTCTGAATTTACTGTAGGAAGGGGGACTAGGAGTTATGGAATGTGAGGTTGTCCTTTAGTGTTGATGTGAGTTATTCTCAGTTTGCACGGTCTACTAGCAGGTTGATCCAGAGGTTTATATATAGTTTGGTTCTGTCTTTCCTGTTGAGTAAAATGGTCTTTTTGGCAATGGTTAATGCAACTAGTATGAATGTATGGAAATGTGTGATTGTCGATGTGGAGAGATCCCCTAGCAGGGAAATGGATAGAGAGAGGGGAATGCTGAGATTAAGGGTCTGGGATAACTTTCCCATGATCTCAGACCAAAAACTGGGGTGCAGAGCCAGAATGTGTGGTAATGATTGTCTATTGCAGTGGGGCACATTGTACATTTTGTGACTGGTGATGTGTGTTCTGTGTAATTCCTTAGATTCAATCAGCTGAGTCTTGGAGTTGGATGACATGGCGAATGTACTCTTGCAAACTGATATCCAATTAATGTCAGTTTGATGTGTGTCCAGGTCTGATGTCCGTTTGTCTGTGGTTATGGAAACTGTGTCGTCATGATGTGAAAACAGTTTATATATTTCGGAGAATAGTCTTTTGGGTTTCATTGATTTAAGTTTCAGTAGTAGTGGAGGACTGAGGTTGTGGAAGTTATGAATATCTATTTTCTCTTTTATGGTGTCTTTCAACTGCAATTATTGGAAATGACATTGGTGGGGTAGATTGTATGTTCAAATGACATGAAAGAGCCCTCATAGAAAAGGTGTCCCAGGCTAATTATTCTTCTTTATTTCAAAACAGGGAAGCTGATAGGCTGTTTATTAATTTGAAACGTGGTTATGCCAGAGAGGGGAGAGCGCTGATGGGGAAAATGGGAGGTTGAGAATATCGTTAGCTTTATGCCAAGCAGTCAGAGTGGAGTTTATGGAGCATGACTTGAAGGAGTTCAGGGATTTGACAGATTTATGTATTGATGCAATGAGTTGAATGGGGATATCCTTTTTCTGTGTCAAGCCAGGCTGAAGTGGAGTTATTTGACCGATGCCGGATGTACTGGAGTTGGTGGGAAAGGAAGTAGTGGTAAAAATTTGGTGCATCTAGTCTGCCATACTGTTTGGGTTTTGCCAGTGTGGTTAACTTGATCCATGTTCTTTTTCCTTTCCAGTATAAAGTATTAATTACTGAGTTGAGAGGTTGAAGCGGATAAAGTAGGATATCATAGGCATATATACTCATTTTGTGCTGGTGTGAGATGGTTTGAATGCCTGTGATGCTGTTGTTCTGTCTTATGGTAGCAGCTAGTGGTTCTATGAAGAGAGCGAAGAGGAATGTGGTCTGGGTTAGTTTGGTCTTTCCTCCTGCTGCTGCAGGAGTCTAATGTGATCTTCTCCTGCTGGTCTACTCTCCCTCTCCCTGCTGCACATACTCAGAGAGGGGAGGTCGAGAGCCCAAAGGCAGAGGCATGCTGCTATACATCACATACGACTAAAGACTGTGTGGGGGGAGTTGAGACTCAGTGTTTCGTCTTCAATCGTGTTCGTTAGCTTGAGCAGGATAAAACTTCCACAGGAGTCCAACGTAAAAAATGAAATACAAAAAATCTTCATTCCTAAGTTTTGTAGTATTCTTACAGGAGTGTTCAAAGTTAAGTTATCCTAATCAATTAACAGCACTACGGTAAGAAAAGTTAATCTAATCTAAGTCTATCAAGACTCTCCAGCTGGTCCAGAATGCTGCAGCACGTGCTCTGACCAGAACCAGGAAAAGAGAACATATTTCTCTTCAGCCTCTCTGCACTGGTTCCCTGTCTAGAATATAATTTAAAATCCTTCTCACCTATAAGGCACTGAATGGTCAGGCACCATCTCATCTTAAAGAGCTGATAGTACCTTATAATCCTGCTAGAACTCTGCACTCTCAGAATGCAGGACTATTGGAGATTCCTAGGGTTTATAGAAGTAGAATGGGAGTTAGAGCTTTCAGTTCTTAATCTCCTCTTCTGTAGAACCAACTCCCGCTTTCAGTCCGGGGGGCAGACACCATCCCCTTATTTAAGAGCAGGCTTAAGGCTTTCCTGACACACCAAGCTTCTCTCCTTGTTCAGTTGGATGCCTCCATTAAGTCATTTTACTAACTCGCCTTCTTCCCTGGAGTCCTTGTGCTTTTTCATCTCCCAGGTGTCCACGAGCTGAGGCTACTTCGTGGGAAGGAGTTGGTGTCATCCAGGCTTCATCTGTTTGGTGAGATGGAGAAGAGGCGATGCTGCTCAGGTCGTATCTGTTCCAGTAGTGGAGAGGATGTGTTTCCTCTCTCTCCCTTTAATCACATGTTGCAAATTAGTTTTGTGCCTCGTAGTCCCTGTGCGTTCTCATCTCACAGGTATGCATGGGTCCAGTTTACCTGGTGGAGTAGAGGTTGGACAGACCAGGCTTCATCTTTTGGTACTGCGTGAAGTGGTGGTGACGCGGACATCTTGCTGAGGCTTCTCCTGTTCAGTGTGGTGGAGAAGAGGACGTTCTGCCCATGCCCCATCCGTCGGCATGGTGAAAGGAATTATGTGCTGCCAGACATCTTCTGGTTGGCATGGTGGAGAAGAGGACATGCTGCTATTCTCAGAATCCATCGCCGAAGTAATTTACTATTAATTTATTAATGATTGACTAAATATCAAATTATGTATTTATGAACAATATCTTTAAGTTATTGATCATAAACCAAAAATTGCCTTTAATAGTAGAAATTATCAGGGCACCACCCAGTTTTGCTAAAACAGGGAAAACTTGTGAATTTGACATTAATTAATAGAGTCTCTTAATCTCAGGGTGCTACGGAGTTCTTGACCCAGTGTACAGTGATTCAATTGCTTTATATACACACACAAATCGAATAACCAAGTTCTTTATAAATGAGATGTTTATTTGACAAACTATAACCACACTACTACTGTAATAGAAAATAACTAATAATAAATGATTAGTTTGATGTACTAAATGACCAGGTTATAAAAGGTTAATAAAGGAAGATTGATGGAAGATACATGGCATTGACTCACTGTGACAAAAATGGAAGAATGATTAAACAAAGGCAAAGTTCAAAGGATGAATATCTGATTAATTAATTCAATGTGACCAGTTAAATTCAGTGGTGGTTACCTAGACCAAATTAAGTATTAGGCTGTTACCAAAATTTGGTTTAGGTTTGGTGTACCGTTCAGCAGTTGAGAGTTTGAGAGGCATCAGAGAAGTAATTTACTATTCAGAATTGGTTTAGCATTTTATTGAAATCTTACTAAATATTATTACGTTTTCGGGATTAAGCCCTAAATTCAGGCTATTTAATTTAGCATCTAATCATCAAACTCTTTAATATCTGTAAGATATGCAGTATATCACCGTTCCTGGATGGATGGGAGTGAGGAGTGGCTGCAGGTTCTGTCTGGATCTGCTGGATCTCTGCAGGCAATCGGCTTGAACTTCACCAGTGGCTCTTTCGGGCATCGGTGGACATCTCTGGACAGCTCTGGGCATCTCTAGGGAGTTCTGGAAACCTTTGGTCATCTCTGGACAGTTCTGGACAGCTCTGGACATCTTTGGTCGTCTCTGAACATCTCTGGTTGACATGGCTCCATCTCAGGCTCTCTCTGTCTGTCTCTCCTCTTCACAGCATAGTCTCTGTGCCCTTGCTTCAATTCTTCCCCCCCTCTTTGTTGGTGGGGGAGGTTGGCTGGATTCACACCAACGTGTCGACCAACAGTCTTTTCTTCTTTTAAGTTTCTTCATGACAACTGGAGTCATTTTCTGCAGCCTGTATCTGAGCAGAGGAGCTGGCTCACATTTTCAGGGCAAAGGAGTAGATAGAGGAGACAAGATGGTCTTGAGGCAGGATGCAGAGTTGGAAGGTTCTGGATAGGCTGTTCTTCATGCCATGAGGTGCTGGGTCCTGAGGAGGCCATTCACAGGCAGCATTCAGAGTCTTTCAGTCATATCTGGAGCAGAATGAAGATTCTGGTGAGGTTGCTCTTCATGCCATGAGGCCCTGGGCCTGCGTGGGACAGCATGTCTCTGTCTCTGTGTCATCATTGTTTCCCTCCCCCTCCCAGCATGTGGGAGAGGGAGAACAGATATGCAGTGGAGAGGATGAAGACCAGAACTTGACTGGCTGAAGGACTGAAGAAGAGTCGAGAATGCTCAGACCAGCTGAGGATTTTTATGATCTTTGTTGAAGGTCCAGTGGGGGTGTGACCACTGGTCCCTCCCCATCCACCAAGTTAACTGAGATGATATTCTTTTAACTTATTTAATCTTAATACTGCTGTGTTTTACTTTATTAAAGTTTCTCTATGTGAAAGCTCCCTCTCTCAGCTGTAAATCAGCACCAAACACCCTATAGTAGGAAACCACAGAACAAAACTTGACCAATTGAATTGAAATTAATCAACAAATTAACCAACACAGATGAACCATGACATCAGAGCATGTAGGAAGGTGTACTACAACAGGCAGATCTATGTATGATTGTGTCCGTAGACTTAATCCACAACCAATCCCACATGTCACATTTAGTCCTTATCAGAAGGAGAAAAAGGAAGAGGATCTATGTGAAGACTGATGTTTGACATTATAACAGTGATACTTATATGACAGTAGCTGAGGAATGAAAGCATAGTTAACCATTAAAATCTTCATGTAATGTTCTGTTCCAGGCAGGGAGAAAGGAAGAGGCCACATTAAGCTTTGGATGTGTCTGTCAGGATTAATGCAGGTATGTGGGCAATAAAACTCCTCCTCCTGGTGTATGTCCTGGAGTTCTTTGGGTCAGTCATAAAACTTAAGCCTTTAGCACTTAGGTGCCACTTAGTGTCAGATGGATTTCCTGGGGATATACTCAGAAATGAGAAGAGTTAAGTTCATTATTTTGTGCTCATTGATATGCTACACTCTTCATCCCCTTGAACACCTTTGCACACACGGCATCTACTGCATGTCTGTCCATCCTGGAAGAGGAATCTCTCTTCTGTTGCTCTTCCTGAGGTTTCTTCAATTTCTTGTAATCTGTAAAGGACAGAGGGTGTCAGAAAATGCGTAATTTGTGATATTGGGCTATACAAATAAAATTGACTTCACTGAGGATCTTTCTGACAGACCTGCTCAACCTCTCCCAGACTCCTCCTTGGTGGGAGCCAGTGGATGTGTAGCATTAGAGTAATTATAAAACAATGGACTTATCATATGATAAAGACATTCTGATTTTCTCAGTGTTTCTCCAGGACCCTGGCACTACCTGGCACCAAATGCTCCCTAATGGCGCTTTTCCACTACACAGTAACGGCACGGTATGGTACGGCATGGTACAGCACGGCACGATACGGCCCAGTTTTGTTGCTTTTCCATTGCAACTGAGTACCTCCTCGGCATGGGTGGGGTCGTCATATGGCAGCGCAAAACTGCCGTAACTTCATTTACATGCGACATAGAAAACCGTAAAGAAGAAGAACAACAACACAAACAATGGAGGACATCGAAGCGATCATGTATTTGTTGCTCACTCTGTGACTTTTTGTCATGCACAAAATGAAAGAAGAGAGACAGAGAAGACTCCAGGAAGTGTAAAAATAGCGAAGCAGTTGCCGGTTTTAAAAATGGCGGAGTCGAGTTGTGTTTGGTTTTAGTCCCGCATCCAATGACGCTTACAATGATGACACTTGTTGGCAAATCAGTGGAAGGCAGTCGGCTGACGTTGCGTTTTAGTATCGCTTTGGCTCGCTTGGAACCAGGGCTGAGGAGGTACGGAAAAAGTACCTAGTACCAGATACCAGCTACTAGTGGAAAAGTGCCACAACCGTGTAGAGCGAGTGGGAGTGGAATCACACCTAGTGAAGTGGAGGGAGTGGAATCACACCTAGTGACATGGATAACTAACTAGACCAGCAGACGTCAGTATGTGCGACTAGGGGGTTGCAGGTCCGACACTGTGGTCAGCAGCACAGGAGCACCGCAGGGAACTGTGCTCTCTCCGGTCCTGTTCACCCTGTACACGTCCGACTTCCAGTACAACACGGAGCTCTGCCATGTACAGAAATTTGCGGACGACACAGCCATCGTGGGATGTATCAGGAGTGGACGGGAGGAGGAGTACAGAGGGCTGATCCAGGACTTTGTCACATGGTGTGACTTCAACCACCTGCTTCTCAACACCACCAAGACCAGGGAGATGGTGGTGGATTTCAGGAGACCCAGGCCTCAGCTAGTGCCAGTTTTTATCAAAGGGGACTGTGTTGAGGTGGTACCCACCAATAAATACCTGGGAGTACTGTTGGATGATAAACTGGACTGGACGGCCAACACAGATGCTCTGTGCAGGAAAGGATAGAGCCGTCTGTACTTCCTCAGAAGGCTGGCGTCCTTCAATATCTGCAACAAGCTGCTACAGATCTTCTACCAGTCTGTGGTAGCGAGTGCCCTCCTGTACGCGGTAGTGTGCTGGGGGGCAGCCTGAAGAAGAAGGACGCTGCACGCCTGGACAAACTGGTGAGGAAGGCAGGCTCTGTCGTTGGCACAGAGCTGGACAGTCTAACATCTGTGGCAGAGCAATGGACACTGAACAAGCTTCTGTCCATCATCAACAATCCTGTCCATCCCCTTCACAGCATCATCTCCAGACAGAGGAGCAGCTTCAGTGACAGACTGCTGTCACTGTCCTGCTCCACAGACAGACTTAGAAGATCGTTCCTCCCCCACGCCGTTCGCCTCTACAACACCTCTCTGGGGGAGCGACAACACAAACACTGAGCCTGGACCCTGGACTCACCACACATTCACACCACACACCTGGACACACATGCACTTTCTCACTCACATCTACAAACTGGACTCCACAATGTGTAAAAAAAAAACAAAAAAACTGTATACTACACTTACTGCACTGTTTATGCCAGACTTTTATATTTCTGTTTTTATCAATCATAGTTTATCATTAACTACACCCAATACTATTTCATACTCTATCGTAATTTGCACCTTGTATTAATCTCTCGGACTTAATCACAATCTGCACCTTGTATTTCTGTTTTGTATCTATTATAGTATGTATTTTGGTGCTAGATATTTATAATTTATTGATATTCTATTTTGCCCTATTTTATTTTTTATTTCCTTGAACCCTGTGTGTTTCCATCTTTCAGGCTGCTGGAACTGAATTTCTCTGTGAGATGAATAAAGTATCTATCTATCTATCTAGAGCCGTGCCATACCGTACCGCGCCTGTGGAAAAGCGCCATAAGTGTGTTTTGTGACCTGCTTGAACAAACAAGGAAGACGACCATCTTCCACCCCCCCAGCATGACTCAAAGACCTCCAGAACACATATGGGATTGGGGGAAGAAGTTTTATGGCTGCACTCCGCAATCCTCCTGACAGACACATCCAAAGCTTAATGTGGCCTCTTCCTTTCGACTTGCCTGGAACAGAACATTATATTAAGATTTTAATAGTCAACTATGCTTCCATTCCTCAGCTACTGTCATATAAGTATCACTGTTACAATGTCAAAGGTCAGTCTCCACGTAGATCTTCTTCCCTTTCCTCCTTCTGATAAAGACCGTGAAGACCGCACGTAGTACACCTTCCTACATGCTCTGATACCATGGTTCATCTGTGTTGATTAATTTGTTGATTAATTTCAATTCAGTTGGTCAAGTTTTGTTCTGTGGTTTCCGACTATAGGGTGTTTGGTGTTGATTTACAGCTGAGAGAGGGAGCTTTCACATAGAGAAACTTTAATAAAGTAAAACAGCAGTATTAACATCAAATAAGTCAAAAGAATATCATCTCAGTTAACTTGGTGGATGGGGAGGGACCAGTGGTCACACCCCACTGGACCTTCAACAAAGATCATAAAAAGCCTCAGCTGGTCTGAGTGCTCGCTACTCTTCTTCAGCCCTTCAGCCAGTCAAGTTCTGGTCTTCATCCTCCCCAGTGCATCTCTGTTCTCCCTCTCCCACATGCGGGGAGGGGGAGGGAAACAATGATGACACAGAGACAGAGGCATGCTGTCCCACCGCAGGCCCAGCGCCTCATGGCAGAGCAACCTCTCCTGAATCTTCAACCTGCTCCAGATATGACTGAAAGACTCTGAATGCTGCCTCTGAACGGCCTCCTCAGGACCCAGCATCTCATGGCATGAAGAACAGCCTAGCCAGAACCTTCCAACTCTGCATCCTGCCTCAAGACCATCTTGTCTCCTCTCTCTACTCCTTTGCCCTGAAAATGTGAGCCAGCTCCTCTGCTCAGACACAGACTGCAGAAATGACTCCAGCCTCCATGAAGAACCTTCAAGAGAAGGAAAGACTGTCTACAGAAGACATGTTGAACTGGCGCGATGCCAGTAGACACTCCATCTATGAGAGGGGGGGGGTGGAAAAAAGGGTACAGCAACTCACTGCACAGAGAGAGAAGGAGATTAGTCAGCTGACCATGTCCAAAGATGTCCAGAGATGACCAAAGATGTCAAAAGATGACCGCAGATGAAGCGACTCAAGCCAAAGTTGCCTCTGTGGGATCCAGCAGATCCAAAAGGCCAAGGTCCTGACAGAACCTGCAGCCACTCCTCAGCAACATCTCCATCTATCTACAAACAACAATGTAATACATATACATTTTCAGATATTAAAGAATTTTGATGATTTGACACTAAATTAACTCTTGGAGTACATTAACTTCTGAATGCCAGCTTTTTTTCAAAATTTAAAAGTGCCTTGTGCCAGCGTTGTTGCCCATTTTTCAGTCATATTTAAGACCCACAACATATTTTGTACACTGTCTCTGAAAACACAGAGAAGCTCAAATGAAAGAAGAGTTGTGCTATTTCATCATGAAAAAAAAAGTTTTTGACCTTGTTCTAATCCCAAACAATTTCCCCCAAACAATTTCCCACAAAAAAGGAAATTTGCCTGAAGCAAAATGCAGCTATCCCATCCGGTGCACCTGTTGAGAGACTCTTCAGTCTGGGAAGCCTGGTACTGTCTCCAAAGAGGAACAGGCTTTCTGACCAAAGGTTTGAGAAGCTGCTTCTCATGAGGTACAACCACTGGTTCGAAGGCTAAACCTCCACTCAAACATTAACCAGGTTTTTGCCAATAAGCACCTTTTTTGTTTTACATTCTGTTATATTTAAATATTACTTATTTTATAGTTGCTGCCTGGACTTCATAGTTGAACTTAAGGAAAAATGTGACTTTATCTTTATTTATATATATATATATATATATATATATATATATATATATATATATATATATATATATATATATATATACTGTATGTATATATATATATATATACATACTGTATATATATATATATATATATGGTGTAAGTAACTGAGTTAGTAACTGAGTTACTTTTGAAATGAAGTAACTAGTAATGGTAGCTAGTTACTGGTTTTCAGTAACTCGCACAACACTGACTACAACTTATGGTCCACAGCATGATACTCCATTTCCTCTCCCTCATCTTCCACCTCTTGCATTTTTTTTTTGTTTTTGTTTTTGTCACACACAATATTTCAACCTAATACTCTAGCTGTTATAAGATAAGATAAAATAATTTTATGCGTCCTACAGATGGGGAAATTTGCATCGTTACAGCAGCAAAGTGGATATTGCAACATTACAAGGAGGGCATATAAAAGGGCATATAAAAAGAATAAGAATAATAACAACAGTAGAAAATGACCAAGTAAAGAAAAGCTATAGCTTCATATGTACAATAAGTGAATACCAATAGTGAATAACTAAGCATGTACTATATACAACATATGTGACTGAAATGTTTGGGACAAAAATTACTGAACACAGCAGATGGAGTGGCATGATAATATAATACAGTGAATGGTATGGTGAAGGAAGTGAAGGAAATGGAACTGCAAAAAAAGTATGATAATGACATCACACAGGATAATTTAAATATTGATTATTATATATTGATTATTAAATATTTATGTTTATATATTGCACAGATTATTTATTGCACATGTCCGTGGGTCATTGCACATGTATGTGGGTTAACAGGAACTTAGTGAGGTGTTGTAGAGTCTGACGGCAGCAGGCAGGAAGGAGCGGCGGTATCTCTCCTTCACACAGCGAGGGTGGAGCAGCCGCTCACTAAAGGAGCTGCCCAGTGCTGCCAAAGTGTCCTGCAGGGGGTGGGAGGTGTTGTCCAACAAGGATGATAGCTTAGCCATCATCCTCCTGTCTCCCACTACCTCAACTGAGTCCAGGGGACATCCCAGTACAGAGCTGGCCCTCCTGACCAGTCTGTCTAGTCTTTTCCTGTCCCTGGATGTGAGGCTGCTGGCCCAGCAGACCACTCCATAAAAGATGACTGATGCCACCACAGAGTCATAGAAGGTTCTCAGGAGTGACCCCTGCACCCCAAAGGACCTCGGTCTCCTGAGCAGGAAGAGTCTGCTCTGACCCTTCTTAAACAGAGCATCTGTATTATCAGTCCAGTCCAGTTTATTGTTTAAGTGAACACCCAGGTACTTATAAGATCTGACGACCTCCACGATGTCCATTCCCCGGATGTTCACTGGTGCAGGTGGAGAGTGTTGTCGCCTGCCGAAATCCACCACCAGCTCCTTGGTTTTACCCGTGTTGATCTGGAGGAGGTTTTGCTGGCACCAGTCCACAAAGGCCTGAATCAGTTCTCTGTACTCATCGTCGTCCCCGTCCTTGATGAGGCCGACGATTGCAGAGTCGTCAGAGAACTTCTGCAGGTGACAGTTTTTAGAGTTGTGGTTGAAGTCCGCTGTGTAGACCGTGAACAGGAAAGGCGCCAGAACTGTCCCCTGCGGGGCCCCAGTGCTGCAGAGAACTGTGTTGGACACACAATCCTGTATCTTCACGTACTGTGGTCGCTGTGTGAGGTAGTCCATAATCCAAGTGGTGAGGTGGTGGTCCACCCCAGTATGGTCCAGCTTGTCTCCCAGCAATGTAGGCTGGATGGTGTTGAACGCACTGGAGAAGTCAAAGAACATGATCCTCACAGTGCTTCCAGCCTTTTCCAGGTGACTGAGGGAGGACTGTAGCAGGTAGATGACAGCGTCATCCACCCCGATGCCAGGTTGATAGGCGAACTGCAGCGGATCCATAAAGGGGCTCACCAGCGGGCGCAGGTGGCTGAGGAACAGTCTCTCCAAGGTCTTCATGAGGTGAGACGTCAGCGCCACCGGCCTGTAGCCGTTGAGTTCCTTGGGGTGTGGAGTCTTTGGAACTGGGACCAGACAAGATGTTTTCCACAGCTGTGGCACTCTCCCCAGCCTCAGACTCAGGCTGAACAGGTGCTGAACAATCCCACAGAGTTGGTCAGCACAGGACTTGAGGAGCCTGGGGGAAATGTCGTCTGGACCTGCTGCTTTCTTCGCCTTCAACCTCCTCAGTTGGTTCCTCACTTGGAGTAAGGTGAAGGACAAGTTGGAGGGAGTGGGGGGTAGGATGTCAGAATGTGCAGAGGAGAGGGGAGGGGGCAGGGCAGGAAGTGGTGTAGAGGTGATGACTGGAGGTGAGCTGAGGGTGGAGGAGGTGCAGACAGTAGGGGGTACAGACAGGAGGGGTTGCCACAGAAAGGACTGGACGGGGGGAGGGGAGGCAGATACCTGGTCAAACCTGTTGAAGAACAGGTTTAGGTCCTCTGCCCACTGTTGGTCTCCCCCAGGCTGAGACTTTGGTTCAGTGAAGCCTGAAATAGTTTTAAGCTCTCTCCAGACTCCGCAGATGTTATTTTGCTGCAGCTGAACCTCCATCTTCTTCCTGGAGCTGAGTTTCCCCTCTCTAGTCTTCCTCCTGAGTTGTTTCTGTACAGACCTCAACTCCTCCCTGTTGCCTGATACAAAGACTCTCTTCTTCTCCTTCAGGAGAGCCTTAATATCAGGAGTAATCCAAGGTTTGTTGTTGGAGAAGCACCGTACAGTCCTGGTGGGTACAGTGCTCTCCACACAGAAGTTGATGTAGTCTGTCAGGCAGTGTGTGAGGTGCTCAATGTCCTCCCCATGGTCATTACTGAATACATCCCACAGCGTTGTGTTGAAGCAGTCCTTCAGAGCCTCCTCAGCTTCATCGGACCATCTCTTCACTGTGCGAGTGACAGCTGGCTGCCTGTGTACAAGGGGTTTATACACAGGCAGAAGATGTACCAGGTTGTGGTCAGATCTGCCCAGGGGAGGGAGAGGCTGGGAGCTGTATGCCTCCTTTGTATTGGCATAACAGAGGTCCAGTGTTTTAGTGTCTCTGGTGTGGCAGGAAACATACTGGGTGAAGGTGGGCAAGGTGGAGGATGGAGAGACATGGTTGAAGTCTCCAGAGATGAGAAGTTGTTGCGTCTGCAGCCTGCTCACTGCTGAGAGCAGGACATCACAGGCCGCATCAGCGTTAGCAGAGGGAGGGATGTATGCTACTATTGCAATAGCATGTGAGAATTCCCTCGGCAGATAGATGGGCCTCATGCAACAGCTAGCATTATGATATCGCTGATAGCAGAACGACTGAAATGCAAAGAGCACAGGCGAAGTATTAAAGTAAAATATGAATAAACAAAAATACTCGACAGGACAAGGCATCACAACTGATTCCATTCATCTAATCAAACTCTTTATAAAAGCCTGGTGTCTCCACTGATCCAGTGCCAGATAATTCTGTATCCTACAGTAGTGTGATCCCTCGTGTCTCTCAGTCATGTTACTTACACTATATTGCCAAAAGTATTCGCTCACCTGCCTTGACTCGCATATGAACTTAAGTGACATCCCATACCTAATCCATAGGGTTCAATATGACGTCGGTCCACCCTTTACAGCTATATCAGCTTCAACTCTTCTGGGAAGGCTGTCCACAAGTGTAGGAGTGTGTTTATGGGAATTTTTGACCATTCTTCCAGAAGCGTATTTGTAGGGTCACACACTGATGCTGGATGAGAAGGCCTGGCTCTCAGTCTCTGCTCTAATTCATCCCAAAGGTGTTCTATCAGGTTGAGGTCAGGACTCTGTGCAGGCCAGTCAAGTTCATCTACACCAGACTCTGTCATCCATGTCTTTATGGACCTTGCTTTGTGCACTGGTGCACAGTCATGTTGGAAGAGGAAGGGGGCAGCTCCAAACTGTTCCCACAAAGTTGGGAGCATGGAATTGTCCACAATGTCTTGGTATGCTAAAGACAAGGCTATATCGTCCTTCAATCACCATGGGAAATGTGAGGTTGCTGGCCAAGATGGATGACCCGGTAGTCCTGGTGAGGAATCAGAGGGTCTATCATGAAAGCAGTACGTTGTGTATTACAGAGACATGGCTGCACAAGGATATCCCGGACTCTAATGTGTTTGTGTTTGTGGATGGCTTTCATACAGTTCGGGTGGACAGGAGTTACAGAGAGACTAGGTAGACACATGGTGTTACCCTGGACATGGCAAATGCGTTGCTCCTGACTGATGTCAGCCACTCAGTTATCATGGGACTGCAGACAGGGCACCCAGATGAATTCATCATGATCTGTTTGTGACACTGCCCACTTTCAAGCAGTTTGTGGACTGCCCACTGAGGGAAAACAAAACACTGGACCAACTGTATGTTAGCTCATTCACTACCAGACATTTTATAAAACAGAAAGTGCCTTGTGCCAGCATTTTGCCCATTTTGAATCATATTTCAAGACACACAGAGTATTTTGTACTGTGTCACTGAAAACAGTGAATAGCTCAAATGTAAAAATAAACTATTTCATCATGAAAAACATGTTTGTTTTTACATTGTTCTTTTCTTGTTTTATAAGAGGTAGAGTAGAGGACACTTTCACAAAAAATGCCACTTTTTGTCCAGAATCCATCTGTTTTGCCCTCTAATTGCAATCGTCTCCACTTTCTGCTAATTCATCCACCAAACAAGGACAGGAAGGCATGAACCAAAAGAGTGAACTGTACAAGACAAGAGGAGACAAGACTATTGATAAAAAGGAGAGAAAAAAACAAAGACAGGAAATAAAATAGACAAGACACAAGAACACAAGTTTTAGCTTGGTCAATATATTGATACTAGCCCTAAAAACCTGCATTGGTTTAACTTGCTAGTCTTACTTACTGATTGAACCTTTTGACAACTGACTGTCAGCCATTTTGCCATCCCTTGTCTTGCAACAGTCACCATGGGAACTGGCTGAAGATCATCTGTATAATGCCCACTGTATGATGGCCTTAAAGAAATAAAAACAAAGAGAAATGAATGAGAGAGCAACATGAAGGAATGAGGGAGAGAGACAGGTTCGAGGAGAGAAAGACAGGATGAAAAATGTAAAAGAAAGCTGTGAGGATAGTGTGGTGAGAGAAAGTGAGCCAAGGACAAATATAAAAAAGGACACATTTGAAAAGTAAAGAAGAGAATAAAAAAAATGTATGAGCAAATGGGAGGATAAAGATTTTAAACGGAGAAAGGGAAGAAATTGATCCAGTCATGTGTAACAGGTAAAAAAGACAATGATAGAGGTAAAAAAAAATTCAAGTATTTTGGGCAACCAAAATGCAGAGAAGAAGCAGAGAGGAACGCGGAGCGGGCTCATGAAAACTGAAACATGAGTAAAAAAGGAGAAACTGTCAAAATGACAGAGTGAGAGAAGACATTGAGGAGAGTATAAGACTGGAAGGTTTCTGGTAGAAGAAGCTCACTTAGCTTGCGACATTACCATGTGGCTTGGGTGTGCAATTACTCTGTTGCTGACATATCTGGCACAGAGCTGTCACACTGCAGAGTGAGTTAGTGTACGCACTGGTTGTGAGCACTGTGTGTAATGCAGTACTTAAGATAGGAAGATCTGTGTCACATTTAACTCTTTGAGTGCCACTGACATAATACAACATCATTCAAAACCCAACGCTTGAGTGCCATTGATGTAATACTACGTCAAAGTGTTTTTTTTTTTTGGGGGGGGGTTTTGCAGCTGGTCGCTGATCACGGTCTGACGCAGCCTGTGATTACTGTTGGTGTTACGGATTTTTTCTAAATTTAGGAGTTCCTAGGGTTGGCTAGTGTCCTTTTTTTACAGCAGTAAATCCTTAAACTGTCCCTCCAGAATGCAGGTTTGAAGCACAGTGTCTCAAGGAAAACAGATGGCTAGTTATCTCTAAGTTGACTAGGTAACCAAGGTCAGAGGAGTCTGCCAGCGTTGCCAGTGGTTGAGCGTCAGCAAGACAACAGGCGCCACTGTTAATTCAGAGCTTAGAATGAGCATGCCCTGACTGTAACGCTACTGAAGAGTAATGTAAGGTAATATACTTGTACTTAACTGGGTGTTAGTTTATAAGGCTGAGCACCATAGGGAAAGGTAGGAATATGTGGCGGACTCTGGCAGCTGTACGGTTGTCCGCGACAAAGTTCATATTCCTCCTGATATATCAGAATCTTCAATAAATGTTACTTCTTTAATCAACCGCGGGAGGCTCCTGGGTGCATCCATTCTTTCCTCATTGACTATTCAATATTTTCCACGACAGTTGGGACTTCTGTGATTTGTAGCCAGGACATAAAGAGTTAACATGCGCCACAGCGATCAAAGCCGGAAGTGGAAACAATTGCATTTAGAGAGCAAAACAAATGGATTCTGTACTAAAAGTGGCGAATTTGGTGAAAGTGGTCTCCACACTCTTCCACACAAAACAAGAACAGAACAAGGTAAAAACAGAGATTTTTTTCATGATGAAATAGCGTGACTCTTCTTTCATTTGACCTTCTGTGTTTTCAGAGACATGGTACAAAATATGCTGTGGGTCTTGAAATATGACTGAAAAATGGGCAAAAACGCTAGCACAAGTCACTTTCGATTTTAAAAAATGACTGGCACTCAAAGAGTTAATGTGGGTTGATGTGAAAAATAAATGCTTAGTGGAGTCCATGCGGTCATGCACACAGACCTTGCAGACGTCTACTTTGAGTATGTGTATTTCGCGTGTATATTGGCCCTTACACCCCATTTATGTCAACAGGCCACTGGACCAAAAACCTAATGAATATTTCCAACAGGCCGGCCGTTTTGTGAGCATGGCATCAGTAAACAAACATTTTTACACTGTTACTTTCGTATACCATGGATCAGATTCAACATGTGCAGACTGCTATTGATAGATGCCTACTATTACCACTGTTGACTGGTTATTTTAAAGCAAGCAAAGTTATTTAAAGTTTCTATTTAGTCTTTTCTTGTTTGCTGATGTTCTCTTATTTTTTTATATAGGCTTTTATGCTGTTGCACAATCCACTTGCTAGTGTTTTATCTAGAAATAAAAAAAAAATACATATTATCAGGTTCTCAATAGTATTTCAATTTGTTTGGGGGGTGCATGAAAAAATTCTGTCCCCCTGTGGGGGTATGACAGAAAATAATGGAGAACCACTGCAGTGTTACCTCCCTGCCCTTACTTGTGTCACTTTACATCCTTCAACTATCTGCATAACAGCAGAACAGAAAACACGACCTTCCCTTTTTGTGTGTGCAACTTGTCATAATGTGAGTTTGACTTTAGCACACAAGCTCATGGGTGAGTAGATGAAAGAAAGAACTGGTTAAGATGTCTTTTGAGGGGTGGAAATGTACACCTTTAAATTTGTTGTGCGAAAGGACAAGGATGTGACAGTAAAGCAGTACTGTAGCCATTTCCTGTACAGTGCTGGTAGAACAGCTGTCAGCTTTGCTATAACGAAGAGTATAAAAGAGAGATCTTGTGTATGTGCTCCTTTTATTAGACTAAGGATTTGTGCCAATGAGTTAGCCTGGCTGTCGCGACTACGAAGCTCTGTGAGCGTAGTCTGGCCAAGCTGCCTTGTAAACCAAATTCTCAGAGGGCGGGCTTAACCCACATCTATCTAATGCCTCTGGTACTGGACGAAGCTTCAACCAATCAGACCACTCTTTCCTCTGACATATGTTTGGCAACGAAAACTGCTTGATCCAAAGGACTAGTGCATCATTGCCTTAAACACGCCTCAATCAAGCCGTGGGAAATGCTAGATTTTCATTGGTCCCCATTCCTGGGGGAATCTGAAATTGAAGAGATAAACGACTTGGCCAGACTGACTTGATCACGAAATTTTGTGCAGCATCACAGGAAGTACGGGCGGGCCCAGGCTACAAATGAGGTTTAATTGTTGTTTGTTGACTTATGCATCTCTGATGATGTTACAGAGTACTTTAAAAGTAATGTAATCAATAGTAAAAATGTAATTAGTTTCAGCGGTAAGTTATTTAGTAAAGTAAGGCATTACATTTTTATAGAAAAAAGTAATTAGTAATGAGAAAATATGCTATATTTTCTTCATGTAATGTGTGTATTTAATACAGATAAATGGGGTGGACATGCATAGTGGGCAAGAGAGGAAGAGCAAACCAGAAGAAAGAAAGTATATGAAAGGTGGGGTTTATATATGTCATGCACCAACATACTAAGTCAAATTCTTAGTATGTGCAAACTCAGTAGGCAGTTAACTTGTTTCTGATTTCATGGAAAAGCATAATGGAGTGGAGAGAGAGAGACTGGTTGTTAAACTGCTTCAAATTGGTCATTAGTTTAATCAGGGGGAAAAGCATTGCAGAAGCCTGATCCATTAGGGTAACGGTGACTCCCTGCCTCGCTCTTTCCTCCTTCGCCATTCTGTGACTTTCTCTCTCATCATTTCAGCTCTGCCTCCTCTCATGTGCTTCCTCTGAGACCCGTCCATCTTTTCAGTGCTGCTCGAACAGAAAAAAGGCACTTGTCTACTTGCTGTAAATCGCTCTACCACCTAACAACTGTGGGCATAACAGCTTTATTAGCCATGCCATAGATACCTTGCAAACATTTTGACATTGATATGACAGCCTGAGCAAATCGTAAGTCTCTGTGGGATGGAAAGTTATGATGCTCTTAGGGCAGTAACAACTATAAGATGCCTAAACTCATACATGCACACCATACTTCCCAAGACATTACTGGAGCAGAACAAATCCCAAAAAGTTTTATGCAAACACAGGGCGTTTATTCAGGAGCCACTTTTTTGTGTCCAGTGCCTTAAGTTTCAGATTCACTTAATTTCACACAATCAGCTGTTTGTTCACCTCCTGTGTATAAAAAAGTTTAACTTTTACTTCACAAGTGTTAGAACTTTATGTCCAACCATTTTATTTTTCTTAATTCAATTCAATCACTTTATTTATCCCCAAGGGACAATTAAAAGACAACGAGAGTCACAGTGAATAAAAAGAACAAAAACAATACAAATCAACATTTACACACACAAATTATGAGAAGATGTGAATATTTAGTGCATTGTCCACACAAGTGCTTTTGGAGAGAGACGGGTCAGAGTTTATGAGCTGGATGGCTGTAGGAACAAAGGTGGACTTCCTTCTTGTGTCCTACAGCCAACACAATGCAGTCTGCGCCCCGATGGCAGCCACTCAAACTCAGAGCACAGGGCATGACATGGATCTCTGATAGTTCTGTAAGCTAATCTAGAGGACATTTGGTCACACAGAGCAGGCAGGGGTCTAACAGTTTGACCTATGATTTTAGAACACACCCTTGTGACTCTGATTAGCTGAGATTTATCTTGGACACTGAGAGAGTGAAACAAACAAAAACAGGAAAAAGACATCACAGACTTGATAAATGCCTGGTAAAAGGTCTTCAGGATGGGTTTACTGACCTCAAAGGAGCGCAGTTTCCTTAGCAAATACTGTCTCTGGTGACATTTTTAATATCTGTATTTGCTGAGAATCTGAGATGGTCATCAAAGATTGTTCCAAGATATTTATACTCCTGAACAACCTCAACAAGCTCTCCACGAATGGTGGTGGGGACTGAGACTGCAAGTTCTCTCTGCTTTTTTGAAAATGTCACGATCAGCTCCTTGGTTTTACTTGTGTTTAGCTCCAAGAAGGAGTTAAACCTAACCAATGAGTTTTGTTTGGATTCACAATGTTAAACATGTGACCGAATGTCAACATGAATAACTATAGTGAATATACGAAGAAGAGACACTTAAAATGGGAAACAATAACCAAAACAGAGACTAAATTCACAGAACATCACAAAATCAACACTAATAGTCATCCAGCATGTGTGTGTGTTTGTGTGTCACTGTGCAATCAGGTTGGGATGTGCCTTGCAAACAAAGTCATCACATTTGTAGTATGTCAGTCTTGTTTTATTGTCTCTCGATGCACAGCCCTTGCATCTCTTCCTCTTTCATCTGCTTTTAAATCAGGTAATTCAACAGACCCATATCGGCTTCGAGGTCTACATGACCCAATGTCCTCCATGTGTCTGCAAACACACACCTCCCCTTCAGGTTTGTCATGTCCAGTATAATTTCCTCCCTAGAGTTGGACGTCATCCACACAAGATGTTACATACAGTGTTGGTCCTGGTGTCACCCTTACAATGTTTTCCACTCTTGCTCTACTACCTCTGTCCTGGGAGGAAGAGTACCAGAACAAGTTTCAACACTTGGACTGGAAGGTCACCTCAGGTGCCTCTTCTTCTCGAACCTCTTCTTGAGGTGCCTTTTTCTCAGGGGCCACTTCATCTGTTGACTTGCTGACTGGTCAGTATTATAAACGTCAAATATCTTAAAATGCTTAGTGTGGAGGATATCATAAGATCTTGAGGCAGTCAGAGGAAAATTGTAAAATGATGTACCAGAACACAAATTTTAGTTGAGATCACTATAATCAAAGTCCAAACAGTTACATGCATGTCTTAGTAAAATACATTTTCATTTCATTTTAACTTTTTAACTTTTCTTTCTGGTAAAAACATGAAGCTTCACTTCATATTCATACAAACTGATGTGGCAGAAAAGTCATTTTTTTATATAGCCCAACATCACAAATTACAAATTTGCCTTGAAGGGCTTTATAATCTCTGCAAGGTATGAGACCCTCTGTCCTTTATAAACAACGCTCACATCAACTCCGGAAAAACTCTCAAAAAAGACCATTTTAACTGGGAAAAGAAAATCATACAAACCTCAGGAAGAGCAAAAGGGGAGGAATCCCTCTTCCAGGATGGACAGATGTGCAATAGTCATGTGTACACCAACCAGATGAAGCCTGGGCAGCATGTTCTCCTCTTCACCACACCAACTGGATGAAGTCTGGGCAGCACATCCTCCTCTCCACCATGCTGAAAAGAAGAGGCCAGCAAGATGTCCTCATCAACACTATGTCGAAGCCTGGTCTGACCAACCACTACTCCAGCATGTAAATCTGACCCATGGATACTTGTGCGATGAGAAATCACACAGACTCTGAGGCAAAAAGCTAATTAGTAACATAATTAGTAACAGTAACACTCCAATTATGTTACTATGTAACATAATGTGTTTCCTCTCCCTCCCATTATGTTACATAGTAACATAATGGGAGGGAGAGGAAACACATTCTCTTCTCCACCTCACCAATCAGATGAAGCATGGATGACACAACCTCCTTCCCACCAAGTAGCCTCAGCCCATGAATACTTGCCAGATGAAAAAGCACAAGGACTCTGGGGAAGAATTCTAGTTAGTATCATGGCTTAATGGGACATGAAGACATCCAGATGAAGAGGGTGAGGAGCTTGGTGTGTCATAATAAGTCCCCCGGCAGGCTAGACCTATAGCAGCATAACTGTGGACAGCCTGAGTCAGCCTTGGACCAGCCCTAACTATAAGCATGATCAAAAAGAAATGTCTTAAGCCTGCTCTGAAATAAGGAGATGGTTTCTGGACATCAGACCTGGGCACATTGACATTAATTGGATATCAGTTTGCAATAGTACATTCGCCATGTCATCCAACTCCAAGACTCAGCAAATTCAATATATGGTATTACTCAGAACACACATCACCAGTCACAAAATATACAGAATGCCACTGCAATAGACAATCATTACCACGCATTTTGGCTCTGCACCCCAGTTCAACAGTTTTGGTCTGAGATCAAAATTATCCCAGATCCTTAATCTCAGCATTCCCCTCTCCCCATCCATTTCCCTGCTAAGGGATCTCTCCACATTGAAAATCCCTGTTTCCATGCATTCATACTAGTTGCATTAACCACCGCCAAAAAGACCATTTTACTCAACTGGAAAAACAACTGGAACAAAACTATCAAGAAACCACTGGATCAACCTGCTAGTAGACCATACACACTTAGAACAACTCACATCACTGACACTAAAGGACAACCTCACAACATTCCATAACTCCTGGTCCCCCTTCCTACAGTATATTCAGAACTGATTCTTCCCACAAATTCATAAAGTAGTAGCTAACATTGTGAATCATGATACTACTTCTCCCTTTTCCCTGTGTCTCTATTTTATGTACTTCAGTTCACTGTTTTCTATGTCCTTGTTCTGTGTAAATTAATTTGTCTAATATGTTTGATTGATTTGTCTATTTCTGTCTGTGTCTTTGTTCTATGTTTTGATGTCTCTGTTTTCATTTTGTCAGCACTTTGTTCCTGGCTATTATTTTTTCTAAGTCTAAGTGTATTATAATTATCCATATCTCTTTTGCATTTCCTTATTGAGGTATCCTTTTCCACTTGTCCCTGGGGCTGTTCTCTGCTCTGCGGGGCCTACCTGGCTCTTGCTCCTCATCCTGGGGGCTAGTTGTATCCAGTGTCTCGCCTCTTGAGCCCCTGAACTACTGGATCCATGCTCTCTCTGGGGTCCTGGGGTGCTGCAGCAGGCCCTCCATTTCCTGGGGGTCTTGGTCCCGAGTCCTGTGCTGTCCTAGGAAGTGGTGGAGTGGGAATGGGGTCGACGGTTCAGCGGGGTGGGCGCGCGGGGCCCCTGGCACAATTGCTCCCGGGGATGGCGTAGGCGCCTGTGTTTTGAGCATCCTCGGGGTTGCCCTGTCTTCCGTCTGGGTCAGGTTGCTGCAGGCTGCTGGCTTGCAGGGTGGCCTCATTGACCGTTGAGGCGCGACTCCGGTTCCTTTGCCTCTCCACTCTGGGGGCCCCACACTTCAGTGACAACTAGAACACACTCACCCTTGGCTCTGTCGGCATGGGCCGGACACGCACCAGACTGCCTCTTATTACACACCTCACACTCCACACAACTCACTGTACATAGTTACTTTTAGGCACATACAGGTACACATCAGTTACATCAGTGGTTCACAGTGGCCCTGGTGGCTCTCTGGGTTTGGCATCGTCGATGTTCCCACTTCTCTGGGGTGTTGTGGACGCCAGGCCGGTCTGGCCATGAGAGGTTGTGGTAGACGCTCTGGGCTTCAGTGTTCTTCACACATGCGTGTTTTATTCAGATCCGAGTCACATTGTTAATTACTGATGTAAACTGACAGAATGTGCCGAATCATTTATCTGACTTCTCACTAAACCCATGTCTCCGCCACATACCTCTCTCACTTGTGTTCTTCGGTGGCCCACTCGATACTGTCCGGACTTCCTCAACTGTGGTATTCAGTACCATTGGGTGTTGGGATGAAGGTGTTAAGAATGACACAGCAGCTTACACTCTTTTATTGTAATAACACTGCCTCTCTCTCCCCTTTTTGTTTTGTCTTATCTCCCCGTCTGTCATTTATTTCCCCCTCTTGTCACCCAGGTGTAGCACTTTCCTCTCTGGCTTATAACAAAGGTTACGGCATTGTAACCCTAGTTATATTAACACAGGCAGAGCCCTCTACTGGACTCTATGGGTATACTCTCCTCCAATCACGTAACCCGATGGCCCACTGAACTCTGAATGTACATAGCCGGCCAGTAGGGCACGCCTACCTACCCCGCCCTTCGCGGGATATAAGCAAATTTGAGTTTATTTATTTAAACAGGGACAATGCATATTAATGGACATATATATGTAAATATGCAAGATTATAGTCAACGGCTAATTTTCATCTTTAGTCCCTTCGGCAGGTTGATGTCATCAACATAAGATAATAAAATCAATAAAACAATAGTAACAACAAGTAGACCAGTTAGCCTTCATGGCCAGAATGAGCAGGGGTAGTAATAGAGAGAAAGAAAACGTGTTCTTGAAAACACAATAGGACAGAAAATAAAAAGGAAAAGCAAGAACAATGAAAAGTATAGTGGCTCATGAAACATACAGGCCAAGGGTCGAGTGTTAAATGCTAAATTTAGATATCAAAGGGCTGATTAAAGTGCTTGAGTGTTAAAGTGTAGGTGCGTAATTATATTGCAAATTGCCCGATTGCACAGTAAATATAAAGTGCTATTTTAAATGCACAATTCTCAATACATATTACATCAATTAAATACCAGAAATGGCAATTTTATGATACTGGGAGTATCCATTTTTAAGAATATGAAGCGTGTCTTGCCTTGCATGTAGCCCTAATAACTACAAAGTAAATAAAGATGTAATAAATAACGAAAGTATTAATGGGTACGCAAATGGTACCGCAACAATTAGCTAACAAACAGATATACAAGTTTAGGCACAGTTGTGGCAACAGTGTTGTTCTTCCAATAGCCAAGCTTTAAGGTGTTTGGTGTGTTTGGTGTGTTTGGTATTGAATTCCAGGTGTGAGAAGCACGAACACAAAAGGTGGCTTGACCAAAGGCATTCTTTCTAAAAGGACCTACACAGTCACCTCTAGAACCAGTTCTTGTTAATCTGTTTGAGTTTTTTTTCACAAAATCTTATAATGGAGGAGGTGCTTTGCCATGGAAGATTTTGTAAATCAAGACAGCTTCAATGTATTTAACGGTGTTGTCCCAGCTTAAGCGCTCATGTTTTTTTAATATCTGACAATGATGGTACATTTTTGTTTTTTTATCCAATACTTTCAGAGCTTGTTTATAAACTGTTTCAGTCAGCTTTAGTGTCGTCTTACAGGCCGATGCCCAACTTGTTACGCAATAGGACGTGTGACATGATCATAGTATCAAAATACAATTTTGCTGACTCAAGAGTTAGATTGTTTCTAATGAACCTAAAGCTGGACAAGAGTGATTCCTAAGTATTTAAACTCTTGTACCACCTCAATTGTTTTACCTTGTACAGAAACGTTGGGATCACTGTCAGTATTTGCTCTTTTTGAGAAGTACATACACACAGTCTTGGATATGTTCAGGCATAGTTGGGTTTTCTCAAGCCAGTTATACACATTTGTCATAGCATCTGTCAGTTCTTGCGCAGCGTGTTTTTTTTATCCTTTGCATGGACATACAGAACAGCATCATCGGCAAACATTTGGCAGGTGACATTCGAAGGACAACAACTTGGCAGATCATTTATAAACAAACTGAAAAGCAGTGGACCTAGCACTGACCCGTGCGGTACCCCAAGATTGTTGTTACGTGATGTTGACTTCATGTTCCGTATCCTAACACACTGTGATCTTGCAGATATGTATTATTCAATCCAATTCAGAGTACTTGGGGAAAAGTTAAAACTAGACAGTTTGGTCAACAGTATCTGGTGGTTAATGGTGTCAAACGCTTTTCTAAGATCGATGAAAACAGCACCAATGACACCACCTGCATCCAGCTTTGATTTTATGTTTTCCAGGAAGAAACAAACTGCTGTCTCAGTAGAATGATGTTTTCTAAAGCCAAATTGCATCTGGTTCAAGGTATATGGACTGTTGTTAAGATGATCTACAATTTGCTCCGCTATTATTTTTTCCATGACTTTGGAGACTGCTGGAAGTATGCTTATTGGTCTGTAGTTGCTGGTTATTGCAGGATTACCTGACTTAAAGACTGCTGTAATGACAGAGCACTTCCAGGCTTCAGGGAAGGAACTTTCATTTATGGATTTATTTATAATAGTAGTTAAGGGTGCTATGAAAGATTCATTGTGATATTTTATAAATGTTACATCCATACAAAATGCATCTTTGGCTTTAGAGCTTTTTAGGCCACACACAGCTTTATCAACTTGTGACTGCGACACTACACACAAATTAAGAATGGGTTTGTCGGAGTTTAGTGGCATTGGTGGGTGGTATTCTATCTGGGGGCAGTTGCTCTGAGTCAGTTCTTTAACCGAGTCTATAAAGTAATCGTTCAAAGTTGTTACAATGTCCCTTGGATCATGGATGACTTTCTTCTCTAGCTGTAGCTCCCTAATTTCTCTGTGCACTGTACTATTTCCCGTCAGTTTTTTTAATATTTGTCCAGATACCTTTAGAATTTCCTCTTGCAGTACTAATTATATTAATAAAAAAATTTGCTTTTGCAATTCGAATTTCCTTTACCACTTTATTTCTAAGAGAAGTAAATGTCTGTCTATCAATCACCCTTTTCGTTTTAAGTGATATTTTAAGAGGATGATCTCGTTTTTTCAGTAATGTTCGTATGGTTTCATTCAACCACGGGAGGTGATTCTTTTTTGGTTTTGCTTTAATTTTTCCAGTAAATGCAGACACTGTGTCTTGGATAACTGTCATGAATATGTTACAGTTGTCACTAACATGATTATGGGTGAGATAATTATCCCAATTGATATTGTTTAGCGCCTGTGTCAAATCTGGAATCTCACTCCACGGTACTCTCATCTGCTCTGATATTATTTTCTTACTACAAGAAAATATATTTTTAGATAGCTTTCTTGAGAACAGAATGAGGTTATGGTCTGACAGACCTGTGATCATATTGAACGTCTTTTGAATTCTCTCACACTTATTGGAAAAAACAAGATATATGCATGTTTCAGAGGAAGCAGACAGTCTAGTAGGACCTTTAATTAATTGAGTAAAGATTAGTTAATAGTGATTTTAACTGTCTCGAATTCGATTTGTCAAGCCAGTTAATATTTAAATCTCCAAGCAAGATAACTTAATTTTTTGTATCACATTCCTTGAGTAGAGCCTGAAGCTCCGCATAGAAAGCATTAGAGGCTGATGGAAGTCCATACATCCCAATCAGCGTTATCGACATTTGTGGAGAGAGAGCTATTTTCATTTCATTCATACATTCAAGGTTGTGTACACAGACCCATTCTATCCGTTTGCACTTTAAGTGTTCCTTTACATAAAATATTACCCCTCCACCCCGTTTTCCCACCCGGTCTTTCCTAAAGATAGTGTAGCCTAGTACATGCAGTCCAGCCATCGGTGAATTTATATTTTGCCAGGTCTCAGACAAACATAAAAAGTCCAGGTTCAAGTTACTTAATAGATGATTAACTTGGTCACACTTGGGCAAAATGCTTCTAATATATAAATGTCCACCAAGTAGACCTCTTGGCTTATATTGTGGGTCCCAGATTACCTTGGCTTGGTTAAGGGTGCTGTATAGCTTTGCAGATCGTTGTTCCTGGGGCATAACCCACTCCTGGACTCACGGACCGCTACACTGCTGATGGAGTCTGAAAGAGCTGCTAGCAGTGGTGGAGGTCCCGCCGGTAGCGATGTCAGTCCAGCTAGTGGTGGTGGAGATCCATCTAGCTGAGGTGGAGGCCCAGCAGCAGAGGTGGAGATCCAGCTAGCAGAGGTGGAGGCCCAGGCAGCAGAGGTGGAGGTCCAGCTAGCTGAGGTGGAGGCCCAGACAGCAGAGGTGGAGATCCAGCTAGCTGAGGTGGAAGCCCAGGCAGCAGAGGTGGAGGTCCATCTAGCTGAGGTGGAGGTCCAGCTAGATGAGATGGAGGTCCAGTTAGCAGAGGTGGAGGCCCAGGCAGCAGAGGTGGAGATCCAGCTAGCTAAGGTGGAGGCCCAGCCAGCAGAGATGGTAGCCCAGCTAGCAGAAGTGGTAGCCCAGCTAGCAAAGGTGGAGGCCCAGGCAGCAGAGGTAGAGGCCAAGCTGGCAGTAGTTCTTAGCCCAGCTAGCAGAGGTGGAGGCCCAGCCAGCAAAGGTGGTAGCCCAGCTAGTAGAGATGGTGGCCCAGCCACCAGAGGTGGTGGCCCAGCTGTGAGAGGTGGTGGCCCAGCCAGCAGAGGTGGTAGCCCAGCTAGCAGAGGTGGGGGCCCAGCCAGCAGCGATGGTAAACCAGCTAGCAAAAGTGGTGGCCCAGCTAGCAGAAGTGGTGGCCCAGCTGGCGGTGGTGTTAGCGCATCGAGCAAAGGTGGAGGCCCAGGCAGCAGAGGTGGAGGCCAAGCTGGCAGTAGTGTTAGCCCAGCTAGTATAAGTGGAGGCCTAGCTGGCAGTGGTGTTAGCACCACTAGCAAAGGTATAGGCCCAGATAGCACTGGAGGTGGTCCAGCTAGCTGTGGGGCTAATCCAGTTGAAGATTGAGGCCCAGGATTTAGTTCAACATCACCAGCCAAGAGAAGTATCAGCGAAAGATTAAAAGCACCCAGGAGTGGGCACCTGTGATAGCCTGTTCCTGTTCACCTGGAGGTGATCTGGCATGGCCATAGTCCAGTACTCTTGTGAACAGTATGTGCCGACTCCATCTGGCTGGATACAGGGTTTGATTGTCCCTTTTTCTTGGATATGTTGAACTCAGCAGAAGATAGAGAGTTATCCACACAACAGAGCAGGATGTTGAAAGCACAATCCAAGGTCTTTTTCGCTCTTTGGGTGACTTTTTCAGCAAACACACAGGACCTGCCAAACTGCGTGTCTGCAACTTGGCAGCCATCTTTTGCACAAATATGCTGTTAGGTGCACCGCTACCTGCCCTCATTTCACCAAAACTTCAGCGTAAGGCGAAAGAGCGGCAGGGCCCTATGTAGAGGGCTCTGTCTGTGTTAATATAACTAGGGTAAGAATGCCGTAACTTTCGTTATATCTCGCACAGGCTTCGCCCTCTACTGGACTCTATGGGTACAGTAGGCGAAGCCCGATCATTGTACTCTCTGCCGCGGGAGAGGCTCTGCCCACTGACCACACCAGCTACAGGTTAGATACCAAGACTCAGTCACCGCTTTATTAATCTCAGCCACATGTGGAGTGATAATGGGTCCAACTTCATCCCAGTTAGCAGCACCTGGCTAGACTGGATGAGGTTGTGGTCTAACCTTGCAGGGGTCTCCACTCTAGACCTCCCGCGCACCTCATTGGCCGCGTCCTAGTGAAGCGCAGTCCAATGCAGGTGCAAGACACCCTGTGGGGATCAAATATACTTGACAAATCCCTCCTCTCACAGGTCCTGTGACCCTACAGTGAGCACAGGCCTGGAGAAAGAGCCCTTGGACATGTCCAAAAGATAGAACCTTATGAACGGACGTGCTTGGAGTCCCGTGCGGGGCATTGCTCTGGCGGGCCCGATGGGGGCGGCTGAGGGTCAGCTGGGGGAACCGCCATGGAGAAACCTCTTCGCTGGCGGCGTTCTCTTCGCCTGGCCATAGCATTACGGCGGGGCAGCTTGACCTCTCCCTTCTGCTTGGCGGCAACAGCGAGCGGTAGATGACGGCTGAGCTGAGCCTTTTCCTCCTCCAGCCTCTTTAGTCGCTGCATCACCATAGTGAGGGAGCCACAGAGGCTGAGACCAGTGCAGTCAGAAGACCCTCGCGGTCTTTTCTTGGGAGGGCAGTGAGACCTAGCCAGACATGGCGGGAGCCGACGACCAACAGCGACATCACGCGCCCGGCAGCAGTAGCGACTCCCTGTATGAGGTTGTTCATCTGACCGATGGCACGGCCGAGATACTCCACAGTGTCAGGGGAAGTGGGGGGCATCGCGTGGGAGTGACGCCGCCGCCGCTGCTACGCCCAACACACCCAGGTTGTTTGCTGCTGCTGCTAGCTGCGCGCCCAGGTGAAATATTTTGTCAAAATATTCCAGCGTGTCCTTATCCTGCTGCACTTCATCCAGCTCTTCCGGAGGGATCCCGAGGCGTTCCCAGGCCAGGCTGGAGACACAGTCTCTCCAGCTTGTCCTGGGTGGTCCCCAGGGTCTCCTGCCTGGTGGAAAGTGCCCAGTACACCTCCCCAGGGAAGTGTTCTTTCAGGCACGACCCACAGCTTGTGTCCATAGGTGAGGGTAGGTGTGTTGATCGACTGCAGCGAGAGTTAAAGGTCATGGCTTGATGAAGCCAACAGAACCATGTCATCTGCAAAAAGCAGAGCTGTGATACTGAGTCCATCAAACCAATATAAAGTTATGAACAGAATCAGTGACAAAGGGCAGCCTTGGCGGAGTCCAACCCTCACTGTAAACAACTCCGACTGACTGCCACCAATGTGGACCAAACTCTGACACCGGTCGTACAGGGATCCCCTGTACATCCCCCATCCCCCACATGACTTTCTGAGGGACATGGACCAAAACCTCCTCTAAGTCCTCAAAAGACATGTAGACTGGTTGAGCGTCCTTCTTAGCACCCTCCAGGACCCTGCCAGTGATGTAGAGCTGCTCCACTGTTCCATGGCTAGGACAAAAACTACACTGCTCCCACTGAATCTGAGATTCAACTTGCCGACAGACCCTCCTCTCCAGAACCCCTGAATAGACCTTACCAGGGAGCCTGAGGAGTGCGATCCCCCTATAGTTGGTACACACCCTGCAGTCCCATCTTAAAGAATGGTCTGCCAGTCTAGGGGCACTGTCCCCGATGTCAACACAATGTTGCAGAGGTGTGTCAACCACGACAGTCCCACAACATCCAGAGTCTTTAGGAACTCTAGGTGGATCTCATCCCAGACTGCTTCCTCATTGGAAGGCATGTCGTTAGAATCAGGAAAGTCTTTGAAGTATTCTCCGCACGACTCACAACGTCCTGAGTCAAGGTCACCAGCACCTATCCCAACTATACACAGTGTTGATGGTGCACTGCTTCCTCCTCCTGAAATGCGTGATGGTAGACCAGAATTTCCTCAAAACCATTCGAAAGTAATTTTCCATGGCCTCACCGAACTCCTCCCAGGCCTGAGTTTTTGTTTCAGTGACCACCAAAGCCGCATTTCGTTTGGCCTGTTGGTACCCATCAGCTGCCTGCAGAGTCCCACAGACCAGAAAGGCCTGGTAGGACTCCTTCTTCAGCATTCCCACATCCCGGTTCTGCCGGAGGTGGGAGTTGAAACTCCCTCTGACAGGGGACTCCCTGTTCCCAGCAGACCCTCATAACACATTTGTGTTTGCCAGGTCAGAGCGGCATCTTCCTACACCATCGGAGCCAACACACCAGGTGGTGATCGTTTGACATATCAGACCCTCTCTTTACCGAAGTGTCGAAAACATGCGCAAGTCCTGTGACACAACAAAGTCTATCATTGAACTGTGGCCTAGGGTGTCCTGGTGCCAAGTGCACATATGGACACCCTTATGCTTGAACATGGTGTTTGGGGTGACGAGCACAGAAGTCCAATAACAAAACACGGCTTGGGTTCCAGTCGGGAGGGCATTACTCTCAATCACCCCTCTCCAGGTTTCATTGTCATTGAAGTCCCTTAGTAGAAGAGGGAGATAAGAGGGGATATTTTTTAACTGTCCGTCACTCTGTCAAGGGAAAACAGAGACGGCGAGGGCTGTGATTGGTCATCTAGTTGCACCCTTCCCGTGAAATGCAGCCCCTCACACTACACAGAAACAAACAGACAGATCGCCTCCGCAGCAGCGTGGACAGGCCAGGAACTAAAGTATCGATTAGCCTTGTGAAACGCAATCCGATTTTGTGTTGACTAGGGCGGAGAATACGGAACTGTTGGAATGCTACTATACAAGCAATCCCAAAGAGAGGGGATATATGGCACAAATGTGGGACCTATGGATGCTTCGAAACCCACAATCAAGGTTAACAAAGAAACAGCTATTAGCCCAGCATTCCAACATCCGTAACCGAAAACTGCTATCATAACTAGATCGATGAAATACTACAACAATGCTACGGCAAGGGGGAGCCAGGACGACAGGTCAGCAGACAGGTCAGCAGGGGGATGTCACCATCACCCCCACAATCCGAGATTGGGTACCAAACCCCAATAGACAGCCTCAACACAAGAGCTGCTGACCTGAGAAGGATGATCGTCAACCAACTGGTAACCTGGAGCCTCCGACAACTACCGAAGCTGAATTGTCAAGTACCTTCAGAAGATCTGCTAGAAGATGTGAATGTTGCAGTAAGAGCAATCCCAACTGGGACCATCACTGAGACCAATAAGCTGATACACAGTATAGCAACAGTACTCCTTGAGATGCTAGGATATAAGATCAGTACCTTGGCAGGAGGCAATACCCTCCATGGAAGAGACGGTTGGAGGCTAAGATAAAGGCAACATGGAAAGAAGTCAGCCAGCTAACAGAGATGCAGAAAGGGAACATGGTGAATAAAGGGGTACCCAGGAAATACAACAAGCTGCCCATACCTCAAGCACTCGAAACTGCCAAAGAGACACTGACAGCTCTGGCCTCTCAGCTGAAGAGATACACTAAGGAGATAGAGGCTAGAAGAATAAACAAGATGGTCTCCACTTACCCGGCCAAGGTATACTCTCAGTGGCAGGGAAGTAACTGGAAGAGCTTCTGGGAAAGAGAGGCATCACAACACCAATGCCCAATGGCTGGTGGACCTGAGAACTGACCACAGCAGCCTCCCAGAACAAGAACCAGTAACCATCTCAATGGCAGATGTCCAAGAAAGAGTGTCAAAGATGAAGAACTGAACAGCACCGGGCCCCGATATGATCCATACATACTGGCTTACGAAGTTCATGGCACTCCACGAATGCCTGGCAGCACAGATGAACCAGCTGCTAACGGATAGGACCCACCCAGGGTGGCTGAAGGCAGGACAGTCTTCATCATGAAGGACCCCCAGAAGGGACCCATCCCATCCAACTACCGGCCAATAACCTGTCTCTGTACAACATGGAAGCTCCTGTCAGGCATCATGGCGGCTAAGATAAGTAGGCATATGGCTCAATACATGAGCGAGGCACAGAAGGGAATTGGCAGTAACACCAGAGGAGCCAAACACCGGCTGCTGGTCGAAAGAGCAGTTCACAGAGACTGTAAGAATCTATAGACTAACCTATGCACTGCCTGGATTGACTACAAGAAGGCCTACGATTCAATGCCACACACGGGTACTGGAATGTGTAGAACTGTACAAGGTCAACAGGACATTAAGAGCCTTCATCAAGAACTCCATGGGAATGTGGAAGACGACCCTAGAGGCCAGCTCAAAGCCAATCGCCCAAGTCACCATCAAGTGTGGCATATACCAAGGGGATGCACTATCACCACTGCTGTTCTGCATAGGTCTGAACCCCCTCAGTCAGAGGGGCTTCGGATACCGATTCCGAAGTGGCGCAACAATCAGCCACCTGCTCTACATGGATGACATCAAGCTGTGTGCCAGGAATGAGCGAGAAATTGACTCACTGATCCACACCACCAGGATCTATAGTGACAATGTAGGGATGTCATTCGGATTGGACAAGTGTGGCCGGATGGTATCGAGGAGAGGCAAGATGATCAGAACTGAAGGGGTGGACTTACCAGAGGGCAGGATAGGAGACATCCAAGACAGCTACAAATACCTTGGTATCCCACAGGCTAATGGAAACTATGAGGAGGCCACAAAGAAGTCAGCCACAGCTAAATATATCCAGAGAGTAAGGCAAGTCCTGAAGAGTCAGCTGAATGGGAAGAAAAAAGTCCGAGCCATCAACATGTACACGTTACCAGTCATCAGATACCCCGCTGGGATCATTAGCTGGCCAAAGGAGGAGATAGAAGCCACAGATATCAAAACAAGCTCCTCACCGTGCACGGAGGGTTTCACCCCAAGTCCAGAACCCTGTGGCTGTACACTCAGCGGAAAGAGGGAGGCCGAGGACTAGTGAGCATCAGAGCCACTGTCCAGGATGAAACATTGAAAATCCAAGAATACACCAGGAAAATGGTCCCAAAGGATGAACTGCTCAGTGAAAGCCTCAGGCAGCAGAAACCTGAAGAGTGTGAGGAGGATGAGGAGCAGACAACATTGAGGGGCAAGCCCCTACATGGCATGTACCACCGTCAGATAGAGGAAGCGGCTGATATCAAGAAGACCTACCAATGGCTGGACATACCACTGAAGGTGGTTGAGAACAATAGGACTAAAGTCCTGTGGGACTTCAGCATCCAGACTGACAAACAGCTCCTGGCTAACCAACCAGACACAGTGGTGGTGGACAAAGAGCAGCACGGGGTGATAGATGTGGCGGTACCAGCTGGTGCCAACATCAAGAAGAAGCACGAAAAGGTTGAGAAGTACCAAGGGTTGAAAGAACAGCTGGAACGGATGTGGAAGGTGAAGGCCAACGTGGCCAAACTGGGAGAGTGGCTCCAGCAGATTCCAGGAACAACATCTGAAGCCCCAGTCCAGAGCACAGTCCTAGGAAAAGCGAAGATACTGCGCAGAGTGAGTACAGAGTGAGTTTGGCTGTAAAGGCTAGAACAAGGTCACATAGTTTAAAATACTGAGTCAGGGACTCGTAAAACAGTCAGGGACTGTAGCAGCAAAATACCGAGTCAGGGACTGTAGAATACCGGGTCTGAGACTTTGGAGACAGTCAAGGGACTGTACCAAGTCTGGGACTACGAAGACAGTCAGGGACTGTAGAATACTGGATCTCGGACTTTGGAGACAGTCAAGGGACTGTACCAAGTCTGGGACTATGAAGACAGTCAGGGACTGTAAAATACCAAGTCGGGGACTTCGAAGACGGTCGGGGACGGTAACAGCAAAATAAGATCAGGTTCAAGTCCTGTGAATTTTGTGCGTAAAATTGGTAAAGTGTAGGTTTTGAGCCAGGGGCCAAAACAAGATCACTGCTATCTGTCAAGGACAAGATGAGTCTGGGACTCAGAAAGGAAGCTGTAGTATTGAGATATAGCTTAAAAAATAATAATAAAATAAAATAAAAAAGTAAAATAATAATAATAATAAACAATAAAACAAAATATAAAAAGATAAACTGGGTTAAAGCACTGCCAGTGTCAGTACATTCAGTACAATGGGAAATAAACAGTTTGTGAAGCACCAGTTGGCCCTATTGCAGAGGCCATGAAGAGAAAATATGGGGAAGATAGAGTGCTGTATCTTCAACACTGAGTGATTGTTTAGCTGAAATCAGTTGCTACAACTTAAAGGGAACTTGTTGAAGGAAAGAGAGAGAATGTTGCAGAAGGGTAAAGTAAAGCTGCTTTGAGTACAAAAATGAATCAAATATGTTTTCCTTGAAAGGTTAAAGGAGTCATCACAGGCGCCTGAAAAGCTCAAAAGGTAAGGTAAACCTTTTCAATAGAATTGTGTATTTTGATTACAACTAAAACTTGATGTCTGGTGTAGACACAGGTGATGTTTAGTCTAAAGTGAGTCAATAGATATTATATTAATGGTAAAAGAGAAATAAGAGAAATGAGTGAAATGAGAAAGGGAGGTTTAAGTCCTCGCCGAAGAGTATCATGCGCAAAAAAGGAGAAAAAGAGAATAAAAATACATGTGTTGGGTTTGAATTTTGTGGGCTGGGTCTTTCTTCAAGAGTTAGAAGAAAAGGAGGCCAGTGAAAAGAGAACTCTGAAGACTGAGTATGAATATTACTTTTGGGGTGGTTTTGGTGCATAATTTGAGGTGTATTAAAACTGTTAGTGAGACTGGGTTTAGAACCCCCAGTGGTCAGCCGCAGTAGTCAAAAGGACTTTCTGTAGAAGCTTGCTGACTCGGTGTCCTAACAGGGCATTGTGTCTATACACTTGAAATTGTGTGTGTGTGTATAGTGTTTTTATGTATAACTGAAGTAAGTCCATAAATTATGGCAATTAAAGGAGCAGGCAAGTTCAAAGATTTATGAGAAGGAGTAGTTTTGTATGTATTTAGGAGGCATTAATCCGAAATACCATAAGGAAAACAGGAAAGAAGTGGATAAATTGAAGCAGAATTTTTTTTTAAAAATGGTTGATTTCCAGGGGATGATGCTCTGCTAACTTTGAGAGAGTTTGAGCATAAGTTGATACATGACTCAGACAGACGACTCTGACGAACACAGACACAGAGGGAGAGACAGAACGACCTAGAAAAGAAAACAAAATCAGAAAGGAAGCATAAGTGGTCACAGACTTTTAAACTAAATTCTAGACCCTCACAAGAAACCAGTCAAATTCAGACTTCTATACAAGGGAAGAATAACTTGGTCTTACACCCTAAACAAACATTTTCCACATGTTTATTCAAATAGCCACGAGTACAAGATAACACACTCCACACCTAGCCGTCCTCCTCTTTCTCGTGATCAAACACTCTGTGCATTTTTCCCTACACCTAGTGAGGATGATAACCGTCTATTAATAGATTTGATGGCCCAATTTCAGGCGCAATTGCGAGCAAAACTAGATGCCAAAAACTGGAACCACAGGTCAGCATTTTCCACATACCTGTGCAATGAAGAATCGCTTGTTGCTGATACTTGCAATGAAGACCAGCTTACACATCGTCGCTGACATACAGGATGCTACTGAACACGCAATGAAGAACTGCTTACACCTGTGATTTAGCTCTCCAAAAAGGGGGACACCACATGGTTGTACTGTACCCTAAAAGGTGGTGGTCACTTGCAGTTTGGGGGCCTGCAAAGTTGGTAACAGCCTAATGGATGCCGCACAATGCAGGATTTACATTTCCTACTTCTGTTGATTGATATGAAGAAACCATGTCAAAAGGGGGACTGTTAAATTGAATAGAATTCTATGAAGTTATGTTCAACATTTCTCTGACTTTATGTGCTCTACTTCAGTCTAAATCTCTGGCTGTATGTTTTTAATTATACTCAATTTAATTCAATTTAAGTCAATTTAATTATAATGAATAGCTGACCTTGATAATGTGATAACAAGCAAATGCCTTTTTTGTCTCCCACTCGAACCTGAGATGTGTTCTCATTCACATTCAGAAGTCAACAGTACAGATACACTCGACTATTCAGCACCGTTTCATTTGGATGTTTCTGAAAAAGGGCTGCTGGCTCCTTTTTCAAAAAAACAAAAGAAAAAAAGGGGGAGGAAGACAGGTACTGATGTATTACAGTTCAAATCAGCACATGCAAACGACATGCTGAAGAAGCAAAAGTCATCACAAAACAGAACACGTCATGTATCAGTCACTAACTGCACTGACAACACATAGCATATCATTAAACTGAGAGCTGATTTACAGGACGATCCCTTTAATCATCTAGATACAACAACAGTATTTACTGATGATTTACTGATGCACCCACAAAATGGACTACAGACAGGATGTGCTGTATTGTGGGTACCAAACAGGAAATGACTACTGTATATGACTGTGACCTCTGACAGACTACAGACTTTAAACTATTAATTAAATGATGCCCTTATTAGTTATCCATTGAGTAGATTCAAATAGAAAACAGTACATAATTGATTATAACCTTAAACAAGAAAATTGAGTTGATTTGAAAAAGATAAACTCCCTAATGTGGAAATACTACTAATAGAAATTAATTCTATGTGTCAGTGATATATAATTGTGTAATAGTCATCTACATTAATCTGCACATTGATTTGATTGTAATCAATGCACTGAATTTAGTCTAAATCTTCTTTTCCTTTTTAAAAATATCCAGCCTAAGGCCCAGAAAGTACAGAACTTAAGAAATACTCAAATAGGAATTTTATTAACAATTCATTTTTGTGCTTTAGACACATTGCTCCACATCCATGTACACGGCACAGTCCACAGTCTAAATATCTGCTTCAAAATCAAAAACACAATCATTTTGAATGTATTTTACCTAATACATTAATTCAAATCTACATGACCACAGAATCATTTTTTACAATGAACTGACTCTTTGGTTAATCAGCACATTATGTGCAGTTCATAAGTTGTTTTTTTTTTGTTTGTTTTTTTTTAATTAATCACTATATACCTAGGTTTGGTAGTCCCGAGGTCAAGTTGAAAGAGGAAAATTGGCAAAAATCTGTGCAGATTCCAAAATAATCTGAGTTGAGGCCTTGCTCATTGCTTTGACGTCTATCAGAGCCTCCACCAGCAATAGTATAGGGTTTTTACCGTTCAAGCTTTGCATAGGACATCTTGAGGGTCCTGCGATAGTGGGTCTCAGGGGGACGCCTCTAGACCTCCCAAAACTTGATTATGTGTCAATACTATGGTGCACTAATTGTACTGGTACCATCTCTCCATACAGGTGCAGGAAAAGAGTGACAACAGAGGGTGACGATGACAACATTCAGGTAAGGGTGTGAGACCCTCCGATTGGATAGAGGACACACGAGGTACCACCTGAATCAGTGTGCTAAAGCCTCCATAGCCACTAGAACAGGGGTATCAAATTCCATTTCATCGAGGTCCACATTAGCGTTATGGTTGCCCTCAAAGGGCCAGTTGTAAGTGTAAGACTATATAAATACAGTATATTGATTATTATTGGTTTTAGTAATAACTTGAATAATGGTAATGACTTTGAACTATCCATATATTTTAAGTATAAATAGGCTAAATGTTTCTGATATACAACTGTAGTGTTGAAAGCAGCAAAGTCACTATATAAACTCAATATCTCACAAATAAAATGTTAGTCAAGTTTGTAAGGACTGAAGATTGAATGCAGATATCAGTCCAGTTGGTCCTTCAGAATAATCTCTACACAGTGGGCTGGCTCATTGTCTTTCTAAATAAAGCAAGTAAAGCTTGCATTGAGGATTTATTCTTATACATACAGTATGTCAAAATAAAGGTCTCATGTTAATAAACACAGTTCTATGACAAGACAAAAACACAGGAGGGCTTTTATTTTGAAATTAAAGCAGGAAGTTTTGAGTAAAATATCACTTCATGGATTGTTTTATCTATTCTTGCTATTGTTGTTTGTTGTGTTGTTTTGCCATTATTGTATTTTGCAGACACACTGGAGGCAGGTGGAAATGAGACATCCAGGATAGAGACAGCCAATTTAACCACTGTACCTCAAAAGGGGTCCGACTGATTTCAACTGTAATTGAAGATGGGCAGTGTTCAGCTGAAATGGAGGGACTGTTGTCCATCCTACCACCAGGATGTGATGACGAGCAATGATGTTAATAATGGGGTGCCATCACAGAGACAACAAGTGGTTGCTGCACTCCCTGGCCAAGATGACAGTCCACTGCATCAGCTCCAACCAGGAGGCTACGTGGTCGTGAAAGACTTCTGAAGGAAAAGCTCGAAACACAGATGCTGGCAAGGCCCGTTCCAGATCCTCCTCATGACACACACAGCAGTGAAGGTTGCAGAAAGAGCAACATGGATCCACGCATCCCACTGCAAAAAAGTGCCAGCTCCAACTGACCCACCACCTGGAGAACCACAATATCAGGAGGAGGTAAAAGTGCTCCCTGCTACATGTGACGTGCCAAGTCACCAACTGAACAGATGGTTAGGGTTAGTAAATGCTCTGTTCCAGCGAAACTAGATGATGCCAGAACAGCGGACAAGAAACAAAGAAATCTAAAGAAATCTACTAAAGAAATCTGCACCAGCATACAGTCAATTTTTCAATATTTTCATATATATTCATTGACCTGACCCTCCAGTCTTGCACTACAACCACCTCCTGACTCACCGTTGACACAAATGCACACATACCCTCCACCCACCACTCACCCATGTCATCCCACAGCACATACACCTCACCATCAGCATCCCCACGTCTGTCAGCAGAACCGCAGGTCACTCATCCCATCAGTACTATCATTACACGCAGACAGTGGAAACCCAGGACTGTTTTAAGACCCACCAGTGTTTTTTAACATCCCACTGGAACCACATGATGAGCGCACGTTCAGCACAGACATCAAGATGGCTGTGCTGAACGTGCGCGCACTTTTAAACAAGTCTTTTATTGTAAATGACTTCATTCTAGATAAACACCTGGACAGTATTCTTCTTACTGAGACATGGCTTGGCACCGATGCACCTGTTGTCCTCACTGAGGCTTCCCCCATAAATTTTAACTTTTTATTTTCTACCAGGGGTGGCAAGAAAGGAGGAGGAACTGCATCAATAACTCGATCCACAATGTCCTCTACTGCAGTTCCTTTTAGAAGCTACACATCATTTGAGCACCATGCCTTTGTTTTTAGCAGCCCTCCTATTCTCTGTGTCACAGTTTACAGATCACACGGCTACTCCTCCTCTTTTATAAGTGAATTCTCTGAATTCCTATCAATCCTCAACACCACCTACAACAGGATCTTAATTACTGGTGATTTCAACTTACACATAGATAATACCTCGGACTCAGTGTCCAGACAATTTTTAAATGTCCTGAATTGCTTTGATTTTAAACAGCATGTCACATAGCCGACCCACAGCAGAGGGCACATCCTGTACCTGGTCATAACCTATGGCCTGTCCGTGGGTGTGTCCTCTGTTGTGGATCGGGCTGTCTGACCATTTCTGTGTGTTTTTTGAAATCTGCAGTTTTAACCAGCGGAGGAGCCCAGTCAGAACAGTGAGGAAACGCTACCTAACTTCTGAAGTGGCTGCAAATTTTATTCAGATTTTACAGAGCACTCCTGCAGAGATTTTACCAGCACCCTGTGATTTTTTTGTTGATAATTTTAGCAATAATCTGAAAACAACGCTGGACATAGTAGCTCCACTTTTAACCAAAACTATTAAGACAAAATATAAGCCCCTGTGGAAAAATGAGAGCATAAAACAGCTTAAAAGAAACTGCAGGAGTGCTGAGAGGAGATGGAGGAAATCTAAACATTCCATGATGAGATTTTACGACATCACCTCAAAACATACAATAATGCAGTTAAACACTTCAAAAAACTCATCTCTAAAAATAAAAATCACCCCAGATTCCTCTTCTCCACAATCGATCATTTAACAAACAACAATTTTAACAGATCACCCAGGACATCAACTGATGTCCTCTGTGAGGAAGACCACTTCAGAAGTGAAATTGACAATATTAGATCCAGTTTTTTATCTCAACAGATTTTAACCATCAGTACACCTGGATCGTTGCTTTTACCTGAGGAAACATTGGAGAGTTTTGCCCTGGTTGATGCACAGACACTTGGTTGAGTTTTCTTCCAGGTAAACCCCACAACCTGCCTTTTAGATCCTATTCCCACACCATTTTTTTAAACAATTTTATGGATTTTTTGAGGAACAGCTCTTAAACATTGCTTTCTTCAGATGGGTGTCTTCCCCACCTCCTTTAAAACGGCACTGGTCAAGCCCCTCATGAAGAAGAGCAATTTGGACCCCAATATTTTTAACAATATCAGCCTGTATCCAACTTACCATTTTCCAGTAAAATCTTGGAAAAACTTGATCTTAAACAAGTAGATGAATTTTTAAATACAAAGAACATTTTAGAATGGTGCCAGTCTGGCTTTAGGAGGAACCACAGTACTGAGACACCCCTTTTAAAGATTTTAAATGACACCAGGTGCAACTTAGATAATCATAAGCTCACAGTCTTGGTCTTACTGGATCTAACCACCGCCTTCGACACATTAGACCATACATTTTATTAAACAGACTGTGGAACCTGGTCGGCCTCTCTGGCACTGTTTTTAACTGGTTCGTCTCATATCTCACAGATCGACACTTCTTTGTAAGTATGGATACTTGTTCCTCACAAACCCATGAGATTGTGTGTGGGGTTCCCCAGGGGTCAATTTTAGGTCCAACTCTCTTTAATCTGTACATGCTTCCCCTTGGGGATGTCATCAGGAGGCACGGCATCAGCTTGCATAGCTACGCGGACGACACACAGCTGTATATGGCCGTGTCTCCTGTTGACAGCGGGCCAATAGATGCCCTTTTAAACTGCATTTTAGATATCAAGTCATGGATGGCAGCCAATTTCCTGCAGCTCAACCAGGACAAAACAGAGGTTTTAGTCATCTTTCCTGAAGGCCTGAGAGAGACACTTTTACCAAAACTACAAGATTTTAAAACATCTAATTATATAAAGAAATTGGGCGTGATTTTTGACTCTGAGCTCAGTTTTATTCCACACATTAAAAATATTACAAAGGTAGGTTTTTACAACCTTAAGAATATAGACAGAGTCTGCCTATTTCTCTCAGGACAGCACAGAGGTGCTGATGCATGCCTTTATCTCCTAACGTTTAGATTGTTGCAACGCCCTGCTCTCTGGCCTCCCCAAAAAGAGCCTCCATATACTCCATCTCCTACAAAACTCAGCTGCACAAGTGCTGACGAGGACCAGAGGGTGGGAGCACATGAAGTTTTAAAATCGCTGCATTGGCTCCCCGTGCACTTGATTTTAAGATTCTTCTGCTTGATTTTAGATGTCAGTTTTGGGCCCCCTTATGTATCTGACTTACTTGTAACATATCAACTCTCCCAGACCCTGAGGTCCTCTGGCATGGGCCTGTTAACCATACCTAAAGTTAGAACTAAAAACACACGGGGAGGCGGCTTTCAGTTATTATGGCCCCCGATTGTGGAACAGCCTGCCAGAGAACCTCAGGGCTGCAGAGACTGTTGAAGTTTTTAAGGAGAGGCTTAAGACTCACCTTTTTAATCGGCTTTTGACTTATTATAATTTATTTTATATTTCTCCTGTTGATCAGGCTTTTACCAGTCCACCTACTTATGTATTCATTATTTAATTAATTTATTCTTTTATATTTATTCATTTATTTATTTTTTAATTCAGGTTTTAGTTTCAGCTCCAGTGTTTCCCAAAGGTGGCTTTTCCTCACTTAAGGTCTCGGTGCCATGCCTAAGTGTGTGTGTACTTGTGTGTGTGTGTGTGTGTGTGTGTGTGTGTGTGTGTGTGTGTGTGTGTGTGTATCTGGGGTTGGGGGTGATTTTTTTTTTCTTTTTTCACTTTTTCTATTGTTGTTTTAGCCTCTGTGAGGCACTTTGAACTGCGTAATGTACGAAAAGTGCCATACAGATAAAGTTTGATTGATTGATTGATTCATGTCATGTGATTATAATGCCTTTATGATGATTCTAATGTCTGTTTATACTGTGTTACAACCAGGTTCGCTGCAAGCCGAGAATGGTGATCGTTCTCATGGACCTCGGAGGTATTTTCCCCTTATCTGACACCACTGGGTTTTTTCTCCTCTGGGCTCTAAGAATTTTTCCCTAGAAAAGAGTTTTGCCTGAATTTGCGGTGTAACCATTGATAGGTGTGACCTCTGAGAAGAACTGAGATGCACTGAATCTGTTTGTTTTACAGACATTTGAGAATCATAAAATTATAATGACTTGGTGAGGAGGGCGACTGCCCTACGGCCTGTATAGGCCCGGGAACGGGTTCTCACTCTGAGTCTTTTCTTTTATCCTGTTTTATGATGATTGAAATGATTGTTATCTGTACTGATTAATATTCAGTAATGTAATACCACTTGTGTAATTCTAGAATCCCCTTTTTGTCTTTTTCAGCTTTGCTATATATAACCAGAGTTCTATTCTCGCAAGAACAAATGCAACTCTTTTCTTGTTACTGACATCTTAATGTGTTTGATCTTAAGACCCTGCGGAAGGTTCAGTGTCATGTTTGATGCGTTCAGTAAACTTTGTATTTACTTAGTTGTTCCTGTAGGAACAAAGGGGGGAAATGTGGTGGAAATTTAAATTCAAGTTGTGATAGCAAATAGGGTCAAGCTGTATGTATGAACTCATGATTTTGTTAGACGTTATCTTGTTTACGCTCCACAGAGAACAGCGTGTGTGCAGTATGCCTTTCCCTCTCTGTCAGGCCTGATAAACATGCGGACTCTGCCTACATCAAAGCATACAGCATGTTCATTTCTCACTATGACAGTATTGCCTGTCAGCAGGAACTCACGTACACATGTAGGTATCAGAAGTGCACAAATACTGCTTTTCCTGACATTCTGTATGGGCATTCACTCACAATGCTTTGAGCTGTGTGTTTAAAATCTTAACTCTGTTCTGCAGACAGATAATAAAAGAGCAACTCTTTGGGCAACTGAATCAGTGAAGTTTATTTACCGGACTCTTGTGTACTTAAAGAACCCGTGGAAATTAAAACATCCTGACAGAAAATTTCCACAACAGCCTCTCTGTGCTCTCCTTGCGTGGGAAATATTTTTTAACTGTCCGTCACTCTGTCAAGGGAAAGGGATTGATCATCTAGTTGCAGGCAGGTCTCCTCCACAGCAGTGTGGACAGGCCAGGAACTAAAGTATCGATTAGCCTTGTGAAACGCAAGTTAAATACATTCAACTCGCTCAAAAAAAATCCATTTAATTCATTCAGTAATTCTAACTGGGGTATATTCCCACAGATCATACAGAAAGTTTCACTGCAGGGCTGCACAACAACTGCACAATGGAGAACTACGAGGGCTCGAGGGGTCTCAGTAACTGCGGAGTCAGATAATGTATTACGCAGTCGGAGAAGTATATTCCAGCCTTAACACCAGGGGGAACAGGACTATAGATCTGATATATGCAAACGTGAAGGATGCAAACAGTGCTGCCCCCCTGCCTGTCCTGGTGAAAGCAGACCACTATCTGGTTTTGCTCAAACCTCACTACACACCAAGAGTGAGGAGATTACCAACAACCATGCGGCCATTCAAGTGGTCTCCTGAAGCTGAGCAGGCTTTGAAAGACTGCTTTGAGACCACAGACTGGGACGCTCTGCAGGGGTCTCACAATGACAACATGGAGATGACTGCACCACAGACTATATAAACTTCTGTATAGATGTTGCTGTTCCTGTTAGATCTGTACACTGCTTTGCTAACAACAAGCCCTGGATAACAAGTGACATCAAAGGCCTTCTGAACCAGAAGAAGAAGGCCTTGGAAGACATTGGAACTCCAGAGCTCAAGCAGGCACAGAAGCTCACAGTCCAGCTCAGGGAGGCGAAAGAGCAGTATGGAAGGAAAACAGAACAAAATATGCAGAACAAAAAATGAAAAAGATGTGGGAGGTGATGAAGATCATCACAGGCTGCAACCCCAAGAGAGGTGCCCCCATGGAGGGGGATGTGGGAAGGGCAAACCAGTTGAACCACTTATAGGTAGGTTTGATCATCCCATCCCAGTCACACCTTTGAACACAGCAGCCCCCACACACCTGCCCACACAAGCCTGGTTATCTGAGTTTAAATCATTTACTAGTGCAGGGCCAGCTCTAGCCATACTGGTGCTGTCGGTGAGACTGTATATATATATATATATATATATATATATATATATATATATATATATATATATATATATAGCATCAAGTACAGATTACATACAAGATGACAATAGCTGTATGCTATCAGAATACTGTGCAAAGAAGCAATCAATAGTACTAGACAACTAGTTGATCACACTGTACAAGCTAGCATGGAATATTAAATGAGTAGACAAATGAGACAGATGATATTTACTACGTTTACAAGGGAGACACAAAATCATGGTCATGTGCAAACTAGCAGTAGCTGAATGCTATCAGAATATGGTGCAATCAAACAATAAATGGTGCAGGACACTAACACAAACTTCAAAAGAAGAAAGATAGAGGACACGTTGAACTGGTGTGATGCCAGCAGATCCTCTATCAACCAGAGGGGAAATTGAAGCAAGTGCACAGCAACTCGGTTGCAAAGAAAAGAGAGAGACTGAGAAGGAAACAATGTCAGCCAAGCCATGTCAACCAAACATGTCCAGAGATGTCCACAGATACCCAAGAGAGCCCTGGTGATGAAGCGATTCAAGCCAAAATCACCTCCGTGGGATCCGGCAGATCCAAAAGACCGAGGACTAGAAGAGAACCTACAGCCACTCCTCAGCAACACCTTCCATTTATCTACAAGCAATGATATGATACACATACATCTTCAGATATTAAAACGTTTGATGAGTAGATACTAAATTAATTAGCCAAATTTAGAGCTAATAATTTTTATTGATGTATTAGTCAGACAAATACAGATTAATCACTTTTACACGTTGTGTCCCTTTTCAGTATCTGCCCAATCTTTTTTTAAACAAATAACAAAATAAAAAAGATAAAGCAGTCTGCAGTCCAGTAACAACAAACAAATCAAGCCAGACCTATAACATAACACAAATCACAAAAAAACTACAACAACAAAACACCCACAAATTGAACATAGTATACACATCCTGTATTTGAACCAAATAAAAGATGATAACAGTACCATGAGGCACACTGGAATCTCCTGTGCCAGGTCCTTATCCCAACATGCTTTTAGACTATCCAGGTTTGTCACTTGTGTACTTCTAATAAATAAGTAAAATTTTGATTCTCCTCTATTTTTATCTCTTATCTTACGTGAAATTTCTGGAAATTCAGTTATGCTGTGCTTTATTTGAGAGAATGCAATGTCCGATTTGTAGAAATCTCCAAAATTCTGAATTACACTAATTATATTTATTTTTAATTTTGTGAAAGGATCTGAATCCAGCATCTCCCATCACATCCTCAAGAGCGTGAATACCAGATCTAATCCATCCCAAGAGAAGCTCTTCTTATCTATTAACAGTTTCTTGTTATACCAAATGGAGGATCTGCTTGTTAAATATGGATTGGTTTTTATTATTTGATGTGCAGTTTTCCATTGGCTCTCTTGCAAAAGCCAATACTGGGTTTTGTGAAAGGACGGCCTCCATAGAGAAAGGGTACACTAACTGCTCTTCAATCCTGACCCACATAGGGATCTTAACAGGGGATAGGTGAATTTTCAACAGCTGAGATAAAGAAAATGACAAACAATACCAGTCTATTCATGAAAGTGCTAAACCCCCTTCTCTTTTGCAGCATATACAGTAACTTCGGTCCGGTAAAACATTTTTTTTTTTCTCTGCCCAAACTTTTCTGTCATTCCATTTTATGTTTTAAATAGTGAGGAAGGAAGATGTAGCAGTAAGGTGGAAGTGATATAATTGATCTTGGGAGTTAAAATCATTTTTACTAAATTGATTGTGCCTATCAGGGAAATAGACAATTTATCCCAGTTTTGTAACAGAATTTGAGTTTACTTAATGACTGGAAATATATTGGCTTCCATTATTTTTTTTTTAGACCTGGCATGAATATGATGCCCAAATATGTTAATCCTTCTGGCATCCATCTGAATTTCCAATTCTTTATGATATCTGGGGGGCACGTTTTGGATAATGGCATGGCTTCTGATTTCGACCAGTTAACCGTGTATCCAGATATCTCTGAAAACAGATTTATAACTTAGCACATTTCTGGAAATGAGGATTCAGGGTTACTGGATATTAATAAAACATCATCTGCATACAGTATAAGTTTATGTTCTTCCTGACCTGCCAGCACACCCTGTATATTTCAATTAGCCCATAGGGCTATAGCCATGGGTTCAAGAAATATGGCAAAGATTAGAGGAGACAGAGGAGATCCTTGTCGAACACCACGATTTAGCCTGATTTGAGGTGACATAATGCCATTAGTTAAGACTGTGGCTGATGGATCAGTATACATTTGTTCCACCCACTTCCTAAATATTGAACCAAATCCAAATTTTTTCTAGTGTATAGAACAAGAAAGGGAATTCCATTTTATCAAACGCTTTTCAGCGTCTAATGAAAAGGCAACAGTTGGTGTATCATAATTTCTTGTCATCCACATAATGTGCAACAGTCTTCGAAGGTTGTCTGTAGAGCTCTGGTCTTTATGAATAAGAAATGGGACTACTTCTTCCAATGTAGTTGCTAAAATTTTAGCGAGAATTTTTTCATCTACATTAATCAGAAATATAGGGCGATAATTAGCACACTACTGTGGATCACTTCCCTTTTTATGCAGTAGCGTAATAACCGCTGTCCTCATACTTTCAGGTAGCCTACCTCTTTTTAATGCGTCTCGATATACAACCAGTAATCTAGGGGCAAGATCTTCTATGAATTTCTGATAGAAATCTTCTGAAAACCCATTGTTTCCAGGGGCCTTTCCTATTTTGAGGCCTCTGATTGCTTTTTTAATTTCATCTATGGAAATATCTTCCTCCAAAAGTGCTCTCCCATCCTGTGTCAAAGCAGGGATTTCAATTGAGGAAAAAAAAAACTTTCTAATTTGTTTTTGTCAATCCCACCCTGACCTATAACTCCCTAAACGTGGTATTTATGTCTCTTTTATTCGTAATAAGGTTATTATCTTTATCAATGCGATTGTATTTGTTTTACTCTGAGTGCCAGAACTTTACCAGCTCTCTCTCCCTGTTCAAAATATTTCCATCCAGTACAAAACAGCACAAATTCTGTTTTTCTGTTCAGCCTATAATAAGAAAATAAAACAAATTATATACCTTACAGGAGACTCTGCCCTCCTGTCATACAGGACTAAAGATGACATTTTTAATCAGGAATATTGCCAATCTTCCATCCAAAAAAACTCCACTATTGTTAACAGCTCGAATATCAGAGTATTGTCCTCTGTCCCAAAAACAAAATTTCTTCTCATGTTAGGAGCCCAAAAGTCCACATTAGTCCAGAAAATAAGATTTCAACTCACATATATACCCAGAAAACTTAGACAACGTCCCATTAAGGTGTCAGAGACTTCTCATGCGGCTCATGCGCATTAAGTCAGTGGCTGCATATATGCAGGGAAGACCATTATTGTGGCAGAGACAGTCACATGGAGGACAGGAGAGACACACACTCAGAAGTCTAGTGCTACATTGCAGCAGTAATGGACTGTGTGCCAGCTACTCTACAAATGATGGACAACATCCAACCACCTACGGCAGCTGACGAGACACTGCAACAGTGATCAGGTCCATCAGGTCAGTCAGGGTGGCCAGAACACACATACCAAGTACCAGGTAACATATGTGAGTACTTCTCATTCAGAGACGAACTTTCAAAGTATGATTGAATGGTCATCAGAGGAACCCACATACCAGGGACACTAGGGACATAGAGGGCAGCCATCCTTGACAAAATCCACGATGGACATCAAAGAGCTTTCAAAGTGTCAGGACAGGGCAGACATTGCTGTCTGGTGGCCTGGCATTTCCTCACAGCTAAAACATAAGGTCTGGTCATGTCAGTCCTGCTGCAAGTTGAGAAGAGCACAGCAGAAGGAGCCATTGATCTCGATCCTGCTCCCTGACAGATCATGGCAGCGCATAGCTCTGGACCTATGTGAGCATGACAAGCAGAACTACTTACGCCTCCCATACACTAGAGAACTTTTAAAAGATAAAACTTTTAAAAGACTGTCCTCTGACACCCTCTCACATCTTAAGACTCTGAGAAGAGTTTTTGGTCACAGACTAGTCACAGACAAAACTCTGTAAAGACAGGGAAACTTTCAGGGTCATTAATTACAAGACTACAACTAGATTCTTTTGAGATTATTTCCCATCATGCACCTTGGAAATTTCCAACAACTACTTTTCAGCAGAGAAAAACGAGCAGGTGTGGTGTAACCAGGGTTATATCCCTTATATGCTTTTATTGTGAAGGCTTACGTGGGGAGTGACTGGAAGTCCTGCATGTTTGCCCTGTACTTTTGCTATGCAGTTTGGCTAGTAATAAAGATGTGTTTTGAGAGCTAATAATATTTCATCTGTGGAAATATCTTCCTCCGAAAGTGCGCTCCCATCCTGTGTCAAAGCAGGGATTTCAACTGAGGGAAAAAAAACTTTCTAATTTGTTTTTGTCAATTCCACCCTGAGATGTATACAGTTCTTGATAGAAATGTGGTATTTATGTCTCTTTTATTCGTAATAAGGCTATTATCGTTATCAAAAATCGATGGAATAATATTTTGCGGTTGTATTTGTTTTACTCTGTGTGCCAGTACTTTACCACCTCTCTCTCTCTGTTCAAAATATTTCTGCCCAGTACAGAACAGGGTGAGTTTTTCTGTTCAGTATGTCATTAAATTCACATTGAAGCTCATTCAATTTACCCCATGTATCTGCGTCTTGTTGATCCAGGTGTTGCTTTTCAAGCATTTTGATATCTCGATCTAATTTAAGTGACCTTTGACCCTCTGCTTTTTTTGATAAGTGAACTTTTTTTGGATGATAGACCCCCTCATAAAGGATTTGAAAGCATCCTACAGTACTCCATGGTCCTCTATAGAGCCATCCATCCATCCATTATCTACTGCTTATTCTCATAGGGTTGTAGCATATCAATGAGCATTAAATAATGAACTTAACTCTTTTCATTTCTGAGTATCTCTCCAGGAAATCCATCTGACACTATGTGGCACCTAAGTGCTTAAGGCTTTTTTATGACTGGCAAAATAAACAGATAAGACCAGTTCCTCCTCTCTGACCCAAGGAACTCCAGGACATACACCAGGAGGAGGAGTTTTATTGCCCCACATTCTTGCTTTAATCCTGCCAGACACATTCAAAGCTTAATCTGGCCTCTTCCTTTCTCCCTGCCTGGAACAGAACATTACATTAAGATTCTAATGGTTAACTATGCTTTCATTCCTCAGCTACTGTCATATAAGTATCACTGTTACAATGTCAAACATCAGTCTCCACATAGATCCTCTTCCTTTTCCTCCTTCTGATAAGGACTGAATGTGACATGTGGGAGTGGTTGTGGATAACTTGGTGGATGGGGAGGGACCAGTGGTCACAACTCCACTGGACCTCCAACAAAGATCATAAAAAGCCTCAGCCGGTCTGAGCGCACTCGCAACTCTTCTTCAGCCCTTCAGCCAGTCAAATTCTGGACTTCATCCTCTCCACTGCATCTCTGTTGCATCTATGTTCCCTCCCCCTCCCACATGCTGGGAGGGGGAGGGAACATCTATGTTGCATCTATGTTCCCTCCCCCTCCCAGCATGTGGGAGGTGACAATGGAGGAAACAATGATGACCCAGAGACAGAGACATGCTGCTCCAACGCGGACCCAGCGCCTCATGGCATGAAGAGCAACCTCACCAGAATCTTCATTCTGCTCCAGATATGACTGAAAGACTCTGAATGCTGCCTCTGAATGGCCTCCTCAGGACCCAGCACCTCATGGCATGAAGAACAGCCTATCCAGAACCTTCCAACTCTGCATCCTGCCTCAAGACCATCCTGTCTCCTCTCTCTACTGCTTTGCCCTGAAAATGTGAGCCAGCTCCTCTGCTCAGACACAGGCTGCAGAAAATGACTCCAGCCGTCATGAAGAAACTTAAAAGAAGAAAAGACTGTCGGTCGACACGTTGGTGTGAATCCAGCCAACCTCCCCCACCAACAAAGAGGGGGGGAAGAATTGAAGCAAGGGCACAGATACTATGCTGTGAAGAGGAGAGACAGACAGAGAGAGACTGAGATGGAGCCATGTCAACCAGAGATGTCCAGAGCTGACCAGAGATGACCAAAGGTTTCCAGAACTCCCCAGAGATGTCCAGAGTTGTCCACCGATGCCCGAAAGAGCCAATGGTGGAGCCGAAGTCGCCTGCAGAGATCCAGCAGATCCAGACAGAACCTGCCGCCACTCCTCACTCCCATCCATCCAGGAACGGTGATATACTGCATATACATTTTACAGATATTAAAGAGTTTGATGATTAGACGCTAAATTAAATGGCCTGAATTTAGGGCTTAATCCAGCAAACTGAATAATATTTGGTCTATTGATACCAATAGAATACTGAACATAAATTCAAACTAGAAAATTACTACAGTCTTCTCTGATGCCTCTCAAACTCTCAACTGCTGAACGGTACACCAAACCTAAACCAAATTTTGGTAACAGCCTAATTCTTAATTTGGTCTAGATAACCACCACTGAATGAAACTGGTCACATTGAATCAATTAATCATTCATCCTTTAAACTTTTGTGTAATCATGCAATCCATTTTGTCACAATGAGTCAATCCCATGTTTTCACCATCAATCTACCTTTATTCTATTTTTTATATTCTATTCTATTATATCTGTTAGTAGTCTAGTTATAGTTTGTCAAATAAACATCTCATTTATAAAGAACTTCGTTATTTGATTTGTGTGTGTATATAAAGCAATTGAATCACTGTACACTAGGCCAAGAACTCTGTAGCACCCTGAGATTAAGAGACTCTATTAATTAATGTCAAATTCACAAGTTTTCCCCGTTTTAGCAAAACTGGGTGGCGCCCTGATAATTTCTATTATTAAAGGTAATTTAATGGTTTATGATCAATAACTTAAAGATATTGTTCATAAATACATAATTTGATATTAATTAATGATTGACCAATCTGCTCAACACTATTTATGCTACAGGGTCGCAGGGGGGCTGCAGCCTATCCCAGCTATTTCGGATTTAATAAAGTTGCAATTTTCTTCCCTGTTCAGCAAATAGTTTAATGCCATCTCAAGCCATTTTTTTCTGCTTTATCGAGAGGATAGAGGACTAAATCCACTGGGGCATGGTCCGACGCTACTATGTTACCAAGTGTAGAGTTCAGCACCTGACTGACTATATTATGGGATAACAGAAAATAATCTATCCTTGAATAACTTGAATGGGGATGTGAAAAAAAGGTAAAGTCTTTTTCATTTGGATGCAGTAGACGGCAAATATCAACTCTTCTAACAACACATCTATTGCCATAACACCTGCAGTGTTAGCTTTGATGGATTGATAAGTTTTATCCATTATTAAATCCCTGACTTGATTAAGACACGGAAGGCTCGAATCGGGTCGTACACCCACCTTACACCAAACAACGGTAGCACGGGAGCACGAATCAACTTCAGCAAGATGGTAAAGACTTTAGTCCGTGACTTTGAAACTGCTTGAAAAGTCAGTAGGTGTAAGGCCGGCAGTAATCATCTCAGATTACTACTCGAGATACGTCGAGATACTGCACATGAAAACAAAAGCAAGCGCTAATGTCTGTCTGAAGCTGAAAACTATATGCACCCGTTATGGCATTCCAGATATGGTCATCAGCAACAATGGGTTTCAAGACCTCGTCCGTGAGCTTGACTTCAACCATGTCACCTCGAGCCCCAAAAAAGAAAAAGAAGGATCCTCTCATTGCACTCAAGTGCTACAAGTTAACACCATGCAGCACAACAGGAGCCAGCCCAGCTGAACTACTCATGGGCTGTAAGATTTGAATGATACTGCCTACCCTTGATAGAAACCTGCAGACATCATTGCCTGACATGCAACACATCAAGCAGAAAGACAAGGTTGAGAAAAAGAAGCAAGCATTGTACTATAACTGACGCCATGGGGCCAGACCCCTACCCCTACTCCAGCCTGGTGGTAATGTCCTCACCAGACTGGACCACCAGGAATCCTGGAGTAGTGACCACTGAGAGTGTTACGCCATGCCCCTACATCATCCAAATGCAGCAGGAGTTAATAATAATGATAACTAAAATTTATATAGTGCCTTTCGTGCAACCCAAGGTCGCTTTACAAAGGTAGGAAAAAAACAACAACGGCAAAACAAAACATGGCAGCTGAGTTCTGCATGTACTGGAGCCTGTCCAAGGCTTTACTTGGAACCCCAGACAGGACTCTATTGCAGTAGTCCAGGTGGGATGTAATGAAAGCGTGAATGAGTGTCTCTGCAACAGAGTCGGACAGAGCGGGACGGAGACGGGAAATGTTTTTGAGGTGATGGAAAGCACATTTGGTAATAGATTTGATATGGGACTGGAAGGAAAGGGTGGGATCAAGGATGACACCCAGGTTGCGGACCTCAGAGGCTGGTCGGATAGAACAACCATCAACACTGATGAGGAGCTCTTCAACCTTCCCGGGGCAGTGGCTTAGGGGCCACAACCATGAGATCAGTTTTATTGCTATTGAGTCGGAGAAGGTTGGTTGTCATCCAGGTCTTTATGGCATGGAGGCAGTTGACCAGAGTTTGATGGGGGGGGGCTAGGATAGAGCTAGATATCGTGAGCATAGCAGTGGAAGTTGAGACCGTGGTGGCGTATGATCTGGCCAAGGGGGAGCAGGTAGATGGTGAAGAGAGTGGGACCGAGCACAGAGCCTTAAGGGATGCCGTGGTTGCCTGATGCAGGGGGGAGGAGGAGCCATGGAGGGTGACAAACTGAGTCCTATTTGAGAAGTATGATTGAAACCATACCAGTGCAGAGCCGGAGATGCCAAGGATGTTGGAAAAATGTTTGAGGAGGATGGTGTGGCAAACAGCAGCTGTCAGAAGCAGCGGAGAGGTTGAGGAGGATGAGGATACTGATATTACCAGAGTCAGTAGCGATGAGGAGGTCAGTGTATATCTTGAGTTTTATATGCAGACTGAAGGGGTTCATGGAGCTCATGGTTGGACAAATGCAGATGGAGCTGGGCAGCCACTGCTCTTTCCAGGATCTTGCTGAGGAAAGGAAGGTTGGAGATCAGCCGAAAGTTATTGAGGTTGTCAGTGTCCAAACCAGGCTTTTTTGAGATGGGAGTGATTGGGGCAATTTTGAGAAACTACGGAGGAGTCGATTATATCAGTGTTGGAAATTGTACATAAGTTATCTCATGTAATCCTTCACTGATCTAAAAACTAGACAATCATGCTTGTAATTAATGTTGCTTTGCTTGCAAAGCTTGCTGTTGTTGTACAAGTGTCTTAACAGTTGCTGTGAGAAAGAGGAAGCTTCAGAGATGCAGCGACAAAGGCAGTTTGGCTGTTGTCAGTGTCTTGTGGATCCCACAAGACACTGACAACAGGAAACAGAAGCTGCCTGTAAGACCACAGGACAGAAGAATAAGTCTAGACCGGCTCAAGTTTCAAAACATAAGCAAGAATACACATATAGGACACACACACACATTAGTGGTGGAGGAGCTGACTCACTTCCCCCTTCCTTTAGTCAGCTCCCCCATTGACTGTAACTAGGGCCTTCCTACAGAATAAAAAGAAAGGGAGCACAGAGGAGGACTTTAGAGTAGTGAGAAGTCTGTGAGCCTTCTCTTGCTCTCCTTGCAAGTTTCTAAAACTCATTTGCCGTCTCCTGTCTGTTATTGATAAATGTCTTTTGCCTTTTAGAACCTGACAATCAGTGATGGTGGGACAGAGGGTAGGCAGGCAGGCTTTAAGCAAAGCAGTTGGCATGGGGTCCAGGGACAAAGCACCTGTCTCACCTGTTCACACAGACATCAGTCGAGACCACGGTGACTCCAGTGTCAGCATGTATGCAGGTACTGAAATTCTGTTACAGACCAGGTCTGGACGGATCTCTAAGCCGGTCATCAGACTGGGCTGAGTGTGAGTTAACATGACCTCACACTCATGGCCTTTGGGGGGAAGAAGGGAAAAGAGTTCCAGGTGGTAACTTTTAAATCACATAAAAGAGTTCCAGGTGGTAATGCCACAATAAAAAAATAGTTCCAGAGAATGTTGTAAACTAATGTGTTTTAATGTCAAGTTCAGGAACGCAAACTGTGATATCATAGTGAAAAGTTTTTTGATAATTGTTTGATAATTGAATGTTATTGAATATAAGTACTACAGAGGGTTGGATGTTGTTTAGTGATATTCATTAGAGAATGACTCTGTTTACATGGACGTTTAATGTGTTCCTGCTGATTGCTATAGAATAGCATTGTTTTTTACATGTTTATCTTTTTGCTTTATTAAGGAAAGTATAACAACAAATAAAAAGGGGAGATTAGAGTATTAGAGTGTTTACGGTATTCTGCTTCACCACTGTCGTAAGTAGCTGTTACTGTTTACTCAAGGGGGTGTTACGGCAGTGGGAGGGGGTTTTTTGGAACATGAGTTATGGCCTGTGTACTGTGTGACATGACCCGAGATCTTCTGAACAACCAAGTTGTGTCTGTTAAAAGTCTCATATTATACACTTTTTTTGCAACTTTATATAGGTCTCAGTAAGGCAAGTAAAGCAACACTAAATGGAATAACTTACAGCTACGCATTTGTAGCTGTGTCCCAGACAGTTGGTGTCGATCCATGCTTCATCTTCAGCTGGTTAGCGAAGCCTGCTTTGTGAGATGATGGGCACACTAAACTTTGGGAAGCTTTCTTGCTACGTTTCCAGCAAAAATAAATCAATCCACTGGGTCTTCAGGGGATGAACAGAGTAAAAATGTCCTCCTGTGCTCGTTGAAGCAGCCAACACAGAGCAGCTACTGTGCTTTGCTCCTAACTTTGTCAGGTTTGTTTGCGAAAGTTAGCAAGGAGAAACAATGGTGGCCGGCTGCTCGGTAACTTTAGAGGAGGGATCATACCTGTGGGCGGCTCAAAGGCAGTGTCCTCTTCTGGAGGTAGGGGCATTCCCCTTGTCTACATAGATAAGGGGGAGATTTTAGACTTGCCTGTTTCAGCACAAATTGGCAAAGAAGAGGAGCAAGCAGGGGAAGATTCAAGAGATTTATTGTCATATACACAATAGAAACAGGAGTAACACTGGGTAATAAAATTCTTACTTTGTGAGTTCCCTTCACACAACTGAAATAAGCAGACAAATATAAAACATACAATAATAAAGTACTATGTACAAAATGAGTCTGGAGTCTGTCTGTCTGTGAGTTGAAGGATGTAAAGTAACACAAGTAAGGAGAGGGAGGTAACACGTTAACTTACTGCAGTGGTTCTCCATTATTTTCTGTCATATCCCCCCAAGGAGACAGAATTTTTTTGCACCCCCCCACTTGAATTGAAATACTATTGAGAACCTAATAATATGTATTTATTTATAGATATGACACTAGCAAGTGGATAGTGCAACAGTATATAAAAAATAAGAGAACATCAGCAAACAAGAAAAGACTAAATAGAAACATGCTTTAAAATAACTAGTCAACAGTGGTAATAGTAGGCATCTATCAATAGCAGTTGGCACATGTTGAATCTGATCCATGGTATATGTAAGTAACAGTGTAAAAATGTTTGTTGACTGATGCCACGCTCACAAACGGCCGGCTTGTTGGCAATATTCATTAGGTTTTTAGTCCAGTAATACATACATAAATGGGGTGTAAGGGCCAATACACACGCGGGCGGAATGGACGGGTGTCCTTTCTGCCCACGTGTAGGAGCTCAGCACGGTTCTGAAAAAGCGAATCATTGACTTGAACAAGTCAGGAAACTTGGAGCCATTTCAAAACATCTGCAGGTCCCAAGAGCAACAGTGCAAACAATTGTTTGTAAGTGTAAAGTGCATGGTACTGTTTTGTCACTGCCACGATCAGGAAGAAAATGCAAGCTATCACCTGCTGCTGAGAGAAAATTGGTCAGGAGGGTGAAGAGTCAACCGAGAACCACCAAAAAGCAGATCTGCCAAGAAATAGAAGCTGCTGGAACACAGGTGTCAGTGTCCACAGTCAAGCATGTTTTTCATCACCATGGACTGAGAGGCTGCCGTTTGAGAAGGAAGCCCTTGCTCCAAAAGCCGCACCTTAAGGCTCGACTGAAGTTTGCTGCTGATCACATGGACAAAGATAAGACCTTCTGGAGGAAAGTTCTGTGGTCAGACGAAACAAAAATCTAGCTGTTTGGCACAATGCCCAGCAATATGTTTGGAGGAGAAAAAGATGAGGCCTTTAACCCCAAGAACACCATGTCTATCGTCAATTATTATGTCAAGTATTACGCTGTGGGGCTGTTTTGCTGCCAATGGAACTGGTGCTTTACGGTGAGGGATAATGAAGAAGGAGGATTACCTTCAATTTCTTCAAGCTAACCTAATAGCGTCAGCCCGTAGGTTGGGTCTTGGGCACAGTTGGGTGTTCCAACAGGACAATGACCCCAAACACACATCAAAAGTGTAATGAAATGGCTAAATCAGGCTAGAATAAAGGTTTTAGAATGGCCTTACTAAGGTCCTGACTTAAATCCCATTGAGAACGTGGACAATGCTGAAGAAACAAGTCCATGTTAGAAAGCCAACAAATTTAACTGAACTATTCCAATTTTGTCAAGAGGAGTGGTCAAAGATTCAATCAGAAGCTTGCCAGAAGCTTGTGGATGGCTATCAAAAGTGCCTAATTGAAGTGGAAATGGCCAAGGTACATGTAAACAAATATTAGGATTGCTGTATGTACAGGGGTTGGACAATGAAACTGAAACACTGGCCAATTTAGTGTTAGAGGTTTCATGGCTAAATTTGACCAGCCTGGTGGCCAAACTTCATTGATTGCACATTGCACCAGTAAGAGCAGAGTGTGACAGTTCAATTAGCAGAGTAATAGCACAATTTTGCTTAAAACGTTGCAATGAAAGGGATGTCCGGGTGCTAACCCGGATTGTATCCAAAAAACATAAAACCACAGCTGCCCGACTCACTGCAGAATTAATTGTGCACCTCAACTCTCCTGTTTCCAGCAAAACTGTCCGTCGGGAGCTCCACAGGGTCAATATCCATGGCTGGACTGCTATAGCCAAACCTGTGGTCACTCGTGCCAATGCCAAACGTCAGTTTCAATGGTGCCAGCAGCGAAAATCTTGGGCTGTGGACAATGTGAAACATGTATTGTTCTCTGATGATTCCACCTTTACTGTCTTTCCCACAGCATACGCGTACCACCCAGACTGTTGCAGGCCTAGAGTGAAGCATGGGGGTGGATCGGTGATGGTTTGGGCTATAATATCATGACATTCCCTAGGCCCAATACTTGTGCTAGATGAGCACATCACTGCCAAGGACTACCGAACCATTCTGGAGGACTTTGTGCACCCAATGGTTCAAACATTGTATCCTGAAAGCAGTGCTGTGTATGAGGATGATAATGCACCAACACACACATCAAGACTGGTGACAGAGTGGTTTGATGAACATGAAAGTGAAGTTAAACATCTGTCATGGCCTGCACAGTCACCAGATCTAAATATTATTGAGCCACTTTTGGGTGTTTTAGAGGAGCGAGTCAGGAAGCATTTTCCTCCACCAGCATCACGTAGTGACCTGGCCACTATTTTGCAAGACAAATGGCTCAAAATCCCTCTGGCAGGACTGTGCAGGACTTGTATCTCTCATTCCCAAGATGAACTGATGCTGTATTGGCCGCAAATAAGGCCCTACACCATACTAATGAATTGTTGTCGTCTAAAACCAGGCGTTTCATTTCATTGTCAAACCCCTGTATATTTTTGTGCATGACAGTCGATGACCAGATGTTTGTATTTGGTCCTGTTTCTTTAATAGGCCTCCCCTAAGCGGTCCTCCCACAGTACAGTCAGCACCATGATTATAATGTTCTTTGCGCTCTCTGAGACCAGGAGGATATCTGGCCTCAGGGTGGAGCTGACAATGTGCGGGGGGGAACCTCAACTGCTTCTTGAGGTCTACAGAGAGCTGCTAGTCATGGGCAGTTGCCAAGATGTCTGCTGGTGCCCTCTTACGGCCTGCCTTGGTCTGCTCCTCTGCTCTAACAAACTCTATTGCAGAGATGGCGTTGCACATCTGGCTAAAGATACCTTTGCTGATGGCTTCTGCAATGGGCTTCAGCACCTGGTTGTGACGCCAGGTGTAGCGGCCCTGACTGAGCGCTTCCGGGCAGGAGCTCAGAATATATTCCAGACTACCTCTTGCTGAACACAGTTGGCAATTCGGGGTCTCAACTTCCCCTAGGTGAAGAGGTTTGCTGGGCTTGGTAGGAAAAAATCTATATATTAAAGCAAAATATAAAAGTAAAAAAAAGGGAAAAAAAAAGAAAAAAGGGGGTTATGGGGAACAAACAACCAAGCGGGCCTACTGCTGAGGTACCGGCAGGGCCTATTGTGGGTGCCATGAAGGAAAATATGGGGAAGATAGTGTGCAGTATCTTCAATGTTGAGTGAACATTTAGCAGAAATCAGTTGTTACAAGTTAAAGGGAACTTAAGAAGGGTAAAGTAAAGCTGCTTTGAGAACAAAAATGAATCAAATGTGTTTTTCTCAAAAGGTTAAAGGAGAACAGGAGTATCACAACGTTACCCTCATCTACCTAGACATCACAGGCGCCTGAAAAGCTCAAAAGGTAAGCACAAACCTTTTCAATAGAATTGTGCATATTGATTATAACTAAAACGATGTCTGGTGTAGGTGATGTTTAGTCTAAAGTGAGTCAATACATATTATATTAATGGTAAAAGAGAAATTAGAGAAATAAGAGAAATGAGAAATGGAGGTTGAAGTCCTCACCTAAGAATATCATGTGCAGAAAAGAAGAAAAAGAGAATTAAAATACACGTGTTGGGTTTAAATCGTGTGGGCTGGGTCTTTTTTCAAGAGTTAAAAGAAAAGGAGACCGGTGAAACAAAACTCTGAAGACTGAGTGTGAGTATTACCTTTGGGGTGGTTTTGGTGCATAATTTGAGGTGTATTAAAACTGTTAGTAAGACTGGGTTAGGACCCCCAGGAGTCAGCCACAGTATAGTCACCAGGACTTTCTGTAGAAGCTTGCTGACTAGGTCTCCTAACAGGGCATTGCATCCATATTCTTGAAATTGTGTGCGTGTATAGTGTTTTTTATGTAAAACTGAAGTAAGTCCGTAAATTATGGCAATTAAAGGAGCAGGCAAGTTCAAAATTTGTGAGAAGGAGTAGTTTTGTGTGTATTTAGGAGGCATTAATCCCAAATACCATAAGAAAAACAGGAAATAAGTGGATAAATTGAAGCAGAATTAAAAAAAAATAAAAAATAAAAAAAAATGGTTGATTTCCAGGGGATGATGCTCTACTAACTTTGAGAGAATTTGAGTATTAGTTGATACAAGACTCAGACAGACGACTCTGACAAACACAGACACAGGGGGAGAGACAGAACGACCTAGAGAAAATAAAAAATACAGAAAGGAAGCATATGTGGTCGCAGACTTTTAAATTATACCTTCATAAGAAATCAGTCAAATTCAGACTTCTATACAAGGGAAGAATAACTTAGACCCTAAGCAAACTAATGGTATGAGAGAAGGGTTAACTTACACATTTTCCACATTTTCATTCACATAGCCATGAACACAAGATAACACACTCCACACCTAGCCATCCTCCTCTTTCTCATGATCAAACACACATTTTTCCCTCCGCCTAATGAGAACGATAAACATCTATTAATAGAGTTGATGGCCCAACTTCAGGCCCAATTGCGAGCAAAACTAGATGCCAGAGACAGGAACCACAGGTCAGCATTTGCCACCACATATGCCTCTGATTGCTCAAACTTAAGGCCACTGATATGCTATCAGTTGAGCCAAGCGAAAGAAAACGTTTTAGCTTCTGTCTATATTAAATGAAATCAATCACTACTGCATTGTTATCATTTTCCACATGCCTGTGCAATGAAGAATCGCTTGCTGCTGATACTTGCAATGAAGACCAGCTTACGCATAGTCGCTGACATACAGGATGCTACTGAACATGCAATGAAGAACTGCTTTTACCTGTGATTTAGGAGTCCAAAAGGGGGACCCCACACTGTCTCCCACCTGGTTGTGCCGTACCCTAAAAGGTGGTGGTCACTTGCAGTTTGGGGGTCTGCAAAGTTGGTTACAGCCTGATGGATGCTGCACAATGCAGGATTTACATTTACTACTTCTGTTGATTGATATGAAGAAACAATGTCAAAAGGGGAAATGTTACATTGAATATGATTCTATAATGGTAATGTTAAACATTTTTCTGACTTTATGTGCTCTACTTCAGGCTCAATCGCTGACTGTTTGCTTTTAATTAATTATAAATAAGCTGACCTTGATAAGGTGATAACAAGCAAAAGCCTTTTTCTGTCTCCCACTCGAACCTGAGATTAGAGATGTGTTCTCATTCACATTCAGAGGTCAACAGTACAGATACACTTGACTATTCGGTTTCATTCGGATGTTTCTGAAAAAGGGCTGCAGGGAAAAAAGGTGGGGAGGAAGGCAGGTACTGATGTACTACAGTTCAAATCAGACACTGTAGAAAACAGATAACCACCATGCACACGACATGCTGAAGAAGCTAAAGCCATCACAAAACAGAACACAGTCAGATATCAGTCACTGACTGTACTGACAACACATAGCCTAACATTAAACTGAAAGCTGATTTACAGAATGAGCCCTTTAATCATCCAGAAGAACTGTATTTACTGATGGTTGTTGTTTATGGCACCCACAAACTGGACTACAGACAGGATATGCTGTATTTTGGGTACCAAACAGGAAATGACTACTTTATGTGACTGTGACCTCTGACAGACTACAGACTTCAGCCTCAGCACAGAGAGCAGGACTGAAAACATTAACTGAAGCGCTTAAAGCAGCCCAGGGACAGATTGTAGGCTCAATATATGCACAGTGTAAGAAAAGAAAAACAATATTTACTCAATAAAAATGAGGTAACAGACAAGCAACATTGTTTATTAGATTTCACAAGGTTCAGTATTGAGTAAATATTAATTAAATGATGCCCCTAATAGTTATCTATTGAGTAGATTCAAATAGAAAACACTACATAGTCGATTATAAGCTAAACAAGAATATTGAGTTGATTTGGAAAAGATAAACTCCCTAATTAATATTCCAAATTAATCTGAGTTGAGGCCTTGCTTATTGCTTTGATGTCTATCAGAGCCTCCACCAACAACAGTATAGGGTTTTTACTGTTCAAGCTTTGCACAGGACACGCTTGAGGGTCCTGCAATAGTGGGTCTCAGGGGGACGCCTCTAGACCTAGACCAGTCTCTCGGCTGCTGGGGGCTTGTTGGGAGACGGCTAGCAGGAATGACGCCTGGTTGGCCAGCACTGGCTAGGGGCTGGCTAACTGCAGAAGCATAAGATGAACTTTGGATGGTGCAGAGCCGTGCTTCCAATTCGCTAATCCTGTCACATCCACAACTCAGTGCTAAACCCATGTTCACACTTGACCAAATCTGCTCTTTCTCTTCCTCATCTAAAGCTTGACCATCCTTCTCCTCCTCTTTCTCTTCCTCCTTTCTACCTCTGTTCTTCCTTGTAGAGGCGAGCCAAACTGAGCAAATCCTTTAAAAGAGGGTTTTGGTGATGAAACAAATAAAGTAGCCACCGGAGAAATTGTCTCGCAGCAGAGGTGTGTTGGGTGAGATTAGCAGCCAAAGGGCTCTTTTTTTCCTTACTTCTCACTGAGACTGTAAAGTACATCAAAGATGAGATTCCAAAGACGATGGATGTAATCTGGGACAAATATTGTTCTGAAGACTGAAAGAAAGCAGAGAGGGCATTGGATCCAAGTCTAGTGTTTTTGAGTCCACAATTCATAACGTGTACAACAAAGCTGATGAAGTGGAAGAATGGGTTCTCTCCAGATTCTCTGGCTTCCTCCCACAGTACAAATACATACATGTCAGGTGACTGGTGACTCTAAATTGTCCTTTGGTGTCAATATGAGAATGGTCTCTGTCTCTATATGTTGGCGTTGTGATGGTCTGGTGAGAGAACTATCTGACTCTTAAGCTGCTAAATGCTCTTGGCAATTGCCAACGATGTCTGTTTGCCATTTGGTGCAGGGCAGTTACCGGGTTTATCAAGATCTATAGTATTTTACCGAAAAGATAAGATTGGCGAGATTATTGTCTTATATGTCTTGGACTCCAAAACTTCACATCAACATCACAATACACACATAGAAGATAGCTCATATGTACTTGTACATACACAGCATAAATAGACAGACAATAATTTTAATAAAATGAAGGATAGAATGAATACCAAAAAACAAACCGGCACAAAAACTAATTTTGCTGCTGCTGTTACTTATGAATGAAACTATAACAGTGGTGAGTGTGAACCTACTGTAAAGATAGTGAAGTTAGGAGACAGATAACAAAACAATGAGCTTCAAGACAGTATAAAGTGTCATAGATTTGGGTGATTCTGGTTAGTTTCATATGTGACCATCATCAATCACAAAAAAACAACAACTTATATCAACCAGAGGACAACATGTCAGTGTCACATTTTGCTGGAATATTGCAGTGAACTTTACAGGTTCACAATGTGGTGATGGACTTGGACTGTCTTATGTGTGTGGGGGAAGGAATTCCAGAGTCTGGGAGCCAAGCAACTGAAGGCTCAGGCACCCATGGTACTGAGGCATAATGTAGGGCTGGTTAAAAGTCCAGCAGAGGTTGATTGGAGGGTACGGCAGGGGGTGTATTCTTGGAGGAGGTTGCAAAGGTAGGTGGGGGCTAGGTTGTGGAGAGCGTTATACGTTACTAGAATTAGGGGAATCAGGAGTGAAAACAGGAGTGAAGAATTTTAAACTGAATTCACACTTCCATCCATCCATCCATTATCTACCGATTTTCCTCATTGGGTCACGGGAGCCTATCCCAGCTGTCTTAGGGCGGAAGGCAGGGTACACTGCCACTCACACACCTAAGGTCAATTTAAATTAGCCAATTAACCTAATCCCCATGCATGTTTTTGGATGGTGGGAGGAAGCCGGAGTACCCGGAGAGAACCTACGCAGACACGGGGAGAACATGCAAACTCCACACAGAAAGGCCCCGATTATACCCAAATTTGAGACAGCACACTGAACTTAGTCATACCACTATAACATTTGTTCAGAATTGAAGTAAATTTGGCATGTCATCCCTAAAGTAATAATGTGCTTTGCTATTTTTTCAGCTTTTTGTAAAACTTTTATAAATTGGAACATTCATGGAGAACAAGAACAATTATATTTTAGCACAAAAGATAACATGCTTGTCAGGAGGATGGGGGTTGCTGAAAGCCGCACACGGATTAGGAAACAAATGCAAAGGGCCGCAGACCAAGTGTCGAAGTCAGGAATGTCTTTAAGTAACACGAGGTGCATGGACGGTGAGTCACAGGGACTTAAGGGAAAGAAGGGTCAAACAAAAGGCACTTGGAAGGAGGTATGAATGACTATAACTATTCTAATGTGGACTTTAAAAAAATTAAAGAGCATTTAAAAAAATGATCAAGTATGTCATCACTTGACACATTATAACAAATTATCTATGGTGACAATTAACAAAAAATACTGTTAAACTCAGATGCACGACTGACACGGATCCATTGGCAGGAACCCAGATGCACGACTCACCCACACTTTGTACAGTTCTCACCAAGTCTTTATTCAAGGAGGCTAGGCAAATGAGCACAATGTTCCAGCGGGGAGGTGGAGCACGGCCACGCGCCACCGGGCAGGTGGAGGCACACGTCCAGGGAAGCCCTACTCTCTCTACACTCAACTATTAACAGGGAAGAAATCAAAACCCACTCTCAAAGCTGAGAGGAAAACCCATTAACATTACCTACAAACCAAAAGAGGGAATGCTGACTTAGTTGGCTATGAAAATTACGCATTAAGCACAGTACTAGAAAAAGGAGGGAAACTACGAGGGGCGCTAGGGGGAGGGAGACACAACTAAAGTAACTAGGAGAAGGGAAACAAAGAAAATAAACAGGGACACCTACAACTCAACACTAGAGGAGGGAATTATCGCAAAACAGGGAATAACATAACACAAGAAAAACACACAAGGATCTACTCAGAGGAGGATTCTTCTTGTGGACTAAGGGGAACTAACCAAGGGTGACAAACTAAAGGGGTACAACTAGGATCTACTCCGCAGAGGATTCGTCTAGTGTAATCAAAAGAACAGGCTATCAAAACTACAAATCAAAATTACCTCAGGAGATACAAGGAAGCTGGAAGACATGCAAGGCAAACGAGGGAGCGATGAACACGAAGTTGGCGATGAGAGTCTTGTCTATGATATAGCTGGTTGGTATCCACGATCTCTCTTCGGGTGCGTACCCCTCCCAGTCCGCCAGATAGAATAGAATAGAATAGTTTTTTTTATTCATCCCCCTTGGGGGGAAATTTACCTGCCACAGCAGCAACAGACAAAAAACACAGACACAATAGTAATAATAATAAATAGAATAAAAATAGAATAGAATAGAATAAAAATATTTACATATTTACAATGAACTAAAAAACAATGGAAAAATATATAGATATATATACTTGTACAGATGAAACTGTTTAAAACACAATTATTATTGTGGCAGTGCAATTTTCTATTTTTTTGTGCAAAGTGATAGTGTGATGACAATGACAATAACAATGACAGTGATGGAGATGAGTCCAGATTGTGTTTACATCAGCCAGTGATGCTGCTGTTGTAAAGTTTTATTGCTGATGGTATGAATGACCTGCGGTAGCGCTCTTTCTTGCACGGTGGAAGTCTGAGTCTGCAGCTGAAGGAGCTGCTTAAAGCCTCCACAGTCCCATGTAGAGGGTGAGAGGGGTTGTCCATGATGGATGTGAGCTTAGCTAACATCCTCCTCTCACCCACCTCCTCTATGGAGTCCAGGGAGCAGTCCAGGACAGAGCTGGCCCTCCTGACCAGCCTGTTCAGTCTCTTCCTGTTTCTCTCTGTGCTCCCTGCTCCCCAGCAGACCACTGCATAAAAGACTGCAGACGCTACCACAGTGTCATAAAAGGTCCTGAGCAGAGTCCTGCAAACTCCAAAGGACCTCAGTCTCCTCAGCAGGTGGAGACGACTTTGGCCCTTCTTGTACAGGACATCTGTGTTGTGAGTCCAGTCCAGTTTATTGTTGAGGTGAACACCCAGGTACCTATAGCTCTCCACCATTTCTATGTCCAGGCCCTGGATGTTCACTGGTGCTGTCTGGGGTGTCTTCCTCCTGCGGAAGTCAATGACCATCTCCTTGGTCTTACTGGCGTTGAGCTGAAGGTGGTTATGCTCACACCAGTCGACAAAGTCAGTGATGACGGTCCTGTACTCCCGATCGTCCCCCTCAGACACACATCCAGCAATAGCTGTGTCGTCGGAGAACTTCTGGAGGTGACAGCTCCCAGAGTTGTATCTGAAGTCCGATGTGTAAGATACTGCTTCCCTCTCCCTCTGTTGCGAACCGCTAGGAGCTTGCGCACGGTGTATACTGGATCGCCGTCGATCATCCACGGAGGAGGAGGAGGGGGAGCAGGTGGAACCAGGGGGCTTTCTTGGGCCGGCTTGATCTTGCCTACGTGGAAGGTGGGGTGTACTCTGAGAGACCGGGGTAGTCTGAGCTGCACTGCAGCTGGGCTGATGACTTTGGAGACCGCGAAAGGCCCGACAAACCGGGGGGCCAGCTTTCTGGAGGCGACTTTGAGAGGTAAGTCTTGCGTGGACAGCCACACTTTTTGCCCCTCCCTGTACTGCGGCACTGGTCTTCTGTTCCGATCTCCTGGGTTCTTAACAGAATGCTGCGCGTGGCTGCCCAAACCTTTTGGCACCGTCGGACTTGTGCATACGCCGACGGGACCACCACCTCCTTGTCCAAGTCCGTAAAGGTGGGAGGCCCGTAACCGTACATGCACTGGAAGGGAGAAATGCCTGTGGCCGACGTGGGTAGCGTGTTGTGGGCGACTGACCCACGTCAGTTTACTGCTCCAGGAAGACGGGTTCTGGGAAACTAGGCAGTGTAGGCAGGTTTCTAGTGTCTGATTGAGTCTCTCCGTCTGGCCGTTAGCCTCCGGGTGGTAGCCAGATGTGAGGCTGACCTTGGCGCCGATGAGGTCGCAGAACTCCCGCCAGAACCGGGATACAAACTGGGGCCCCCGGTCCGAGAGGATGTCCCTGGGGAACCCGTGAATGCGAAACACGTGGTGTAGCATGGCTTCTGCTGTTTCTTTGGCGGAGGGCAACTTAGTCAAGGGAATGAAGTGCGTCATTTTGCTGAACCTGTCAACTACTGTCAGAACAGTGGTATTGCCTTTGGAGGGAGGAAGCCCGGTGACGAAGTCTAAGGATATTTCGGCCCAGGGGCGGGATGGGAAGAGGCTGTAGCAGACCCTGGCGTTGCTGGGAGGACGTCTTGTTGCGCGCACACACTGGGCAGGCCCTGATGTATTCCCGGACCATGTGGATCATGTTGGGCCACCAGAAGCGCTGACTGATGAAAGCCACTGTCCTCTTGACCCCCGGATGGCAGGTGAGGAGCGAGGTGTGACCCCAATGTACCACCTGAGGGCGTAGCTGGGTGGGAACAAACAGGCGATTAGGAGGGCACCCCGCAGGTGGAGGGTTCACACCGTTAGCCTCCTTCACCTCGGATTCTATCTGCCAGGCCACCGCTCCAACCACACAGTTACGTGGAAGGATCACTTCGGGCTCTCTGGCTACAGGCTCGGGGTCGAAGAGGTGAGATAGGGCATCTGGCTTGATGTTCCGGGACCCCGGCCTGTAAGACAGAGAAAAATTAAATCTGTTAAAGAACGGGGACCATCGGCTTTGGCAAGCATTCAGAGCCTTAGCATTTTTCAAATATTGCAAGTTCTTATGGTCGGTCCAAACCACAAAGGGGAGCTGGGACCCCTCTAACCAGTGTCGCCACTCCTCCAGGACTATCTTGACTGCGAGTAGTTCCCGGTCCCCCACGTCATAATTTTGCTCCGCCGTGGACAGGCGGCGTGAAAGGAAGGTGCAGGGGTGCACCTTGTTGTCTGCACCGGAGCGTTGAGACAGGACGGCTCCGACGCCCAGGTTGGAGGCGTCCACCTCCACGATGAATTGTCGTGTTGGGTCGGGCATGGCGAAGACCGGAGCCGTGGTGAATTGCCTCTTGAGCTGGGAGAATGCCCTGTCGGCCTCGGGGGACCACCGGAACACCTGGTGAGGAGAGGTTAACCTGTGCAGAGGGGCCGCAATGGCGCTAAAGTTATGGATGAACCGACGATAAAAGTTAGCAAAACCTAAGAATTGCTGCACTTTTTTGCGGTTATCCGGTACCGGCCACTCAGCAACTGCGCTAACTTTAGCCGGGTCCATTTGGATCGACCCTGGGCTATGTGGAAGCCCAGGAAGGATACCGTTTCGGCATGAAATTCACACTTTTCTGCTTTACAGAATAGCTGGTTATCTAGTAGTCGTGTGAGTACCTGCCGCACGTGCGCTTTGTGCATCTGTGGGTCCGAGGAGAAGATTAGAATGTCGTCTAGGTACACAAAGACGAATCGGTCCAAAAAGTCCCGCAGCACATCATTGACCAGCGCCTGGAACACCGCTGGGGCGTTGGTAAGTCCAAATGGCATGACCAGATACTCGTAGTGGCCCGAGGGGGTGTTGAAGCCGGTCTTCCACTCGTCTCCCTCCCGGATGCGCACCAGGTGATAGGCGTTGCACAGGTCCAGCTTAGTGAATATTCTGGCTGCCTGAAGTTGTTCGAAAGCAGATGACATTAACGGCAGAGGATAACGGTTCTTAACAGTTACCTTGTTGAGCGGGGCGTAGTCAATGCAGGGACGGAGTGACCCATCCTTCTTCTTGACGAAGAAAAAACCGGCACCCGCGGGAGAGGACGAGGGACGAATGAGACCGGCATGGATGTGTAATGTCCGTGTGTGGGTAGACAGCGTTACCTGGGTTAGTTGTCGAGGAGCCTGGCAGTCTGTGGAGAAACGACTCACCAGCGCCCTCCTCGGGTGGACTGGTGAGTCTGGCCTTTTAACGTGCAGTCCTTTATGAGATGGTCCCGACTAGCACAGTACAGGCAGCGGCCCTCCCTCATCCGGCGTTGTCTCTCCTCCGGTGTAAGACGAGTGCGACCCACCTGCATCGGTTCCCCCTCAGCTGTGGGAGATTCCTGGGATGCCGGTGTGGACGGGGAAGAGACCTCGGGACGCTGCTTCCAGGGAGGTTGGTGCTCCAGCTCGCGTTGCTTCTCCCTCCGGAGGACCTGAAGGCGCTTCTCGGTGCGGATGGCCAAGGCAATGAGGGAGTCAAAGTCATCGGTGAGTTCCATCCACACAAATTCCCTCCAAATCTCCGGTATTAGACCGGACATGAAGGTGTCTCGGAGGGAACGGTTGGGCCAACCGCTGTCCGCGGCCACGGTGCGAAAGTGGATCTCGTAATCTCCAACTGACCGTCTTCCCTGGGTGATGGAGTTAAGGGTCTCTAGTGCCTCCGCTCCCGTCGTAGTGTGATCAAAAACCTTTTTCAGTGTCTGAGTGAATAGTTCCACACTTTGACAGATGTGAGAGCCTCGTGCCCACTCCGCAGTGGCCCCAGTGGCCTTCTCGTCACAGGGAACATGACGATCACGCAACGAGACGGGAAGACTGGACTATTTATACACGAGGTGATGGGGAACAGGTGGAGACAATTAGGGCGGGGTCAGACAATCACAAAACGCGGTAAACAGGAGGAAGGGGAAGTGTGAATCTGAAACGAGAGGGAAAACACAGTTACTTCAAAATAAAACAGGAATTGACAAGACAACATGTATGCACGAGACAAAAATAGATAACTTAACCAAAACAGACGGACAGATCCTGACAACGACTCAGGAAACAGTACTCTCCAAAAACAAAGTCTTTGTTTAACTAAAGGCACTAGGATCAACATACGCAGCTTCTCACTGCACTCAAAAGGGAAAAAAAAACTACAAAAACTCTGAACTAATATATACAGCTGTGAAGTAACAGGTGATGGGAGACGGTCTCGAACAACATGCACACTGACAAGACAAACTCACACTGACTGGGGGGAAGACACGACTATTTAAACATGAGGAAATGAGGAACAGCTGGAAATAATTAGGGCGGGGTCAGACAATCAAAGTCACATGGACACACGAAGGGCAGGAAGCAAAAACACCTGAAACGAGAGGGAAACAACATCACTACAAAATAAAACACGACGTGACAAGACAACATGCAGGCACGAGACAAAAATGGGTAACTTAACCAAAACCAGCAGACAGGGCTTAACAAATACCTTGCTCTGAAATATTTCACTGTAGTTTATACCTGTGTTGTACATGCTCAGAATCAGGATTAGTGTTAGTGTTGGGAATAGAAATAGCATAGAAAAAAATATATTTCTATGTATCTGAGCTTCAAGTTTTCAGATTTCCATTTTTTGCGCGTACACAAAAGCATGTTTTTTTTCCTGGAATGTCACCACAGATACTCAGTTCATAATATGCAGACATATAGTACTTTCAATTTCATATAGACATATCCTCAAACAATGTTTGTGGCAAGGATAAAGGAAAAAGAAATTAAACTAAATAATTTGACTAAAAAGTCATGAACCGACAATGCCACCCTGGGAATTTCACCGTCTATCAGCCACTTACAACTAAGTATTGACCTCCATCCCTAGAAACCGCAGTATCCATTCACACCTGAGTGCAGCTCACCTTAACAGCTCTCATCAGGGTGGGCATGACAGTGACTCCCATGGGCATGACAGTGAATGGTAAAGCTGGCCGTATACTCGCCGTGTCTGCTCGTGCGCTCGCAGTTGGTGATGTCATCGGTGCGCTCAAACCATATATACTGCCGCACGACAGATGCAGTAGCTGCAATCCTCCTCTCCTGGTGTCACTGTTGTGAAAACGCATCCAAAACCCCACAACCCACAATCCTGAAGCAGAAGACGCAGAGAAAGAAATCAGTGTCACTGTTGGCGATCACTTGGATGGTGCACCGGTGTTGCTGGTGGTTTCCTCTGTGGTTGGGTGTTTAGGACTGCACGACAGCATTGTCTTCAATAATAATAATAAATTGTTTACCCATTGGTTCCGTTGCATACAAAAAAAAGCAAGGTCTGGTAAATGCAGAACCACTACTTTTCTGAGACCTTTTCTTGGTATTAACAAAATGATCACAAAGATTCTTCCAAATCTTCCTACATGTCGTTTCGTCCTTCCCCAGGTCTCCGTGATTTCTTTTCATGAGTTCTATGCCTTCGAAGAAGGATCATACAGATGTCTGTAGAGACGGACCTGTTCTCTCAGCTTGGTTTCCAGCTCGTCCATCCTCTTCCAGCTGATCAGTGTTTCCCTGTTTGGCGCATGTAAGACAGAAATTTTTGTTGTGTACACGACAAGCAGATGCGTCACTTTTGTGCTGCAAGCAATGGGTCTCCACGTCACGATTGCACATGCGCTAGCAGACACAGCGACTATACAGATGGCTTAACTACTCCTAATGAGACCTATTGTTTTGGTGGTTTTGGTTACTTGTTTTGTTTTCTGCTCCAACAGGAGAATAAGGCTCTTGGATGAGAGGTGAAACATCTTCAAACAACCTCAAGCAAGTCCAGCTGACTCTTTTTTGCTCTTTTTAATTTACCTCGACCTGGATGACAGAGAACCTACACAGATTTTTTCCACATAGTTTATTGAAAAACATCATTTATTAAACTCATGGGATAAAGTAAACGTCCCTGGCATTTTTTCTGTATTTCACTGTAAATATGGTTAATAATTTTAATGACTATATGGACATATTGCCTTCCAAACGCTAGAACAAAGCCTCTTCTACTATCTTTGAAGATGGATTTCAAGGCTTCCAGTTCCGGTGTTGAGGGGATGGCAACTTAATAAGAAAGCTCCCAAAAAAAGTATTTAAAACAGCTCCAGAAAGCGATATTAAACCAGCGAAATGTGTGACATCGAGGATAAAGGGGCAAAATGACGTCCAAAAGACCCCGAAAGAGCAAAAAGTCGGCCGCTGAGCTGTTCCAAGATGGTGAACTACAGCTAGCGGGTGAGGCTAACGCTGGCTCTCTGGCGTTTGGCAGTGGGGCCTCCCCGCTGCCCAGCTGCGGCGGCAACGAAACAGAGAATGAAGACGACCACGTAAATTTGACGCTGATATTACAAGAGCTGAGAGCCGTCGGAAAACAAGTGAAAGAATTCAGAAAGGACACTAGACAGCAATTGCATGACATCCGGTGAACTGGACAAGACAAATTCGAGGCTCGATGACGTGGAGGCTAGGGTTGCTGGCCATGAAGATAAGTTGCAAAACTCTGACGAGCTATTTGCCGAGCTGGTAATAATGCAGGAAAAGCTTCAGAGCAAAGTGATGGCTCTGGAGGCCTACTCGAGGAGGGAAACGCTCAGACTATACAGGATTCCGGAGGGAGCTGAGTCTGGGGCGGCATCTATGACCCAATTTGTGGAGAAGCTGCTCAGGGAGAAGCCTGACATCCCCTTGGCAATGCCGCTACAAATCCAGAGGGCGCACAGGGCTTTATCATCCCCTCCTCCAGATGGCTCGATCGATCTTGGTGAAATTTTTGTGTTTTACAGTCAAGGAAGAGGTGCTTCGGCTGGCTTGGCAAAAGAAAGGCTTCCTATGGAATAACAACAAGATAAGTCTTGACCACCCAAGGAGTATGGGGAGGTGCGTAAGATCCTAAAGCAGAAGAACCTGCGTTTCCGGACCCTCTACCCTGCTCGTCTGAAGGTGTTCTTTGAGGAGGGAGCGAAAGTCTACAACACAGTGGAGGAGGCGACGGCGGACCTGGCCAACCGGGGACTCCTGGTGAAAACCATTGACCCGCCGGCGACCCTCAAAGAGAAACTACTGCGGTGGTTGTCGCGGCGGGGCGTGAATGGTCGGCGTGGGCGGCGGCCCGGGGGAGCTGCAGACTATAAGGAGAGGCTGCAAGTATTCAGAAGGAACGACAACTAGTGTTTCAAGGTGAACTGTGCTAGGAGTGGACTATTTTTTTTAAATATATTTAAAAAATGCTCCACCATTGGAAGTGTAGTTAGGAGCACTCATGATCACTCGTGATTATGTTGCACAATTGATGCACTTTCATGTCTGATGGACCAGTGAAAATTATTTCCTTTAATGTCAATGGGGTTCTGAATGTGATTAAGCTGAATAAGATACTGTCCAAAAAGAAAAAGCCTAAATTGCCCTGCTTCAGGAGATGCACATGAATCAAACCGATCATTTGCGGCTGAAAAGAAAGGGCTTTAAACACATATTTTTTTCATCTGTCAAGCATAAACATAAAAGGGGAGTGGCTATACTAATCTCTGGCTCGCTTAACTATGAACATATCTCAGAAACCAGCAATGATGTAGGCAGATTTGTGAAGATTGCGGGAAGGTTAGAAGGGTTTGCAATTACAATACTGAATGTTTATTCCGCCCGGGAGCGACTGGATTTTCTATAGGAATGTGTTTGATTTAATGGTTGGCTCCCGGGGCACTGTTGTCTGTGGGGGAGACTTCAACATCAGACTCGGTCCCAAAATGGACTCCTCAAAGGCAACTAACCATAATAACCCGCTCACAAGGAAAATTAACTCGTACATGGAAGAAATGGGAATAATTGATGTGTGGAGGGTGTTACATCCAACTGCAAGGGACTATACACATTATTTGGGTGCATTTAAAGTCTATGCTAGGCTTGATTATTTTTCATGTTTAAAGTGGATAGGTTCAGGGTTAGAGAATGTGCCACACTGACAAGGGATCTGTCTGATCATAGCCCTGTCTCCCTGTCCTTGGAGGTGACTAGAAAGAGGTGTAAGACCCTGTGGAAATTTAATTTGACTTAAAAGTGTTTCTGGAAACTAATTACACTGGGGAGGTTTCACCGGCTACCCTATGGGACACACTTAAAGCTCTAATGAGGGGCAAATTAATCTCTATCACCCCCTATTTAAAGAAAACCAAAGGTCAGAATTTGGTAGCTCTTCAAACAAGACTGAAACTGAAACAACAGATAATGTGGTTACCCCAGACAATGCTGTTAAACAGGAAATTAGGAAAATACAGGGAGAAATTAACTACATTTACACTCAGGAGGCCCAGAAGAATTTGATATTTTTGAGGCAGGGGTATTACGAGATGGGGGAAGGTCGGCTGAATACCTGGCCTATAAACTACGTAAACAACAGGAGGACAGTGCAATATTTAAGATGAAGAAACCTAAAACAAACAGAATCGAAATTGAATTAGAGAGGATTCAGGAATGTTTTGGGGCTTTCTACAGGGACCTACAGTATATTCACAACCCAGCGCTTCTGGGAGAAAGATCTTTCTTAATTCTTTGGATCTCCATTCTGTACTAGATTTCCAAAGCGAGCATCTGATGAAACCTATTACTGGGGAGAAAATTGATGCCTCTATCTCTAGACCAAAACTTGGTAAAGCAGTTGTCCCAGATGGCTACAATGCTCAGTGGTATCGTGGCCTAAGGTCAGAACTGATCCCACTTCTACAACGGACGTTTAATTATGTCTTGCAGGGGGGGTGTCTTCCCACACTCCTGGAGGGAGGCGACTATCTCCGTCATTCCAAAAGAGGGGAAAGACAGTAAAGAATGTGGAAATTATTGCCCTATCAGTGTCCTCAGCTTAGATTACAAATTGTTCAGATCTATTCTTGCCCGGATACTGGAAAATTTGCTGCCTGACCTCATCAATTTAGACCAGACTGGTTTTGTTTACCGTAGACAAACAACTGATAATATCAGGAGAATCTTGCATATTATAGGGCATATACAACAGGGTAAGATTCCCTCTATTATTGGAAGTTTATATGCGGAGAAAGCTTTTGACTCCATTAGATGGACTTTCCTATACAAGGTGCTGGGAAGTTTGGGTTCCAGGACGATTTCATCAGGGTGATTCAGGCGCCATATGACAGGCCCTCAGCCTGTATCAAAGTTAATGGAGACCTATCTAGGGCCTTTAACTTAAGTCGTGGGTGTAGACAGGGATGTGCAATTTCGCCACTTCTCTTTGACCTGTTCATAGAAACCCTGGGACAGATGATACAGCAAAACGAAAACATCAAGGGTATTGTAATATCGGGTGTTGAGCACAAGGTGGCAATGTTTGCGGATGATGTGTTGGTCTGTCTGAGGGAGCCAGAGGGATCATTTAGTGAACTGATGTCTACTTTGAATGATTTTGGTTACCTGTCTGGCTACAAAGTTAATACTTCAAAGACCCAGGTGATGACGTTGAATTACCCAGTTCCAGCATCTCTGCTCAATAAATTCAAAGTGAACTGGGAAAATGTGAAAATTAAATTTTGAAGCAATTTGAGAATATGCTTAACCAAGAATCTTGCAGGGCTCTGCCAGGCAAACTACCCCTCAATACCTGCGTCGATAAAATCAGACCTTCACAGATGGAATCTGGTGCCCTTTTTAAGCCTTAACTCGAGAATACAAGTGGTTAAAATGAGCATACTCCCCCGACTACTATGTCTTTTTAGGTGCAACGGCTCAAATGCTGCTAAATGGAAGGAGTTGGAGTCTAACCTACAAGCCGCAATTGCGGATGAGGGTTTAATGCGCAGACTGCAGGGGCTAGGGAACCCATGGCTTGCCCACACACTTAAAATCTGGCAAAAGGTGATTAACCCTTCGAAGTCGACGGCATCATATACGATGCCCAGGGACAAGCGTTACATTACAGCGAATATCTCCAGAACGGCTCAAAATAATGACTTACTTTTTTTTTGTTGAAAAGGGGAGACTTCAGCCTTTCCGAAGGATATCCTGGTGTTGTTTTCCGGTGTCATGGAAGCCCTTCAGCTCATTGGCAAATCACTGTTGAATCAGACAATCTTGCGCCACCGTCACCTGCTGTGCCAATATCCAATTGTACGGCTTTGTAGACTCACGTAATGCATCAAAGAGTAAAAAGTAGCGAGATAGTTGACTCCTCTGACTATCGTTGTTGTTTCCACGATTGAAAATGCGCTCTGAATGCAATAATTTACATACAGAGGACCATTATTTCATATGGATAGTGCACAATTGCACACACCAATGTTATGTATGTTACTGATGGATATTTTTGATTGCATACTTTTATTTGACTTGTAAATAATACCAAAGACGTTCAGGGTCGTTTTGGGGGGGATTCATCTCTCAGAGCGCAGTTACTTGGCAGCTTTGACTCAAAGTAAACAGCGGTCGGATCTACAGGAGCGCACCTTGATTTTTTTTATCTTTTCCAAACAAATATTGCATTAGCACAAATGTTATTTTCAATGCAGGAAGCTCTCGAACAAATTTTAGACAGTGATGCTGATTCTGAGTCTGGAGCAGAACGTTTTTTTCACAGACGAAGAGGTGGATTTACATGGAGCGTCTGGATCCAGCTGAAGAGTAAGTGGCAAATATTTATATTGACAATAAGAAATGAAGGAAAAATAATGTGAAAACAGATAGATTTATTTGATATTTGTTTCTACTTATTTGTATTTTTCTTTTACATTTATTTTGCAGCAGTAATGCAGAACAAATTATGCCGACTCCTTTGTCTTGCCCCACTCTGCTCACTCTGCACCCTCCCCCACTTCACACCTCAGCCCAGGACAGACTAGAATGACACACAGGGGGTTCCTGGAGGAGCTGACAGCCCAGTTGTGTGGTGTGACTGTAACAGTCCCTCCTGCCAAGGCCCTTGAACAGTACTTGCTAGTGGCAAGTGAGCAGCCAGAGACAAGCAAGAGGGCCACAAATGGGAGGAGAAGCTGGGTTCACTGCCCTTGTACTTTGTCTCATTGCAGACAGTCACTGTATTCAGGAGTGGCATCAAACTTCAATGAAATGAGTGGCTATTTTTGCAATTATTGTGGTATTTTTACATTTTACATATAGCAAGAGCCTTAGTTTTTTACCCCATTATCCCTAAGACCTTAGACAACATTTCTGAAATGTCCAGAAAGTTGTTTATTATAGTTTGCTGTGTTTTTCCAATAAATATATGTGAAGTTTATTTTTCGATTTATTTTTTTCCTTCTCTTTATGAGTCTATAGTTTTTTTACATTCATATAACAAAATTATAACATGACTGTTATGAAAGCTCAGATTGTTCTGAAAAAGGGATGTGAATTACATGATAGTGACTTACAAGATGACTGTTTTATGAGCTATAATACACAAACATTTCCAGGCGAGAAAAATCCCCAAAACTACCCTTAGACCTGGAAGGGTTAATGGATGTGACATAGATAGAATGTTGAGGATGTTTAGATGGTTTGCTTTTGATTCGGATTTCCCCCCAATAGACACGACCCCAGTTTCACATTGTGGTTAACACATGGTCTCACAACATTTTTATCGCTTACGGAAAAAAAACATTGTCCACAGATTTGGAGTTTTGTGTGACAAACAATGGCTACAATGGAATGATTTCCATAGATATCTGCAGTTGTGATCCTACATGAACCATGAATGCAAATTGTCAGGCCTCTCAGATGTAGAGTCAGAATTCTTTTACATCCTGAAAAAAGCTATGTCAACTCTCTTTCTAGACTATATGCAGCTTTATCACATGCCACCAGGGGCAACACTTTGTACGTAGAAGGTAAATGGGAGAGGGAAACAGGGATGACAATTTCAGAGGACACATGGGGTGACATTTGGGCCTTCCAGTGGTCAACATCCAGCTCCATGGTTTGAAGGGAACATGGCTAGAAGAATATTATTAGATTCTTTAATACGCCACACCAAGAGAAACATAGGGGCATCAAGGTGACATGCTGGCAGTGTGGGTCGAGGGTAGCCAACCACTACCACATTTTTTGTGACTGTCCCGGGCTGAAGACATTCTGGGGGGGCTCACACTACCTTTAATTCAGTCTTTGATGCTCGATTACCTCTGGATTTTGGAGTGTTGTATTTAGGTCATGTTACCCTCCTGAAATCAAGACGAGAGATAAAGTTATTGCAGTTGCTTCTTGTGGCAAGCAAAAAGGCCATCACCAGGAGATGGTTGACTCGGACCCCGCCCACACTGGATGACTGGTTTGGGATCATCCTAGAGATATTTAAGATGGAGACATTGACCTTTCAAGTAAAAACTCAGCGAGACAAGTTTTACCGCACCTGGGATAAGTGGATCTCGTATGTGACCCCCATGAGGGCAGATTTTCTGTGATCTTGCTGGTACCGCTTATTACTGTTAATTTTTTTCTTTTCTTCTTCCCTTTCAATTAACTGATTTAATCTTTGTATGGTCATCTTACATGCACCTTGCAATAGCGACAGCAGACCCCCACCCCCCCGGTTCTTGTTTCTGTTCTTTGTTAAGTGAACCGTATGTTTACTCATTTCTAATTGTATCAACATTCTCTATAAATAAGACTCTTATTTTGATTGACTTTATTACTGCTGTACTGTATACCTCACCTGTTCATTCCAAATAAAGATACAATTTAAAATCCTAAAAAAAAAAAAGAATATGGATTTTAGTAATCACTGTATACACGTCATTGTTTGCGCACTAGAAAAAGACAAACCTCTCATTTGACCAGGAATTAGGGAGAGGTGGCTGGGTAGACTGCAGTCAACGCGTGAGCTTTTCATTGCAAACGTGGAGCAAACCGCAGCCCTCCAGGTTGTTTGTGCGCTATCATGTAGTGAAAGAACAAAAAGAGAAAAGCTGTTGTTGCTGCTGCGGCATCTGCTGTTTCTTTTCACTTCCGCATTTCAGAGCATGTCTGCTCTCACTGGTTGTAGCTCTTTTCAGTTTTCACCTGCGACTCAGCCTCTATCCACACGACAATGGCACGATAATGCTTGTGAGAATGTTGCCAGAGGTATTTCTACACAGCAACGTGATAATGAGTGAGGGGTGACAAGGATGTACTACATATGCCATGCCAATAAGTGGTACTGCAAAGAAACACAGAGAGTCTCATGAAAAAGAAAGAATGCAATGAGCATGTGCATGAAGTCCTTGTTTACAACTACTTCTGATCACGTGATGATGTGATGTCATCAACAACGCTGGGTACACACTGCAAAAACAGCATTGTCAGATCTTCTCACTCTGGAACCCGTTGTCAGAAAATACTATTTTGGGTGTCTGACAATGGTATTAAAGTTTGTCAGATTCACAGAATTCTGTTGTCGTGTGGACGGCATCTTAGAGTCAGGCTGTCGATGAGCATCTGACTGGCATCTTTGAGGCGTTCACACTTAACGACCCAAGCTCACCGAGCAAACGACTGCCTCATCCCAATCTGGGGGAGGGGAGCGAAAAAACAGTTACCGACCAGCCAGCTGGGCTAAAATTGTATTGTGTGAACATGCGTATTAATGTAAATTAAGATGCAAGGTTTCCCGAAGGAACCCCTGTGGTGTCCTTCCTTCTAGACAACTCTTTAACATAGAGCTGTGAGACAAATGTCATGTCTATGTCTGTGTCAGTTAAGGCCAATTTATAGTACTCTGTAAAGTGCCGTACGTAGAGACAGAGAGCCCTCTGTGTCACCGGAGAGCCTGACGGAGAGCCTCTCCGTCCTCACTCCGGGCGCAGGAATTTTTTTTAACTGTCCGTCAATCCGTCAAGGGAAGACGGAGACAACAAGGACTGTGATTGGTCCTCTAACTGCACCCCTGCCGTGAAATGCAGCCCCTCGTCCTGCGCAGAAACAGACAGACAGGAACTAAAGTATCGATTAGCCTTGTGAAAGACAAATCAAACACATTCAACTTGCTCAAAAATCCATTTAATTTATTCAGTAATTATGGCTGGGGTATATTGCCACAGAACATACCGAAAGGTGTTGGTTTGCGTTCGCTATTATCCGATGTTGAGAAGAAAAAGGAAGAGGAGTTTTAAAGACTGAGAGCAACCAATTGTTGTGCAAAGCAGTAATTGTTGTTCTCTTCTATCTCCCTCACAAATAATTAAATCATAAAATAGTATTTTCCCCTGCTTTTATCTGCGATATTAAGGCGAATTGCTTCACTTTCCGAGGCGGTGCATTTCAGCGCAGGGCTGCACAACAAGCATCATGATGGAGAAGTGTGAGGGCTCGAGGGGTCACCGTAGCTACGGAGTCGGATAACTTATTACGTAGTCGGAGAAGTATATTCCAGCCTTAACTTCACCCTACCTGTTCAGTCCTCAGTTACCCCCTTCAGAAATTAAAACAGAATACACATGTTGGGTGTTGGTGGATTCATTGCCTCTTCCCCTTTCCTTCTTGATCAAAGACATCCAGTCCTCACCTTATGTTTAACCTGTTGTTTCCTGTAACTTTGTATATAATGTTACTCACTCCGGTCAAAGATAATTCTAAAGGCTTGCTGTCAACTTCTGTCTCCAATACGCAGTGAATAAAACTCATCTGAACCAGCCAAAGAATTGGACCTGAGGGATTTTTTTCTTCCACGCTAATTTTATAGTTCTATACATTGCATATTCAATAATAATGTGTCTCCATTTCACACTGCTCCAGCTCCCACTACAGTATGTCTGAAGCTCTGCTGTCTGGAGAATGGATAAAGGAAAAAAGGACAGATAAAGTGATGAAAAGGTGAAAGAAAAAGCCAAAAAGGGCAAAAATAAGGGAGAGAAGTGAGACAAACAGTATTCTTGAGGTAGGAGGATGTCTAGACACAGACAGATAAACAGATAGAGGAAGACACAGGACACCCAGAGGCAGACAGCAGGGAGTTAAGAAAAAAAAATAGACAAGAAAGGACAAAGTGAGAGGGTGAAATAGATGAAGACAAAGAGAGGAACTGGGAGTGACAGAGAAAGAGATGAATCAAGCAACACAAAGAATTAAAGGGCGACGCAGGAATCAAGTGAGGCAGAAACTCGCAAGGGACTCATTTATTTAACAGGGTTGCCATGGGGAACAGCATCTATGATGAATGTGTGGGTTGATTATGCAACCAATTGACTATAATTCACCCAGCTGACAGAACATCATGACCAGCAATCCGCAGGGATGGTAGACATTACTGAAAAAGAAATATAGGCCATGTATTGTTGCAAACACCCGTGTGTTGGCAAAATACTGCTGGCCAGTGACCTACACATAGAACATACAATGACAGGGCTTATCTGAAAGAAACACAGCAGTAGGGTGAGGCGCCAGACCACATTATTTTAGCATTGTGGTTGAAGTACCAACCGTGTATTTACAGATTCCTGTAAAACTGTGAAGATGTCAGTATGGAATTCGGGTCTTGTGGAACAGTTATGTAATGTCTTTGGTGGACTAATGCTGTTTATGGAGTATATACTCAGAAGACATAAATAGACAACATGAAACTAGATATATATATGACTATTCATTAATATCACACATATTGGGGATTCACAATGTGTTTGCAGTAGTGATTATATAGTATATACACCAGTCAAAAGTCTGGACACACCTTCAGATTTGTTTTCTTCTTTACTTTCATGACTATTTACATTATGAATTCTCACTTAAGGGATCAAAACTATGAATGAACACATATGAAGTTATGTTGAAGACATCTACCTATTCGCAACCATGATCACAGGTCTTTTGCTCATTGGATTAGCCATTGCCCTGGTTAATCGGAGAATTCAGAAAACCGAGACGGTGGTCGTTTTGGAGACCAGAATGGACAAAGAGAGCCTGTGTAATTTGGAATGCAGCTACTCGACCAAACCCAAACAATTCCAATCATATCTACTTTTTGACCTCCTTCAACTAGCACTCGGCTGCTGGAATCAACAACTCCCCTGTAAAAACATGGCAGTAGGACGCTGTTGGACTCCTTCCCCCACATCCCACAAACACCTGCTGATTGTTGACTCCGTCTGGGACCTTCATCAAGGCTGTTTCCATGGCATCTTGCTGTGTTATCGCTATGACATCGTGCGAACTAAAACCTTAGATTGTGGAATCGGGCGAGGCGACTCTCCAGGCTTACAATACACAAGCTACATTTACACGCACACTAGTACTATGTTAGCATAACCCACTGCCTTCGCCGCTTATTACCACATCTGGCAGAGGGGTGTTGTAACACGCCTATGGCTGGGGCCGGCTGGCTGCCTGCCTATGCTGGACTACCTCCACATCCCACTTCCCTCCCCTATGGCTAATTATGCGTTTGCTTTTTTGTTTTTTGTTTTTTTTCATGTTGTCAACGTACCAGTTATGTGCTTTGTTGCTGAGGTGGTTTTTTTTTTCTGTTCTCACACTGTGCTTTCTACCAGAGCTCAGTCTGGGGGTTGCCTTTTTTCTCCTCCCTTTCCTCATGTTGTGTTGTATTTTTCTTTTGGCTCTATCTTCCTGTCCTGTCTACCCCCTTGTCATATTGTATGTATACATTGTATATGTATGGATGGGTTGATGTCTAATTTCTGCTGGCACCTGTGACCGGTGACAATAAAGGCTTTCTGATAATAAATAAAAAACAAAAACAAGTAACAAGTAACTCAAAACACGGTTTATATATTTCTTCAAAATAATCACCTGTTGCTTTGATTACTGCTTTGCACACTTGGCATTCTTTTGATGAGCATCATGAGGGAGTAACCTGAAATTGTTTTCCAACAGTCTTGAAGGAGTTCCCAGAGATGCTGAGCACCTTTTGGCCCTTTTTCCTTCACCCTGCGGCCCATCTCATCCCAAACCATCTCTTCACCTTTTTTAAGAATTTTATTGATAGATTTTCAAATTACAAAACAAAAATCGACAGAGATACAATGAATCACAAACCCATCCCATCCCACCCACCAAGGTTCAAACAACATAACAGACAAAAAAAGCAGACAAAAAACAAACAAACAAATTAACAAACAAACAAAGGTTGGTGCACAGAATAGTAGCATCACTACTACTACATCACTTTCCATTGCTCAGAAAGGGAATATCATGCAACATTATACCACATACAAACTTATACCATACAACCATAGATCCAATTGGCAGTACATCGACATTTAAAAGAAATCATCATGTGAGGGATACACTTTCAACAAATTCTATTGGCTCAGGATTTAGTGTATCTGTCGTGTAAATTTTTCCGATTATACCACAACTTCTCCAAAGGGATCACAGAGAGTACCTCTTTGACCCAGTGTTTAAATGAGGGAGGTATGACAGATTTCCAGTGCAAAAGAATTTGTCTCCAGACTAGTAGTGTAATAAATGTTACAGTGTTTGCCTGGGGGACAGTAAATTCTTCTTCTGATAGGAGTACCCCAAAATAGCAATTGTCGGATGAGGATTCACTGTTCTGTCACAAATGGACGAGAACATACGCCCTAATTTAGTTGGACTGTGACTATACCTCATAGACACTAGATTGGTGCCAGGATATATTCTGGCCAGTTTCTCAGGTGAATAGTGTAATCAATGCACGATTTTAAGTTGAATAGGACCATGTCTTATGCATAAAGAGGTGGTGTGTATGTATTTTAAACTACATTGCCATGTCTCGTCAGACAGTGTTATACCCAAGTCCTCTTCCCAGGCCAGTGTGGCCTTATCCCACTGGGGAGGACTAATGCCAAGTGCTGTTTTATAACTTTTAGACACACTTCCTTTCATTGTAGGGTCCAGGTCCAGAATGATACCACAGTTGAAGGTTGTGATCTTTTTATAGAGTAATTAATGAAGCAAATGTGCCATCAACAAAGAGGTCACTGAAAAATACTAAACCATTCTTATGACATACTTGGAAGGCAGTGTCAATCTGGGATGGAGTAAACAAATGATTATTTGCTAGTGGGAGCAAAGAGATTGTCTGACTGAAATGAAAATGTTTCCTGAATTGGAACCATATTTTAAGAGTGTTCTTGACAACTGGGCTAAAACCCTGAAGACTTACGCTGACAGGTAAGGATCCACTCAGGATAGATATGGTTGAAAGAATTGGAATTGAATTCCATAGAGACCCATATCGGTCCTTCTTTGTTTTCGTAGGCAAAAATTCAGTGTTTTGGTTTAGAGATGTTACTTGACCAGTAATAGAACAAAAAAATTAGGCAGACCCAGTCCTGCTGCTTCCTTGGGCATCTCCAAATAAACTCTTTTAATCTAAGGAGGTAATATTACTATTCAGCTCTTTGAACCAGGGCTTAGTTAATATGATGGGGATCATCTGAAATAGATATAAGAATGTTTTTACCGTGTTTACTCAGCCTGCCAGTGTAACAGGGAGTGCAGTCCATCTTTGGAAATCCTGTTTGGTGTGCTCTAGCTCCAATTTAAAAGGAAGACTGATGTAATTAATGGAAGTTGCCAATCAATTAACAGGAAAAAAAACTTTTTGAAAGGTTTAGTCAGTAACCATAAAATTTTCCAAATTGTTGTATTATGCCTTTGAGCTTGGGGATTGATTCTGTAGGTTTGGATATATAGAGTAGAAGATCGTCTGCATGCAGCAAACTTCATGTGTTACCTTGTTCTTAACGAACCTGGACTATTCTGTTGCATTCTCAGTGCCACAGTAAGAGATTCAATGACTTTGTCAAATAAAAATGGCGAGAGGTAGCACCCCTGTCCAGTCCCTCTCTGCAGCATGAACTGGCTGGACCAGATCAGATTGACTGTGGTCGGAGATCACTATGGTGTTATACTGCCAGTTAGTTACCAAAGAGATGATCCTGTGGTCAATCAACTAAAAATCAATTCTTGTGTATGAATGATGAACTGGCGAGAAAAATAAAAAATTGGGGCTATATAGGTTAACCAGTGCGACTAAATTGACATATAATTTCCTGTCACACTGACAAATTCGCTGTTATTGTCAGGTATTACACTGCCTGGCACAAATGGAACACCTTTCCTTATTAGAATTGGTGCCCCCCTGGACCTTTCGCCATTGCGCCATAGTTGGAGTGGAATACCTGGTCAGTCCAGCCTTCCTTTATTTTGTTATGCTCACTAGCACGAAAGTGTGTCTCTTGAAGAAACATAATATCTGAACCCAATGATTTTAGGTGTGTGAAAACCATGTTATGTTTAATAGGATGTTGTATCCCTTTAATATCCCTTTTGTGACACCATCACATGTTGAAAGCACTGCAAGCTAGGGAGGATGCTGGCATGTGTTGTCTCCGCTTCCCCTATGCTTTTCCCCTGTTTGAATAATACCCAGATTGTCCTGTGGTTTGTAATCTACAAACTACAAGCCATAGTCTATCGAACTGCGGGAACTTTCTCAATTTGTCGCCCTATCTGGCTCTAATGAACTCCATGTTAGCCACTGATCCCGGTCCTCGTAAGCCGACTTCCACTCACCTGGCATCTCCGGCATCTGCCTACCTGATCGTCAGCCTCTCGATGACAGGAAAGAAGCTGCTGGACTGTGGGTTAATTTTCTGCTGCTGCTTTCTGATACTGTTGATAACCCCCATGGCTTTCTCACCGAACCCTTGGCAAACTCCCTCACCAGCTGGCAGCATGGTGCTAAGGTACTCCGCTGCACAGCTGCTGAAGCTAAATACACACACTCGCCCAGCGTGTATGTCCGTCATCGGGGAACTCAGACTTATACGCCAACCTCGATACATCCACAGAAGTTCCTGGAGAAAATTCATCTACCATTATCACTCCAACTACTCTGCTCCACATCCATGCTCTGCTTCAAAAATCCCAGCTCTCTGGTCAACAACCGGCGTACTTTGGGGATGTCATCAGAACACTGTTGCGCTGGATACATCATATTATTCAGATTGTAAGGTCTGCATAGCAGAATGGACTGTACTACGCCCCCTACAGAGACATGGTGCTCCTCCACTGGTTAAAATTGAACTCTTCAATACTCAGTCTATGTCAAAAAAAGGCATCCTTCCTACAGGATCATGTGAAAACAGATTAGAACTCCTGTGCCTAGGGATTATGGGATGCCTCGTAGCTGAGCATACGTGCCCGAACTTAGCTCTAACTAACTTATAATTTAGCATAAAACAACACTGAACCAAACTGTAGAGTGGGATATAACGCCAAAGACAGTATATGTGGAATGGATGCTCGACTTCAAAACAAAGACCGAAAGAAAATATTTAAGACGACAAAACTGTTGCTAGCAAAGAAGGAGTTGTGGCTAAAGCTAACGCTAGCCAAGGCGAGACGGATATGGCCGCGGTCAGTTTTTCAACACCACGTGAATCTGAGGACTTTCTGAGAAATTCAAGAGTTAAACAAGTCTCTTTGTGAAAATTGACGTGAATTCAGCACAACTACAAACTTCCATCAATGGAGTTAAGGCTACTTTGGATAATGTGCTAACGAGGGTGACGGAGGCTGAGAATCGTATTAGTGATATCAAGGATGCAGTAAGTGAGATCAAACATCTGATGAAGCAGCTAAAAAACAACAATGAATTCTTCAAAAGGAAAGTCGATCAGCTCGAAAATCACAGCAGAAGGAATAATGTCCGTGTTGTGGAACTAAAAGAAGGCACAGAGGGCACGGACCCCGTGAAATTCTTCACAGACTGGATAACGGAGTTTCTGGGTGCTGATGGCTCAGATGCAGCAATGCCGCAGCTTGAAATTGAAATTGTACGAGCACACAGGACCATGACCATGGAGCCCAAACCGGGTGAACCCCCTTGTCTCGGCTCAAGACCTGTTTTGATCCGTCTACTCCGGTTCCAAGAAAAAATACTGGCCCTGGCTAGGAAGAGGGGGAATATCTGCTTCAACAACATGAAAATCAGCTTCTTCCCTGATATGAGTCCGGAATTAGCCAAAAGCTGTAAGCAGCTTGTCCCGGCGCTACAAGCTATTAAAGCGAGAAACGTCGCCTGTTACCTTATTTATCCTGCATGCCTGAAGGTCCAGCCAGACGCCAGAGAAACCCGCTTTTTTGACACTTTACCTACAAGAAACACACCTAACACACAGCGAGCATAAAAAGTTGAAAAGAGATTGGGTAGTTTATCATCGTTTAGTTCAAAGTCGAGAGGAACAATGATTTTAATGCATAAAAACCTCTCCTTTACTGCTACTAAAACTGTATCTGACCCTTCAGGTAGATATATTATGGTACAAGGGCAGATGTATTCAGAATCCTGGATTTTTATGAACATTTATGCACCTAATTTTGATGGTCATCTATTCATGCAGGAGGTCTTTCTTCAGGTGTCCCAAGCGCCTGAGTTTCATTTGGTAGGGGGGGATTTTAACTTCTGTTTAGATACGGTGCTGGATAGATCTTTTGATAGGCCCTGTCTTCTCACCAAATCAACTAAAACCACAATTTCTTTCATGAAAGATTTAAATTTATTTGATGTTTGGAGGCAGATGCATCTACAGGATAGAGACTATTCATTTTATTCACACCCTCACAAATGTCATACTTGTATAGATCACTTCTTGATTTCGAGTCAAATATTCCACAGAGTGATAGACAGTGAATACCTTCCGAGACTGATGAGGGATCACTCTCCTTTGGTGCTGTCTGTATCCATTCCTGACAAGTTAACTGAAGTGTATAGGTGGTGGCTTAACCCAACACTTTTAAAACAACCTGAATTCTGTTCTTTCACTAGAGAACAGATTGGCTTTTTCACTTTAACAAATAAATCATCTGTTCCTTATATTTTCACTTTTTGGGACACATTAAAAGCCTTCTTGAGGGGGCAAATTATATGTTACACAAAAGGGGTAAAAAAGAAACGCAGTGCTGATATTAATACTCTGGAACTATTCATGCACTTGAGAAAACATACCAAAATACCCCAACTAAGGATATTGTAGTGGCAATCTTTCCTATGTTTCCAAAAAATACCACCTCGAGCTGCAGACAGTAATTCCTTCATGCGCACGACATGACAAGTTCTTTTAGTTTTAGTGTTTTTACTCAAAAATTCAAATGGTTACACATCAAGGCGCACGGTAAGAAAACTATATGCTCCCATGCCTTGCGCAGCTCTGACTGAATTGGTGCTGCCACGTTCTGGTTACGTCACTCTAAGGGAGCGTCATCAAACATCTTTTTTACATTAGAAATTATTTTCCAGCAATTCGTAATTACTCAATGACATGAATTAATAATGAAATAAAATATAAATTGTAACTATAAATTGTACATAATCTTTGCACATTCTAACTTTTCTGCATTATGGCTCTTACAGATATATACAGAGAACTGGTGAATCTGAAATTAAAATACAACACTATAAATACATATCAGACAGAGAGGGCAATAACTAGGTCAAAACAACAATTCTGTGAACTTGGGGAAAAAGCACATAAAGTGCTAGCATGGCAACTTAAAACTGAGGAAATTAAACGAACAATTAATTCTGTAGATACGCCGTCCAGGGTTATAATTTATAATCCCATTGAAATTAATGAGACCTTTAAAAAGTATTACATAGACCTTTATACATCACAATCTATTTATCTAATATAGAGACTTCCTTATCCTCTGTTGACTTGCCATGTTTAACAGAGGTGGACAAGGAGAGTGTGGAGAGGCCCTTTTCTAGTGCTGAGTTGTTGGACACTATTAAATCACTTCTTGTAAATAAATCACCTGGTGATGATGGCTTTCCATCTAAATTATATAAAGAATTTCATGATCTTCTTATACCATTGTTGATGGAGGTCCTTGAGCAAAGCAGAAGGGTTGGGTGCTTTCCAGACTTGTTCTGTCAAGCTGTTATTACACTTAAACACAAAAAAGGAAAAGATCGTCAAAAATGTTCCTCCTATAGACCAATCTCACTCCTTAACAGGGATTATAAATAAGTTACTAAAATGTTAGCTAAAAGATTAGAAACTGCCGCCCAGTGGCCATAGGGAGACCTAGAGAAGCCGGAAGGGGAAGCAATGACACCTGTACTAACACTGCAACCACTTAGTGAACCTACAATTGAAGTACATGTAGATAGCCATGCCAATTTATGGTGGACACGGGGGCAACATATTCATGCATTGGCAGAGTTGGAGCCGGTCTTCCCCTATCCACATCCAACATTAAAACTATTGGCTTCTCTGGGAAATCACAAGTCATGCCCATTAGAGTCAGTCGAGCATGGCCAAGTTGTAGAACTAATACGAGCTATGCAATTACCAACTGAATTGGCCATAGTGAAATGTGCGGCACATCAGAACAATGATTCGTTAATGGCGTGGGGAAACAACTTAGCAGACGAGGCAGCCAAGGAGGCCACCATGGCAGCACTCACAGCGCCATTACTGTTTGCGGAAGATTGTCAGCCAATCACAGATGTCAACTCTTCGATACAAGCACAGAGTCAGGTTTCTGACGCAGAACAAAGATTATAGGTGCAGAGAGGCACAGTCAAAACTACCTCACCCCATGTGGGGTTGTGGTGGAGCTGTCATGGACATTTTGTCTCGCCATTGTCATTACTTCCAACTGCCATTAAAACAATGCATGAACCAGACCATTGTGGAGGACCACAAGTGGTCAGAAAATTGTGAGCCGTTTGGTGGTCGCCAGACATGTCAGCCATGGTGGACAGGGAGCTGTCCACCTGCCCACAATGCCCTAAGTACAATGTGAGGAAAATGTATACACAACCCTTGGCTCATATACCTATCCCTGAGGGGCCATTCAAGCACTTGATGATGGATTATATGGACATGATAGAGCATGTGCAGGGTAAGAGATATATATTTGTTGTAGTCTGTAGATTCAGCAGATGGATGGAAGCTTGTCCAATAGCCAGGGAAGACACTAAGTCGGCAGCCAGGTTTCTGTGCAATGAGGTGTTTCTTGGTTCGGCTTGCCGGACACAATTTCATCAGATAACGGGCTAATGTTATGAAACAAGTGCTGGACATGTTGGGGATCAGGCAGAAATATGGCTGTGTATATCATCCACAGTCACAGGGTTTTGTGGAGAGAGCAAATGGCAGTCTCAAGACCAAGATCACAAAAATAGTGGCGGACAGTGGGAACAGGCTCACATGGGTGGATGCTGTGCCAATTGCATTGATGGCTATGCACTCACAGACTAACCAACTAACACATTTAACTCTGCATGAAATGCTGACAATGCCACTGCCACCATATAGGAGCCCCTGTGACAGCCCGTCTTTGGCAGAGCTTCAGCAAGAATTGGGAGATTATTTGAAGGGTTTGTCTAACATCGAGAGACTTGTGTCCCAACAGGTGAAGGAGGCAAACAAAGCAAATGAGACCAGAATCCCAGTAGACCTGAGAGCGATCCAAGTAGGTGACAAGGTCTACATAAAGATGTTTCGGCGAAAGTGGAACGAACCACGCAGGGAGGGTCCATTTAAAGTGGTATTGACTGCCCTCAAAGTTCAAGATAGGGACGTGTGGTATCATCGAAACCACTGTCTCCTCCACCGACCTCCGCAACCGCCGAGGTTGCTTTCTGCACCTGAGCATGCTGAAGGGGAGGCGGAACAAGCCACCCCACAAACCGATTTTTCGCCAAGAAAATACGTTTGGCTTTTTGATGGCTTTAATAAAGCCGTGTCATCATGAAATTTGATTCACGGGTCAAGGGTGATGACCTCTAACATCTGATGGGGGCCACATCCATGAGCGGTCAAAATGGCTCCATAGCGCCCCCTTTCAAACTTTCAAAAACCCCCCTTTTATGGAGTTGGAACACGAAAATCAGTACACACGTGTAACTTGACCAGACGCACAAAAAAGTCTCTTGCACCAGCTGTCTGTTCCAAACAGGAAGTCGGCCATTTTGTTTCAACTCTTCATTTTGGCATGATTTCCACATTGAACCATCGAATGGCCGTAACTCCTTTGTGTTTTGTCCGAATCGCTTGACGTTTTTTCCCCCATGCTCGCACCGCCATCCCCATCTGATGCCCGACCGCGTCATACCGCGAGGGCCCTACATAAACGCTTGCGGTTTTCTAGTTATTCTTATTATTCCTGACACTTTGTTTTCCCAAATTTCGCCCCTTTCCCATCGTTAAAAAGTTGTGTAACTTTGCACATTCCTGCGGCCCGATCCGAAATTTGATATTTTGGGGTGATCGCACAAGGCGCTTGTGAAATGGCTGAGTAGTGCCCCCTACAAAGTCAAAAAAATCCCATAAGGGAATTCGTTAACTTTGGCGTACCTCAACGAAAATCGGTACACATGTTAAGCATACCTGGACAAACAGAATTGTCTCTTAGCAGAAAGCTGAAATTCCAACAGGAAGTCGGCCATTTTGAATTTTAGATTTTCTGATGAAAACGAACTCGTCCTAGGGATTTTGTCCAATCGACATGAAATTTGGTACAGATCATCTCCAGACCTAGCTGAGCAAAACTTGTGCTCTGCGCGTAATTAGGTCAAAGGGCGTGGCCGCTAGGGCTTGCTAAACTTTGGCGAATTCGCTGTTTAAATTCGAACGGCTCTCCCTGAACGTTTCGATATATTCATATCAAGCCTTACTCATGGCGCGCCCTCCGGTGGTAACAGGAAGTGACCTGTTCTTACTTTTAACTTTTACCGATTTCACATAATTTACTCCATCAACTTCATTACACTTCTTAAACATAAATAACAACTCAGTGAAGCTACAGTCCGAACGCTGTGAGGCTACGGCTAACGGCGTCCATGTGGCGGCGCGGCAAATTTTGAGAAAATACGTTTGGCTGTTTGACGGCTTAAATAAAGTCGTATCATCATGAAAATTGATTCACAGGTCAAGGCTGGCGTCCTCTAACATCTGATGTGGTCCTCGCCGAGGGGCGTGGCCAAATACCTCCACAGCGCCACCCTTTACGTTTACATGTTCTGAAACGACATAGTTGACCTCATCGACTTCATTCCACTTCTAAACCATCCACAACACATTGGTGAAGCTACATTACGAACACCGTGAAGCTACGATAAACGGCGTCCGTATGGCGGCGCCGCATCTTCCGATGTCATCTGATGGGGGCCACATCCATGAGCGGTCAAAATGGCTCCATAGCGCCACCTTGAAACTTTCAAAAACCCCTCCCCATAGGAGTTTTTATGGAGTTGGAACATGAAAATCGGTACACATGTGTAACTAGACCAGACGCACAAAAAAGTCTCTTGCACCAATTGTCTACTCCAAACAGGAAGTCGGCCATTTTGAATTTTGGATTTTCTGATGAAAATGAAGTCGTCCTAGGGATTTCGTCCGATCGACTTGAAATTTGGTACTCTTCATCTCCAGACCTAGCTGAGCAAAAGTTGTGCTCTACACGTAATTAGGTCAAAGGGCGTGGCCACTAGGGCTTGAGAAACTTTGGCGAATTCGCCGTCTAAATTCGAACAACTCTCACGTTCACGTACTCTATCCAAGCAGCTTCAAATTTTCTAAGCATGACGGGGACTCAGCCCTGAACGTTCTGATGTATTAATGTTATGCCTGACACATGGCGCCCCCCAGTGGTAATAGGAGGTGACCAGTTCTTTGGCTTTTTGATGGCTTTAATAAACTCGTATCATCATGAAAGTTGATACACAGGTCAAGGGTGGCGACCTCTAACATCTGATGTGGTCCACACCAATGGGTGGGGTAAAATGGCCCCATAGCACCCCCTTGAAATTTTCAAAAACCCCTCCCCATAGGAGTTTTTATGGAGTTGGAAGATGAAAATCGGTACACACATGTAACTTGACCAGACGCACAAAAAAGTCTCTTGCACCAGTCTATTCTAAACGGGAAGTCAGCCATTTTCTTTCCACTCTTCATTTTGGCTGGATTTTCACATTGAACCATCGAATGGCGGAAAACTCCTTTGTATATTGGCCAAATCGCTTGACATTCATTGCCCCCTGCTCGCACTGCCGTACCCATCTGATACCCGACAGCGACACACCGCGAGGGCCCTACATAACCACTTCCGGTTTTCTAGTGTCTTACTGAAAACTGGCTGTGTCAGGATGATTATGTCAGCTTAAATTAATCCATTCCTCCTAGTCGTATTAATACTCGTATTCCTAGAGACACCGGCCGTGGAGGAGGGGTTGCAATCATTTTTGATTGTAGTCTATTGATCAATCCTAAACCTAAATTAAACTATAAGTCTTTTGGAAGCCGGGTCTTAGTCTATTTTTATTGGGATTTTCACATTGATTTAAACCTAGACAATTTAGCACATTATCCCCCAATCTGGCAAAAACATAAAAGCAAACAAACAAACAAAGAAACATTACTTGTAAAATAAAGAAAAATACATAAATAATTATAATAACAATAATAATTGTACAGTTGATCACAATCCAAGGTTGTGTGTCTCCAAAGAGTCCATATAAGGTCTCCACAAGTGAGCAAAGTTTTTTTTTACAATATATGTTAGTCTCTCCAAAGCTAGACAGCTTGTAAATTCTTTTGTCCACATTCCAATAGAAGGTATGTCCATATTTCTCCACAATAATGCTTCTGGTTTGTAAGAGCCCAAAATCAATGAGCAGTGACTTCTGTTGAGACATAACAAAGTTCTCAGGATATATTCCCAGTAAACATATTTTGGTTCGCAAAGGAACTATGAGACCTATAGAGTGTAATACACTCTTCCAGCATTGGTGTAGCTTTGGGCATTCCCATAAACAATGAATTAACGTGCCCTTTGCTGAGGGGACTGACGTTGCTGTGATACACAGGTACCTCCGGGGGAACCTTGTTCCATTCACTTTCCACCAGTCTGTAGGGGTGCAATCCAGGGGTGGGGGAGCCTCCCTCAGAAAGTTCTGAAGTTCTGCGTCGATGCCAGACCCACACTGAGTAGTATAGTGCTCCCCAAGGAGTTGTGTCATAACAGAGACCTTAGACTAGGAGCCCGGGACTCCGGTATTTGCGTTCCCCTCCTCCGTGTCAGACAAAGCAGGCTGCTCGTCTCCCCCAGCCTCTGCGATAGCCCCCATACCGATCTCCACTGCCTCTCCCAGTTCAACAAGTTTCATTTTAGCTACCATTTTCTGTGCTGGTGTAAGAAAGCAAAGGTGCCGGTGATGAGGGTCCAGCATTGATGAAATCATGGGGGCGGATGACACAAACTCATCAGACTGAACCTGTAAATTATGGTGGAAATCAATACGAAAAAATGCTATATCTAAATAGGCAAAACAACACAGGTAAGAGGCAGGTATGCATGTAATTATGCCTATTCCAACTGGCTATTTATTATGGAAACAATTTAAACTAAGATAAAAAAAAGTTCAGCTTCCTGAGTCCGGGCCCATCTTCCTCACTACGCATGAGGTGGATGTTGATGAGGCCGAAGGTGACGGGATTAGTGTTCGAGACAGAGACGGAGACAGGTTGTGTGTCCTCCATCATCTGCCAGTACTCATCCTTCAACTCCAGGATCCTGGCATCTTGAAGCTTGGTCACTGTTCGGTCTGACAGCATAGCAGCAACAGTCCACCGCTGCTCCACCAGACGATCAAACATCTCGCACACGGCGTTCCACCATGTTTTACACGACTGGATAAGCCAGTGAGTTGCGAGGCCCATTTGCTCTTGCTTCTTTTGTAGTGCATTGGTTGCTGCAGCGCTGTGGTTGAAGTGGCTAACAAGTTTACTAGCTGCTGATATTACCCGATGTAGATACAGTGCAAATCCGTCATTTATGACCAGCTGGAGCGTGTGTGCAAAGCAGGCGATGGAAATCCAGTTCACTCTGCTGGGATAGTTGGCAGCAACATTTGCCGCGTTGTCATGAACGCATACAATAACTCGGTCTTTAAGTCCCCAATGCTCTTCAGCTCCATTCACTTTCTCAACGAGGTGGTCAGCTGTATGCCGGCCTGGCAGGCTTTCTGTGAGCAGGACCGCTGAGTTCATTTGCCAGTTGTCACTGATGTAATGACAGGTGAGAGTGATGTAGCTCTCAGCTGTTAAAGCGGTCCAGCAGTCGGTGGTAAGAGCGACTCTTTCAGCTGTGCTCAACTCTTTTTGCAGCTCCTGCTTCCGTTCTTCGTAGTGCGTTTCGAGTAGTCTGGTGATGGTACGTCGTTTCTGATGGTTTCTGCTCGTTGTGCATCGCAGCTCCTCCATGCTAACACTGAGGTGATGCTAGGTTGAGACGTAGAACAGGATGCACTGCCACTAACCAGGGATGGATGCGCGTTGTTCGAGTGGTACATCATTTGAGTCGTGGCCGAGTTGTATTTATACACAGCGTCACAGTGTTGGCAGTGAACTAAGTCATTTTTTTAAATCAAAATGGTCTCATGCTACGCTTCGCCGTGACCTCTTAATGTTTACTTTGGAACTACACGGAAACTCACAAGAGATAACTGAGTAGCGTAACTGTGGCGTTTTTTTTCAAACAGTGCCCTCCTGTGGTACAATGTTTAATTGCTGCCACTGAGTGAAATTCATTGCATTCCTTCAAGATTCACACTTTGCAACACAACATGGATTAATTTATTGATGAAGAAATAATGTCATTGACGAAATTCTTAATGATGAATTAATTGATCATCGATTAATTCTGCCCATCCCTATTACCAACAATGTGAGGAAGATATAACGCCAGTCTTCTGGCTAAGGCCTTGCAGAGAATTTTAATGTCACACCCCATCAAACTGTCTGAAAGAGAAGCATTCATTTGGTGGTTTGTTTGGTTTCAGAATTAAAGTTATTATCACAAGTCTCAAAGATGGAGTCTCAAAGTGTTCCTTTTGTATAGGATTCTTTATACATATAATGTATAAAGTATACAATAATGGGATCAGAAGCTTCTGCCCAAATTTTCTGATATAACTCAATTGGAAAGCCATCCGGCCCTGGTGCTTTTCCACTCTGCATACTTTGAATGGCTTCTGCTAATTCTTTTGTCGTTAGACAGCACTCTAATTCATGTTGTTCACTTTCTGACAAAGTCTGAAAAGAATTTTGGCTGTCTAAATCATCTAATTGCTTCGATGTATACAAGGCCTCATAAAAATCCCTGAAAGTGTTGTTAATCTCCACTGGTTCTGAAGTTATATCACCTGCAGTTTGCCACATTTTTCTCCTTGATCGTAATAAGATTGTCTTAACCACATTAAATATTTTGCAAACTTTTTCTACAATTAATTTGTTATATTTGGCTCTCATAATTTCTAAATCCTTTGCCTTCTGCTGATTGTAATTATTGTACAGTTCCTGTTCTAACAATCTAATTTGGTGTTCAATTGTTTACATTTCTTTACGCTGTTTTTGGCTTTAGATTTCGTATAACTAATTGTTTCCCCTCTGATATATGCTTTGAATGCCTCCCATCTAACACAGGCATCAGTTTGATCAAGATTGATGTCAAAGTAGTTGTTAATACATTCTTCAGCAAATTTTATGAACTCTGCATCCTGCAGTATCTCAGTGGGAAATCTCAATCTCGTCGGGTTATAAGTAAATGTATCTATATGTAGGTTTAACAATACAGCTGCATGGTCACTAATAACGATACTATCATAGCAGCATTCTTTAATTTTTAACAGAAGTCCAAATGAAACCAAAGAATAATCAATTCGTGAGTGAATGCCATGCATGCTCGAATATTTCAACCAAATTCAAATCTTTACATGACTGCAACAATATCTTCCTTGTTTGTATATGAGTAGAGTCGAGGTTGGTAGAACGATCTTTTGTGGGCAAAGTGCAATTAAAATCACCACTGATAATGTACATACCTTGTAATGTAGACAGAGTGAGGAAGAAATTCTGAAAAAAAATTTGGATTGTCATCATTTGGACCATAGATGCAAACCAGATTTAGTGCACATGTGGATATGTTACCCTGAATAATAATATACCTGCCATGTTGATCACAGATGACATTAGTGGTTTGGAACGGTAAAGATTTATGTATAAGAATGAACACACCTCTAGCATAATTACTGTATGGAGCACACAAAACCTGACTTGGCCATCTTTTTTGCAATATATCAATCTCTGCTGCTCTTAAATGAATCTCCTGCAGGAAAACTATTTGGGACTTAAGTTGTCTGATTCTGTTTAATACTTGCTTTAATTTAGTTATTTCTCTCAGCCCCCTAACATGATGTATATTTAGACTGCTTTTCTCCCATAGACCTCCTAAAACTGACTTTGGTGATTTCTTCATCTAAGTCAAGTCAAGTTTATTTGTATAGCCCAATATCACAAATTGTGAATTTGCCCCATTGGGCTTTACAATCTGTACAGGATATGACATCCTCTGTCCTTTACAAATGACCCTCGCATCGACTAAGGAAAAACTCCGCAAAAAAAACTTTTAACAGGAAAAAAGAAACAGAAGAAACCTCAGGAAGAGCAACAGAGGAGGGATCCCTCTTCCAGGATGGACAGACGTGCATAGATGCCATGTGTACAGAATAACAACAATGAAAACACATTAACACTACATATAAAATTGTATGAAAATGTCCAACTCAATATAACAACAGCTAATATACATTGTATATATAGAAGTGTATGAGAGTGTCCAAGGGGATAAAGAGCATCATCAAGCTATCAGCAATGGATGAGAAGCACGTCTTCCTCTCTACCACGCCAACCAGAAGAAGCCTGGGCAGTACATCCTCCTCTCCACCACACCAACCAAAAGAGGCCTGGGCAGCACTTCTTCCTCTCTCCACCACGCCAACCAGAAGAAGCCTGTGCAGCACGTCTTCCACTCCACCACACTAAACAGGAGAAGCCTCTGCAAGATGACCTCATCACCACCACGTCACTCAGCACCAGATGATGAAGCCTGACTGGTCTGCACAACCACTACTCCACCAGGTAGACTGGATCCATGGATACCTGTGAGATGAGAACGAACAGGGACTACGAGGCACAAAACTAATCTGCAGCATGTGTTAAAGGGAGGAAGAGTAAACACATCCTCTTCTCCACTACTCTAACAGATACAACCTGAGCAGCATCGCCTCTTCTCCATCTCACCACCATCACGACAGATGAAGCCTGGATGACACCACCTCCGTCCCACCAAGTAGCCTCAGCTCACGGACACCTGGGAGCTGAGAGCACAGGGACTCCGGGGAAGAAGATGAGTTTGTGAAATGACTTAATGGAGGCACCCAAATGAAGAAGAAGAGAAGCTCAGTGTGTCAGAGGAAGTCCCCTGGCAGCCTAGACCTATAGCAGCATAACTAAGGATTGATCCAAGGCAGCCTAAGTCAGCCTTGGATCAGTCCTAACTATAAGCACTATCAAAAAGGAAAGTCTTAAGCCTACTCTTGAACAAGGGGATGGTGTCTGCCTCCTGGACTGAAAGAGGGAGTTTGTTCCACAGAAGAGGAGCTTAATAACTGAAAGTTCTAGCTCCCATTCTACTTTTATAAACCCCAGGAACCTCTAATAGTCCTGCATTCTGAGAGCGCAGAGTTCTAGCTGGATTATAAGGCACTATTAGCTCTTTAAGATAAGATGGTGCCTGACCATTCAGTGCCTTGTAGGTGAGGAGGAGGATTTGAAATTCTATTCTAGATTTTACAGGGAGCCAGTGCAGAGAGGCTAAAACTGGAGAAATATGGTCTCTTTTCCTGGTTATGGTCAGAACACGTGCTGCAGCATTCTGATAGACTTATTAGGGCAGCCTGATAATAAGGAATTGCAATAGTCCAGCCTAGAAGTTACGAATGCATGGACTAATTTTTCTGCATCGTTTTGAGAAAGAATATGCCTGATTTTTGCAATGTTACGCAGATGGAAAAAAGCAGTTCTAGCTATTTGTTTCATGTGGACATTGAAGGACATATCTTGGTCAAAAATTACCCCTAGATTCCTAACAGTGGAGCTCGAGGCTGGTGCAAAGCCACCCAGAGTAAATAAGTCATTAGATTTATTTCTGAGATTTTCGGGGCCAATTAGAATAACTTCAGTTTTGTCTGAATTTAACAACAAGAAATTGTCCGTCATCCAAGTTTTTATATCCTAAAGACATGTTTGGAGTTTAGCTAACTGGCTGACTTGAATGACAAATATAGCTGAGTTTCATCTGCATAACAGTGAAAGTTTATGGAGTGTTTTCTGATAACATTGCCTAAAGGAAGCATATATAAAGTAAATAGAATTGGCCCAAGCACAGAACCTTGAGGAACTCCATAACTGACTTTGGACTGCATGGAGGACTCATCATTAACGTGAACAAACTGTGACCGATCCGATAAATAGGATTTAAACCAGCTTAAAGCAGTTCCTCTGATGCCAATTAAATGTTCTAATTTCTGCAACAGGATATGGTGGTCAGTAGTATCAAAAGCAGCGCTGAGATCTAACAAGACAAGTACTGAGACGAGTCCATTGTCTGACGCAATTAGCAGGTCATTAGTAATTTTCACCAGAGCAGTCTCAGTGCTATGATATTTTCTAAATCCTGAATGAAAGTCCTCAAATAGATTATTGTTCTGGAGGAAGTCATACAGCTGACTGCACACTGCTTTCTCAAGGATCTTAGAGAGAAAAGGAAGGTTGGATATTGGTCTATAGTTGGCTAACACCTCCGGATCAAGACCGGGCTTCTTCAGAAGAGGTTTGATTATGGCTACTTAAAATGACTGAGGTACATAGTCTGACAGCAAAGATAAGTTGAACATGTTTAATAAAGAGGTGCTCAGTAAAGGTAAGACTTCTTTAAGCAGTGAAGTTGGGATGGGATCTAAGAGTCAAGTAGAAGGCTTAGATGAGGAAATCGTTGAAGTCAGTTTGTGGAGGTCTATGGGAGAAAAGCAGTCCAAGTATACATCAAGTTCTTTAATGGGTTCTAAGCTTCCTGTGTTTAAAGACAAAGCAGTTTCAGTTAAAGGCACAGTGTGACTGATTTTCTCCCTAATAGTTATAATCTTCTCATTGAAGAAGCTCATGAAGTCACTACTATTGAGGGCTATGGGAATAGATGGTTCAATAGAGCTGTGGCTCTCTGTCAGCCTGGCTACAGTGCTGAAAAGAAACCTGGGGTTGTTTTTATTTTCCTCTATTAATGATGAATAATAAGCTGCTCTGGCCTTACGGGGAGCCTTCCTATAAGCTTTCATACTATCATGCCAGTCCAGGCGAGACTCTTGCAGACCGATTAAATGCCACTTCCTTTCAAATCTTCTTGCTGCTTGCTTTAAACTGCGGGTGTGAGGGTTATACCATGGAGCCAGCTTTCTGTGCTTTACTAGCTTCTTTTTTAGAGGAGCAACAGAGTCTAGAGATGCTCGCAGAGAGTCTGCAGCACTATCTACCAAATTATCAATTTGAGTAGCACTGAAGTCTGTGCCCCCAAGTATATCAAGGTTAGGCACTGAATTAAAAGCTAATGGAATTATATCCTTAAACTTGGCTACAGCACTATCAGGTAAACATCTAGTGTACATGGATTTACTTGATGGAGTGTAGTCCAGAAGTAAAAGTTCAAAGGTTAACAAGTAATGGTCTGATAGGAAGGAATTCTGTTGGTGGACTGATAAATGTTCCACTTCAATGCCGTAGGTCAGGACCAGGTCGAGTGTATGGTTAAAACAGTGAGTTGGTTCCTGAATATTCTGACAAAAGCCAGTTGAAACTAACAGCGAGATAAAAGCAGTACCAAGGCTGTCACTATCAATGTCCACATGAATATTAAAGTCGCCTACAATATTGTAATTGCTTTATCAGTTCTCAGGACTAAACTTGATAAAAACTCAGAGAACTCAGATAGAAATAGAGAACTCAGATAGAAATTCAGAAAATGGACCTGGAGCATGGTACACTGTAACAAATAAAATAGCTTTCTCTGTTTTCCAGGTAAGATGAGAAAGACTAAGAACCAGGCTTTCAAAAGACTTATAGTTTAATTTAGGTGTAGGATTGATCAATAGACTCGAATCAAAAATGGCTGCAACTCCTCCTCCACGACCTGTATTTCTAGGAATAGGAGTATTAATATGACTAGGAGGAGTGGATTCATTCAGGCTGACATAATCATCTTGACACAGCCGGGTTTCAGTAAGACAAAATATATCAACCTGGTTATCTGATATTAATTTATTTACTAGTAGAGCTTTAGATGACAATGACCTGATATAAAAGTCCACATTTAATTATCCTGTCCTGATGAGCTATTTCAGCAGTGGATTTAATTTTTATTAAATTATTTTGTTCAACTCCTCTTTTGTTTACGATGGATTTAACTGATTTCAGCGGTCGTGGGACAGACACCGTTTCTGGGGTTCTGGGTGGGTGACTGCTCTAATGGAAGCACAAAGAAGTGTGTTAAACTACAACTCTGTCTCCTGGTCTCAACCCTGGGTTGTCAAGGGTTAGGTCGACTAATAAACTTGGCCATGTTTCTAGAAATGAGAGCTGCTCTGTCCAAACTAGAATGGATGCAGTTGCCGGGGGATGGCTAGCAGGAGCTACGCTAGGTTGGCTCGCACCGGCTAGGGGCTGGCTAGCTATGGAAGCATAAGTAGGACTTTGGATGGTGCGGAGCTGGGCTTCTAACTCGCTAAGCCTCGCCTCCAAAACCGCGAACATACTACACTTATTACACATACCATTATCACTAAAGGAGGCAGAGGAATAACTAAGCATGAGAGAGCAAGAGAAAGCAGGAGAAGGAAGAGGAGAAGCCATGGCTATACGCTGAGATAGCTGCTAAGCTAAGCTATGGAAGCTAGTTGTTAGCCGAAAAGAGCCGCTGGAAAACACCAATGAGTGAGAGGGAAAGTCTAGGGAAGTTTTAGAGTGCTTGATAGGGTTAGTACACATACAAATGTACAGCGGGACGTTAACCGCTGTAGATTAAGAGAGTAACAAAACTATTTTTGTGGCAGAGCATTTCAGAGTGTTGTAAGAAGCAACAGAGTAGCAGCTGAGACCGGAAATGATGCAATACGCTTACCGTAGTACGTCAGACGTAGGAGGCCTCTCTCCCGAAACAAGAATGTGTTAGCAGAGCATGCATGTCCATCTAAGCCATCTACCTGTCTCTCAGACCCCATCCCAACTTCACTGCTGAAACAAGTTTTACCGTTATTGAGCACCTCTTTATTAAACATGATCAACTTATCTTTGCTGTCTGGCTATGTACCTCAGTCATTTAAAGTAGCTGTAATCAACTCTCTTCTAAAGAAGCCAACTATAGACCGATATCCAACTTTCCATTTTTTTTCTAAGATCCTTGAGAAAACAGTGCGCAGTCAGCTGTGTGACATTCTACAGAACAATAATCTATTTGAGGAATTTCAGTCAGGATTTAGAAAATATCATAGCACAGAGACAGCTCTCATGAAAATCACTAACGACTTGCTAATTGCATTAGACAGTGGACTTGTCTCTGTACTTGTCTTGTTAAATCTTAGCGCTGTTTGACACCACCATATCCTGTTGCAGAGATTAGAACGTTTAATTGGCATCAGAGGTACTGCATTAAACTGGTTCAAGTCCTATTTATCAAACCGATCCCATTTTGTACATGTTAATGATGAGTCCTCAATGCACTCCTAAGTCAGTTATGGAGTTCCTCAAGAACGCTATGGTTCTGTACTTGGGCCAATTCTATTCACTTTTTGTGCGCTTCCTTTAGGCAATGTTATTAGAAAACACTCCATAAACTTTCACTGTTATGCAGATGATACTCAGCTATATTTGTCGTTCAAGTCAGACGAATCCAGCCAGTAAACTAAACTCCAAGTATGCCTTAAGGACATAAAAACCTGGATGACGGACAATTTTCTGTTGTTAAATTCAGACAAAACTTAAGTTATTCTAATTGGCCCCGAAAATCTCAGAAATAAATGATCTAACGACTCTCGATGGCATTGCACCTGCCTCTGGCAACACTGTAAGGAATCTAGTGTATTTTTTGACCAAGATATGTCCTTCAACTTTCACATGAAACAAACAGCTAGAACTGCTTTTTTCCATCTGCGTAACATTGCAAAAATCAGGCATATTCTTTCTCAAAACGATGCAGAAAAATTAGTTCATGCATTTGTTACTTCTAGGCTGAACTATTGCAATTCATTATTATCAGGCTGCACCAATAAGTCGATCAAGACTCTCCAGCTGGTCCAGAATGCTGCAGCATGTGTTTTGACCAGAACCAGGAAAAGAGAACATATTTCTCTGGTGTTAGCCTCTCTGCACTGGCTCCTTGTAAAATCTAGAATAGATTTTAAAATCCTCCTCCTCACCTACGAGGCACTGAATGGTCAGGCACCATATTATCTTAAATGGTGATAGTTCCCTATATCCCTGCGAGAACTCTGCGTTCTCAGAATGCAGGGCTACTAGATGTTCCTTGGGTTTATAAAAGTAGAATGAGAGCTAGAGCTTTCAGTTATCAAGCCTTTTCTGTGGAACCAACTCCCTCTTTCTGTCAAGGAGGCAGACACCATCCTCTCATTCAAGAGAAGGCTTAAGACTTTCCTTTTTGATAGTGCTTATAGTTAGGACTGATCCAAGGCTGACTTGTTGTTAACAACAGTACAACTCTTAATTTGTTTAATAGATAACAATCTCACAATTGAATCACTGTACACTAAGTCCAATAACTCCGTAGCACCCTGAGCTTAAGAGGCTCTGTTAATTATTGTCAAGTTCACAAGTTTTCCCTGTTTTAACAAAACTGGGTGGTGTCCTGATAATTTCTATTAAAATTAATAGTGGGTTATACCTGAAGCTGATGCCATGATCCTCCTTCACCTTTTATGATGATCCGTGGTTTACAATATATTACAAATACATGTAACAGAGTTAAAATGAACTTAACTTTCTATATACATTTCCAATTTATTTTTGAGAATTTGCAATTATTTTATTTTAATATTTTATTGGGTATTTGTGAATTTTATCTCAATTAGATATTTTTTGTGGTTGTTTTAAGTTTCCTGTGGAAACTACTCCTTTTTGCCCTTCATGGCTCCTGTACCTCCTGAGAGAGATATATGTATAATCTTGTGTCAAAATAAGATTTACGACCTAGTGATTTATGACCCCCCCCGCCATGTGACAGTCATGTGACACGTGACAGTCATGTGGACCCCCCCAACATGACACATGAAAGACATGTGACCTATGTAAGACAGAATATACCAGTAGACACTTTGAATTAATTGCTGGTGCTCTCTTATAGTACTTGACATCCCAGGACCCAGACCTATGTATGAAAGAACACATTATGAGTAGTAGTAGCCTGAGGATTAATGAAAAGCAAAGGGGGTGTGGACTACTCCACACCGCTCTTTATTAAGAGCGGCGTTGTTGCATACACCATTGAGATCACCATGCCTCGATACAAGACTCGCACAAATTCTAAAGACACCCTGAAGCAGGCAGAGTGTGAAGAGGAGGAGCAGCAGCAGCAGCAGCAGCAGCATATATGCAATCTGGTTCCTGATACCGATGAGGAAGAGGTGCAGAATCTTAGACCAGTGACCATGTCACTGATTTGTGAGACCCCAGTCACAATCTAAAATTACTTTATTGTTCCCACTCTGACCCACAGATGACCTCCTCATGAATAAATGCTCAGTTAGTTAGGTCTCTAACTGATGATTGCTGTATAGTAGGCCTGGAAGGCGCAATTTGTCACACACACACACACACACACTTTATTGTGATATCTCCAGACACATGGAAGACACTCCATTCGACCACAGTACAAGACTGTTGCCAGGATGATTACTTTATAGTAGGCTCGATTTGTCACACACACACTCTTTATGTACTTGCGTCTTTTTTGGGTATAAGTATCCCCAGACACATGGAAGACACTCCATTCAACCACAGTACAAGACTGTTGCCAGGATGAATTGCGGTATGAAAAAAATCCTAACTACACTCTTTACTTAAACTAGATATTTTCTTAAAAAAACATACCATTGCTTATTTTAGAAAAGAAAGTGAGCGCAGAGATCCACCCATCTCCCAACCAGGAGCCCAACTATCCAGGTAAATAATGACTTATTTATTGGAGGTTCGATTGTTTGATTTTGCCAGTTATATCGGTTTGGTCGTCTGTCTTTTCTTCAAGTGACATCCGCTGAATTTGGTGATATCAACTTCACCCAGTCAGACTTTGGTATGCCTTTTATCTTTCTTTTTTAACGTCATGTCTGACAGCAACAACAATATATTATACTCTTTCCATCTCTCTCTCTCAAACTAACCGACAGATTTTTTTTATTAGCCTCGGAGCGCCTGAGCCGTGCCGAAAACCCAGCTGTTTTCCGCAATGAGACTGACACCATCACGGAGCAGGACGATTTTCAACACCAGTCAACAACAACAAACCGTCTGTGGCGACCTAAACGGGTTCTTCCGCTAACAAGCACACTTTGCTCCGACGGTCCGGGAAGAAAATCCGCAGAAGGTGCCGCAGACACAACCACCACCATGGGCCGCAGCAGCACCAACGATGGAAGCAACAACAACCGTCAAGGTGGTAAGTTTTAAGTTATTATTTAAAAAGACCATGACTTACCAGCTTGAAGCCGCTCACAATTTCAAACTGATGAGATATTTCCGTATTTTCATTCGTCCCTTCCTGTGACGTTTATTCCGGGAGGGTGGGAAAAAAGGGCTTCTTCTTGTACTATCGGCAAACAAGAAATTGGCGCATTACCGCCACCACTGGCTGGAGTTATATGGGTTTCTCCACAAAGTGCATGGGCTCTTGTTTGAGTTCTGTTGTATAATGTTTGTGAAATGAAATTGTACCGGGACAAAATTGTGCCAGGGAATATAAATACATAATAATAATAAAAAAATCTTTTCATGACATCCATCACTATATTAATAGAGTGACTTTTTTTTCCACACAGATAAGAGTCCATCTTCAATTACTCCAGTGAGAGGTGCGAAGCGACCCTCTACCCCAACTGTGGATCCTCCACAGCGGCCTAAAAAGTTCTCCACATCGGTTGCGACTCAAACCATCATCACAAAGCCAAGGCAGAGGAGCATCGGCACTCAGACTGATACACACAATCAACAAGTGACTCATCAGATGGATGCAGCAAGCGGAGTCAGCCCGGCGGAAATTAATGCAAAACTTGTGCAGATAAGTTTGAATTTGTCGGCTTGCCTTTATGATATAGCTATGAATCCATGCGAGTAAGGTGTGAGTTTTTTTTTATGGGTTTTTGTTTACATATTTTTCTATTGCTGTACAAAGATGAACCCTGCTGTAATTTCCGCTGAATTATTGACAGCTATAGAAGAATTAAATCAAATCCTTCTTCCAACCGATGAAAATGCTGCTGTAATTCCCTCTGAAGTATTGAGTGCTGTGGAACAGTTAAATAATCTTCCTCTTGAATCTGTTGAAATTGCGCCACCACCCAATTCTTTATCAATAAGCCAAACCCTCTCTGACACTGATGTTTCACCTGTAGAAGAATCTGACGCTAATTATTTCCAACCACTAGAAGAAGCTCTCCTACATATCCAGCAAATGAATCACGATTCTGATCAGGAACATGTTCAACTGGGGGCTGGAAATGTGAGTGGAGCAGACTCCCCCTCCTCCCCTGATGAGACAGAGGGTTCAAAAAGCGTCAAAACAGTGTGTCGTGATGGTTTCAATAATATTGAAATGAGGCACGTTTTTACCGTTCCTCCTCCCAGAAACGTGCCTGACCTTGCACAATTTTACCAAGATGTAATGTCGATTCTGTTAGATTTGTCTGAAGCCATCAGAGCCGACGTGAGAAGGAACGATGTGATACAGTTGGAACTGATTGGGGAAAATGTGCAAAGGCATGTGGTACTGACCATCGACGACGAGGGTGGTAACGCTATTCTACCAGCTTTTGAAGATTTACTCAAGCGTTTGGTACAGTCCAACAGTAACATTGTATCGGATGCCAAGCTGGAATTAGTCGTTCAGGTAGTACGTAATCCTCGCGGAGGTGGAAAACGGCGGTTAGAAAAATCTTTAGACTGCGAAGTAATTAAAAAGAAAAAACGACACCTGTACGTTGTTCACAATAGAAACGACCAGCTTTGCTTTGCCATCAATTTGGCTCATCTCATAGAACCTCGCCTGACAGACAGCCAAGCTGCAGAACGAGGCAGAGAGTTACAACGCCTCGCCGGTCTAAATACTCAAACCCCCGTCACCTTTAGTGACATTGGTAAATTTGAAACTGTATTAAAACGCAAAATTGTTGTTTTTTACAGAGGCTCCGACCAACGACCCCTCTCTCAATTTGAGACTGATTTCTCAGATCGGTCTCATCCACTTTTCCTCTATTTATTGCAAAACCATTATTATGGCATAAAAAATCTCAAGGGCTTTTTAGGCGTCACAAACGTCTGTTACTACTGTTTCAGAGGCTTTGAGCATTTATACACGCATCAATGCAAAGGTTACTGCTCTGTTTGCAACGACCCCTCCTGCACAAGCCAAAAGCTTGCGCCCATAGTCTGCGCCGACTGCAACAGAACGTGTCGAACACCATCGTGTTTTAATAGACACAAAGAACCCAGAGAAAAACCTTCAAACGGTGCGTTCGTCAGTATGTGTGACTCGTTGAAACGTTGTCGGCGTTGTAAAAAATTCTACTATATCGCTCATACTAAGACCCCTCAAGATCACGTTTGCCCGCAGGTTAAATGCCACATCTGCGGTGAGAGATTACCGTTAGACTCGGACACAAACAATCACAGTTGCTACATTCAACCTCTGCCACCAATCACAGAGTATTCAGAAAAATTTATATTTTACGATTTTGAAACGTTGGTCGGTCAGGATGGTGTGCACGTACCTTTTTTAGTCTGCACCAAAACGCTCAAGGGTGAGCGATGGTCGTCTTATGGGTTAGACTGTGTGAGAGACCTTCTCCTGCATTTCAGGAGACCGCTTTTCAGGAGCGCGACGCTTATTGCCCATAATGCCAAAGGGTTTGACAGCTACTTGATTCTCAAAACCATGACAGAGCTGGGCATAGAGCCCTCACTCATCATGCAGGGCAGTAAAATTCTCAGTTTGACAGATGCCGACTACCGGCTTAAATTCATAGACTCCCTGTCCTTCCTCACCATGCGTCTCAGCGCTATGCCAAAAGTGCTAGGTTTCAGTCATCAGACCAAGGGTTTTTTTCCTCACGGCTTTAGCACGATAAGCCATCTAAAGTACGTACGAGCCTATCCACAGCCGTCTGATTATGGTGTAGAATGCATGACTCTGGCTCAGCGAGAGGAGTTTTACACATGGTACAGAGAGGCGAGTCAGGGCGTCTTTGATTTTGAGAGAGAAGCTCTGCGCTACTGTCACAACGATGTTGATATCTTAGCCGAGGGGTGTGCCAGATTTAGAAATCAATTTCTCAAAGACACTAGCGTGGACCCCTTTAGCTGCATCACCATCGCCTCAGCCTGCATGAAGGTGTTTCTCACCAATTACCTTGAGCCTAAAACCCTGGCCATCCCTTCACCCGACAACTACCGACATCAACACAAAAACTACTCTCATGCCTCAATTCAGTGGTTAGAATGGGTCGCGCGTAGTGAAAAGGTCTTTATCCAACACGCTTTAAACATGGGAGAGAAACAAATCGGACCTTTCTTTGTAGACGGGTACGCTGAAATTGATGGTGTAGCACATGTGTGGGAGTTTCAGGGTTGCTTTTATCACGGCTGTCCATCTTGTTTTCAGCTCCATAACACCTGCCCTTTGAGGGGTGTTCCCTTTGAAGAGCTGCACCAGGCTAGCGAGGACAAAATACAGACGCTAGAGTCTGTTTACCACGTCTGCCCACACATCATAAGGGAACATGAGTGGACGGATATGAAAAAATCACACGATGGGCTAAAGTTGTTTCTTGAGGAGTTTCAACCTCCTTCCCCCCTCACCCCTCGCGAAGCTCTTTTTGGTGGTAGAACAAGTGCTGTGAGACTGAGGTACGTGGCAGCACCCGACGAAACAGTGCACTATGTAGATGTCACATCCCTCTATCCGTATGTCAACTGCAGCTTTCCTTACCCGCTCGATCACCCCACCATCATTCACAGCAACTTTGATGCGGCTCAAAAATACTTTGGTTTCATCAAGGCTGTGGTCTATCCTCCTAGAAGCCTCTTTTTCCCCGTGTTACCTTACAAAACATCTCGAGGTAAATTACTCTTTACTCTGTGCCGTACCTGCGCTGAACTCAATCACCAAATGGGTCCTTGCAAACACAGTGACAAAGACAGGGCGTTGTCGGGGGTTTGGGTCACCGTCGAGTTCAACAAGGCTCTAGAGCTGGGTTACAGACTGGCTCAGATTGTTGAAGTGTGGCACTTTGACCGGCGTAGCGACTCCATCTTTGTAGGGTACATGCACACCTTTCTCAAGGGCAAACAGGAAGCGTCAGGTTACCCACCCGAGGTGGCTGATCGGCAGAGCAGAGAGCGCTACATCAGGGATTACCAAGTCCACCAGGGTGTCAAGTTGGATGCTGAGTGCATTGAGGTAAACCCAGCCAAGAGACAGGTGGCTAAATTGTATCTCAACAGTCTCTGGGGAAAGTTTGCGCAGAGAAATAATATGGCTCAGACCACCTTGGTCAGCGATCCTGAACAATTTTTCAACTTTATGTTTTCAGGGCAATATAAAATTAACCATTTCAATTTTCTCAGCGACAAAACTGCCTTGATCCAGCGGAATTATCACGAGCGCTGTGTGGTGCCTCCCGGCAGAAGCAACAATGTGTTTATTGCGGCTTTCACAACCGCCTATGCACGTCTTAAACTGTACAGTTATTTAGAACGAGTGGGGGAAAATGTCCTTTACCATGATACTGACAGCTTAATTTACGTAGTAAAAAAGGGGGACACTCCTCTGCAACTAGGTAATTATCTAGGGGATTTGACGGATGAGCTGGACGGGGACAGCATTCAAGAATTTGCTGCCGCTGGACCCAAAAGCTACGCATACCAGACCAGAGAGCGTAAAAAAGTAGTGTTACGCGTCAAGGGCATTACACAGACGCATGAATGCAGTGAGCGGGTAAACTTTAACAGCGTCAAGGAGTTGGTGGAGGGCTACCTCAGAGGGGCACGTGAGGATGTCATAGAGAGTCCTCAGCACACCATCAAGCGCTATAAGAAGGGGTTTGAGTTGAGAAACTCTACATTTCTCAAAAAGTTTCGTGTGGTGTATGACAAGTGACTGTTTGGTGACGGAACAACCTTGCCTTTTGGCTATTAGGATATAAAATGTCACACCATACCGGCCTCAGGAAATTCAATTTGACCCCAGATTTAGGACACCTTTTTCATGTATGATTGTGGGACCTAGCGGATGCGGGAATGTGGATTTATACTTCTTTCCAACCCATGTACACTGAGCTGCAAAAGACAAATAAAAAGATCAAATTTGTTGAAGGACTGCCTGACACTTTTGACGACCCTGATGTGTTTCCTCCCGAACAAACCCATTTGATTATCCTAGACGATGTTATTTTCCAAGCTTCCGATCATCCTGAAGTGGTTAAAATCTTTACACAGTACAGACATCACAGAAATATGAGCGTATTCATGCTGACTCAAAATGTATTTCACAGGGGTAAACACAGTCGTACCATGAGTCTAAACAGTAACTATTTGGTTTTTCTTTAAAAACCCTAGAGATAAATTACAAATTAATATTTTGGCTCATCAAATTTTTCCTTCACAAAAAGCCTTTTTTCTGGAAAGTTTTGAAGATGCCACTAAAGGTCATCATGGGTATTTAATCTTGGACCTGACACCCGGTTGTTCAGAATCATACAGATTGAGGACGGGTGTACTTCCTCACCAGTGGCCGGCTGTCTATGTTCCCAAAACAAAGTAGGGCGGGGGGATTATGTCGGCCTGCCTCAGAAGAATTGCTCCCTTGCTCAAAGCTCTGTACCACGCCACCCCACTGAAACGCAGGGACATTCTCGCCCACGGCTCCCCGGACTTTCTGAGAGCGCTGTGCGAGATTGCGATAAATGTTTTAAAAGGTAACGTTCCATTGTCTTCCTCACAATTCAAGAAGCTAAAAAGACAGAAAAAAATTATAAAACTGCTGGCTGATAAAAAGGCGGGATTAAAACGTAAACGTCAGACGTTGATGAAACAGTCTGGAGGTTTTCTTCTTCCTCTGCTGTCGGCAGCCGTACCCATCCTCGGCAACCTTTTTGGAGGACTATTCAAGAGAGATTAATCGGAGACTCTGAAGATGGCGCAAAAAATGTTTCTCGTACCACCCCACCAATTAAACCGACTGACTCAACCCGACTCGTCCATCAGACAAACGGCTGAAAGTGATTTAGATGTGAAAATGAGAGCGATATTAGACGCCCCAGTATTGACTCCTTATGAAAAAATTAAGAAATACAATGTTCTGCTGCAGAGATACCTCACACTTTTGAAGCAGGGTCAAAAAGATGAGCGACGGGTGACTTTAACTGTGCAGAATGAACTGGACGACGAGCAGCGTCGTGAGAGAGAAACTGAGCAGCGTCGTGAAGGTGACGAGAGCGATGATGTGATGAGTGAGGTGTTAAAGAGCCTCCCCCCACGCAACCGCAAGAATGCAGAGTACATCCTCAAAAAATTGTCTAAAAACGGACGGGGATGGACCTCAAAAGGGGAATTTATTCATCAAGGGAATACTATAATAGGTTCTCACATGATTGATTTAATTAAGAATCTCTCACTCCCATATAAACAATCCCCAGCCCCTCACGGGTGGACAAGTTTTTTAAATACTCTGACGGACCTCAACATTCCCCTGTCTTGTGTGAATAATCCTCAAGCTCGTGAACAATACCGCCGCTTAAAAATGAACGAACCCCTGACCAAAACTCCGTCAAGGAGAAAGCAGAAAATTCAGAGAGTAGAGGGGAGAGAAGAAGAAGAAGAGGTGGAGGGCTCAGAGGATGAAGAAGTTAAAACCTCAGCTTGGGAGGGCATACGAAGCTCAAAAAGAAAAAAGAGAAAAAACCCTTGGATCAACTTTTCTCCCTAAATGAAATGTAAAAACTGTGATTTTGTAATAAAGCTTTTTATTTGTCACACTCTCAAGTCTACAGACAATTTTTTTTTTTTTTTATGAAACACAAACTCACAAACGGTAGCAATCTTTAAACATTTGTAGAGAGCAAGTGTGGTGGTAAAAACAGGCAGCCTTTTGATTTCTGACACAGCCTCTGTGTTTTAATACAAAGTCACATACTGTCTGGTCATTTTGTACGACATTGTCAGAATACAAAGACAATACTTGGTCCATGGATCTTCCGCAGGCCCGCTGGCACAGATAATAAACGCAGTGTTGACCGCACGCAGTGGAGAGGGTGTGCTGAAGCTGATGATGGTGGTACAATATTTGCTTTGAACGACGTTGTAAAAACTGTAAGATGGTGGAGGGGTAATGAGCAAAGTCCGGAGGGAATCCAAAAGAGTCAAAAAAGGTGGCTACACCATCCTCTTCCAGAGTCATCGAGAGCCAGTGTTCGCCAGGTAGGTGAGATGGGTGTGTGTTGACGATAAAGTAGGCTGGTAAGATAAACGTTTGCTTCAATAACGGCAGCTGGTCAGAGGCCCACACGCCGCAAAATAAATCTCCCAGCAGACTGTGCAAAAGACTTTCCAGCTGATGATTATTCATTTTTCAGTAGTAATCTACCAGCACTTGCCGTTTAGAATTAATTTCCAGAATAGAATCGTAACAGGCGGAAACAATCAGGGTGGTGGTGTGTGGCAAGGGGACTCTGAATCTCATTTCCAGTCTTAAATTCCCATTGGCTAAGGGAGACAAAGCATCATTGTCTTCACCGGCGGCTAGATTGAATACAAACAACGAGTATCCCTCGTTAAAATCAGCGCGGTTGATGCTGAGAGGTATATCTTTCAAATGTCTTCCCGTGGCGAGAAACATGTTGTAAAATTCTCTGACCGCGATGCCCTGATCAAACCAAGGTTGAAAGGCCTTGGCTGGGACCTGTTTTCCATCCTGACAAAGGGCCAGATATTCCACGTCGTTGTGCCTGAAATTGAACGGCGACAGGTCTCTTCTCCCCGTGAAGGCTTCATGGTGCACCATGCCCAGCACCACATATTTGGGCATGGCTCCTAAAAAGAGGTTCTCCTGGTTACATACTCGCGAATTGGCGGGGATGGAGTACGTTTTCACATTGACGAGGGACAGCGGGTAGAGCGCGTTACCCTTGAGCAAAGCCGCAGCGTGGCCCAGGCGGACGGCTGGTGACACGTTGACTTTTTTGACAAACAGCGAGGCCCCTAGTATTCTCACACGATGAGTGGCGGCCTGCTGTCCCATGAGGCAGAAGGCGTCGCTGGCTCGGCTCAGTTTGATTCTCAAGTCCACCGAGTTCAAAAGCAACCTCTCGCAGAAAAATATATCCGCGTGGAGGGGGCCAAACAGCTGTACTTCCCTGGAATTGACGTATAGGGCTGCTCTAGCGGTGAGACCTCGGTTAGGACCGTTGTTAATGACGATAGAGTCCATAGCTCCTGCCGTGTCTTTGTAAAAAAGCCCCGCACTAAATTGACTCTCGAGCGTATTTCCAGAAAAGTTGAGCAAGGTTTCAATCATGGCTCGGTAGGGATGTGTAGCGCTAGACTGAGAAATCAGCCGATCCCCCAAAACAACATCGCACTGACTGAAAAACGTATTCAGAGGATAATTGATGGGGCCCACGACCGCGTCGTTTATCAGGTCTGTGCCATCCTCATTGGTGATTTTGATGCGAAGATGCAGCAAGGTATCGTTCAGATCCAAATACCTCTCACCATCCCCAGGAATAAAAAACTCTATGGGTCCCCCATCTGTAATGGCTGCCAGAGGTAAAATCTCTGTGTAAGTTTTATCTTCGATAGACAACTGCGTCATAGGAGCTGAAAATAAATCCAGCTCTGCCAGGGTGCACTCGGGTGATTTTTGATGCAAAAGGGCCATTTTTTAATTATTATTATTTTTTTTTTCCCCTCTGGTTAAAAGATGTCGCCAGACTGAGCGGTAGACTTCCTCTTCTTTGACCGGCTTCTCGCTACTGATTTCTTCTTTTTACGTTCCCCGTGTTTTTTAGGCATTGTGAGCACACGCTCTCCCGGGGGTCTCTTCCTCAGTCTACGTGATAAGACCATAATCCCCCCTGAGCCCTCCTGATTTTTACCCATTTGGGTTATTTTTCCCGTCGCTTTTTTCCGTAAAAACCGGGTAAAGCTCCTCCCGCTTGACTCTCATAATAGTTTATAAAACGATGAGGATCCTCTCTCAGATGAGCCATTTTTTTTTTTTTTTTTTTTTTTTTTTTTACAGATGGTGTAGAGAGGCTGCCGGTTTAAAGTGAAGCTTCACAATACTCTTGCCGTAGACAAAGTCCACAAACCTGTTGCGATCCGTTTTAATCTCAATGTGAATAGATTTAATATAACTTCTTGACACACGTACGTAATGTATGGTATTATACCTGATGCTCACCACATCTCCAAAATCACCTTTCACGTTCACGACACCCAGTAACGGTGAGTGACTGTCGCCGACCTGCTGATACTGAATGATGTCTGTGTACACAAACAGATTATAAGTGCCGGTTTTGAGGTCACAGGGGTAGGGAGCGCTACGGTTGGAGAGGGTCCACCACTCACCCGCTTTTAAGCCTAGCATGTAGGCCAAGGGGGCGTATGTGCGGATTCTGTGCTGACCATTGCCTTTAAAATCGATACACTTTGTCACGCTGTTGTAGGAAGCACCGGCGGTCGCGTCAGATTTTCTGAGGGCAGGCACAAGTTGGTCCAGGAGCTCTTTAGGTTTGTCATAGTATCCTCCCCGGCTAAATTTTTGAATCACCAACGGCTGGGATTCCTCCGTCACTTTGTTCACCTCAAAATAGGCATGATCCGCTTTTAGAGTATACCAGGTGTGCGGGTAGATGATTTCACACAAACCTACCACCCACTCTCCAGTCAGTTTGATGCCCTTGGCCAGGTCCACCGTATAACTGGAACTGATGTTACCTTTATACACTTCTTTACAGGCATTGGACGGGAGGGTCACGTAAAACCCAACGTCAGCCGCCGCCGCCATGATGACTAATCCTAATCCTTCACCGCAGCTGCTTTTTTTATATGTGTTTCAGATCAGAGGTCTTAACCCAGCTGTTGAATTTCTCTGGCCAGTTTTTCCAGCGTACCAAAACCTGTTTTTCACCTCGCACCGTACGTCGTTTCAATACCTCCTCCACAGCATAAGTCCTGTTCTTGTCCATCTTTACTTTTTGCAATTCAGCCTCATAAAAGGAACCCTCAATGCTTTCCCCGTCATAATCTTGGAGTTTGTACACGGGAGGAGTGCGAGGAATGCCATCGACCACCGTAAACACTTCGTCCGTAAAACTCTGTTCATATGATCAAACACACCTCTCAACTTGGAGATTCTGACGAGATCGCCCGGTTTAAACTTCATTTTGACCGAAGCCCTGTGTCGGGTAGAAAATGTACCGTACAGATTTTGAAAAACTTGAGAGGCATTCTCAGAGGTCACTTGCATAGGAGCCATTTTTATACTTGAATGATAGCTGTGATTGTAGCTTTTCACCAAATCTTGTAAAATGTCGAGGTATCGTCTGGTGTTGTTGGCAGTAAAATATCTCCACATTCTAGTTTTTAAGGTACGGTTAAATCTTTCAATGACCGAGGCCTTCAGGTCGCTGGCTGTGGCAAAATGCACAATACTGTGTTTTTTCATTAAAGCTTCAAAACTCTTGTTGAAAAATTCCTTACCAGCATCCGTTTGTAGCTTTTCCAGGATTTGACTTTCTTTAAAGACTGACTCAAAGGCTCTCACCACCTCGGCGGCAGTTTTTCTCTTTAAAACACGAACGTAAGCCTTTTTTGAAAATACATCTATCACCGTTAATAAATAATTAAACCCATCATTATGTTCCGCCAGGGCTTGCATGTCACAAAGGTCAGCTTGAAATTGGTTTAAAGGCCTTGGAACAAAAACTCTGTTTCTGATAAAATGTGTTCTGGCGGGTTTGTGCAGAGTGTAGGCATCCTGTTCTGATAAAAAATCTTTGACATTTTCAAGTTTGACTTTTTTACCCATTTCATCTTGTACACCCTGACGGAGTCGTTCTGCTCCACCAAAGCTACCCGGATGGGCCGGATTGTAATACACTCTTTTCATGATCCGTTTCTACATCATCCTATCTCCGGCTCACTCTCAGCTTTTAGTGAGGTTTTAGGGTTATTCATTTGTTTTTATTGTGACGAGGGTGCGCAATATGACCACACGAGACAGTGTCAGATTTAATTTCCTTTATTGAGAAGACAGAGGGTTAAAATAATGGATAATATTTAAAGTGTGAATAAAAACAGACTGATTTAAATTTACTTGAATAACATGTTGTAAAATCATCAACTCGGTTAAAATATTTACAGGCAGATTATTTTGCAAACGGAGGGTCACCGTGTCCACAAACAAAGCATACAGAGTGAGTAAATGACTGGGTTTTACATCAAAGGACTTTTGAAACATGTATTTTGCAATTTTTTCAAATGTCTCTGAAAATCCTGATGCGCTCATACTCGCGATGGGTTGCACCATTTCTCCCCAGGTTGTATGTCCAGCTTGAAGACGCACTCTGTCCAGAATGATTTCCAGATGATAGACTGCAACATCGTCCTCAGTGTCTCTATGTTTCTGTGAAACTCGACGCTGAATAACTTGTGTTAAAAGCTCCGTCAATTGATGAATAGACGTCTGCCCGTTTACATACGCCACCGCTCTTCTCCAGGAATTTCCCATTTTAGCAGCTGGAAGACTCAGTTCCCACCCCACCATTCTGACACCATCTTCAGGGCTCCAAAGTCATTTGCAATCAGGTCCTCGTACATGGCACTGATGCTCTCGTGGATCTTTCTCACCCCTTTCAGCTCGTGCAAGAGAGTCTCTGCCACAGCTTTGACTCTTCCGTCATCCTCTTGAATGTTGTACAAGAGCAACATGCGTTGGATCGAAGGAATGAATTTTGGGGTGTACAACACCTTCATCAAACCATGAAAATTGTTCAGGTAGAAGTCATCCTCCAGCACGTCCAAACACGGGTGTTCTCTCTGGCTAGGATGGTTGGTCTGACATCCAAAGCAGCGCTCGCCCCTGTACCTGTAGAGGGTAGAGTTGAGCAGATGGAGCACGGCTGCTTTTACCAGGCTGATGACTTTGAATGACATCCAGCTGTCAATTTCATCATTGAGAGTTTCCCCCTCTGGCTGAGAGCATGGAGGCGAGGAAGGTGGGGTCAGAGGTGAGGTGATGACCTGTGAAGTTTATTCTGCCGCCTCAACCTCATTGCTCGAGTCAGATGGACAGGTCGCAGGTGGATTTTCCATGGGCATGTCTGTGAGGATATCATCCTTGTACAGCTTTAAAGGTACAGATGGAGAGTGGTGTGGTTTCACTCGCCCTCCTTCAGGAGGTGGTGTCGGTGGAGAAGTTAGTTCCCCGCTTCTGTGCTGCTGAGCCGGGGGTGAATGGGGCTCCGCTTGTCCGCAAAAGCTGTGTGGACAATCGCAGTCCAGGTCCTTTCCCTCCTCCTCATTACCCGAGTCAGATGTGTAGCCTGCGGATGGAGAGGGACTGAGCTCCCGTAGGGGAGTCAATAAGGTAGCCATTTGTTCTCGAGCGGAGCGTCTGATGGTGTCCATGCTGTTTGCAGTCTTCCAAGCTTTGTCAGTCCTCCCACAACCGTCTCTCCTTTTATTGTAAAGAGGGGAGGGGTCTAGAAGGATAACTGTTTTTTTACAGCTACCACGTCATTCCAGTTACGACAGCTGTGAAACAGAGACGTAATGACGCCTCCTATTTCTTCCATCTTTTCCTTCCACACACCGATCGGGATGGCAATCAACGTGCGGAATACGCCGCAGTCTGAATTAAAACACTCCAAGACAAAGTCCTCTGTGGGCCCTTGCGAAGTCCTGAGACTGGCTCGGAAGAACCATCGACCTGAAACAGAGATTTTCGATTGCCAGACTGCGCCGCACAAGATCTTTTGTTGACTCACGTTGCCGGGATTCTCCAGTCGGGCTTGTTTTGCGGCTATAGGAACTTCTTGATCCGCTGAGTGACCCTTCAGACACAGACCCGGTATCACCAGCTGCAACACGGCCCAGTCGTTTGAGGTCAGCGTGGCTATGTCGCTTCCCAGTGTTCCACCTTCATCCCTCTGATACAACCACAGCTCCCCCGTCTCATACTTGAATACATAACCCCAGTGTCCTCACACTCCACACGGTTCTAAAGACCACTCCTCACTCAGAGAACTGTTTGGGGGAGACTGCGTCCGACAGAAACACCATGCTTTTCCTCGGAGCATCCGTGAGTGAGCCTTGCTCATGGTAGATGGTGACTGGGGTCTCACAAATCAGTGACATGGTCACTGGTCTAAGATTCTGCACCTCTTTCTCATCGGTATCAGGAACCAGATTGCCTGTATGCTGCTGCTGCTGCTCCTCTTCACACTCTGCCTGCTTCAGGGTGTCTTTAGAATTGGTGCGAGTCTTGTATCGAGGCATGGTGATCTCAATGCTGTATGCAACAACGCCGCTCTTAATAAAGAGCGGTGTGGAGTAGTCCACACCCCCTTTGCTTTTCATTAATCCTCAGGCTACTACTACTCATAATGTGTTCTTTCATACATAGGTCGGGGTCCTGGGATGTCAAGTACTATAAGAGAGCACCAGCAATTAATTCAAAGTGTCTACTTGTATATTCTGTCTTACATAGGTCACATGTCTGTCATGTGTCCACATGACTGTCACATGTCACATGACTGTCACATGGCGGGGGGGGGGGGTCATAAATCACTAGGTCATAAATCTTATTTTGACACAAGATTATACATATATCTCTCTCTCCTGGGCTTCTGTAGCGCCTCTTCTCTGCCCCTCACAATGCTGTTCCATATTGCTGAGGGTAAGTTGCTTCTGGAAATGGTCCGAAATTATTTTGTTGTTTACATTATAAAATAAGCTGTATATACCTAGCTCTGTGTGTGGTGATCACTGTTATTAATGCAATGTTATCCCACCGTTTTATGCTGTTTTGAACAGTTTCACTCAGAGTTTAGACAATATTTTCATGTAACTTTAAGGCACGATTTGCAATACTGCGTACCGCCAAAAGTCATGTTTTTATGTAGAGTAGGAGATTTTCCACTTTATTCATGGTTATAAATCCATTGTTTGTTGCTGAGGTGCAGATGTTGGAACACAGGACAAAATTATGTGCTTTATGCTTTATGCAGGTATGTTTTTGGTTAATTTATGTTGCATTTTCCATTTTGTCTCTTTAGTTTTCCTTCCATGTATGCCTTTTTACTTTGTCCACTAGGTGTCACAGTTTGTTTCATGAATACATTTTGTTAAATGTTTTTTGGTCATTTGTTAATACAATTCATGTTAAAATTTATGTTTTTTAGCAGTACTTGGTAAGACAATAATAATTTTTGTGTAATTTAAATGTAATTTAAGTGTTAAATTATTTACATATTTATATGTAATTTTGTTGCATTTATGCATATTGTTAGTAGACCATAGAACCCCAGACAGGGCTGTTCCACATTGCTGAGGGAGCTGAGGTGCAGATGACACAGGGCAAAATTATGTGCTTTATGCTTTCTGCAGACCAAATTAAATGCTGGAAATCAGTGCCGCTGTTGGCCTCATATGTCCCTTAACCACATCCATTACACTGGTGCTGTAACCTTCTGGATCTTCAGATCAGTTAAGGGCATTGTGCTTGAAGTTATTTAGTTAAGTGGCAACTTTTGAGCGCTGTTATTTGTGCCTTGGGAAAAAGCCATTACCTCTGAGCGGCCCAGCAAACCATCACCAGGTGAGGCAGTGACTGAACTTTCCCATGCTCAGGGTCCCTTACCTTCCTCTCTTCAAGGCCAGTATCATGTGTGTCACCCTCCTTGCCCCTCTCCAGCAACTGTCCAAGTCCAGAGGGAGTCCCAGCACACCGCAAGCCATGCTTCTCTTCCTGTCATGACACAGAACCTCCAGCAGTCTGAGGAAAGACTCCTCTCATGTATGGTTGACATGTTCCAAGAGATGATGGAGAAAATGCAGCAGCGCAACGTTTCTCATCCAACTCAGGGTGGAATGTTCCAGAGTGCCCCTCGTGACAGGCGCTCCAAAGAGGCAGCTTGCAGAGTCTGAAATGACTCCAGGCATACGACCAATCCACACTGCATTTCTGACAAACTGTGTTTTTCCTGCTTCTCCCCTGGTAACACCAGACTGAGTTGCCCAGCTAGTACTCCCCCCCAAGTCCCGGTCTGAGGGAAATTAGCCAACCTGTAGAGTCTAAACTCTGTTAGTCCTATTGTAAGATGGTTTCTGGCCCCTGCCCATCCACAGACCCTGAAGTTGAACATTTCCTGTCTATGCTATCTGGTTTGAACCCGTGGAAAGGTGAGGATGTTTCCAATAAAGTTGGCACAGTGAGGTGCAACTCGGCTACCTGTCTTGAGCCTGGCCGTGAATATCTCATCTGGGGAAAGCTGCCCAAAAACACTGCTGTTTCTCCAGGCAGCACAGTCATGACAAAGACCACATTGTCCCACTCAGCTCCCAGAGGTGTCTTGCTGTAGAGGATTGTGACTCCATTGTGGGGGAGACAGGTGGGTCCAACTGAACATCATCAATACATCTAACATACCTGTGATGCTAAGGTGCAACACAAAGCTGCTGATGTCAGAGATCATCAGGAAGTCAACCAGTGAATATGCATCGCCATCAGTGCTTGTGTGGAAAAAACAGAGACCTCCGCATCTGTACGGACTTTCGCTGGTTGAACAAAAAAACGCTGAAGGACGCTCATCCGCTCCCTCACCAGGCAGATTGCTTGGCAGCACTTGGAGGAAACTGTCTCTTCAGTACGATGGACCTGACTTTTGGATTTTACAACATGCCACTCCATGAGAGCGACAGGAAATACTCGGCCTTCACGACTCCAATGGGGCTTTACGAGTATAACCGTCTGCCTCAGGGCCTCTGCAACAGCCCTGGGAGTTTTATGTAACATAAATCAACCAAAAACATACCTGCAGAAAGCATAAAGCACATAATTTTGTCCTGTGTTCAAACATCTGCACCTCAGCTACAAACAATGGACCAAAACTACATGAGTTTGTTATGCCACTTGGATGATTTGTTGGTGTTTGCACCTGATGAGGAGACTGCTTTGGAGGGTCTGGAGGTGGTGTTCAACAGGATGCATGGTCATAACCTGAAACTTGCCCCCAAAAAGTGCTTCTTCCTCAGAAAGTCTGTTAAGTTTCTCTGTCATATAATTGATGAGAATGGTGTCTCAACAGACCCCAGTAAGGTTGAGAGTATCACAAACATGACAAGCATTGACCTCATGGAACCTGGTGGCGTGACCCCATCCCAGAAACAGTTAAGATCTTTTTTAGGGATGGTGAATTACTATCAACACTTTGTGCCAAGGTACTCTGCTATCGCCAAGCCCCTGTTTGATCTGTTGAAAGGTTAGAGTAGGAAAGGCAAAGGAGATGAAAAAACACAGTTGAGCAGAAAGCTGTGTGTATCTGACTGGACATCAGAGCAGGACCAGGCTTTTGAGAACCTAAAAGCTTCTCTGGTTCACAGTGTTGTCCTCACTCATTCTGACTTCACACGTCCCTTCTTGTTGTCAACTGCCTCATTGGATGGCATAGGTGCTGTTCTGTCTCAGATCTGTGAGGGTGACACGTGAGTCAGACCCATCGCTTTTGCCAGCAAGTCACTGTCTCAGTCTCAGAGGAACTATCCAGCACATCGTCTGGAGTTTTTGGCTCTGAAATGGTCAATCCGCAATAAATTAAGTCACTGGCTTAAAGGCTATAAGTTCACGGTCTGGACTGACAATGACCCATTAACCCACATCCTAACAACTTGCAAGTTATGACTTGGACATAAATTATGTCCCAGGTCAGCAGAACATTGTGGTTGATGCCCTGAGCTGTGTGCCATTTGCCACGGAAAGTGTGGGTCAAAGACTGCTCGCTGAGCCTCTGAATGCCTTTGGGTCATCTAGTAGTCACATAGAGCTGTCATGATCCGTCTGTCTGTTTGAGTTAAGTTAACCATTTTTGTCTTGTGCATACATGTTGTCTTGTCATTTCCTGTTTTATTTTGAAATAACTGAATGTTCCCTCTCATTTCAGATTCACACTTCCCCTTCCTCCTGTTTCCCGCGTTTTGTGATTGTCTGACCCCGCCCTAATTGTCTCCACCTGTTCCCCATCACCTCATGTATAAATAGTCCTGTCTCCCCTTGTCTTGTTGCATGATCGTCATGTTCCCTGCGTCCATGTGTTCCTCGCTCCCTCGTTTGCCTTCCACGTTTTCCAGCTTCCTCGTGCTTCCAGTGGTAAATTTTGTTTGTAATTTTGATAGCCTATAATTTTGTTTTCACTAGAAGAATCCTCTTAGGAGTAGATCCTAGTTGACCATAGTTTTTTTGTTGTAAGCCCCGTGCCCCTTAGCCCACAAGAAGAATCCTCCTCGGAGTAGATCCTTGTGTTTTTGTTTGTGTTTTGCTAGTTTTCCCCAGCTTGTGGTAATTCCCTCCTCTTGTGCAGAGTGCCCTTTGTTAGTTTCCCTCCATTTTTCCCCATTAGTGTGCTTAGTACTATAACGTTTCACAGCCTCACCCGGATAGCGTTCCCCTTTTCTTTTGCAGGTAACGCTAACTGTTTTCCCTCTCAACTTTGAGAGCGGGTTTGTTTTTCCCCCGGTTAATAGTCGAGTGTAGAGAGAGTAGGGATTTCCCGGATGCGCGCCTCCACCTGCCAGGTGGCGCATGGCCGTGCTCCACCTCCCTGCTGGAATACCGTGCCTGATTAGCTTGTCAATCCAAATAAAGACTTTTGTGAGAACTGTAAATCTGTCTGTGAGTCGTGCGTCTGGGTTCCTGGGCATGGATCCCTGTCAAGAGCTCTCTTCAGTGAGTAACATTGTCCAGTCTGCATGCAGTCCACCTAATGCCTGTGCTCAGTCTGTTGCAGTGGAGGATGTATCTGCTGTTCTACAGTCACACGTCAAATGGGATGCTGGTCCAAGAGTCTGTGCTGTTGAAATGCTATAGCACCTACCCCAGTTGGTTCCTCCTGGGCAGGATGTCTTAACCTCCTGCACCCAAAATGACCTAAGAGACAAGCAGATGGAGGACAAGACAGTTCTGGGTTACATCGAGAGATGTCGGAGGCCCTCCCAGAGAAAAAGGAGTCCGTCTCCGTCATGAGATATCTGAAGCACTGGGAGAAGCTTGTTGTGAGTAATGGTGCTCTGTACAGAGTTCCAAGAGACCAGAAGACCAAGGCGAAGCATCTCCAATATGTTGTTGACTCTCTCAAGACTGAGGTCCTGTGAGGTATCCATGATGGAGCTGGACATCAAGCTCAGTCCAGAGGCCTCAGTTTGACAAGACAGAGATTCTTCTGGTTGAACCTTGACAGAGACATCAGAGATCACGTTTGCATTGCCAGCGATGCATTGTCAGTAAGACAGTTGAGCCTGAAGGCCGAACTCCCCTGGAAAACATAACATCTACCAGGCTAGTATGTATTGACTTTTAGTCAATTGACAAGACAGAGATTCTTCTGGTTTAACCTTGACAGAGACCTCAGAGATCACGTTCGCATTGCCAGTGATGCGTTGTCAGTAAGACAGTTGAGCCTGAAGGCCGAACATCATAACATCTACCAGAATAGTATGTATTGACTTTTGGACTGCGGAAGGCTCCAGAAATAAGTCCATTGATGTCCTGGTGATAACAGACCATTTCATGCGCATGGCCCAGGCATGTAAAGACCAGACAGCTAAGCAGGTAGTGAGAGTTCTTTGGGACCGTTATTTCTGCATCTATGGTTTCCCAGAAAGGATCCATAGTGATCAAGGTGCGAACTTTAGTGTCAGTGTCCCTCAACCCATCTGGAGCACATGGATTCTGAGCGGAGGACCGTTGAGTGGATTACACAGCTTACTGCACCAAGTCTGTCAGAGACTGACTTTCTGAGATGACAAGTATGATTTCCAAGCGTCAGACTGAGCCTGGTCACCTTAAGACCCACATAACGACCCGGTCTACGACTTGCGATTCTTTAACTGCTGTGGACTCCTCAGTGCAAGTGGGACAGGCTGACTCTACACCACCTGTTGTGACTCAAACTGACGATACTGACACTCGACATCATTATAGAGCACCGACACAGGTCAGGTCAAGATTTGGTCGTCTAGTCAGATCTGTCAACAGGCTCATAAAGACCATGTCCGGACAGGATGTTGGTCACGACAAGTTCAATGTTAAGGCTGTTTGCAAATCTGTTCTCCAAGCTTTTGCTGATGAGGAATCTGTTCAGGCAGCCTGCCCCTTCGATGGTCTGGAATTTATTATTTTTTTTTTCTTTTGTATATCTAGTCATGGGTGTGCGCTGCACTATGTTTTCAGGGTCTATGTGGGGTGTATAAGGCAGCCTGTTTGCCAGTTGGATTGAGAGATAGGTGCTGCTCTCATACCACTTCATCCTAATGGGATACATTTCATGTTGGTTGTCTTGATGCTGACCCTTCAGTAATTCGTTGACTTGTTGTGACTTCTTTAGTGCATATTGTGCAGTTGGTGGGGCGGAACGGTGGTGTAGTGGTTAGCACTGTCGCCTCTCAGCAAGAAGGTACCGGGTTTGAATCCTGGGCCCGGGGCCTTTCTGTGTGGAGTTTACATGTTCTCCCCGTGCCTGCGTGGGTTCTCTCCGAGTACTCCGGCTTCCTCCCACCATCCAAAAACATGCATGGGGATTAGGTTAATTGGCTAATTTAAATTGACCATAGGTGTAAATGTGAGTGTGAATGGTTGTCTGTCTCTATGTGCCCTGCGATGAGGTGGCGACTTGTCCAGGGTGTACCCTGCCTTCTGCCCTAAGACAGCTGGGATAGGCTCCAGCACCCCCGCGACCCTATGAGGATAAGCGGTACATAATGGATGGATGGATGTGCAGTTGGTGCTCTATTTCGATAAAATCCAGCAGTGGTGGATGTAACAGAGTTAAAAAAAAACACTTTACTTTCGATATACATTTCCAATTTATTTTTGAGAATTTGCAATTATTTTAATATTTTATTGGCTATTTGTTAAAAATCCATTGTTTAGGAGCTGAGGTGCAGATGTTGGAACACAGGGCAAAATTAATAATAATAATAATAATAACGCATTGAACTTACATAGCGCTTTTCATGACACTCAACGTTGCTTTACAGTATAGATACATTATTCATTCACTCCTCATTCACACTTGGCGATGGTAAGCTACATGTGTAGCCACAGCTGCCCTGGGGCAGACTGACGGAAACGCGGCAGCCAATCTGCGCCTACGGCCTCTCCGAACACCACCAAAGCATTCATATGCATTCACACATCAGAGATGTCACTGGAGGCATGGAGTGTTAAGTGTCTTGCCCAAGGACACAACGAAAGATGTGCCGGGGGAGCGGGATTCAACCCGCAGATCTTCTGATCATTGGACGACTTGCTCTACCACGTGAGCCACTTGCTTTATGCAGGTATGTATTTGGTTGATTTATGTTGGATTTTCCGTTGTGTCTGTTTAGTTTTCCAAATCATTCCATGTGCAGGTATGCCTTTTTACTTTGTCCACTAAGTGTCGCTGTTATTCATGAACACACTTTGTTAAATGGTTTTTGTGAATGAAGTTGAGACTAAAATATTATAATGCATTGCAATTTCATGCAAGTCACTCTTCTTACATCTGTGGAAGTGACTCTAGGAAGAGCCACACATTCGTTAACATCAAAGGTGGCCATACTTGAGGTACCAACTGTATTACTACTATGAGACCTTGTTGATAGCCACACTGCTGCACAGCAAAGCCTAATCATAACAACTTGCTGCCTGAGGAACACAGCAACATTTAAGGCTGGAGGCCACACACAAAGTCTGACCTCAAAGTACTACTTCCCAGACCCTGCCTAATCCAGTCTGGACCTACCTATCTTCTGGAGCGTGCCAGGTTCGGGGTGACTTGAAAGCAGAACTTCAGCGGCCGAAACCCTGAAATATCTACCCCCACCAGGGAACTGTATCCCCACCCAGAATTACTCTGAAAATAAGAAAGACAAAATAAAAAGGAGAGTTGCACAGCCTTGCTGGACACTTACCTGTCTGACCGGGGAAGCAGTATCAAACAAAAAGAGGCTAGACAAAAGACATCCAGTCTTGATGAGAGGAGTAAATAAAAATTAACCCAGGGGAAAAGGAAGAGGAAACTGAGGCGGCAAATCAGAAGTGGGATTTTATTGCAAACCAAACTCAAAACCACATAAATCAATCACGGACCACAAAACACCAAGCAAGCTTTACACATAGTGAAAACTGAAGCTAAATCTGAAATAAATATGCACAGTACAGACCTGGCAAGAAAACAAACAACCAAGTATCACACCTCTCTGGCATCCGACAACCTTGTTCAGCCACACATGACCTGCCACAGCACACGCTGGTCGAACATGGCAATCCATACAGGAAACAAGGGAGGAGCCGAAGGGCCACCTGAAGCTTCTATGAGCCCTGATGAGCAAGTGAAGGCAGCTGCTCTCAATCATCCAGCTGTACAGCAGAAGGAGGCAGTACCTGGAGACACCAGAGAGAGAGAGAGAGAGAGACATAGAGAAGCACACACCACACTACACAAGGCATTAACTCTCCTATTATCCTTGGGGTCAATTTAACCCCATTCAATATTTATCATTACAATAATAATGACTTTTTTTGCTTCATATTTCATGACTTTTCCTAATTTGATGGGGACAACTGATTAAGCATAAAATTATCATGATGATATTTTTTGTACTGTACACATTTTGCATGCATCGGTGTTCCTCTGGGGTCAGTTTGACCCCAAGCTGCAAGCTGTTTTAGCTGTGTAAAATATGTCTGTCTGTGTGTGACCTAACATCTCCACATGTACCGGTGCGGATCTGATACTTTTCATGGTGTGTGTGTGTGTGTGTGTATGAAAGCGACTGTACTCACACCTGCCAAAGGAGAAATCGAGCATAGCGTCAGTTCAGGCAGGCCATGGAGGTCAAGCTCGGCCCAGCTAGGCTTCATCAGCTGATAACAGCTGATCTCTAAGCCCGCCCACAATCAGCTGACGGCTCAACTGATTCTCTCCTTGGTACCCATTGGCAAAATACATTCATGGCACCCTATTTAAGCTGCTTCAGCCTGCCTAACCTTGCTGCTTCCTCTGCTAGCTGTTGTTCAATCCTCCTCCATCCTAATTCCTCCATTTGCTCTGTGTATGTCTTATCATGTAATTTCTGTGTCACTATGCTGCTTGGTTCTGTTCACTAGGGGTGTGCTGCTGCTTTCCCTGCTTAAGCCTTTTCATGATGGCTCATAGAAGGGCAGGGAGGCATACTCTCCCTGCCTTGGGCGTTTCACGTGTGCATGTGGAAGAGCAGGGAGGTCCCAGAACAGAGCCATACCACCAAATACAATGCACTGCTCGTGATAAAGCTAATAAATGAATTTTGACTGAAATGGTCCTGACTGAACTGATATTTCTTCAGTTCCCGCAAGCTCATTCGTAGTTCACGCAAAATAACCATTTCTCCTAGTGCTCTGTGCAATCTGTATGCTCTCACTTGAAAATGTCAACAAAAAACAAAAAAAAGGGCCTAACAGAAAAACTTGGTCAACAATTGTATTTAAATAATTTTCTGGAGGCAGATATCCCTGGGAGCAGATTGAATGTGTTAGTAAAACTTGAGGATAATAGGAGGTTTAAGGCTGTAACATTGTTTTTTACACTAATGCCACCTCTTTTTTGATTCAATGTGGTACTTTTTCCAGCTGTCAGTTTCGTGAATGTTGCACATCAGTGCTTTTCAAACATGTCCCATGAAGGCCTGAGAGTCTGATGGTTGTCATTCCAACCAACTAATATATCTGTTCTGTTAATATCTGTTCTTGAATGTTCTGTGGAAAGTGACGGAGCGCGAGCTGTACTCAGCATGCCTGTGTTTGGTTGTGTAATGGAGATTTATGTATTAGGATTGTCAATCAACTGGCTAGGGTGAGCCTCAATACACTATACAGTATACAGTGTGAACACAGTGTGTACATGATGCACTATTCTGCCTTAACAAAGCTGATCAAAAGAATGGTTGTAGAGGAAACTGAAGGATAGACAAAGACTTCTTTCATTTTAGTTGGGTACTAATGATTGTTTTACTGTAATTAGATGATGGAAATTACATTTTTCCAGTAATTTTTTTATTGCATGTTACACACAGGTCTTAAAGACGCGCATGTGCGCACACACAAACACACATGCACACTCAACCAGGACCATGAGATGTACATAAGAGCAGTGCAGGAAGATGGACACACTGAAGTAGGTTTTGTTATGGGAAAAGCAAAATTGGCCTCCTTGTCCGAACCTACCATTCCAGGGCTGGAGCTGTGCACCGCCATCTTAGAAGTGGAGATGACAGATCTCATTCAGGAAGAGATGGACCTGAAACTGGATGCAGTTCACTTCTACACCAACAGCAAAGTAGTGCTGGGTTACATCTGCAATGAGTGTAAAAGATTCTATACTTACGTTTACAACAGAGTGCAGCACATTCGGCAGTCCTCAAGGCCTACACAGTGGCGCAATGTACATATGGAGGAGAACCCGGCAGACCATGCCTCACACTCCAAACTTTCTGGTTCACAGGACCTACCTTCCTGCATTGACAACGTGCAGATCAGACCACAGATACAAACCTGTGGTACTTACCTGGAACAATACTTACAATACCAATACACCTCTGACCGCTTCCTATGTTTCTCGACCTTCACTTCCTTGGTTAAGAGGAGTGGCATCCCTCATTCACACCGTAAGATCCTGCACGAAAACAAATCAAAATCATCATCCTTAAAGCAGCACAAAAAGCAGCCTTTCCAGAGGAACTTACAGCCGTCAGAGAAAGCAAACCCATTCCGAAAAACAGCCCCTTGCAGAAGCTCTGCCCTACCTTGGAGGGTGGTCTCATTTGTGTTGGAGGTTGTCTGAAGCACGCTCTCCTCCCAGCTGCAGAAAAGAATCCAGTCATCTCACCTAAGGATGGCCACATCTCACTGCTGCTCACCCATCATCACCATGAGCAGGTTAAACACCAGGGACTTCACCTGACGGAAAGTGCTATCAGGTCAAAAGGGCTCTGGATCCTAGGAGGCAAGACACTTATCAACTCAGTTCTTCACAAGTATGTAACCTGCTGCAAACTACGTGGAAACCTGGAAGAACAACACATGGCAGACATTCCTCCGGAACGGCTGAAAACCTGCCCTCCTTTTACCTATGTTGGCCTTGATGTCTTTGGACATTGGACAGTGACTACAAGATGCACCAGAGAAGGACAGGCAGAGAGCAAGAGGTGGGTTATCATGTTCACCTGCATGAGTTCTAGAGCTGTTCACCTCAAGGTCATCGAGACTATGGATACATCCAGCTACATAAATGCCCTTCGACGCTTCTTCACTCTCAGAGGCCCGGCAAAACAGCTCCATTCTGGCTGTGAGACAGACTTCGTCGGTGCCTGTAAGGAGCTCGGCATAGACAAGATGGTACAGGCGTACCTGAGTGAGCAAGGTTGCAGCTGGATCTTCAACCCCCCACATGCATCTCATATGGGAGGTTCTTGGAGTGCATGACTGGAGTCTCTAGAAGAATACTTGATGCAATGCCTCTGCAGCAAAACACTCGCCTGCCTCATGAAGGACTTTGCACTTTTATGGCCGAGGTCTCAGCGATCATAAATGCTCGACCACTCCTACCTGTATCTACAGATCCAGAGAGACTCTTCATACTCTCACCATCTATGCTCCTTACACAGATGTCAGGAGTCCCTCCTCCTGGGGACTTTACAGAAAAGGACTTACACACAAAACAACGGAGACAGGTTCAGGCTCTGGCAAACCAGTTTTGGACCTGCTGGAGTCGTGACTACTTACCTTCCTTGCAGCAGTGACCGAAATGGACAGCAACTTGAAGGGGCCTTCCAGTTGGTGATCTTGTCCTGCTCAGGGACAAGCAGACATCGCACAACTGCTGGCCCATGGCCAGGATCACAGCCACATTCCCTGGAAAAGAGGGACATGTCAGAAAAGTTGAATTGCAGACAATGGACCAAGGGACTTCTGAGGCCTATCGCAGAACTCGTTCTACTTCTGCCTAAAGACTGATTAATAGGCTTTGATGTTACTTACCCATAAGATTAAAAAAGATTTTGTACATTTCATGTTTAAGAATAATAACTTAATAATATACTTACCTGGTCATAAAATAAAGTATTACATTTTATATTACCATTTTTGTTTTAAGCAATATGTATGATAACGTCTCATCCAGTTTCGCACGGAGTCGCCAATGTCACTTCCTGTTTACTTCCTGCTTTAGCGATCGCTCCATGGCCAGACAGACTGTTGATTTTCGTCTCCACTTAAACATTTTGCATTTGGTTGGAGCACTATAACACTGCATTGAAATTAAATCTTCATATCTGATACGTGTTGTTAGCATGTGACTTGAATTTGGTACAATATGCATAAACCATGGGAGTGTTGCGTTGGAAGTTTTGGTCAGTGTATTACATCTGAGTAGGTTATTTTATTGCAGAATTGTTAGCTATTCATTCGTTTATCGTGGGCAACTGATTCCTGTGTATTTGTATGCCTGGTTTGCAGTTTTTACCACCCATTTCAACATCAATATTGTTAAACTCAGTGTTCTGTGAGAACCCAGATGCACGACTCAGGAAACAGTACTCTCCAAAAACAAAGTCTTTATTTAACTAAAGGCGCTGGGATCGACATACGCAGCTCCTTGCTGCACTCAAAAAGGGAAATAAAACTACAAAAACTCTGAGCTAATACATACGGCTGTGAAGTAACAGGTGACGGGAGACGGGCTCGAATGACATGCACACAGACAAGACAAACTCACACTGACTGGGGAGAAGACACAACTATTTAAACATGAGGAAATGACGAACAGCTGGAAATAATTAAGGCGGGGTCAGCCAATCACAGTCACATGGACATATGAGGGGCAGGAAGCAAAACACCTGAAACAAGAGGGAAACAACATCACTACAAAATAAAACAGGAAGTGACAAGACAATGTGCAGGCACAAGACAAAAAATGGGTAACTTAACCAAAACCAACAGACAGGGCTTAATAAATACACCATCTGATGAAAAGCCACTCTACACCTCTGTCATCATCTTTACTGAGGTTGAATGAAGGTTTAGCTCTATGTTTATTTTGGTTCCTCTACAGTCAAGAGAGAACATTACAGAGGAAGTATAATTGAAAAGCTGCTCAAGCAAACAAACCTTTTTGATGTTACTCAGCAAAATGGATTGCCCATGTAACTAGGTGCTAGAAATTGCCATTTATGTGTGCCTACTTTACCTTTGAAATGTCTGCAAAAAATGTTAAATAGGGCAAACCACATGACCCAAAAATACTCACTTCCTCTCTCCAATTCTGTCTGTTTCCCTTCATCTCCCCCTCCCTGTCTCTATCTCAAATGGGAAAATTGTATGTGGCCTATCTACAGCCCAACAACCCCCTCTGGGCATTATGGAACACAGGCACGCACACACACACACACACACACACATGCACACGTTGTGTATTTGTGTTTTGTGGACACACACACACACACACACACACATCACCCAATGCTCTTGGTATACAGCAGGCTGGCAGCAACTTTCAAACTGGCTTTGTGCGGCTTACCACGACTTAGAAAGGCAGATTGGTTACGGAGAGTGTCCCTGAACCAGAGGCACTCATCCAGTCCCCAATATGGTCAACATTTTTATCAACAGCTGATAATCAGCTATGCAAATGACATTAAATACAATGTATATACTGTCCTTATGAATTGGAGTGTGTGTGGGGTCACTTGAGATTTCAAGGATAATTCATATCTGTCCCTGGTATCAAATTAGGGTGAATTTAGGAATGACTCTCTCCATGAGACACAGACTCATCAAAAACACACCCAAACACACTTTTTTTCTCATGCGGATCCACCAGCGCTCATCCCATGACCTATTTAGGTACGGTCTCACTGTGACCTGGCTGCTTTACAGACGTTATCTCCAGTGTTTGTTCCGAGCTGGCTGAGCTGCTGATGGTTCAGTCAGATAGCTCCCCCCTAAAGCCCAGATTTGGCTAAATCTGTTAACAGGCTCCAATGTGAAGCTGGGATTTTGTAACCTTTGCAACCCGTGATCCAGGAACAATTGTCAATTTGCCAGGTAGACACAAAACAAACATGTTATTCACTCGTTTTGATGGCTCAATATTGTGAGAGTTGTGATGTACAATGTTTTCACCATTAAATCCTGAAATCTGAAAAAAGTATCAGTTATTTCTGCAGTTTATCTGCAGTTTCATTGTGGACATTTTTGGCCTTAATCCTCATTTATGCCACAAATCAGTTTTTTGGCTTCAGGGCATAAACCACTGACAGCTCACTGTAGGTGTGGCTAACAGTTGGCAGATATCCTGACAGCAAGGTCACAACAACAGCAACAATAGAAAACAGCAAGAAAAGACAATACACAGACACAGCAGACACATCCAGTTGAAAAATATTTTGCACATCAACATGAATTTTTGTCACAGAACATTGTCCATCTGTTTCTTCAAAGCATACAGAGTCTTTACAGATGTGGCTTACACCAGCTTTAGGCTTTATAGTCTTCACTTTAGATAGCTCATCAAAATGAATGACAAGCAGCACTGAAACCAGCTGGGCCTCACAACATTGTGCTGACAAAGGGTAAAAGACATTTTATAGTCTATAACAATCACAAACATTAACAAATTTATTAGACCACCTGTCATATTCATCTCAAATACCAACTAGTATCATTAAGTGTTTCATTTAGGACTCTTTCTTTCTGAAATTTGAACCAACACACTGGAATTCTCTGAGAAGGCAGGAATTGATAAACAATAACATAAAATAACTTAAATGTGCTTTACTGTTTTGAGTGGTTTTGTAAAAAAGAAAATTGAAGGTTTTTTTTGTCTTTTTTAATGCGATTTTGATATTAGAAAAGCATTAATTTGGCATTTATCATTTTACATAAGATCAACAGTGAGCAAGCTGTGATAAAATAACACAAAACATTATATTCTTAGTAATTTAATGTATTTAACTTTGTCTTTTTTTTTGTCAGCACCTATTCCCATCGTTAAACACCACAACGAGACGGAAGGTGTCAACTATTTATGGGATTGGTGCATTTTTCTCTTGCAGAAAAGTAGTTTTATATTTTTGTGCATGTTGGTGACCACCGCACCCTCTCTGGAGACTAAGCTGTCATTCTTTATTTGATTTTCTTATACTGAGCCAGAGAGGAAAGTGCTACACCTTAGTGAATTGAGGGGAAAACAGATGATAGACAGGGTGAGAGAGTATGGGTAGGAAAGAGTACAAACAGGCAGTGTCATTACAAATCAAGAATGTGAGAAGCTGCATGATTCCCAGGAACCAATGTCTCAAAAATAAGGAGAGAAGAAAAACAATAATAATAATGATTAAATTAATAAAAAGTAAATAAACAGAAAAATCAAAAATAACTAGAAATTCACAAGCGGTTATGTAGGGCCCTCGCGGTTTGTCGCGGTCGGGCATCAGATGGGGACGGCGGTGCGAGCACGGGGCAATAAACGTCAAGCGATTCTGACAATACACAAAGGAGTTACGGCGATTCGATGGTTCAAAGTGGAAATCACGCCAAAATGAAGAGTTGAAACAAAATGGCCGACTTCCTGTTTGGAATAGACAGTTGGTGCAAGAGACTTTTTTGTGCGTATGGTCAAGGTACACGTGTGTACTGTTTTTCGTGTTCCAACTCCATAAACACCCCTATGGGGAGGGGTTTTTGAAAATTTCAAGGGGGCGCTATGGGGCCATTTTGCCCCGCCCATTGGTGTGGACCACACCAGATGTTAGAGGGCGCCACCCTTGACCTGTGTATCAACTTTCACGATGATACGAGTTTCTTCAAGCCATCAAAAAGCCAAAGAACTGGACACTTCCTGTTACCACTGGGTGGCGCCATGAGTAAGGCATAACATTCATATATTTGCACGTTCAGGGCTGAGTCCCGGTCATGCTCAGAAAATCTGAAGCTGTTCGGATAGAGTATGTGAATGTGAGAGTCATTCGAATTTAGACGGCGAATTCGCCAAAGTTTGGCGAGCCCTAGCGGCCACGCCCTTTGACCTAATTACGTGCAGAGCACAACTTTTGCTCAGCTAGGTCTGGAGATGAAGTGTACCAAATTTCAAGTCGATCGGACGAAATCCCTAGGACGAGTTCATTTTCGTCAGAAAATCCAAAATTCAAAATGGCCGACTTCCTGTTTGGAGTAGACAATTGGTGCAAGAGACTTTTTTGTGCGTCTGGTCTAGTGAACCGTGAACCGATTTTCATCTTCCAACTCCATAAAAACCTCTATGGGGAGGGGTTTTTGAATGTTTCAAGGGGGCGCTATGGAGCCATTTTGACCGCTCATGGGTGTGGCCCCCATCAGATGTTAGAGATCATCACCCTCGACCTGTGTATCATATTTCATGATGATACGACTTTATTAAAGCCATCAAAAAGCCAAACGTATTTTCTTGGCGAAAAATCGGAAGATGCGGCGCTGCCATACGGACGTCGTTTATCGTAGCTTCACGGTGTTCTTAATGTAGCTTCACCAATGTATTGTGGATGTTTTAGAAGTGGAATGAAGTCGATGAGGTCAACTATGTCGTATCAGAACATGTAAACGTAAAGGGTGGCGCTGTGGAGGTATTTGGCCACGCCCCTGGGCGGGGACCACATCAGATGTTAGAAGACGCCAGCCTTGACCTGTGTATTGATTTTCATGATGATACAACTTTATTAAAGCTGTCAAAAAGGCAAACGTATTTCCATGGCGAGTAATCACGCGAGTAAATCGCAGCGACGCCACACGGGCGCCATTAGTCGTAGCCTCACGGCGTTCGTAATGTAGCTTCACCAAGTTGTTCTTTAGGTTTTAGAAGTGGAATGATGTTGACGGAGTAAACTATGTGGCATCAGTTAATGTAAAAAGTAAGAACGCGTCACTTCCTGTTACCACCGGGGGGCGCTATGAGTAAGGCATGACGTTAATACATTGGAACGTTCAGGGCCGCGCCCCCGTCATGCTCTGAAAATTTGAAGCTGCTAGGATCGAGTATGTGAACGTGAGAGTCATTCGAATTTAGACGGCGAATTCGCCAAAGTTTAGCAAGCCCTAGCGGCCACGCCCTTTGACCTAATTACACGCAGAGCACAACTTTTACTCAGCTAGCTCTGGAGATGATCTGTACCAAATTTCAAGTCGATCGGACGAAATCCCTAGGACGAGTTTGTTTTCATCAGAAAATAGAAAATTCAAAATGGCCGACTTCCTGTTGGAATTTCAACTTCCTGCCAAGAGACAATTTTGTTTGTCCATGTTTGCTTAACATCTCTACCAATTGTCGTTGAGGTACGACAAAGTTGGCGAATTTCCCTATGGGATTTTTTTGACATTGTAGGGGGCGCTACGCAGCCATTTCGCAAGCACCGTGTGCGATCACCCCAAAATATCGAATTTCGGATCGGGCCGCAGGAATGTGCAAAGTTACACAACTTTTTAAGATTGGGATCAGTGCAGGATCACAGTACTACACTGGCTAGTTGAGATACACCTCTTTTTCTTCCATTTTAACATTTCTAATATTTTATATTAATTTTTTTAAGCAAATATTAGCATTTTAGCTCAATAGCTTTCTAGTCATGTAACCTAATGACTCAAAATCAGTGCAGGATCACAGTACTACACTGGCTGGTTGAGATACGCCTCTTTTTATTCCACTTTAACATTTCTGAGATTTTATATTAATTTTTAAAGCAATTATTAACATTTTGAGCTCAACAGCATTCTAGTCATGTGACCTAATGACTCCAAATCAGTGCAGGATCACAGTACTACACTGGTTGGTTGAGATACACCTCTTTTTATTCCACTTTAAAATTTCTGAGATTTTATAATATTTTTTAAATGTAAATATTAGCATTTTAGCTCAATAGCTTTCTAGTCATATGATCTAATGACTCAAAATCAGTGCAGGATCACAGTACTACACTGGCTGGTTGAGATACACCTCTTTTTATTCCATTTTAACGTTCCTGATCATCAATTTATTTCAATAGCCTCTAGGTCATGTGACATAATGATTCAAAACTAGTAAAGATCATACTTACACGCCTTTCAATAACCCACATTTTATTTTGAAAACCGGATGTTGGTAGCTGTAGCCTCCTAGCGCTGACTATCTCACCCACAGCCGTCCATTTACCGTAAAGCCTGTAACACAGGAGCACTTGAAATGTTGGAGCGGCTCGCTTGACTTTGCAAAAAGGAGAGACGGCTGGCTTGACCGCAGTTGGATGGCCACTAATTTCAGGCTAATTTATCGCATGTCCCACAGCTCGCCAAACTGAGACAACACAAAGCTCAGCTTTTCCTTCATCCTTGGCACACCTATGATTATTGTCTTCTCTCCCCTTCTTGTGCAGCTCCTGGCATTTCTCCTGTTGGACGCTCACATGTGATGTAACAGTGTGCAAGAGCGCAAACTCCACCCCCGCACTGCGCATTTGCGTGACGCAACCACATACACAATGAATGGGTTTCTCTCGGCGCACCTCCGCCTTGCGCATTCAATGTGAAAGCAGCTTTAAGATCCACAGCTAAGACAGATTCTGGCTGAATCCATCCAAATGAGCAATGGGAGTTCCTATTGTACTCTTTTGAGGTCAGTGGTTTGACCCTTCAGGTCATTGTGATGGAGAACGGCCATTTACCTAGTCTCTGCCTTCATTTGCTCTCCACTTTGTCCTTCAGGCAATGTGCAGATCAATCTAGTGCACAGCGGATGGGTTGAACACTGTGTCTACGACTTGACTACTATAGTTTGATGACATATTTTGTATGAGGCAATAATAAGTTTGCTGATTTTCTCATTTTATTCTTATGTTATTCACAGTAAATATAATTTGTGCTGTAACTTTTGAATCTTAAGTTTACATATTGGTTTAATAGTTATTTCAGAGTAATGCTAATTGAATATGGTTATTTGTTTATCTTTTGGACTGGAACAGATTATTCACTTTATGTTTAATTTTTGGTGGTACTGTAGCTTTAAGAGCCTGCAGCTTGGCTCACTGGAACATGAGATTATTCAGAACAATGCCATGTTAGCAGTGGAGACACACGGTTTTCCTCACATGTCCCATCCTGTGTTGTTTTTGAAAGCTTTTTTTGTGGATTATTCAGTGACACATGTAAATAAATACATTTTTGTTTTTTCATCATAACCTGGACTTGGACTGGATTTTCAATTCAACTGGGCTTGGACATGAGTAAACCAGAGATAACTGCTAACTAGCATCAGCCATTACATTAGTAAGAAAACCTTCTCCCTGTGGACTGAGAAGACATTGGAGTTGTGGATTCTGGACAGGAAAAGAAAAGCACTGTAACGGCTCAAGTAAGTACTGCTGCTGCTGCTGGAAAAAGTTAATGTGTGTTAATGTGTCAATGTGGACGGAGAGCATAGCTACAATAGTTAGCGCCAACAACTTGCTAACGACCCGTGAACGGCTCACGGACGACCCGCTAACGACCCACGGAAGAGCGGGCTAACGACCCGCGTATGGTTATCCTTTGTTGGCTTTGAAAAACATTGGAACACTTGGCTGTATTGAGCTCTTAGCGGCTAGCAACTGGAAAAGGCTAATCTTGCATTAGGAAGCATGGAGGAGGGGGACAACAAAAAGACAAGGAACAGTTTAAGCCACAAGAGAAGCAGACAGCTATAGCACAGAAAAGACATGGACAATCTGAAACAGGTCATCATATGACCACTGTGCGTCGTGGGAATACACAACTGAAACATAAGCCACCATCACTCTCAAATGCTGAACCGGTACGTCCATCAGCCATAAGCGATGATGATGATGATGACGACGACGAGGACGAGTCTTCCGTATGCAGCATTCGAAGCAGCAGTACTGCCGTCAGTGTTACAGGTGCAGAGTCCTTACCCATTGGAAGACGACGTCAAAGGGACATTACTGAACTACTGATCAAGCAGCAAAAACTTTCTACCCTGCCACCACAAAACATCCCCATCTTCAAGGGAGATCCTTTGGGATACAGACTCTTCATCAGAGCGTTCGAACATGGTGTTGAAGATAAAACAGAGAGCAGCAAGGATCGTTTGTACTTCATGGAACAGTACACTAGTGGACAGCCCAGAGAGTTGATACGAAGTTGTCTACATATGGATCCAGATAGAGGTTATCACAAGGCAAAGAAACTCTTAAAGGAACATTTTGGAAACGAATACAGGATCTCTGTGGCATACATAGACAAGGCTCTGAGTTGGTCTACAATCAAGCCTGATGATGGTGAAGGGCTTAATGCACTGGCTCTCTTCCTCACCAGCTGTAACAATGCCATGTCAGACCTGGATTATATGGAAGAGCTGGATAATGTGGCCAACATGCGTGCCATTGTCAACAAGCTTCCGTATAAACTGAAAGAGAAGTGGAGGGGTGTTGCTTTTGACATCCAGGACCAAACATCCAGAAGACCCAAGTTTAAGGATCTCGTCAGGTTCATTAACATGCAGGCTAAAGTTGCACTAAACCCTTTGTTTGGAGACATAAAGGACAGCAACAAGGGACAATCGAGGCCTCCAGTAAACCTCACACAAGTGCACACACAAGTACAAGTGAAGGCAAAGAAAGGCAACAAGGTAGTTACATCGTATGCTTTTCTAGACCCAGGCAGTACGGCTACCTTTTGCACTGGGGAGCTTATGAATGAGCTTAACCTCAGTGGGAGGAAGATTGACATTCTCCTAACAACCATGGGAGAGCAAAAGACTGTTTGCAGCCATGTTGTAACAGGCTTGGAAGTGTGTGGCCTGGAAGGTCACAACTTCATTGATCTACAGGAAGTTTTCTCTCAAAAGACTATCCTAGCCAACAAAAGGAACATTCCACAGCAAGAAGACGTGGACAGGTGGCCTCATCTGGAGCGAGTGAGAATTGCCCACATCGATGCAGAAATAGGTCTGCTGATTGGGACCAATGTGCCTAGGGCAATGGAACCAGAGGAGGTCATCAGAAGTGTCGACGATGGGCCTTACGCTGTGAGAACCGTCCTTGGATGGACAGTGAATGGGCCATTGAGAGAAAATAACTGTGAACCTGCTGGAAATGGAAGGTACGTTACATCTAACAGGATATCCGTGGCTAAACTGGATGAGCTGTGGAATCAACAGTTCAAATACGACTTTCCTGAGATTGACCAAGAGCAACTGGAGATGTCCCAAGAAGACCTCCAATTCATGGACAGTGTGTCACAGTCAGCCAAACTGGTAGAGGGTCATTACTGCATCGGTCTACCATTAAAGAACAAGGAACTGAAAATGCCTAACAATCGTGTTGTAGCAGAACAGCGGGCTCTAAACCTGAAGAAGAAGCTTCTCAAGAATCACTCATTCTGGGAGGAGTACACTGCCTTTATGAGTAACATGATCGCTAAAGGCTGTGCAGTGAAGGTTCCTGATGAGGATCTGAGCCGCAATGATGGGAAGGTTTGGTACATTCCACACCATGGAGTGTACCATCCTACAAAACACAAGCTGCGTGTTGTATATGATTGTGGTGCTTCTTATCAGGGAGTCACGTTGAATGAGAAACTTCTTCAGGGACCCGACCTCACCAGTTCCTTGCTTGGAGTTCTCACCAGATTCCAGATGGCTGATGTGGAAGCCATGTTCCAGCAGGTAAAGGTTTCTCATGAAGATGCCGACCTCCTTCGGTTCCTGTGGTGGCCTGGTGGAGATGTGAACGGACCGCTGGTGGAACACAAAATGGTTGTGCACCTATTTGGTGCTACTTCTTCACCGAGCTGTGCAAGCTACGCCCTCAGATGATGTGCTGAAGACAACAGGGACCTGTTTGAATCTTCAGTAACCAGCACAGTAATGCACAATTTCTATGTCGACGACTGCCTTAAGTCAGTCAGCTCCGAAGAAGAGGCAGTGTTGCTGTGTCGCAATTTGAAGGTCATCTGTCTGAAGGGGGGCTTCAAGTTAACAAAGTGGATTAGCAACAGTCGGGTGGTACTGGCAGCCATCCCCGACACGGAAATGGCGAAAGAAGTAAAAGATCTTGATCTGGATCAAGATTCACTCCCCATTGAACGAGCACTGGGAGTACAATGGTGTGTCGAGTCGGACCAATTCAAGTTTCGGATCGTCATCCAAGAAAAACCCCCGACCAGAAGAAATGTTCTCTCCTTGGTGAGTTCAGTCTACGATCCGTTGGGATTCTTAGCTCCAGTGGTCTTGCCTGCTAAGAAGATCTTGCAAGACCTCAGTAGGCTAAAGCTCAGCTGGGATGACATAATTTCAGATCATCTTGCACAGAAGTGGTTGGAGTGGATTAAGGATCTGCAGTTGCTCGCTGATTATGGAGTTGATTGGTATTTCAAGCCAGCCCATTTTGGAGAAGCTACACATGCACAACTGCATCACTTTTGTGACGCTAGTGAAGAGGGCTATGGCACGGCTACCTACTTGGTCCAGCACAACAGCAGAGGCCACGTCCATAGTACGCTTGTCATGGGGAAGGCAAGGGTTGCCACGCTCAAGCCCACCACCATCCCACGCCTGGAATTGACAGCGGCAACCATGGCAGTGCGCATGGAGAAGTTGATGAGGAAGGAACTGGAGCTACAGCTTGCGGACTCAATATTTGTTGTGCTCAAGTACATCAACAACAAAGGGCGTCAGCAGGATCTCAGTGGAGACATGTCAGCACGCACCTGAATCCTGCTGATTATGCATCAAGAGGACAGAAAGTGAATTCCTTTGTGCAAAATCAAGCTTGGATCTCTGGACCTGACTTTCTCACCCAGTCGTCTGACAACTGGCCAGAGAACCCTGATCGTCTGACTGATCTGAACAGTGCTGATCCAGAGATCAAGAAACATGCCGCCATAAACGCTCTTGCAGCTGAAGAAAAGGTCGACGTAATGCAGAACCTGATTGAGTACTACTCCTCATGGACGCGCCTTAAGAAAGCTGTGGCATGGATTCTTAAGGTGAAGAACAGATTGCTCTGCATGGTCAAGAAAAGAAAGGAGCAAAGAGTGACTATTGCGCTGTCTGATGCAGACGACAAAGAACAAAGACAACAGTTACACAAGTTTATGACGAACTACAAGACAAACCTTGGCAGAGAAACACTCACAGTGGATGATCTGAAAGAGGCTGAACTGGAGATCATACGTCACTGTCAGAGAAGAAGATTCCAAGAGGAAATCAATTCTTTGAAAAAGGGCGAACCTATCAAAGGAAGTAGCCACATATACAGGTTAAACCCAGTTCTGCAAGATGGTATTCTCAGGGTTGGAGGCAGGCTTAACCGTTCAGCCATGCCAGAAGTATCAAAACATCCTGCTATTTTGGCTAAAGACCTTCGGGTGTCAGAGCTCATCCTTCAGGAAATCCACAAGGAAGTAGGTCACAGTGGATGCAATCATGTCCTATCCAAACTGCGTCTGAAATACTGGATCCCGAATGTCAGTGCAGCAGTAAGAAGAGTCCTATCCAAGTGTGTTGTGTGTCGACGGCTGCATGGTGCTACTGGACAACAACAAATGGCAGACTTGCCCCGAAACAGACTCTTACCTGATGAACCGCCCTTCAGTAGAACCGGAGTGGACTATTTTGGTCCTTTTGAAGTGAAGCGAGGAAGAGGTACTGTGAAGAAATATGGAGTTACCTTCACCTGCTTAGCTATTCGGGCAGTCCACATGGAAGTGGCAGCATCCCTAGACACTGACTCCTTCATTAATGCTCTTCGCCGATTCATCGCATGAAGAGGTCAGGTGTTGGAGCTGCGTTCGGACAACGGGACCAATTTTGTTGGAGCCCAGCGAGAGCTCAAGAAAGCTATTCAAGAGTGGAACACCTCCAAGATAGAGGACATGTTGCTTCAGCAAGGCATTAAATGGATGTTTAACCCCCCGACTGCCTCTCACCATGGAGGAGTTTGGGAGCGTTTGATCAGGTCCATCAGGAAAATCCTCAATGCTACCCTGAAGACGCAAAATCTGGATGAGGAAAGCCTCCAGACATTTTTGTGTGAAGCTGAGGCCATCATTAATGGGAGACCCATTACTACCCCTTCCAGTGACCCCAACGACCTAGAGGCACTCAGCCCAAATCACCTCCTGCTACTGAGGACCAAGCCATCTCTACCTCCAGGACTTTTCCAGACAGCGGATCTCTATGCACGTCGAAGATGGAGGCAGATCCAATATATGGTGGATCTTTTCTGGAAACGCTGGGTGAGAGAGTATCTGCCAGAGCTCCAAATGCGACAGAAGTAGTCAAGAGTGTCACGCAACTTTGTACCAGGAGACGTTGTGTTGCTGGTTGATGAGACTGCGCCGAGAAACTCCTGGGTCATTGGCAAGGTCATCGAAGCAGTGCCAAATGAACATGGACTGGTACGCAGGATTTGTTTAAAGACCAAGACTGGTGAACTGGTCAGACCCATCACCAAAGTCTGTCTACTTCTGGAAGCAGTATGAAGCAGAAGTTCAGGCTGGCCTGACTCTACGTATCAGAAGAAAAGAGACAGGACTCAAGTTTGTTTGAATCTGTAATTGCCCCACGGTTGCTTCATTCTTGTTGTTTGTAATTGTTTCTAAAGTTAGAGAACAATTAGGGGCCGGATATGTATGAGGCAATAATAAGTTTGCTGATTATCTCATTTTATTCTTATGTTATTCACAGTAAATATAATTTGTGCTGTAACTTTTGAATCTTAAGTTTACATATTGGTTTAATAGTTATTTCAGAGTAATGCTAATTGAATATGGTTATTTGTTTATCTTTTGGACTGGAACAGACTATTCACTTTATGTTTAATTTTTGATGGTACTGTAGCTTTAAGAGCCTGCAGCTTGGCTCACTGGAACATGAGATTATTCAGAACAATGCCATGTTAGCAGTGGAGACACACGGTTTTCTTACCGTGTCCCGTCCTGTGTTTGTTTTTGAAAGCTTTTTTTGTGGCTTATTCAGTGACAATAAATAAATACATTTTTGTTTTTTCATCATAACCTGGACTTGGACTGGATTTTCAATTCAACTGGGCTTGGACATGAGTAAACCAGAGATAACTGCTAACTAGCATCAGCTATTACATATTTGGAAAACAAATCTCTTAAATTTCCATGTTTCCATGCATAATTTCCACTGTAACATACAAGTCTTTTGGTACTTTGCATTCCCATTAACCTACCACAATCCTAATTAAATCTTTAGCTACTTAATGAAATTTATGTGATGTGCTGCTCCGAGAACAAGGTATGCAAAATGCATTTAACTATGTAATACTTAACAACAACCACAACTGTCCCTTTAACTTTGACCCATTTGCTCATGTATGGTATGTACAGGATTATGAATAGAATAGCCAAAAAAGCATGTGAGCTCACATGGTGCAAAATGCAACTGGATAGCACCTGTTATTTTTTTTTTGCACACTTGCATAATATGTTAGTATGGATATTGGAACGCACAGAATTCATTTCTCAAGGAAAGGCTATTTGGCTAGAAATGATCAATGGGATCAATGGGTGAAACACTGTTTGAACCACACATATTTACAAAGCAATCTTTCACCTTACTGTTTTTGCGGTCAGTGCTGATTAGCCCAGCAGTCACATTAGTTGTAAACTAGATATGCATTGCTGTTTCTGTGTGTTTCTTCCATCTGTTTTCATACCAAACAAAGCTAGGACTATGGTGATTCACTGCCCTTTTGTCCCTTAGGCAACCATGGAATCAGCTGTTTGAACACAAAGCTGATGCTGGAATAATCCTCTTGACCCCAAAGAGCTTCACCAAAATGAACCAATCTGGACTGAAGATTTCTGTCAAATATCTTCTCTATATGTACAAATGATTTGATTTGACATAAAAGCTGCTTGTTTTGCAAAGCATTAATTAACAGTTATGTCTAAATTGGCTTACATGTGACAACCTGCTCAAGTGTAAGAGTGTTTAGAATTTTTGAAGAAAATCAACTGACTCAGTACTGAAGAAGCTAATTGAACTGAAAGAAAACAAAAACAGGACTTATTATGGATATTGAGTCATCAGTCTTCTTGTCCCCTCTTTTCTGTCCCCTAGGCATGCCACAAATCAATCTGCAGCTGAAGTGGTCAGTGGTCAGTATTGCTTTCAGCTGAATTGGGATTGGTAAATTGGAACAAACATAATCTGTAATGGATTGGATCTGAAAACAAGCTAGAGGTCATGATGAGAAAGATGGGGCATTCATTCATTCAGTGGTTGTCTTACTGTCCTGTGCCCCTCTAGCTAACTGATGCAGTGAAAGCAAAAAAAGTCTGTTGACCCATCTGCCTGTGAATGAGGATGCTCAAAGTGGTTATACACCATTGTATTACTTTCAGTGCAGTCTGGTGTCTCAAGTAGCTATATTTCTATCATAGTGCCATTCAATAATGTCAATACTGAATTAGTTAATAAAGGACTTTGCTCTAATACATACATTTTTCTTTCATTGTGTGTGATTGAACATCATTACACTCACAGAGGTAATAGTTCTGCTTGGGTCTGTTTGGTGTGTTGTAACTCAGCCTTGAAACATTAAAATGTGTATTAGCATTATGTTGCAATTGTTTGCCGTCACAATAATTTAGGCCATTTTGTCTGGTCAGTTTCATTTGCAATAGCAAAAACTTCACATGACAGACAAATGACTTCTCAAACCTCTTCTGTAGAATAATAAAATCTTAGGTATATCCGATACAGTCTTGACTTAAACTAGAATTCAACTGTTGGGGATTGCTATTATATTGAAGATTAGACATGGACATATTGACATCAGCAGAGAAAAACAGTTTTACACTAGCTCCTATAAAGGGTATTACTTGTTTGTAGCATCAACTATCGGTAGATCTCAATTTTTTTCTCTGCATTTATATTTCATTATGTATTTCATTATGGGGTTACAGACATGATGGCGCACTGCCTTGCAGTGACAAACAGCAGTATTTGGTCTACATGAGTTTGTCTCAGGATTTCTTTCTTTCTAACCGTTGTGTGCATGGTGTTTTTAACGTTTTTTTTTTTAAACTTTTTTTAATTACGTGGCGTCATCATGGATTTTTAAATGCTTTGCTTATAAACATTGTTGCTCTTTGTACTTTCTTGAACTTCCAAACAAATGTCCAGCACTACGGAGCAAGCAACCAGTCCTGTAGGCTCCAATACAGCCGTGACTTCCTCATCTAATGTGGCAATTCAGCTGTCGGGACTCTACCTATACCTGATGGCATTCCGCCAGAGATCTGCAAACACGAAGTTGCTCACTTGGATGTGCTGACAGTGGTGTGAGCAAGGAAGCGCGGTCGGGAAGGAGGAGGACAAGTGCAGTCACGCTTGTCATACATACATCGGAACGGGGATAGCTGGCAGCAGTCAGCTGGATGAGTGAGGAAGCAGGGCAGGAGTGCAACAGAGGCTATGCAAGCGGGGGCTGCGCCACCTGCCACTTCCTTCTGTTATATGTGCAGTTACTCAGGAATGAAATCGCCAAGCTGCAAGCAAATGTATAGAGCAGCTTGAATATAGAAATGCTTGTGTGATAGCATTGACTGAATCCTGGTTGGAAGAGCAAGTCCCAAGCCAAAACTATGATATTGATGGCTTCAGACAGCTCCGGCTCGACCGTGATGAACACAGGGAGGGGCGTGGCTCTGTATGTCAATCAGCGCTGGTGTAAGATTGTCATAAAGAGTCGATCTGCTGATATCTATCTCACTGTGTCCATTCTACTTGCCACATGAAATTCCACAATTATTTATGAAGTTGGTGTATATCCATCCTAAAGCCAGTTTGTCAGATCTTACATCGACCATTGTTAAACTTGTGCACCATTTGCAGAGTATTTCTCCTGATGCTCCCCACGTCATTTTAGGAGATTTGAACTCTTGCTGTCCCAGGGTCATTTGCACCAATATGTCAATTGCCCAACTAGACATGGCAAAGTGCTAAATTTGTGCTATGACACTATAAAAGGGGCTTATAAAGCCTATGCAATGGCACAACTAGGATCATCTGACCATAATTGTGTTCATCTAGCCCCTGTCTATCAGCCAGCCCTTAAGAGAGGGAAAATTGAGCACAAAAAGGTTGCTGTATGGTCAGAGAGTACCTTTCGAGTACTGACTGGGATGTTTTTAAATACACTTGTACTGATTTGGATGAATTGGTTGACACTGTGACAAGTTATATACTTCACATGGAAGATATAATTATCCCCAGGGAGAAAATTAAATTGTATCCAAATAATAAACCCTGGGTTAGTAAATCTCTTAAGAATGTCCTGGAGGCTCTTACGTTATGGAAAGAATCCATTACCGTTCCTGTGGCTAAGGTTCCATCGCCTAAGGGGCTGAATGAATACTGTCCTGTGGCGCTCGCTTTATTAGTTATGAGAGGGCTTGAAAAAATCATTAAGAGGAGCTTGCTAGTTAGGTCACAGAATATTATTGACCCACTCCAATTTGCATATCAGGGGTGGAGGATGCTACAGCAACACTGTTGGACCGTGTTGCTGGGCCCCTGGAGGGCATAAAGACACATGCACTGGCAACATTTATTGATTTCTCATCAGCTTTTAATTGCATGCAGCCCCATGTTCTTGCTCAGAGGCTAACTGAAATTCCTGACATAGATGTCTGTACCGCGGCACGGTGCTGTAGTGGTTAGCACTCACAGCAAGAAGGTAAGGCCCCGGGGCCTTTCTGTGTGGAGTTTGCATGTTCTCCCCATGTCTGTGTGGGTTGTCTCCAGGTACTCTGGCTTCCTCCCACCATCCAAAAATATGCATGGGGATTAGGTTAATTGGCTAACTTAAATTGACCGTAGGTGTGAATGTGAGTGGTTGTCTCTCTGTACCCTGCGATGAGGTGGCGGCTTGTTCAGGGTGTACCCTGCCTTCCACCCTAAGAGAGCTGGGATAGGCTCCAGCCCCCCCGCGACCCTATGAGGATAAGCGGCAAATAATGGATGGATGGATGTCTGTACCATATGTTGGTTGACCAAGAGGCCACAGAGAGTGTGTAAATGGCATCCTGTCTGAGGCCTTGGTGTGCTCCACTGGATCACCCCAAGGATGTGTCATGTCACTATTATTGTTTGTACTGTACACTAAGTACTGTCACAGTACATTTAAATCATCCTCCATAATAAAGTATGCTGATGACTCAGTGATACTTAGCATCCTGCAGGATCATGAGGTGGGCCATGGTCCAGTCTTGGACAGTTTTATTGACTGGGGCGAGGAGTCGTTCCTGCACCTCAGTGTCACTAACACTAAAGACGTGGTTTGACTTCTGCAGGAAACCACCTGCCTTGCCACTGTCTGTTGTAAACAGCTCAGCAGTGGAGATAGACAGCCAGTATACATATCGGGGCGCCATCCTGGATGATAAACTGACCTTTGAGGCCATCACGAATAGAATTTGTAAAAAGGTCAATTAAAGACTATTTTATTATATTACTTTTTTCCCATTATGACATATATGGGTTAACCATGTTATTTTTTTTTTCTTAGATATGTACTGTCTTATTCTATTTATTTTATTATTTTTTATTTACGTGTTGGCTGCTGTAAACCAAATTGCCCCAATAGAAATTTCACTCATCCATCCATTTTCTACCGCTTATCCTCATAGGGTCGGGGGGGTGGTGGTTGGGGTGCTGGAACCACATAGAGACAGACAACCATTCACATTCACATTTACACCTACAGTCAATTTAAATTAGCCAATTAACCTAATCCCCATGCATGTTTTTGGATGGTGGGAGGAAGGCACATGCAAACTCCACACAGAAAGGCCCCAGGCCAGGAATCGAACCCAGTACCTTCTTGCTGTGAGGCGACTGTGCCTCATTTCATTCATTCATTATGTACTTAGTCTTAAAACTGTTTAGTTAGCCCTTTTAACTGACATGACTGTCTGATGGAAGATACAGTATTTTGGAAGATGGAAGAAATTCATGAGTGAAAAGTGTTTTGGAAAGACAAATAATTGCCTCTGTTCCTGACTTCCCAATTCTGATGGCATTTGTACGTGTCCTTTCAAAATAACATTCATCGGGGTCAGCTCATATTTAAGCCAATAGAGTACATTATGAAAAGTAAAAAATAAATAAATAAATACATATATGATTATTCATGATGAATATCTCATGACTCATATCTGAGTTATGTGAGTACAAAGGAAGGAATGACCTCCTTTTTTTATGGGAGCCTCTGCATTTAGTGTTTTGAGTTGCTAACTCTAAACATAATATAGGTGTGGCTCTACAGTTTGGAAATAATGCAGTAATCTTGATGACCACGCTACTGATCATCCTGCATGACATCACCCACAATGCTACACAATGGTTTGTGTTTTTGGGATGACTGTTCACTGGCTTTCTGGAGGTACTGAAGCTAAGCTAGAGAATATATACACTTTGGCAATGTGCAGGAAGTATCAGTGAAGCAGAGGAAGACCAAAAGGTAACCACAATAACTGCACTCTTTTGGACTGAGCCTTCAGATGTCGTTCCTGGAATCTGTTGGAGCCACTCCCAGTTTGGGGGTCACCACCCCGAGTGTTCCTACTACCACAGGGACCACGTTAGCCTTGACCTTCTGCGTCTGTTCCAGCTGTTCTTTCAGCTCTTGATACTTCTCAGCCTTTTCATGTTCCTTTTTCCTGATGTTGGCATCAGCTGTTATCGCCACAACTATCACCACTGTCCTTTGCTGTTCTTTGTCCTCCACCACGATGTAATGTTGGTTAGCCAGTACCTGTTTGTCAGTGTGGATGATGAAGTCCCACAGGACTTAAGCCCTGCTGTTCTCTGTCTGACGGTGGTAAATGTCATGTAGGTGCTTGTCCCTCCATGTTGTCTGCTGCTCATCCCCCTCACTCTCATCAAGTTTCTGCTGCCTGAGGCTTTTACTGAGCAGTTTACCCATTTTAGCCATTTTTCTGATGTATTCTTGGATTTTTGATGCTTCATCTTGGACAGTGGATCTGACGCTCACTAGTCCTTGACCACCCTCTTCCCACTCAGTGTACAGCCTCAGGGTGCTGGACTTGAGGTGAAACCCTTCCTTGTCTTGATATCTGTGGCTTCCATCTCCTCTTTTGACCAGCTTATGATCCTAGCAGGGTATCTGATGACTGGCAGTGTGTACATATTGATGGCTCGGAGTTCGTTCTTACCATTCAGCTGACTTCTCAGGACTTGCCTTACTCACTGGAGGTATTTAGCTGTGGCTGACTTCCTTGCTTCCTCATAATTTCCATTAGCCTGTGGGGTAACAACGTATTTGTAGCTGTCTTGTATGTTTCCTCTCCTGCACTCTGGTAGGTCGACCCCTTCAGTTCTGAACATCTTGCCTGTCCTCTATAGCATCCGGACACACTTGTCCAATCCCAATGGCATCTCTATGTTGTCATTATAGATTCTGGTGGTGTGAATCAGTGAGTTGATTTCTCGCTCAGTCGTGGCATACAGCTTGATGTTATCCTTATAGAGCAGGTGGCTGATTGTTGCCCCTTACCCGAATCCAGTCTTTGTGATGAGCTGCCTGAGGGGGTTCAGACCTATGCAAAACAGCAGTGGTGACAGTGCATCCCCTTGCTATATGCTGCATTAGCATGTAAACTTGGGCGATCAGTTTTGAATTGGCCTTTAGGGTTGTCTTCCTCATTCCCACTGAGTTCTTGATGCCTTGTTGATCTTGTACAGTTGCAGACATTCCAGTATCTATGTGTGTGACTCTGAATCGTAGGCTTTCTTATAATCAAACCAGGCAGTGCACATATTGGTCTGCTGATTTTTACAGTCTCTGTGACTTGCTCTGTTGACCAGTAGCTGGTGCTTGGCTCGTCTGGTATTACTGCCAAATCCTTTCTGTTCCCCGCTCATGTATTGAGCATTATAAAACACATTTTATACAACTAACAAGTGTGTTTAACTAATTTAATTTGTAATTATAAACATATATTTGCTTCCTTTATTTAGTACATAATGTAAATATTCTATTATTATTACTTATTCTATCATGTCTTTGTCTTTTTTCTTTATTACTGTAATTTGTCTCTGCTGCTGTGGAGTGAATTTCCCCCAATGGGCAATAAAAAAAAATAAAAATAAATAATTCTGTTCTATAATCGTTATTCTATAATCACCAGGCATTAGTAACAATAGCAGAGCCTATCCTTGGGAAATAAGAAGGGACTATTTGTCATTGTTGACAGGAGGTGGACCAACAATGCAGACAACACAACTGCAGGATTGGTTGGCAAAAGAAAAGACTTTAATGAGTGTAGGTATAATGGAGCGAGGACTGGAGCTGGAGCGGGAGCTGGAACTGGAACGGTGCAGAGGTGGTGGTTTTGGATCCGGGTCCGAGAGCAGGCAAAGGCAGGAGCTGGGAACGGAGAGTGCAGTCAGGATTGGCACGAAGGAATACAAACAGGTTGAAGAAGATTACAGAGCCAATTTTGCGTCTTACTACCACAGAGGTAAGCTGACAATCTGGCGATGAGTGGTGAACTGAACCAGGCTTATATGCAGGGGAGAGTGGCAGGTGGCTTGATTGCAGATTGTGTGCAGGTGAGTGATCAACTCCAGCTCCCGACAAACACACAACAGACAGGGAGGACAAGACACATGCCCACAAAAGGTAGGGGAACACAAGGAAACACTAAGATCCTGACAGTACCCCCCCTCCAACGGGAGCCTCCTGGCGACCCCCAGGCTTGGTAGGATTAGCATTGTGGAATTTCTTCACCAAATCCAGGTCAAGAATGAGGGCCCGAGGAATCCAAGCCCGCTCCTCTGGGCCATATCCCTTCCAATCGACCAGATACTGCAATCCCCCACGGCGAACATCCAGGAGCCTGCGCACTGTGTAAGCAGGGTGGTCATCAATGATCCGGGGGGGGAGCGGGTGGGGGGCAAAGTCGCTGTTGCGAACTGGCTTCAACTGAGAAACATGGAAGGTGGGGTGGATACGGAGGGAGTTGGGGAGCTTGAGGCGAACAGCAGAAGGATTGATTATTTTGACGATTTTGAATGGGCCAAGATAATGGGGGGACAGTTTCCGAGTATCTGTCTTGAGGGGAAAATTCTTTGAAGATAACCAAACTGACTGATCTGTGTGATACTGGGGGGCTGGGATACTGCGGTGTTTGTCGGCTGCTAGTTTGGTCTTGGCTGAAGACTGGAGAAGGACGGCTCGGGTCTTATTCCAGATGAGCTGACAACGACGGCGATGATGCTGGACTGACGGAACTGAAAGTTCCTCCTCCTGGGAGGGAAACAAAGATGGCTGATATCCGAGTGATGCTTCAAAAGGTGACATACCTGTGGCAGAGCTAACCAAGGAATTATGGGCATATTCAATCCATGGGAGGAAGGAAGCCCAGACAGAGGGGTTAGAGGCAGTGATGCAGTGAAGAGAGGCTTCCAGGTCTTGGTTTGCCCGTTCTGTCTGTCTATTAGTCTGAGGATGAAATCCATAGGTTAAACTGACTGGCACCTAGGCCCAGACAGAAAGCATGCCATACCTGTGATGTGAACTGCGGTGCCCGGTCAGAGACAATGTCATCAGGGATGCCAGGAAGGCGAACTGCATGAGTAGTAAGGTGCTCAGCAGTCTCTTTGGCTGTGGGCAGTTGGGGGATGGCTATAAAATGGGCAGCCTTGGAGAAGCGATCAACGATGGTAAGTATGGCAGTATTTCCCTGGGAAGCAGGGAGCCCGGGGACAAAGTCAACAGATAGGGGACCATGGGCGACCAGAAACAGGTAGGGGACAGAGTAGACCGGCAGGAGATGAATGGGACACCTTACCACGGGCACAGATGGGACAGGCCAGAACATAGGATCTGGTATCTTTATCCATTGTAGGCCGCCAGAAGTGGCGTTTGAGGAGGGATAGGGTACGGTTGACACCAGAATGGCAGGAGAATTTACTGGCATGCACCCACTGCAGAACTGAGGACCGGACAGAATCAGGAACAAATAGCTTAGTGGGAGGGCCTCCACCAGGATCTGGCTGGTTGCGTTGTGCCTCCTGGATCTGACACTCAATCTCCCAGGTGATGGGTGCCACAGTCTGAGAGGCAGACAGGATGGTTTCGGGCTCTGTAGATGTCTCATCAGTACTGAACTGCCGAGACAGAGCGTCTGGCTTGATGTTGCGGGAGCCGGGATGGTAAGTGAGTGTGAAATTGAAACGGCTGAAAAAGAGGGACCAGCGGGCCTGCCTAGAGTTGAGTCGCTTGGACGACTGGATGTAGGCTAGGTTTTTGTGGTCTGTCCAGACCACAAATGGGAGCTCAGAACCCTCCAGCCAATGCCGCCACTCCTCAAGAGCCATTTTGACGGCCAATAACTCACGGTTTCCCACATCATAGTTTTTCTCGGCTGGTGTCAAGTGTCGTGAGAAAAAGGCGCAGGGATGAAGTTTGTTGTCAGGCTCTCGTCTCTGGGATAATACCGCCCCGACTCCCATCTCTGATGCATCCACTTCCACAATGAATTGTAGAGCTGGATCTGGTTGGACTAGGACTGGCGCTGAGGTGAACAGTTCCTTCAATTTGGAGAAGGCAGAGTCAGCTTCTGGAGTCCGAAAGAACTGCACGGAGGGAGAGGTGAGACAGGTTAGAGGCATAACCACACAGCTGAAATCTCGGATGAATCGGCGATAGAAATTTGCAAACCCCAAGAACCTCTGTAATTGTTTTCTGTTCTCCGGAACTGGCCACTCTGCCACTGCTCTCACCTTTTCTGGGTCGGTCTGCAGTTGTACCTCTCCAACAATGAAGCCCAAAAAAACTGACCTTCTTGATGTGGAATTTGCACTTCTCAGCCTTGAAGAATAATCTGTTTTCTAACAGACGTTGTAAAACAAGACAAACGTGCTCCTGATGCTCCTCTATGGACTGAGAAAAAAAAATGAGAATGTCATCCAAATAAACAAAGACAAATCTGTTCAAGAAGTCCCTCAGAACATCATTGACAAGGGTTTGAAAAACAGCTGGGGCATTGATAAGGCCAAACGGCATAACCAAGTACTCGAAATGACCCAATGGAGTGTTGAAAGCCGTTTTTCATTCATCTCCCTCCTTGATCCTCACCAGATGATAGGCATTCCGGAGATCGAGCTTGGTGAAAACTGAGGCCCCCTGCAGGGGAGTGAAGGCAGCGTCAAGCAGAGGTAAGGCGTACTTATTCTTGACAGTGATGTTATTCAGACCACGAAAATCAATACAGGGTCTCAGAATTGAATCTTTCTTTGACACAAAGAAAAAACCAGCCCCCACAGGAGAAGAGGAGGACCGGATTATACCTGCTGCAAGTGAGTCTCTAATGTACACCTCCATAGCCTCACGTTCGGGTTTGGACAGGTTATAGAGACGACCGGAAGGCAACGGACAACCAGGGAGCAAGTCAAGGGAGCAATCATATGGTCTATGAGGTGGGAGAGAGCCTTGTCCTTATTGAAGACTTCTCCTAGATCATGGTAGATCTCAGGGACCTTGGAGAGATCCAGTGGTTTGGCAGGTGGTTCAGGAGCGAGTGGGTCGACTCTAGCTGGAGACAACGCAGATTGCAGACAGGTTGCATGACAGAATGAACTCCACCCAGAAATTCTTTCTCTGGCCCAATCAATGTCAGGGTTGTGTTTTACCAACCAGGGGTGACCAAAAATTAATAGACTGGAGAGAGCTGTGATGATGTAAAGTTGAATGGTTTCCCTGTGGTTGCCAGATAGTACGAGTATGAGTGGTTCTGTCTGATGTGTAACACGAGCCAGCAAGCGTCCATCTGCTGCCAATGCAGTCTGGGGTTTCTCCAAAGGCAACAGCCTTATGCCTGTCTGTACAGCCACCTGTTGGTCCAAAAAATTTCCCTCTGCCCCAGAATCCACGAGGGCCAATAGAGGCAATGACAAGGTGGGACAGATTAGAGTGGCAGGGATCTGAAAACAGTTCTTACAACTAGAGGGGGATTTAGCTTGGCCCACCAGTACCCCCAGAGCTACTGACGGGCCCTGTCTTTTGGCCGAAATGGGCAGTGGGAGATGATATGACCTTTCTTACCACAATATAGATACTCGCCTGCCTGCCGAATGCTCCTCCGGGGAGAGATGGCCCCGGTCGAGCTGCATGGGCTCCTCAGATGGTGTTTGGATGGAAGCATGGAGAGGGTTCCTGAATGGGAATGTGGATCGGAGAGGCAAGCGAAGGTTTTGGCAAGGACGCTGTGGGCATCGCAGCCCTCTCCCAATGGTGGGAGCGCAGACGGTCATCAATCCTGTTGGATAAAGAAATCAGAGTCTTCAGGTCAGCAGGCTCATCTCTAGAAACAAGTTCATCTTTAATTTGGCTGTTTAACCCTTTCTTGAAGGCTGTTTTCAAGGCATTATCAGTCCAATCCACCTCCGCAGCCAGAGTCCAGAAGTCAATGGTGTAATCTGAAACTGAACGTAGTCCTTGAGAGAGGGTCATTAGGCGCATGGAGGTATCAGACCGGTAATCTGGGTGGTCAAACACACCTTTCAACTCCTCAACAAAATCACCATAACTGATGTCATTGAAGGTGTGCTGAGAAAACCTGGCTTCCGCCCATGCCAGAGCCCTGCCCCTTAACAAACCACAAACATACTGAATCTTGGAGGTGTCTGAGGCAAATGATGTGGGTCTTAACTGAAAATATGGTCTGAATAAGGATCTGGGGCCGTTGCTCAGGAATCCTGCAGTATTGGTGTAGCCAGAGTAGGTGGAGCTCAGGCTGCAGGCTGAGCAGACGCGGTTGGAGGAGGTAAATGCATGGTGAGTGGGGCTGAAACTTGTGCAGTTAAGGCTGATACTTGCTGGGCAAGAAACTGGCTGTGCTCGGACAGGGCGCGGATGCTGTGTTCGTGTTGTCCAATTATTACGCCCTGATGGCTCACCGCTCGCTGGACGGGGTGTGCTTCAACGCCAAAGTCTGCGGGGTCCATGTCATGGCCACATTGTTCTGTCATGGTTGACGGGAGGTGGACCTACAATGCAGACAACACAACTGCAGGATTGGTTGGCAAAAAGAAAAAACTTTAATGAGTGTAGGTATAAATGGAGCAAGAACTGGAGCTGGAGCGGGAACTGGAGTGGTGCAGAGGTGGTGGTTTTGGATCCGGGTCCGAGAGCAGGCAAAGGCAGGAGCTGGGAACGGAGAGTGCAGTCAGGATTGGCACAAAGGAATACAAACAGGTTGAAGAAGATTACAGAGCCAATTTTGCGTCTTACTACCACAGAGATAAGCTCACAATATGGCAATGAGTGGTGAACTGAACCAGGCTTATATGCAGGGGAGAGTGGCAGGTGGCTTGATTGCAGATTGCTGATCGTGTGCAGGTGAGTGATCAACTCCAGCTCCGCCCAGCTCCAGACAAACACACAACAGACAGGGAGGACAAGACACACGCCCACAAAAGGAAGGGGAACACAAGGAAACACTAAGATCCTGACACTATGAGGGGAAACTTGCACTTAGCCATGTATAAGCTGATCAATGTACTGAATAGTAATTCAGGCTTCACAATTTAGACATGATGGTGGTGGCTTGCTACTAACACATGGAAATGAATTTCACTGTCTGATTTGATATAATTAAGTGCAAAGTACAGGGTCTGATTATTTAAACGCTGAGTTAAAGGCTTCTCCATTCAGTTTTGGCCTTTTGAGATGGAACTCGTGATTACTCATTATCTTGCACAAGTGAGCCTTTTGCATGAATCAAAACTTTCATTCAATACAACATGTTTTACAAGTGACCAAAATCTTTAAATAGTTGCATGAATTGCATGAAACAAAAAATGAATCAAATTAAAACAAAAAAAAGACATGTCACAACAGACAGGAGTGCAGTACAAAGGGATCTTTATTTGTGCAGGCAGCAATCAGACAAGTGGAGACAGTGCAGTGATTCTTGTGAGGGAACGGAGGATACTATGCAGGGCTCTTGGTGAGGGCACGCAAGGGATGCCCTGTACTGATACTACACTAGACTAATAAAGAGGAGAACTCAAAACCACTCGCCGAAGTGGAAGGGAAAACAATTAAGACTTTATCTAGAAAATAAAAAAGACTCTTTGTAAAAGGCTACAAAATTTAACAACATAAAATCCTCACTCAGGAGGATGAGAATAACTAAAAGGCAAGACTGAGTAGAAGCAAGAAACTAAGGGTGCTCAAAAAGAGGCTAGAAATGGGGAAAAGAAACCAAGACCTGTACTGACAGGCTATAACAATTAACAAACAACCCCTGTAACTCATACACTATGAGGAGGAAATAACACTAATAAAAACTCACTGGCATGCTAATCTAATGAGGCTATGAAAAATTATCAATAAAAAAACACTCTGCTCAGGAGGAAGACGAAAACTAAGCTATTAAACAGATATGCAAGTGAGGATTTAATAACTATAAAGAAAAGATCAGCCCTAAGGCTATGAAAACAAATGGGCAGGAAGCAAAATGGTCTGAAACGAGAGGGAGACAGGGTTATTTCAAAATAAAGCAGGAAATGACAAGACAACATGCAGGCATGGACAAAAATGGGTAACAACCAGAACAGACAGACTGAGCATGACGTGTAGAGGATATGACACCCTCTGTTCTGTTTATATGTCCTTTAGACTCGCCACAGTATAGGTAACAAGTGAGGTACACTGATCGCTGGTCAAGCATGATATTATGACCACAGACAGGTGAAGTGAACAAAACTGTTTGTCTCTTCATCATGGCACCTTGAACATATAGGGCAACAAATGAACATTTTCCTTTGTCTTCAAAGTCGTGAGACTGAGTGAGCTTGACAAGAACCAAACTGTTATGGCTTGATGACTGGGTCAGAGCATCTCAAAAACCACAGCTATTGAGGGGTGTCCCGGGTCTGCAGTGGTCAGTAGTGATCAAAAGTGGTCCAAGGAAGGAACAGTTGTGAATGACAAACAGCAGCATGGGTTACCAAGGCTCGTTGATGCACCTGGAGAGGCTGGCCCGGGTGGTCTGATTCAACAGACAAGCTACTGTAGCTTATATTACCAAATATGTTGATGATGGTTTTGATGGAAAGATGTCAGAATACACAGTGTATCAGAGTTTGTTGTGTATGGGGCTGCATAGCTGCAGATCAGTCGGGGTGCCCATGGTGACCCCTGTCCCTTGCCAAAAGTGCCAATAATGGGCATAAGAACAGGACCATGCCCAGAACTCTAATCCTAAGGAAAATGTTTGTCTAGTTCAATGGAACATTTTCCTTTACAACACATGAAGAGGGCATGCCGGTGGAGACACTGTGATGCTTTGGGCAATGGTCTGCTGGGAAACCTTGGGTCCTGCCATCCATGTAGGTTTTACTTTGACACCTACCAGCAACCTAAGCATTGTTACAGGCCACATACAACCTTTCATGAAAAAAATCCCTGATGAATCAATTGTAGGTTATAAAAATAAATGTCAGGAAATTATGCAGCAGGTTATTAAAGTTTGTCTGCAACACATTTGATGTTCAGGTGCAACTGCAATTTAAGGACGGCCACATGCCTACATTTTTGTCGTGTGTGGCTGAGTGCTTGATTTTTTGATCAGTCTGTCAACTGTGAACTGCTTTCCTTCCTTTTTTGATGGCCTCATTCATGTTTTTTTTTCAACTCAGGTGTGTGTTTCTGCATGTTACTGTGCTTTTTATGAGCCATCATATTTGTGTTTGTGTGTCTCCACAGAGTCCTACCCCAGGCTATCAGAGTGAGTTTTTGTCTTCTCTACAAGCAAAGGTTACCTCTCTCAGGAACACTAGCCTTTACACACACACACAGGCATGTATGCACACACACACATCTGCCTGGTCTCCTGAAATTGAATTTCCCCATACAATGAAACTTCATTGTCAGTTTTGAAAGAAAGTTATTTTCTTCCTGATTACATTTGTTTGTGATGTATTAAAAATGAATTGTCAATTATTTTATAGCCCAGAAGTCTGCAGAGGAAGAATGTCTGCTGTGAAATAGAAAGTTGACGATGCTAATTTCCATCTGTAACTTAAACTTACTAAATGTAACCAAGCAGTATTGTTGCATTTTTATTTTGTTTTAAATTTGTACCTATGTGTTTAAAATTGCACATGTGATCTGGAATTGTGTTTACCTTGAAACTTAATTGAGAACTGCCGTCATGACAAAGTTAGGAGCTGCTTCAACGAGCACAGGAGGCTATTTTTACTTTGTTCGTCTTCTGAAGACCCAGTTGATCGATTTATTTTAACTGGTAATGTAGAAAGAGAGCTTCCCCATCATCTTACAAAGCAGGCTTCACTAACCAGCTGAAGATGAAGCATGGATCATTATCAGCTGTCTGGGACACAACTACAGACATGGAGCTGTGAATTATTTAATTTTGTGTTGCTTTACTGTGTAGCTCTATGTAGTGTGACAGCCTGTAAAAATGTCCCTGTACCGTTAGCACTGCAGCTAACGGAGCTCAGTTACTATTGCTAACGTTTGTGTCCTTGAGTAACATCAAGAGTAATTAATATCAGGAGACATTCAACATAAGATCTGTGAACACAAGCCTCATTTGAAGCTAGCATTATACACTTATTTGTACTTCAGATAATTGTGACTACTGTTAACGGTACTGTCTGTGGACTGCAGAGTAACGTTAGCCTGTTGAAAGTGTCTCATGTATGGCGACTTCCGGGTTAAGCCATGTTGGGGTAGGACGCACGTTGTCGGCGCTCCTCACTTTCTGTCTATCTTTTCCAGTTAATACCTTTTGTTAGCCACATAGAGCTCCAGTTTGGAATTGCTTCTTTGTTTCTGTATGATATTTGCGAGGAGAGATGAGCAAAACAGGAAAATTGGCCGTTAGAGCCGAAAAGCAACAGTCTGCTAAAGCCAGTAACAACATGGCGGAAGACCCGATAGCGCCACTAACGACGGAGACGCTGGTCCTGGAACTTGAAAAACTGAGGAGGAATATGGCTGGCTAATTCACATCTTTACTAAATAGCTCACTAGAACCTATCCGTTCCTCGGTCGAGGCGTTCCAGCTGAGCTTAGCGGCACAAACCACCACCATCAGAGAGATGGAGACTAGCTTAACCGACCATAGCGATAGGATAACGCAGCTAGAACAAGACGTGGGATCAGTTCTGAAAGAAAATGCAGGACTGAAAACGAAGCTGGAGGACCTGGAGTCCCGCTCAAAACGGCAAAATGTCCGTGTCCTGGGACTCCCGGAAAACTTGGTGGGGAAGGATGCTAGAGCATATATGACTGAGATGTTCACCTGCCTGCTGGGGGACCTGCTGTCCGGACCTCCGGAGCTGGACCGCGCACACCGCAGCCTGCAACCGAAACCCCGACCGGGGGATCCTCTGCGCCCTGTGATCGTCAGGTTTCATCGCTATGTGGAGAAGGAGGCCGTTCTGAGGTGGGCGAAGTCGCACAAGGACTCTTCATACAACGGCCATAAAATCAAGATCTTCGAGGACTTCAGCGCGGCGGTGGCCAGGAGTCGAGCAGCGTTCAACAAAGTGAAGGGACTACTCTACCGCCGGGGAGTGAGGTTCGGGATGCTGTATCCAGCCCGTCTCCGGGTCACCCATAACAACAGGGAGCACGTCTTCAACTCTCCCGAGGCTGCAGAAACTTTCTACAGGCAGAACTTCCCAGCCGAGGACGCTCCAACAGTGGAGTAAAACCGTATCCAGGTGACGCTACTCTGATTAGCGTAGGCTCATTATGTTATCGGACATGCACTGCAGTGAATGTTACGTTCATCCTGTTCAGATGTGCTATATCCCGTGTTGAAGCCCTATTCATGTTTAGTTTTGAGTTTAAGGACAGCATATATTTGAAGCAATGTTACCATAGTTTTTTTTTTTTTTTTTACTCATGCGCTCTGTGATGCCACTTATAACTGCTTTAAAGCTCGCGACCGATGCTTTATTTTCTTTTTCCTTCTTTCCGGACTGTTTTCTCTCTCCCTCTTGGTTAACTGTAATATTCAGGGTATAGTATTTCACTGTTAGGAGTTGATAACCCCTATATGATTAACCGGTTGTATGTACGCTAGTCAGTATGAGTGGGTGGGGAACGGGAGGGTGGGATGCGGGAGGGGGGAGGTGGGCTGGGGGGTTGTAACTCACTCCGTGGTGGTTTCTCATTGCTTGTTCATCATTATTATCTTTTTTTTTTTTTTTGTCTTTCCCTCTTTTCTCTATTCTCATCTTTTTTCCTCCCCTCTGGGTCCCAAGTTTCTGGTTTTACACATGGTCTGGTGTACTACTGTGTATAAATGACAAGTAACTCTGCAACACCAGAAGTTGTTGTCGGGCACAAAATTAATATCGTCACTTGGAATGTCAGGGGTTTAGGGGGACAGATTAAACGCTCCAGGGTTTTCTCACACCTAAAACATCTCCACACAGACATCGCTTTTTTACAAGAGACTCACTTACGTACAGGTGATCATATTAGACTCCGCAAGCCATGGGTTGGACAAATCTTTCACTCTAATTTCAACAGTAAATCCAGAGGTGCAGCCATTTTAATGCATAAACGAATAAAGTTTGTCTCTGATCAGATTTATTCTGACCCTGCTGGTCGTTACATTATGGTCTCAGGTACTCTTTTTCAAACCCCGGTTGTGCTAGTAAGTGTGTATGCACCTAACTGGGATAGCCCAAGCTTTATGTCCACATTATTTTCCCATCTGCCAAATTTAGATACTCATTATCTTATACTAGGAGGAGATCTTAACTGTGTGATTAATCCAGGCCTTGATCGTTCCCAGCCCATATCAACCTCACAAACAACAATGTCCAAAACTTTATTAGCATTAATGGATCAAGTGGGGTGTGTCGACCCATGGCGTTTTTTTCACCCTAATGCGAAAGATTTTTCCTTTTTCTCTGCTGTACATCAAGTCTATTCCCGCATAGATTTTTTCTTTATTGATAAGGCCCTTCTACCTTTCGTTAGATCTACAGATTACACTGCCATAGTAATTTCCGATCATGCCCCTCATGTACTTGAGTTACGTCTTCCTTCGGGTTCACATAGGCACCCCGGATGCTGGAAGCTGAACACAGGCTTGCTGGCTGATGCGGAGTTCTGTGACTATATCTCAGCGCAAATCGATTTCTTTTTAGAGACCAACAGATCTGATCACATTTCCCCATCGCTTCTATGGGAAACATTAAAGGCCTTCATACGTGGATGTATCATCTCTTTCAGTGCAAGTTTATCTAAAGCCAGAAGGATGAGACAGCAACAACTTATGGAGTCTATCTTAGATGTAGATAGACAATATGCCTCTTCGCCAAATCCTATCCTGGCAACTAAACGTCTGCAGCTACAAACTGAATTTGCCCTCCTATCTACAAATAAAGCAGAATACCTTTTACGACGTACAAGAGCTACGTACTACGAGCACGGGGACAGGGCCAGTCGTCTTTTAGCCTCACAGCTTAAACATCAGCATGCCTCCAACTTTATTTCACAAATATTAGACTCCAACCAGGAACTGACTACAGACCCAGCGAGTATAAGCTCTGAGTTCTCCTCCTTTTATTTTAACCTTTACAAATCAGAACCTCCCCCTGATGCCTCGGCTATGGAATCTTTTTTTAATCATTTAGATATTCCAGGTATAGGCAGGGAAACAGCAGAACATTTAGATAGACCACTAAGTCTGTTAGAAATCACTTCTAGCATCACCGTGATGCAGAACAACAAAAGCCCCAGCCCAGACGGCTTCCCAGCTGAGTTTTTTAAGAAGTTTTCTAAACGGCTTGCCTTTGTTATTAGAGGTTTTCAACGACTCACTAGAACGAGGTGTTTTGCCACCAACTCTGAACAAGGCATTGATCTCTCTTATATTAAAGAAAGGCAAGGATCCCACCTTGTGTGGTAGCTATCGACCGATTAGCTTGCTTAACCATGACGTCAAGCTATTGGCAAAGACATTGGCACGCCGGCTGGAGACTAGCCTCCCTGACATCATATCAGATGACCAAACTGGTTTTATTCTGGGCCGTCAGCTATCATCCAGTGTGCGTAGACTTCTAAATGTGATTCTAACTCCCTCTGCCTCTCCAAATCCTGAGATGGTTGTTTCGCTCGATGCGGAGAAGGCATTCGATCGGGTGGAGTGGCAATATCTGTTTTCAGTCCTTCAAAAATTTGGTTTTGGCCCTAAGTTTGTCTCTTGGATTCGTCTCTTATACGCTGATCCAGTGGCAAGAGTTAAAACGAACTCAGAAATTTCACCGCCTTTTCCTCTTTCTCGTGGCACGCGCCAGGGCTGCCCTCTTTCACCCCTGCTTTTTGCACTCGCCATAGACTGTCCATAGCCCTGAAGAGGTCCACATTATTTTCAGGTATAATCAGAGGAGGCATTGAGCATAGAGTAGCACTATACGCTGATGATTTATTATTGTATGTCCGGGACCCAGTGAATTGTGTAGACGGAGTGGTGAACCTGCTAGAGACCTTCGGAGTGTTTTCTGGCTACAAACTAAATATTGCAAAAAGTACATGTTTTCCTGTTAACCAGTCAGCAAAGCTGATTTCCCCTGATACACTACCCTTCTGTCTATCTCTTAGTGGCTTTAAATATTTGGGTATAAACATCTCACACTCTCTCAGTTCACTACATAAGAACAACTTTGTGGAACTGACCGAAAAGATCAAATCGGATCTTCAGAGATGGAGTGTGCTGCCTCTGTCATTGGTAGGCCGCGTTGAAACAATTAAAATGAACGTGCTACCTCGGCTTTTATTTCTCTTTCAAACTCTCAAGCCCCCCAGGATTCAAATATCAATCCTTCAAAGACCCAAACGGGACGGGGGCTTGGCACTTCCTAATATGCAGTTTTACTACTGGGCTGCCAACCTCCAGAAGCTTAAAACTTGGTATCATTACCCTGACACCATATGGTGTTGCATAGAAGCTAGCTCCTGGACTTCATCTTTACCTGCACTGCTTTTTGCCCCACTCACATCGCAACCGTCTCAGTATACCAACAATCCGGTCGTTCTTTCTTCGCTTAAAATCTGGAAACAGTTCAGGCAACATTTTGGATTGAGATCTTCCTCCGTCCTGTCCCCTATCTGTAATAACCACCTTTTCTTACCTCCCTCATTAGACTCTGCTTTTAAATTGTGGAAGGAGAAGGGACTGGTCTCTTTTCATGATCTTTTTTTGAATAAAACGTTTGGTAGATGGGAAAGTATCGCTGCTAAATTTGGCCTGTCAATACAGGGTCGATTTAGATATTTCCAACTTCGCAATTTTGCTAAGGCTAACTTTACATCTTTTCCTGAACTGCCTGAGAAGACCCTCTTAGAAAATATAATGTCTCCACCGACTTCACAAAACAACGTTGGCTCAATTTACAATCTTCTGCTCTCTTCACAAATTTCTTCCCTCTCATGGCTGAAAGACACATGGGAAAAGGAGCTTGGGCTGGCGCTAGATGAGGACTGGTGGGAAGAGTCACTACTTAGAATTAGCTGCACCTGCACCTGTGCTCGTATGAGCCTGATTCAACTTAAAGTGCTATACAGGACCCATTATACTAAGGCCAGGCTGAAGAGATTTTTTCCTGACTCGGACGATAAATGTATCAGGTGCTCTTTTTCCCCCGCAGACCATATGCACACATTTTTCTCCTGCCCTAGGCTCGGCCCCTTCTGGTCGTCATTTTTCAGCACCCTTTCTAAAATTTTGGGCACTTCTCTGTCCCCATGCCCCTTAATAGCTATTTTTGGTGTGTCATCTGTGGGCAGGTTCAATAAACAACAAGCCGACCTCATTGCATTTGCTGCCCTCATAGCCAAGCGACGTATACTTCTGCATTGGAAGAGTCCTAACCCCCCCGGCACGACTTCCTGGTTGAAAGATTTAATGTCTTTTCTTCATTTAGAAAAAATCAAACACAGTCAGAGGATCAGTGAGGAGATTTCACAAAACTTGGGACCCCTTTCTCTCCTATGTTAACTCTCTAACCTTGGTAGACTCTTAAATCTAACTGCAACCTCTTTCCTTCTTTTTTCTTCTTTCTCTCTTTTATTTATTTATTTACTTATTTATTTATTTCATTTTATTTTATGAATGTTTCACTATCGCTTTCGTTTATGACAATCATTATTTTTACGGCTATAACTTTTACTGCTACTACTTTTACCGCTTCATTTTATTTCTGCTATTAATTTTTGTTATTATTATTATTACTACTTTCTTTCTATTTATTTCTATTTACCCTGTGCAGTGAGCATTGCTTACCTGGGTGGGTGGGTGGGCGGGGATGGGGGGGATATTTTGTGTTTTGCGTGTCGTTCGGGTCTTGTTTTGTTCAGTGTTCTTTTGTTAAGATGATGGGGAAATGTCTTAAAAAGAAAAATTGTCAGACCCCTCACTTGGATATATTTTTGTACACTGTTCATGTTATCTCTTGAAGTCTGTACAATAAATACATTTATTAAAAAAAAAAAAAGAAAGTGTCTCATGTATTAGATAAGTGCATTGTTACAATGTATACTAAAAGTGGATAGTGCAAGTTTTCTAGCTTGTGAACATATAAATTACTGGCTTTGGATTTCTTACAATTTACAGTGGAACAAAACTGAAATTTTCTGTCATTTATTTTATATAATTGACTGCATTTGCTGTCACAGTGTTTGCATTGCCTGCAGATGTTAGTGTAGTAGCTGTTAGAGTAAACCATGTTTTCTCTGCACAGACCAGATTATCAGTGGATATTACCAGACTTATCCACTGGACACACTGTGGGCACCCAGCTGTCCTTTAAGACTCTTCAGAAGTGCTGGTACAGTATGTACTAGCCATCTTTAGTACAATTAGTTATGATGAAGTCAGTAATCATTTACCCATTTTAATACTTATGATGTAATATTTATGCTGTCTTTGTGTCATTTTCATAGATTTCCTTTAGTAAAATTATATGTGGTCACAGGTATACAGGCTATTGTGTCTAAACTGGAAACAGTGTAAGGCTAGAAGTACACTACTGAGGAGAGCTCAAGCTCTTTAATTGCTCACAATGCATCTTCCTTTTTTGACATAGAGAAGAATCATCCTCTTCCACCCACAACATCAAAAAATACATTGTGTGTGAGCGATGCATTGTGGACCAGTTTGCTGTGTCCTGTCTGCACATAGACATGCGATGCGAGGACCCAAAAGCTGGGAACAATTCTGTCTGACTCTCCAAGTATTTATAATTTACTGAAATATGACAGTTTATTCGGGTATATGATACACTCCTGATCAAAAGTTTAAGACCAGTTGAAAAATTGCAGTAATTTACATTTTGCACCGCTGGATCTGAAGAAGGTTCTGAGTAGTGCTTCAAAATGCAAAAAGAAAAAATGGGAGTGAGACAAAAAAATCTGACTGAGCAATTTATTGCAAACAACCATTAAACTTAAATAGGCTGTTAATTAGTTGATCAAAAGTTTAAGACCACATCTAAAAAAAACAACAAAACCCCCTAAAATAGAAATAATTTTTTTAAAAAAAAAGGACTCGGTGATGAGTAGCTGCACCATTCTTGTTAATCACCTCACAAATTTGTTTGGGCATGCTTGATGCTAGTGTTTTCAGGAGGCTATTGCTCCAAGTGGTGAAGATAGCTTCATGGAGGGCATCCACTGCCTGGAACTGGTGTCCATTTTTGTAAACTTCCCTTGCCATCCAACCCCAAATGTTCTCAGTTGGATTTAGATCAGAGGAACACACAGGAAGGTTCAAAAGATTTATGTTATTTCTCTGGCCTTTGTCAGACAGGCATTGTGAACTGCAGCCTGGCCCTGCTGAAAAACCCAGTCATTACCACACAGATGATGGCCTTCAGTCCCTGCAACATCTTCACATAGAAAGCTGCCGTTTGACACCTCTGCACGGCCTTTAGTTCCATTGTTCCATTGAAGGAAAAAGCCCCCTAGATCATGATGGAGCCCCCTCCACTGTGCCGTGTAGAAAACATCTCAGACTTGTCATGCCAGTAACGTTGGAAGCCCTCAGGACCGTCAAGGTTAAATTTTTTCTCATCAGAGAATAAACCTTTCCTCCACCTTTCAGAGTCCCGTGTTTGGTGCTCTCGTGCAAACTTCAAACGGGCAATTTCTGTGCCGTTGAAGGTGACGAGGCCTTTGAAGGTGTTTTTACCTCTGCCAAGGAGGTTATGTTTTCAACAGGGTTTGTTTATTTGTTTATTTATTTGCTGGTTTGCAAAATAACTAAAAAATTATAGACAAAATTAGACGAAATTTTAAGGATTGGTCAGAAGGGGCATAACTTAAAACTGATTAACTTTTGGTGGTGATTGGATCTGATTCAAGGTCATCAAGGTCAAATGAAAGGTCACGCCATAGTAATAACTCAAAAAGTTATGGATGGATTTTGACAAAATTTTCAGAATTGGTCAGAAGTGGTCTAACTTGAAACTGTTTAATTTTTGGTGGTGATCAGATCGGATTCAAGGTCATCAAGGTCAAATGAAACATCATGCCATAGTAATAACTCAAAAAGTTATTGACAGATGTTGACAAAATTTTCAGGATTGGTCAGAAGTGGGCTAACTTAATACTGATTAATTTTTGGTGGTGATCGGATCAGATTCAAGGTCATCAAGGTCAAATGACAGGTCATGCCATCGTAATGTATGGGAGATTTCGCATATTTCTGAATGCTCCAGGGTGTACAATTTTCAGCCAATTGTCACCCAATTTGGTATATAAACTAACATAGGAATCTAGAAGTCACCGATTCAGTTTAGTCAAGATCAGTAAAAGGTCAAGGTCACCAAGGTCAAATATGCATTTTTAACCATAAATTCATGTAGGAAGGGGCTAGAGCAATGCAAACTGGTTTCAGAATATCCGGAAAAGAATTCTCAAATTGTATTTGCTGGTATTTGGCCTTTTTTAAAATTCAAATTCAAATGTGAAAAAATGTGGAGTAGAGAAAAAAAAATATGTAAATACAATGTTAAATGTGGGTTTCAAGGTGCGTCAAAATCCACACATTCACTCTTAGACGTTGTGGGCTTGCAGGGGTATACGCTCTCTCACACGCTCTCATGCTACCTTGGCCGGTGAAATTTTTTTGGGTCTACTACTTGACTTTTTTGTTCCATAATCTTCAGGGTCTTTTAAGAAGTTTAAAATAACTGTCTTATTGTGTCCAACCTCGGCAGCAGGGCAAAAAAAATCAAAAACAAAACCTTAAAAACATAAATAAGGCAAGATCCAGGATTGACATCAAGAGACTCTGAGCTGGAATGATGACCCTTATTCTGCCCCAGGAAGCACCAACTCACAAAACTGATAGGCCAGATACCTGTACTGACTAAAAACAATCGACACCATATAGAATTGCGGCAATTTGTAATCAGTGTGAATCTCACCTTTTTTAATGTTGGTATGAGGTTGGCCCTGTTTTAATTGTGACTTTTTTTTGGTGCATTGTTTACGTAAAAAATGCTTTAAGTTGTCTGCAGAAATGATTGTTTATGAAAAATAAAAAACGAAAAAAGATATAAGATTAAAAATATTAAAATGTTTTATATTTAGATTTGTCATGTGTTATTACAGTTTCACAATTATGCCTGCTGAAGCAAAACAAGATTTCATAACATTTTTTTTTATTTTTATTCAGACTAGGACGTTTAAAAAGCACTACATGCTGGTGTATTCTTCTCAGCTGCAAAGGACCATAGTCAGCTCTGTATATTTGGCACGATGGTCAACCATCATGAGAGGTCTTCATTGACCTCTTGCAGCTGTCTGGTGACCTACAGTGCGTGACAAATAAAATATCATTGTAATTTTTAAGTGCAACCAGTCACCTAATTAGACAAATTAGTTTTTGGTTTAACAATGAGATGCTACCTGTTGTAGCATAAATAGTGTAGAGCAGATTAGTCAATCATTAATTAATATCAAATGATGTATTTATGAACAGTATCTTTAAGGTATTGATCATAAACCAAAAATTGCCTTAAATAGTAGAAATTATCAGGGCGCCACCCAGTTTTGCTAAAACAGGGAAAACTTGTGAATTTGACATTAATTAATAGAGTCTCTTAATCTCAGGGTGCTACGGAGTTCTTGACCTAGTGTACAGTGATTCAATTACTTTATATACACACACAAATCAAATAACCAAGTTCTTTATAAATGAGATGTTTATTTGACAAACTATAACCACACTACTACTGTAACAGAAAATAACTAATAATAAATGTTTAGTTTGACGAACTAAATGACCAGGTTACTAACATGGGAAAACATGGGATTGACTCATCGTGACCAAAATGGAATGAATGATTACACAAAAGTTTAAGGATGAATGATGAATTGATTCAATGTGACCAGTTTAATTCAGTAGTGGTTATCTAGACCAAATTAAGAATTAGGCTGTTAACAAAATTTGGTTTAGGTTTGGTGTACCATTCAGCAGTTGAGAGTTTGAGAGGCATCAGAGAAGATTGTAAGTAATTTACTATTCAGAATTGGTTTAGCATTTTATTGAAATCTTACTAAATATTATTAAGTTTGCTGGATTAAGCCCTAAATTCAGGCCATTTAATTTAGCGTCTAATCATCAAACTCTTTAATATATAAGATGTATATGCAGTATATCACCGTTCCTGGATGGATGGGAGTGAGGAGTGGCTGCAGGTTCAGTCTGGATCTGCTGGATCTCTGCAGGCGACTTCGGATCCACCAGTGGCTCTTTCGGGCATCGGTTGACATCTGGACAGCTCTGGACATCTCTGGGGAGCTCTGGAAACCTTTGGTTGACATGGCTCCATCTCAGTCTCTCTCTGTCTGTCTCTCCTCTTCACAGTATAGTCTCTGTGCCCTTGCTTCAATTCTTCCCCCCCTCTTTGTTGGTGGGGGGACGTCGGCTGAATTCACACCAACGTGTCGACCGACAGTCTTTTCTTCTTTTAAGTTTCTTCATGAAGGCTGGAGTCATTTTCTGCAGCCTGTGTCTGAGCAGAGGAGCTGGCTCACATTTTCAGGGCAAAGGAGTAGAGAGAGGAGACAAGATGGTCTTGAGGCAGGATGCAGAGTTGGAAGGTTCTGGATAGGCTGTTCTTCATGCCATGAGGTGCTGGGTCCTGAGGAGGCCATTCAGAGGCAGCATTCAGAGTCTTTCAGTCATATCTGGAGCAGAATGAAGATTCTGGAGAGGTTGCTCTTCATGCCATGAGGCGCTGGGCCTGCGGTGGGACAGCATGTCTCTGTCTCTGGGTCCTCATTGTTTCCCTCCCCCTCCCAGCATGTGGGAGAGGGAGGGAACATAGATGCAGTGGAGAGGATGAAGACCAGAACTTGACTGGCTGAAGGACTGAAGAAGAGTAGCGTGCGCTCAGACCAGCGGGGGTCTTTATTATCTTTGCTGATGGTCCAGTGGGGGTGTGACCACTGGTCCATCCCCATCCACCAAGTTAACTGAGATGATATTCTTTTAACTTATTTAACATTAATACTGCTGTGTTTTACTTTATTAAAGTTTCTCTATATGGAAGCTCGCTCTCTCTGCTGCAGATCAATACCAAACACCTTATAATAGGAAACCACAGAACAAAACTTGACCAATTGAATCAAAATTAATCAACCAATTAAATAACACAGATGAACCATGGTATCAGAGCATGTAGGAAGGTGTACTACAACAGGCAGATCTATGTATGATTGTGTCTGTAGACTTAATCCAAAAACAATCCCACATGTCACATTTAGTCCTTATCAGAAGGAGGAAAAGGAAGAGGATCTATGTGGAGACTGATGTTTGACATTATAACAGTGATACTTATATGTCAGTAGCTGAGGGATGAAAGCATAGTTAACCATTAAAATCTTCATGTGATGTTCTGTTCCAGGCAGGGAGAAAGGAAGAGGCCACATTAAGCTTTGGATGTGTCTGGCAGGATTAAAGCAGGAATGTAGGCCATAAAACTCCTCCTCCTGGTGTATGTCCTGGAGTTCCTTGGGTCAGAGAGGAGGAACTGGTCTTATCTGTTTATTTTGCCAGTCATAAAACTTAACCCTTTAGCATCTGGGTGTCACATAGTGTCAGTTGGATTATGTTCATTATTTTATGCTCATTCATATGCTACAGCAAATATTCTCAGCTTCTGTGGGCATGGTTACACAGTTATATATATATATATATATATATATATATATATATATATATATATATATATACAGTATATATATATATATATCAACTAAAAACAAAATTAATAAAGTGTATGGTTTCTTCTAACCGTAGCAATTACCTTTACAGTGGGTAGGAGCTAGCATTAGCTACAAGCTAGCAACTATAGCAACACATAGGAGACAGTATTTTTAACTCACCATTCAGAAATGTCCTGCTGCAGCCTTAACCTGTCAGGAACCTCTCCATCTGGGTCAGACTGGTTCAAACTGGTAAGGTTGAACGACAGCATCACTACCAGCCACAGCATAACATCAGCATAAACATCAACGCATGGTAAGGCCACCACATCCTCTCCTGAGAGGGGTGTGGACAGAGCTCACCACTGCAACTTTTAACTGGTTGAAATTCAGGACCAGTGTTCAATGTGGAGTAATACCACACGAGCTTCACTTAAAACCTAAAGCATCAGTGACGTGTGGTCAGGGGAGGCAGAAAAAAAGAACGTAAAATAAAATTTTCCACTGATCTGTGTTAAAGATGCATTTTCAGTATGACTCTACATGTTTTTGACATTTTATAAGGTAAAACTCAGAATTTGAGGATTATGCTATCAAATACAGGGCAGAATTCACAGGTGAGGCAGTGGAGAGCTGTGCTTCATATGGCGATCCAATATAAATTGGGTCGCATGACGCATGCCAGTTTCTGCTCCTCAATATATCCACCAATATGAAATTTACAGAAATATTTGTTATACAACATGACTCTCTGCAGTCTGTATAATGTCTTTATGTGTGAGAGAATTGGTCCTGCTTGTACAATAAAGTGCAGAGAAAAGTCAGCAGGTGAGGCAGGCAGTACTCTGTCACACCCTAAGGGGGTGTATGTAGACTGACAGGCACATTCTAGCTGCATTGCTGGCTTCAACAGAAGCAATAGAGCTCTGGGAGTTGACGTCACACAATCCCGGCATGCAACAGTCAAAACCAAAACACGACCATTTTGGCAGTAAAGCTCTCTGTTTAAACTACTGCCAGGGATCTTGTCGCTTGCAGTTAAATGTCCATAAACGTTTCTCGGAGATATGGTGGATAGCTGCTGTGCTCAGGGATGCCAGCCGAGGACGAGCAAAGGGAAGATCGTTTTACAGGATTCCCAAAGATCCTGAGTGAAGACAGAAGTGGATAACTGCCATAAAATGAGCAAGAAGATCAGATACAGAATCCAAAGTTCCCTAACCTTTATATCTGATTTATTTTACATGCTTTTATCACAATTCCGAATGGTTGTACTTTCATTAAACACACATTAGACCAAGTTATTATGGCGTGGATTTTGCTTCCTGTTGCTCACATAGCAACAAGCAAACGTAATGTAAAAATGTTTGCAGTCATTTCAGTCTTCCTTCAGATAAAACTCAATACACCTTGTGTCTGCAAGTGTGCTGTTTGCATGTCTGTTCTTGTGATTGCAGCAAGGAACAGCATTGTGTGATTTCTAGTAATATGATTCATGAGAGAAGAGATTTTGAAACATCTACAACTACTAAACCTTTTCAAGATTGATGAAAAGTATACTGGGGACATGAAAAGGGTCAGTGATATTCATTTTTCAGTATTTATTTGTGCATATCGTCATATATTGTGATTTAAAACTCTGAAGGCGTAAATTGACTGCCGCAGCCACTCATTCTCACTCTATGTCATAATTTTTTGTGACATCGGCCTCAGTTTTGTAAATCCACACTGTCCACATCAGAAATTTAATTTCAGTCTTCAGCTCTGCATCATGTTAACATTTTAAAATTCATTAATTTGTGCATCTAATATCGTCAAAAACTCTGCTCAATACACTAATGCAGTCGAGGTATAAGGCTGGAGATTTTAAAAGCTTCACTCAAAATCAACTTTTCTTTGCATTGCACAGTGCAGGCAGTATATTGACTCCATCACATTATTCATTGATTCTCTAAGCAAGGTGCATAAAAACCTAAATAGAAAGGACTATACAATATTCAGAAATTTAAAGTGGTGATTCATTTTGTTTAGAGGGCAAATTCTCTTTTTTCTCGCCTCTTTGCCTATGCCAGTCTCTCTCTGTCTCATTACCCCACGCATCCTATCTGCATGAGAATTGCACATCAGTAGCTCACAGATGAAGTGTAGTAGCTTCCTGAGGCCCACAGCATAATCAAATAGTAATAGTAACAGAAAGTAATTTTTATGAAAGATTAACATACAGAAGTGAGAGGAGACAGTAAGAAGGTGAATAAGAAAAAAGGGATTCATGGAGACAGGAAATGTAAGTAAAGACAAAATACACCCAGATGAAGACAAAGATAAACTGAAAACAAGATGGTAGTGACTGTCTTTCCCTTCTGGGCCAAAAAAATGCGCTTTGAATCACAGACAGGTAAAGTTCATCACAACCTGGAACATTTTTTTTCTGTAAGATAGCAGGAAGATGACTTGTTCATCTAATGAAAAGATAAATGATTGAACAAGCAAAGCAATCAATGTAATTCTGTAATTGGAAATGAACTGAGAATGAAAAATAATTTGAAGAATGAAAACCAGTTGGCAGCAGGGTATAGCGGATTGCAGTGTAGGCCTGCAGATTAATTTCAGTGCAGGTTGTTCATTTTAATTAACAAGCCTGTGTTCGGTGAAGTACCTTTACTTTGATACATATATATGTATATATGTATACATATATATATATATATATATATGTATACATATATACATATATATGTATACATATATATGTATATATATATATATATATATATATATATATATATATATATATATATATATATATATATGGTTGACCTTGGGATAGTTGTTTGTGTAGTTATATCAGATACATCTACTTCTTTTTCAAGTTGTAATCCTTGAGATTTCAGTCCTGGTGACGCCTGTGAGATAAACCCAATAATGCCAACTTTCAAATAAACACATATATTGTGTTTCCTGTAATTGTTTGACAAAAAAAGTGATTTTAAGGTGAAGCAGCAGCAGCAGGAGGGAATGCCAGGTTTACATTAGCAATTACACTCTGACATGGTTTAAAGTGATTAAAGAGTGAACTGTAGCTTCCTACCTTCAAACTTCCAGTTGATTAAATCTGATAGCCACTAACAGTTAAAACTATTATATTGACAAAAAATTATTGCTATCACAGAAGAAATGCAGACCATGCATGGTATTAAGATTTGGCCTTAAAACTATTATATTGACAGAAGATTATTGCTATCGCAGAAGTAATGCAGACCATGAATGGTATGAATTTGGCCTGCAACACAGATCTTGATACTTTTTTTTTCCTTTAGTTCCTGTGGCCAAGTGGGGTAAAATGGGTTTAAAATTCAGAAAAGTCTGTTTAAATATGAGCTCTACTGCTTTGTTTAAACTAGATTTGCAGGAAATGAGAAAAGGGGAGGAATAGATTGAGAATATTAATAAAAAAAGAGTTACTGAGGAGAATTTTCTAAAAAGCATAAAGGAAAATGTGAGACATTGCAAAGTGAAGTGAATGTGAGGCAAAGAATGAATAAGAAAGAGAGATGAAGAAGAGAGAGAATGGAGGGAAGTAAATCCACTTCATTTTGGATCTGACAACGTTCTACACCCTGACACTGTTTTAAGATAATCACAGGGGAAGAGGAGGTGACAGATGGAAGCAGAGGTAGCGATTAGAGGGAAAGACAGAGTCTGTAGGCCTTACTTTAAGTGTAAGTAAGAGATGAGTCACGACAATTTGATGTGTCTATAAAGTGGGAGGGGTTGAATGTGGCTCTGACTCAAAGTTCACATGGACTCGACTATTATGTGAATCCAGAGAAATTTGAGTGGGTCTAGACTCTGACCTCATCTCCGACAAGCATAACGATGACCATCATTTCCAAGCTGCATTATTTTTCAGTGTTTCCTCTATATGCATTTTGCGCTGAAAAAGTCCCGCCACTGCTGATTTTTTTTTTTTGGAGGAGGTGGAGAGTGGGTGTCTTGTCTCTTCAGAAACTCACCCCTAATTTCCATTGGATATGGAATGATGCCGATGTCGCCCGTCATCCGTCAGTATGCACCACATCCACCTGCTGCGGCTCTGTCGGGCAGCTGGAAAAGCATGATTCCAGCTGTCGGACGTCAGCACTAGGTGCTGAATTCATGCACCGTGTGCCGCCATCGGACTAAAATAGAAGCTCTGTCGATTTGTTTTGGCAGGCGTCGGCATCCTGCATTTAGTGAAAATTGACTCATTAATTTGAATAGAAACCTATCAGGTCCAACAAAATGTTGGCTTCGTCCCAAATCCGGTGGTAACATTATATCATCTGCACTATGGACACTTCAGATGCAGGTCAATCACACACCTGGGGGGAGGGGGTACGCCACCTCCACCGCTACAGTTCCATCCTAGGGGAAACTGTTCTTTGATTGCCGTTTTTCACTTTGGATGATTAGAACAAGGGAGGGTGCTCACAATCAGTCTGTCTAATATTGCCCATCATTGTGAGAGAAGAATCACCTGAAGAAACCCTCCAATCAACATGTTGAGGCACAACACCTATCAATATAAGCACCACACCACAGAGCTGAACCTTCTGTGACTTCAGGGGTATGTCGACCTGCCTAAAGACCTGTCTGTCAATCAATCATTCTCAAAATATAACATCTTCCACCCATACTAGTGAAGTATTTAGTAGTATATCTGTCAGATTAATGGCTTGAATTGCACAGTATATCATATTAGCGCCCAGTGGAAAAACTTTAATTATCAAAATTGAGCACCATAAAAGGTTATTATTTTACTCAATTGAAAGTGTGTTTGTTAGCCTAATCATTCAAAAAAAAAAGCTCCTATCTTCATGTTCATGTTCATGTAGATGGGTTTTGGTATTGAGCATGTTACTTAACTTGTGGTTAGAGGTTGTCAAGCTTTGATGTGAACGTCATTATTATGAACTCCTATTAATTGGAGGCCTCTGTCCAGAGGAATGATCATGACAGAAGTGGCTGTCACAGAAGGCAAGTACTGGTACTGATGCAACGTTGGGACCAATTTCAGTGTTGAAACATTATAATGAGAGTAAATGGGGACATTTTAAATGGTTGAAAATACCATTTATGATATTTGGAAAAAATATAGGAGTTTTGGCACTGTTTACGATGGCGTATTAGGGCCACATTGAGAATTTTTTTACAGACTTTCAGAATAAAGTCATTACAAGAATAAAGTCATTTTTTACAGGAATGAAGTTGTTATTTATGAGAAAAAAGTACTTTTTTATGAAAATAAAGTCATTATGAGAAAAAAATCATTATTTACAAGAATAAAGTTGTACATTTACAAGATTAAAGTCATTATTTACGAAAAAAAGTCATAAATTTAAAAGATTAAAGTTAGTAGAAACTCTCCATGGCTCTCATTAACTCCTCTAAAAATGGTTAGAATATTAAAACTTTTTTCATAAATAATGACTTAAATCTCAGAAATAATGACTTTAATCTCATAAATTCATGACTTTAGTCTCGTAAATAATGACTTTAATCTCATAAATAATGACTTTAATCTCGTAAATTTATGACTTTATTCTCGTAAATAATGACTTTATTGTTGTAAATAATGAAGTCTGTAAAAAAAATCTAAATGTGCTCCTTACACTCCATCGTAGATGTTATATGCAAAGATATTATTAAGAAAATAAGAGACTAAAAACTGGACTACTTCCCCACTAGCCCTGTACCACCACTATTAATAGGAAAATGAATTAGCACAGCATAATCAGAACTCTTAACTCTGCGTCACAACAGATATAATAACACAGAAAATTTTAAAGATGATTTTACACTTCATGATACTGATAATATTGCATTTCATCCATACAAAACAATGTGATCCCTGAGAATCAGTGTACAGTCTCATGGAGCCGCTCTAAACCTGATACAGCCACCACATTGGCCAGCTGTGTGTGACTGTGGGAGATCTTTTGACAGCTACCGCTTTAGCCAGCTGTGGCAATTGCAAAACATCTAAGCAGCTGGAATTACAGACTAGCCAGTAATCACAGATAAACATTGTTGTGTGGAACTTGTGACAGTCACATACAGTATATCGTCTAATTAAGGAACATCTTCAGTATCTTTTTATTTTTTGCTCAGTGATTTATTTGGAATAAGAAGTTCATAAAATAACTGACAAGAATACACAAAACATCTTGTTAACCCATTCGAAAAGGAGTGGGAGAAGTCTAGATGACTCTGACCTGATGATGGAGGGCATACATAATAGACCTAAAAGAAGAAAGATGTCAGCTACAGAAAACAATGTGGAAACAGCCAACTGGGAGAAGAGAAGGGGAAAAGAAAGTGGGTAAAGAAATCATTGAGCTTCCAAATTTCACACTCCATAGAAGACAGATAACAGACACAGATACCATTATGCTAGACAATATTTATACTCACATTCAGCATAGGAGAATGGAATTTCCATGAATGGGCCAGACACAGGAATGCACCAGGTGCAACTGTAAATGTTATCAAGGAGTCAGCAGTCAGCACAATGATTCTGGATTTCCTGACAGTTTGCCGAAGGTTGAAAGTAACTACTGAGAAAACCATCTCTTAAACGCAGACAAGATTTAGGAAATGAGATTTAGAAAGAGGAAAGAACATAACACCCCTCTCTACATCAATGGGACTCAGATGGAGAAAGTGAGGACCTTCAAGCACCTCGGTAACCACATGAGTGAAGATCTCACCTGGACCCACAACATGCAGCAAATAACCAAGAAGGCTCAACAGACTCTTCTTTCTTAGGAAGCTGAGAAAATTTGAATTAGTCTCCAGCACTCCTCAGCAACTTCTACAGCTGCACAATGGAGAGCATCCTGACAAACTCCATCACAGTATGGTATGGGAGAGCACCATGAAGGACAGGAAGACTATACAGCCTGTCATTAAAAAGGCACAACTCATTTTGGAACTGCCCTCCCTCCACTGCAGGACACATACTCTACAACACCAGAATCCTAAGCAGGGCACACAACATTACCAAGGACCACTCACACCCATAGCACACACTATTCATGGTCCTACCGTCAGGCAGAAGCTTCAAAAGTGTGAAAGCAAGGACAAACTGACTAAAAACAGCTTCTACCCTCAGGCCACCAGGATACTGAATCACTGACTGATTATCTGTTTACCTATACTATAAGCACAAGGCTCATTTGAAGCATCGTTATACACTTATTTGTAATTTGGGTGACTCTGACTACTGTTAATGGTACTATCCATGCACTGCAGTGTAATGTCAGTAGCCTCTTTTGCTTGTGCCAGTATGCAAGTAAGAAAGAGAGAGAGAGAGTTATTTAGCATTTAAAGGTACAGACACAGAAACTGACTGTTCTCAGCAGAGAATACAATAAATAAAAGTCAATACAGTGACTTTTAACTGGCTAGAATTCAGGACCAGGGCTGAGTTTGGGGTAATTCTCTAATATTGTTGGATATCTGAGACCTACATAAAATTGCAGAAAAAGTGTACACTAGGAGACCTTTAAATCAAGGTTAAAAACTCTTCTTTTCACTCATGCTTATGGTTGAGATCTTTTAAAACATTTTAAAATATTTTTTAAAATCTTTTCTTGCACTGTGTTCTTTTAGGAATTCTAGTAAATGTGTTCTTGCAGATCGCATCTGTTAAATGCTTTTAAATGCTGTATTTTCTGTTCTTTCTTTTTAAAAGCTTTTAAATGGTTTCAGCTTGTTTTAAATGTTTTTAAATGCTCTATTTTTAATAATGTAAATCAAGGTAAATTGTGTATGAAATGTACAATATCAATAAAGCTGCCTTGCCTTCCCTTCCTGCTTTGATCTCCGTGGCGTCTTGATCACTAGGCCTTTTTTTTCTGCCTCCTGTTCGAAAATGGCATACCCAAAATAAATTAGGTATATCTTCACAACTACAGGGGAATGGCCAGGGAATCCAAACGTCACGTCTACATTTCTCTTTTCAAACACCAATGAGGTTCCAGAGGGGAGTAAACTCAGAGATTTTTTCCTGTGCTGAATCGGTTCTCCATTCTGAAAGAGCCCTTCCTCTCTCTGTAAACAAACACCACATCCGTGATTCATTTCAAACTGACACAGAGCATATGGTTAGGTTGGAGTGGTGATCGTAGCAGAAACAATAAAAAAGATGTGTGCTGTTTCTGTGGTAGTGTTAAAGCTAGTTAGCACCCTAAACAATTACTTACGGTTTGATTTATTGATCCGATTGATTCATATAGGTGATAATGATTGACATAGGCTTTTAGCTGAGAGTCTCCTTTTGGTGTGCCACATGTTCAGATTAGAGCTTTCTATCCTATGCTATTCTGTCCTAAATTAACCTAGCCATACACTACACCTACAGCCCCCCAGTACAGGGCGCTGCAGGGTTCCATGTCCCGGCTACAAATCACAGAAGCCCCGAAATTACTCACAGGCTGTGGGAAACCACGATCAGCAACACTCAATGGCATTCAAGCATCAGATTTTGAATGACAGCGAAAGCTGTCAATGGCACTCAAAGAATTAAATGCTTACAATCTGCCCCACCTGAGAAACATTATGGTGTTGCCAATTGCTCTCTGCCAGTATTTCACCAGCAGCAGTCAGTAGCGGATTATTCCATACTGGGCAGGATGGTAGAGACATTTATGAACATTTTTTTACGTATCACCTTTGCAATTTCACAAGAAAATTCAATTAACGTATTATCTAATTCAAAATCGTACTTTGGATGGTACCATAGTGACTTTATAGAAATACATTTGTTATACTCAACTATAGCCCTCTCCTCCACCCACTCCCAACTGCCTACTGCATATTGATCTTTATCTTTGTATGCCCATGACAGTGGAAATCTGGCATTATATGCTAAGTAATGAAGATGGACATCTGGAACACCCAGCTCTCCTTTATTTCTAGGCATAGCCAACTTTTTACGGTTAATTCTAAGCCCTTTATAAAGCCATAAAAAACTCGAAAACAATTTATTAATTTCCTTGAACCATTGTTGTGGAAACTTCAAAGGTATGGCTGACATAAGGAAGGAGAGACTGGGCAATAGGTTCATCTTCATTACCTCTGCTCTACCCCATTAACGATAAAGGCAGGACTGTCCATCTCTTTATGTCATCTTTAATTACTTTCAACATACTAGGGCCATTTAAATCGAATAGCTTACTGATTGGGTATCTGATATTTATTCCAAGATACCTTGGGGTTTTCACACAAACGGTGCCGGGCCAAGGTGTGCTGCAAATGTATGATGATTAAGAGAAATAGCCTCACTCTTATTGCAATTAATTTTATATCCTGATAATTGACCAAATTTTCTATAAGTTTTAACAGATGTGGTATTGAATACATTGGATTAGATGCTTTTTATAAAGTATCATCAGCATAAAGGCTAGCTTTGAAATCATATTCACTCACTTTTTATTTGCTTGTATGGCACAGGCCAATGGCTCCAATGCTAAAATAAAAATGGCTGGTGAGACTGGACAACCCTGTCTTGTAGATCTAAATAGCTGAAAGGGATGGGATATCACACTATTTGTTTTCACGCAAGCAGTTGGTTGATAATACATTGCCTTAATCCACTGCATCCAGCGATATTGCTACCGCTGGATGCTGAAGGGTTGAAGCCCTTGACATCACATGAAGGACTCTCCTCATATTATTGGAAGCCAGACGGCCTTGAATGAAGCCAACCTGGTCCAAATGTACCAATGTAGGAATTACCTTTCCCAAGCGTGTTGCAAGTATCTTGGCACATATTTTATAATCATTATTTAAAAGGCTTAATGGTTGGAAATTACTCATTTGCGTATGGTCTTTTCCTGGTTTTGGGATTATAGAGATTATAGCAGATCGCATAGTCATTGGCATCATCATAATTGACATCATAATTAAAGCAGAGTGAGTGGAGCTAGTGTGTACTGAAAACTTTTATAAAACTCTATACTGTAGCCAACTTCACCTGGGGTTTTTCCAGATGAGAGCGCTTTAATGGCAGACTGTACCTCTGTTTCCAGAACACATCTCCAATTCCTCTCTTTCTTTAGTCTTAAGCGTGAGCAAAGGTATATCCTTAAAGAAATTGTTCATATCCTCCTCATTAGCATAATGTTCAAATTTATACAAATTAGAGTAAAACTCTTTAAATGCTGAATTAATTTGTGTCTGATCACAAACCACTGACCCATCACAATTATATACTGCTGGAATAGAATGTTTATTTTCTATTTGTTTAAGTCGAAATCCAAGCATTTTCCCAGACTTGTCTCCAGCTTCAAAATGCTTCTTGCTAATTGAAACAAAGCAAATGATATTTCTCCGTGCAAAATAGCTTGCAGATCGGCTCTCATCAGTAATAGTGAGTCCCTCAATCTTTCATTTTTCGGGTCTTGCATATGTTGAATTATAAATTCTTAAGTTCAGTCATTAGAGTCCTTTTTTATCTAGCCTTTTTTTATTTTTTGTAGTTGAGTAGTTTATAATCCACCCTCTGCACATGGCTTTAAAGGCTTCCCACACTATTTAGATTGAGCGGCCAGAGTTTATATTTGTGTCAAAAAATTCAGTAATTTTTCTATGAATTTCTGTAATAAATTCTTCATCTTTCAAAAGTGAATTATTGAATCTCCATTGTTTAGTTTTATGCGAGTTTACCAAGGGGCTAACAGTAACTGATATAGGTGCATGATCAGATATAATAATACTACGGATCTCTGAGTCTAACACATTCTCCACAAAATTTTTAGAGATGAGCAAATGATCTATTCGTGAATATGAATTATGCACCTTGGAGTAAAATGTATACTCACGAGAGCAAGGGTTAAATAATCGCCAAGTATCAGTCAATGCCAATGTATCTTTAAATTCATTAAGGGCTGCAGAGAGAGCTCCATCTGATGGGAGAGGGTGGCTTGAACAATCAACAGCGAGGTCACTAACAATATTAAAGTCTCCTCCAACCACAGTGGGACTTCCAGCAAATTTGGATAAGAGTAAATTCAAAGATGATATAAACATGGCTTGTCCAGAGTTGGGTGTGTAAATATTAATAAGAATACATTTTTGATTCTGTAAGAACCTTGAAATTATATCTCCCATCTTTGTCAGCTATTTGCTCTATTAATCTGAATGATGTTGTTTTTGATATCAAAATGCTGACACCCCTAGCTGCTCCATTCCCTGGAGCTGAACATAACTGACCAACCCATCTCTGCTTTAATTTAGGAATTTCAGCTTCTTTAAGATGCACCTCTTGAAGCATTGCCACATCACATGCTAATGATTTTAAATGTAAGATGATCTTATAACGTTTAACTTTGTTTGAAACTCCATTAATATTCCAAGATATTAATTTTATTGTGTTAGGGCCCATATATGTAAAAAAAAAAACATATTCACTACTGTTGCAACTTCACCTGATAATTCAACATTTGTATTCTGTACCAAATAAGGAGTTACACATAACAAAGACAAATAACACAAAAAATGCCACAAGGCAAATAAATATCTAACAAAAAAGAGAGAGATGCCATATTTGTCCCTTTATCTATGAACAAAAGTGAGAAGAGGTGCAGTTATCTGCAATACTCAGACCTTTACTCAGACCTTTTTTTTTCTCCTTTCCTCCTATAGACCAGGGGATTATTCAGTTCTGAACTTTGCTAAGGCTCTGAAAGTGACATCATAACTAAACCACTGAGGCGCCTTGGCCATTCATATTAGGCTACATTAATTATGCCTGGAGCTTAAAAAAAATACATAAATAATCGAGCGGCCAATATATAACATAAAAAACAAATCTTAACTACACCACTCTGATCTGTCAGCAGTTTGACTGTTCCACTTCTAAATTTCTAAATTGTCCAAAAATAATCGGGGGCCTATTATGATAACAAAAGTCAGTAACTCACATCCGTCTGCCAGTGCGCTTCTGCAGTATCTCGAGGTTATCCAAAAATATTATTAGGTGCCGTTTTAGTTCTGTGGTCGCTTCCTCTGGGCTTTTAAATATGTATTTATTGCCATCAATAGTAACAATAAGCCTCGCTGGATGCAGGATGCAATCTATTCCGCTGAGTTTTTCCCCGATGTCCGCATATTCCACTCGTTTGCGCTGGAGCTCCACAGGTAGATCCTGTTTGATGTAGAACGGCTGTCCTTTCCACGCCAACTTCTTCCTCCCTGCCGCTCTTAGAATGTTTTGCCGAACATCCCACCGGAGGAGTTGTTTAAAATAGGGTCGCGGTGGTTCTGAAGAGTCGGGTCGGAGACTGCGATGTTGTCTCTCTACTTCTGGTACCGGATCCGTGGGCTTCAAGTCCAGGACGTAGCGGAGAATCTCCGTCATCTGCTCTTTGTGTCCAGTCATCTCCAGCAGGCCTTCCTCTAAGCCCAACAGGACCAGATTATTACTTTTATTGTAGGTTTCCATGCTTGTCATCTTGTTTTTTAAATAATCCACATCCTTGGTGAGTTCTTTGATAACTTTCTCATCAGTATTGCATTGATCCTCCAATTCTCCTATCCGTGTCTCTGCATTGTTCATCCTGTTCAGCACAGCTTTGGTGTCTTTTTTCAGCGCTTTAATAGAGTCACTGATTTTGTCAAATCTGGACTCAAATGATGTTTTGATGCTGCTTTGATGATTTGTTTGATGGCCGCCGCTCGATCTCACGTTTTCTTCGTCTTGTCTCTCGATGGGTCGTTTCTCCTGGCATCCAGCAGCAGTGTATCTCGCTGGGATATTTAACTGAAGTTGGCACCGTTTACAGTGTTTGTTTAATTAAGCATTGGTAGAATTTAGACAAACTACAATGGGAAGGTGACATTGCCTCCTCCCTTACTTCAGAGCAATGGGACTCAATATTGAAACACAATATTGAACACACGTTCAACATCTATGTCCAACTGTGTCAGATACAAAATTATTCAAATGAAAATTATACACATATATCACACCACATAAGCTAAAAAAATAGATCCAAATGCTTCTGAATTGTGCTGGCAAGGCTGTGGCAAGCGTGGTACACTACATTGTGGTCCTGTCCAGCGGTCAAACATTTCTGGACTGAAGTGATTGATCATCCATCCATCCATCATCTACCGCTTATCCTCATAGGGTCGCGGGTACAGCTGTCTTAGGGCGGAAGGCAGGGTACACCCTGGACAATTCGCCACCTCATCGCAGGGCACATAGAGACAGACAACCATTCACACTCATATTCACACCTACGGTCAATTTAAATTAGCCAGTTAACCTAATCCCCATGCATATTTTTGGATGGTGGGAGGAAGCCGGAGTACCCGGAGTGAACCCACGCAGACACGGGGAGAACATGCAAACTCCACACAGAAAGGCCCCGGGCCCAGGATTCGAACCCAGTACCTTCTTGCTGTGAGGCGACAGTGCTAACCACTACACCACCGTGCCGCCCTATGATTGATCATTTAAAGATAATATTGAAAGTCCATGTCCCACAATGTCCTGCTCTGTGTATATTGGGAAATAAATTAGAAAATACACACAGTCGGAATATACTAGCCTTTCTCTCTGTAAAGAGGACAATACTTACGAACTGGAAAACCCGTAAACCAGACTGTTATAATATACAGAACTGGTTAAAGGACATTCTGGATCTGCTTTCAATGGAAAGTGCAGCCTCTTCCCTTAAGGACTATGACACTGGACTAGGTCCTCCATGGACTTTTATTAGACGATATATGAATGATAGAATAATGGTCTGACTGTCCCAACATCCTTGTATTCATTTTCAAATACTTTGAATGAGAATTACATTTATTTATTTATTGTTTACATATTTATTTATTTATTTATTTATTTTGTAAAAAAAAATATGCTGAATGGGACGGAATAATATGCTGATTGGGATGTATTAAGCTGAAAGGGAGATGTTTATTTGTAACATATCTGTATTTTTTTTCATTTTGACACAATTGATGTATTGGACCTATATAAAATTTGAGTATGCAAAAGGTTGATTTTTTTACAGAGAAAACCACAGACATGTCTAACAACTTGGTTATATAATTTAGAACGGACATAATGTCCATTTCAAAAGCGTATGGTCAAATTTAGCAAAAAAAAAAAAAAATCTGTCTCCCCTAAAAATCTGGACATTAAGATCCTGAAAGGATTGGCCTGTGTCTTTCAGGTGTAGGCGAACTGCTGGGTCTTGTCCTGAGGTGTTGGCTCTCCTGTGTTGAGGCATCCACTTGTGGAGGGGTTGTTTGGTCTCCCCAATGTACAAGTCACTGGATTCTTCCCTCAATATCCTATGTGGTAGCATATACATATTTGCTGGTATCATAGAAAACAACTTATTTTTCTAATTAACTATCAGTAGGACTGTGGCTACATATAATCACCAACAACAACCAGACATGCATGATGGTAATAACTGCACAATAATTAAAAATTAAAACAATAACTCTGACTGATATATGTTATCTTTATTTTGGTCAGTGAAAATTCATTCTTTTCATTGTTATTGCCTCTGTAATATACTCCACCGTTGAAGCATCTTCACATGCTGGATTGATGCTTTCCATCCATTTGTGAAACACAGCATGTGGGCTGTGAAGGTCTGTATGTCTGAGGCTGGATTTGACCTTGACTGCTTTCAGTTTGTTAGGCTCAAAATCCAGCAATAATAATGCCGACTAGGAGCAACACAAACCCATTCCCCTTGTCAAATTGGACATGATTTTATTTCGAGCTTTCCACAAAGAGAAAGAACTCAAAAGGCCAACCATGTTCACAATAAAGAAAAGGTATTTCCATGCATATCCTGACACATTCTATGAAACCTTTTCCACTGCATGGATTAAATAGAAAATGTAGTTATTTTACCTGAGGCTATGCATGATAGGAAAGTCTCTTGTTGTGCAATGTCAGAATTTTTCCACCAGCAATCTGCCACAGTGTCTCATTAGACACACACCATATCCTGTAGAAATAACCTAGTATAGCATACTTGCTACTTGGACACATTTGCTTTTTGTTTAGCTCAAAGCCTTGAGCGTGATGACAACATATTACTCTCCAGCTAAATTTGAAAAGATGAGGTAAACTATTGTCACTATTAAGCATATATGCAGCAAAAAACTGACAAAGTGTGCAAAAAACAACACTTTGTGAGGTCACACTTCTACACAAAAAACACCAAAGATTGACTTCATACTAGAAAATTTTAAGCTCATGTTAGAATTTAATCAACAAAAAGCACAGACTGTGACTGAACTACTGTTGCTCCTCCTATACGGTGAGCGTATTGCATCATTTCCGCTCTCAGCCGCTACTCTGCTGTTTTCTACAGCACTCTGAGCTGCTTTGCCACAAAAATAGTTTTGTTACTGTCTTAATCCACAGTGGTTAACGTCCCGCTGTACATTTGTAGTGTACTAACCCTATCAAGCACTCTAAAACTTCCCTAGACTTTCCCTGTCACTCGTTGGTGTTTTCCAGCGGCTTTTTTCGGCTAACAACTAGCTTCCATAGCCTAGTTTAGCAGCTATCTTAGCGTATAGCCATGGCTTCTCCTCTTCCTTCTCCTGCTTTCTCTTGCTCAGTGTGTCTCATGCTCAGTTATTCCTCTGCCTCATTTAGTGATAATGGTACGTGTAATAAGTGTAGCATGTTCGCGGTTTTGGAGGCGAGGCTTAGCGAGTTAGAAGCCCGGCTCCGCACCATCCAAAGTCCTAGTTATGCCTCCGTAGCTAGCCAGCCCCTAGCCGGTGCGAGCCGACCTAGCGTAGCTCCTGCTAGCCGTCCCCCGGCAACTCCCGAGCAGCCGGGAGAGTGGGTGACTGTCCGAAGGAAGCGTAGCTTTAAACAGCCCACGGCTCACCACCGACCCCTTCACGTTTCTAACAAGTTTTCCCCACTCAGCGACACACCCGCTGAGAAGCCAACCCTGGTTATTGGCAGCTCTATTCTTCGAAACGTGAAATTAGCGACACCGGCAACCATAGTCAAATGCATTCCGGGGGCCAGAGCGGGCGACGTTGAATCCTATTTGAAACTGCTGGCTAAGGATAAGCGTAAATATGGGACTATTGTTATTCACGCTGGCGGTAATGACACCCGGTTACGCCAATCGCAGGTCACAAAAATTGTGGCGTGGAATCGGTGTGTGCTTACGCTAAAACAATGTCGGACTCCGCAGTTTTCTCTGGTCCCCTCCCTAGCTTGGCCTCTGATGACATGTTTAGTCGCATGTCATCCTTCCACCGCTGGCTGTCGAGGTGGTGTCCAGTTAATGATGTGGGCTTCATCGATAATTGGAGCAGTTTCTGGGGAAAACCTGGTCTGATGAGGAGAGACTGCATCCATCCTACTTTGGAAGGAGCAGCTCTCATTTCTAGAAACATGGCCAAGTTTATTAGTCGACCTAACCCATGACAACCCAGGGTTGAGACCAGGAGACAGAGTTGTAGTTTAACACACTTCTCTGTGCTTCCATTAGAGCAGTCACCCACCCAGAACCCCATAGAAACGGTGTCTGTCCCATGACCACTGAAATCAGTTCAATCCATAGTAAACAAAAGGGGAGTTGAACAAAATAACTTAATAAAAATTAAATCCACTGCTGAAATAGTTAATCAGGACAGGAGAATTAAATGTGGACTTTTAAATATCAGGTCATTATCATCTAAAGCTCTACTAGTAAATGAATTAATATCTGATAACCAGGTTGATTTATTTTGTCTTACTGAAACCTGGTTGTGTCAAGATGATTATGTCAGCCTGAATGAATCCACTCCTAGTCATATTAATACTCATATTCCTAGAGATACAGGTCGTGGAGGAGGAGTTGCAGCCATTTTTGATTCTAGTCTATCGATCAAACCTAAACCTAAATTAAACTATACGTCTTTTGAAAGCCTGGTTCTTTGTCTTTCTCATCTTAAATGGAAAACAGAGAAACCAGTTTTATTTGTTATAGTGTACCGTGCTCCAGGTCCATATTCTGAATTTCTATCTGAGTTCTCTGAGTTTTTATCAACTTTAGTCCTGAGAACTGATAAAGTAATTATTGTAGGTGACTTTAATATTCATGTGGACATTGACGGTGACAGCCTTGGTACTGCTTGTATCTCGCTGTTAGATTCAATTGGCTTCTGTCAGAATGTTCAGGAACCAACTCACTGTTTTAACCATACCCTCGACCTGGTCCTGACCTACGGCATTGAAGTAGAACATTTATCAGTCCACCAACAGAATTCCTTCCTATCAGACCATTACTTGTTAACCTTTGAATTTTTTCTTGTGGACTACACTCCATCAGGTAAATCCATGTACACTAGATGTTTATCTGAAAGTGCTGTAGCCAAGTTTAAGGATATAATTCCATTAGCTTTTAAGTCAATACCTAATATCAATATACTTGAGGGCTCAGACTTCAGTCCTACTCAAATTGATAATTTGGTAGATTGTGCTGCAGACTCTCTGCGAGCATCTCTAGACTCTGTTGCTCCTCTAAAAAAGAAGATAGTAAAGCATAGAAAGCTGGCTCCATGGTATAACCCTCACACCCGCAGTTTAAAGCAAGCAGCAAGAAGATTTGAAAGGAAGTGGCGTCTAACCCGTCTGCAAGAGTCTCGCCTGGACTGGCATGATAGTTTGAAAGCTTATAGGAAGGCTCTCCGTAAGGCCAGAGCAGCTTATTATTCATCATTAATAGAGGAAAATAAAAACAACCCCAGGTTTCTTTTCAGCACTGTAGCCAGGCTGACAGAGAGCCACAGCTCTATTGAACCATCTGTTCCCATAACCCTCAGTAGTAGTGACTTCATGAGCTTCTTTAATGAGAAGATTATAACTATTAGGGAGAAAATCAGTCACACTGTGCCTTTGACTGAAACTGCTTTGTCTTTAAACACAGGAAGCATAGGACTCATTGAAGAACTTGATGTATACTTGGACTGCTTTTCTCCCATAGACCTCCACAAACTGACTTCATTGATTTCCTCATCTAAGCCTTCTACTTGTCTCTTAGATCCCATCCCAACTTCACTGCTTAAAGAAGCTTTACCGTTACTGAGCACCTCTTTACTGAACATGATCAACTTATCTTTGCTGTCAGGCTATGTACCTCAGTCATTTAAAGTAGCCGTAATCAAACCTCTTCTGAAGAAGCCCGGTCTTGATCCAGAGGTTTCAGCCAACTATAGACCAATATCCAACCTTCCTTTTCTCTCTAAGATCCTTGAGAAAGCAGTGTGCAGTCAGCTGTGTGACTTCCTCCAGAACAATAATCTATTTGAGGACTTTCAGTCAGGATTTAGAAAATATCATAGCACCGAGACCGCTCTGGTGAAAATTACTAATGACCTGCTAATTGCGTCAGACCATGGACTCGTCTCAGTACTTGTCTTGTTAGATCTTAGCGCTGCTTTTGATACTATTGACCATCATATCCTGTTGCAGAGATTAGAACATTTAACTGGCATCAGAGGAACTGCTTTAAGCTGGTTCAAATCCTACTTATCGGATCGATCACAGTTTGTTCACATTAATGATGAGTCCTCCATGCAGTCCATAGTCAGTTATGGAGTTCCTCAAGGTTCTGTGCTTGGGCCTATTCTATTTACTTTATATATGCTTCCTTTAGGCAATGTTATCAGGAAACACTCCATAAACTTTCACTGTTATGCAGATGATACTCAGCTATATTTGTCATTTAAGTCAGACGAATCCAGCCAGTTAGCTAAACTCCAAACATGTCTTCAGGATATAAAAACTTGGATGGCGCACAATTTCTTGTTGTTAAATTCAGATAAAACTGAGGTTATTCTAATTGGCCCTGAAAATCTCAGAAATAACCTATCTAATGACTTATTTACTCTAGGTGGCTTTGTACCAGCCTCGAACACCACTGTAAGGAATCTAGGGGTAAATTTTGACCAAGATATGTCCTTCAACGTCCACATGAAACAAACAGCTAGAACAGCTTTTTTTCATCTGCGTAACATTGCAAAAATAAGGCATATTCTCTCCCAAAACGATGCAGAAAAATTAGTCCATGCATTTGTAACTTCCAGGCTGGACTATTGTAACTCGTTATTATCAGGCTGCCCTAATAAGTCTATCAGGACTCTCCAGCTGGTCCAGAACGCTGCAGCACGTGTTCTGACCAGAACCAGGAAGAGAGACCATATTTCTCCGGTGTTAGCCTCTCTGCACTGGCTCCCTGTAAAATCTAGAATAGAATTTAAAATCCTCCTCCTCACCTACAAGGCACTTAATGGTCAGGCACCATCTTATCTTAAAGAGCTAATAGTGCCTTATAATCCTGCTAGAACTCTACGCTCTCAGAATGCAGGACTACTAGCGGTTCCTAGGGTTTATAAAAGTAGAATGGGAGCTAGAGCTTTCAGTTATCAAGCTCCTCTTCTGTGGAACCAACTCCCTCTTTCAGTCCGGGAGGACTTTATTCAAGAGTAGGCTTAAGACTTTCCTTTTTGATAGTGCTTATAGTTAGGACTGATCCAAGGTTGACTCAGGCTGCCTTGGATCAATCCTCAGTTATGCTGCTATAGGTCTAGACTGCCGGGGGACTTCCTCTGACACACTGAGCTTCTCTTCTTCTTCATTTGGATGCCTCCATTAAGTCATTTTACTAACTCATCTTCTTCCCCGGAGCCCCTGTGCTCCCAGCTCCCAGGTGTCCGTGAGCTGAGGCTACTTGTTGAGAAGGAGGTGGTGTCATCCAGGCTTCGTCTGTCCTGATGGTGGTGAGATGGAGAAGAGGCGATGCTGCTCAGGTTGTATCTTTTAGGGTAGTGGAGAAGAGGATGTGTTTCCTCTTCCTCCCTTTAACACATGCTGCAGATCAGTTTTGTGCCTCGTAGTCCCTGTGCGTTCTCATCTCACAGGTATCCATGGATCCAGTCTACCTGGTGGAGTAGTGGTTGTGCAGACCAGTCAGGCTTCATCTTCTGGTTCTGAGTGACGTGGTGGTGATGAGGTCATCCTGCGGAGGTTTCTCCTGTTTGGTGTGGTGGAGTGGAAGATGTGCTGCCCAGGCTTCTTCTGGTTGGCGTGTTGGAGAGGACGACATGCTTCTCATCCTTTGCTGATAGCTTGATGATGCTCTTCATCCCCTTGGACACTCTCATATAATTCTATATATACACACTGTATATTAGCTGTTGTTATATTGATTTGGACATTTCCATACAATTTTGTATGTTAGTGTTAATGTGTTTTCATTGTTGTTATTCTGTACACATGGCATCTATTGCATGTCTGTCCATCCTGGAAGAGGGATCCCTCCTCTATTGCTCTTCCTGAGGTTTCTTCCGTTTCTTTTTCCCTGTTAAAAGGTTTTTTTTTGGGGAGTTTTTCCTTAGTCGATGCGAGGGTCATTTGTAAAGGACAGAGGGTGTCATATCCTGTACAGCCCAATGAGGCAAATTCATAATTTGTGATATTGGGCTATACAAATAAAGTTGACTTGACTTGACTTGACTGTCTCTGACTATGCCCTCCAAAGTGTAATCAAACCTACAGTAGCCAATCCTGTTAATGAGATTAGTCAAGTTCTCATCACCCAGCTGCTGTGATGGTCCCCAGATAAATCCAGAAAAACGCATTAACCAGCCCTGAAGCATCCAGTGCTTTTTCATTTGTTTTCCATTGAAGCACTATTTCACTGCAGTGTAATACTGACACAGCATGATATCATTGATTTCTCAGATCTTTGGACTCAAACGCAATTTTCCACTGATGACATTAGCCCAGTTTTCATTGTTAATTTAACTTCTTTCTTTTTCTACATTGAGGTAAATGCATTACTTCAAACTTTCTTTTACTCTGAGAGGATCTGCTGAGCATGCATATTCTGTGGCAGCAGAGCCTCACACATTCATACTGCTGTGAACAGTCACCTGTTGAGGCACAGAATACAACTGCTGTCCTCTTACTATTATTAACAGTAAAGGCCAATTTATAGTACTCCGTAAAGTGCCGTACGTGGAGACGGAGAGCCCTCTGCGTCGCCGGAGAGCCTGACGCAGAGCCTCTCTGTCGTCTCCGGGTGTAGGAATTTTTTTTTTACTGTCCGTCAATCCATCAAGGGAAGACAGAGACGACAAGGGCTGTGATTGGTCCTCTAGTTGCACCCCTGCCGTGAAATGCAGCCCCTCTCCCTACACAGAAACAGACAGACAGGTCATCTCTGCAGCAGTGCAGGCAGGACAGGAACTAAAGTATTGATTAGCCTTGTGAAAGGCAAGTCAAACACATTCAACCTGCTAAAAAAATCCATTTAATTCATTTAGTAATTATGGCTGGGGTATATTTCCACAGAACATACCGAAAGTTGTTGGTTTGCGTTCGCTATTATCCGATTTTGTGTTGAAAAGAAAGAGGAAGAGGAGATTTAAAGACTGAAAGCAATCAATGTTGTTCTCTTCTATTTCCCCACAAATAATTAAATCATAAAATAGTATTTTCCCCTGCTTTTATCTGCGATATTAAGGCGAATTGCTTCACTTTCCCAGGGGGTGCATTTCAGCGCAGGGCTGCACAACACGCATCATGACGGAGAAGTGCGAGGGCTCGAGGGGTCTCCGTAGCTACGGAGTCAGATGACGTATTACGTAGTTGGAGAAGAATATTCCAGTCTGAAGAGTACAAAAGTCTTGTCCTGTCTTTAAATGATTCAACGTGATTGGTTGAATCCAATCAACCAATCAAAAAGAACCCAAGCACACCAGACCTTCATGTGAAGTGTAACCTGATCTCTGACAACATGCCAAATTTTCAATCACAGACCAAAGTGCTGATCATCAAGAGCCTGAAGACCAAATCTGCTGCTGAGGTGGCAGACATCTTTCACATAACTAAACGTCAAGTGGAGACGATAAGAAAAAAATTTGAAGAAACTGGTGACTTTCATGACGATTCCAGGGCAGGCAGACCCCGTAAGACGACTGTTCAAGAGGATCATTTGTTGCTTCGACAGTCCAGGGCCAGCCCATTTTCAACTGCAGTAGAGCTACATGCGAAGTGGTCACCAGAAACCCCTGTATCTACAAGCACTTTGTCAAATTCTCTCACGCAGTGGTCTCCATGGTCAAATTAATGCTCAAAAACCAGCATTAAACAGAAGACAACAAAAAATTTGCAAAGGCCCACAGCTTGCAGAAAGAGTGGACAGTGGAAAAGTGGCATAAGGTTGATTTTCCTGATGAATCACACATTGAACTGCATCCTAATCGATGCAAATGCTGCAAAAGACCTGCTGGAACCTGCATGGACCCAAGATTCACCCAGAAAACAGTCAAGTTTGGTGTTATATCCAGTACGGGGGTGTGTGCAAGAGATCTGCAGAGTGAATGGTAACATCAACAGTCTGAAGTATCAAGATATTCTTGCCTTTTTCATTCCAAACCACAAGAGAGAGGAAATTCTGCAGCAGGATGGCACTCCTTCCCATACGTCAGCCTTCACATTAGTGTTGTGTCGTTCGCCGTTCGAAAGAACGAATCTTTTCAGTGAACGAACTGAACTGAATCACTTCCTGAACTGATTCGTTCCTTTCTCAGTTCACTTGAGCTCAGTCTCAGCGTGGTGGCCGGGAGTTGAACTGCCTCGTTCGTTAGTTCATGACTCGTGAATCTTCGATGAACGACCCAGCCAGTGAGGGGAGGGGCGACTCACTGACTGAACGAATGATTCTAGCAGGTAGCTGCAGCGTTTCGTTCACTGAACGAACGAGGAAGCTGCAGCGATTCGTTCACTGAACACGGAGCGAGTTCGTGGGGGGTGTGGGGGGGAGGCAGGGAGGCGGGGTGGGCGAGTAAGGGCTTCTTCGGACAAGGAAGCCAGCGTCCTCTTCTGAGGAAGCCAGTAGAGTCACTCAGTCAGTCCCGTGAGGAGGAACTAGAAGTGGGGCATAAGCTCTCATGGCGCTGACATGTTTCTCTGAGCTAACAGCAAATGCTAAGTGAAGCCACATTCAAACAAAGGCGCACACATCACAGTGCTCATATTAACAGACTGAAGAGCAGATGAGAGGAGAGGAGCGAGTGAGATTAACCGGTGCACGCAGGGTGCATTTACATTGATATTTCATTCTTAATATATTATTAATTAGGGGGGAGATCTCGGTGATTCAGTGAACGAATCTTTTGAATGGATCTTTTTAATGAATGTTTCGTACAGATTCAGTTCAGTCAAGAGAACTGTTTTGCCCATCACTACTCCACATTGAAGTTCCTGAAAGCAAAGAAGGTCAAGGTGCTCCAGGATTGGCCAGCCCAGTCACCAGACATGAACGTTATTGAGCATGTCTGGGGTGAGATGAAGAAGGAGGCTTGGAAGATGAAACTGAAGAATCTTGATGAACTCTGGGAGTCCTGCAAGACTGCTTTCTTTGCCATTCCAGATGATTTCATCACTAAGTTATTTGAGTCATTGCTGCGATGTATGGATGCAGTCCTCCAGGCTCATGGGAGTCATACATAATATCTTTTTTATTTTTTTTGCAAGGCACCATGACTTTAAGTTCTGATGTTACTGTAACATGTTTGTGTATTCAAAATGAAAGAAAAGACTTTTGGCTTTGCCTTTCATATAAGCCATGTCTGATTCCAATTGATCAACTACAAGTTAAGTTGTTACTTGTTGTTCCTACAACTTGGATAAGTGACAAGACTCTTGTCGGGGACTGTATAGCAGACACACCCCTTTTATGTAGTACTGCCCATAGTTGTTTACACTGCTCTGTTGACTTGATTTTATTCAACAATAGCTGCATATCTTGTTTCAAAGCAGCAAACTGTCGCCAATTTGTGCACATTTTATGCCAGAGGAAAAGGAGCGATCTGCGGGGTTGCAGTGATTGTGGGGTAGCGGGGTTGTAGCGTGGGAAGCGGGATTGTGGCAGGGGTAGCAGGAATTGTGAGCATAGCAGCATACATGCAATGTGTACAGCCTATACAGATATTCCTTGAATCGTGCCTCCTCCTTAAGTCATGCACGCCCCAACCCCACCACCACCAACACATATGCTCTATTTCTTATGTCTTATTATCTGTTAACTGTTAACTGTTCCAGCAGTTTTGTGGGGAGACAAACATTTCCTGAGACAGTGCCGTGTATATGGAAAATGTGTATATGTGGCAAGGGAAGCGGGATTGCGGCAGGGGTAGCGGGGTTGTGTTGAATTTATTGTGTTATTATTGTGTTACTTGCACCTTAAGTGTATTATATTATATTTTATTTTTGTGTATTTTATTGCTTGTTTGCACTGTGAGTTGGAGAGGACTGTAATTTTATCTGTGCCGTATATCATGCATATATAGTATATTTGACAATAAAGCTGCCTTTGACTTTGACTTTTGAGGGAAGTGGGATTGCGGCAGGGGTAGCGGATTGCGGCGGGGGTAGCGGGATTGCGGTGGGGGTATATCAATCAGGTCAGTGCAGTTTTAGCGATGGAATGATGGCTTGACAACAAAAATATGGTGGTACTAAAATGGACTCATCTTTTTGAACATGTGCATTCTTTTGAGGGCAGACATTGCAATCTAATTATTGTTAGAAGATTTCAAAAAGGTCTCATATGTGATCATGGCCTGAGGCTATGATGGCCCCTGTTGACATTTCACATGACCTTTTGAATGAGTGTCACTGGGAAAACATTCCCTGTGTTGATTTATAGTGTTGATTTTTTTCCCCTTTAAGCAATTACAATGTATTTTCAGTTATGTCATGTACCCTGGCCTGTACTTTGAGAGAAATTTTAAATCTCCTTCCCATAGAGGAGATATATGTTTTTTTTACCACTGGGAAATCTGATTTTCAACAAGTTTCAACTCTTGTGGAATTTGCCCGCGTGCTGTCACGGTGTGTTAAGTTTACTGATACTTCACAGCAGCAGCGTGAGAGATAACAATTTTTCATTAATGCCAGTGTTATGTTGTTTCAGACAGTGAGAATGTATCTCAAGTCCAGATTTAACCTTGCATTTTAACATGGAGAAAAATAACATCAGGAATGTGAAACAACCATTTTATATTACAACAATCAGTCATTTGTGCACATCATAGTAGCAGATTCTCATTCCTTCCAACAAATAGCAAATGTTATAACACATGCATCAATTACTTTTATACAACTCTAGTGTTCTAATATTATCCTTTTATGATGTCATGTTAGTCAAAATGAACTATACTTGTTAATGCTTGAATAGTCATTCCCTATAAAACTAATAGTCTTCATTTCATTGCTTGATCCATTACTTTACACACAAAAATGTTGAACTAGTTGTCAAAATCTGTCAAATTGGCAAATTTCCTGAAAGTTTCTCCTGAATAGAATAATTCACTGATGAGAAGGGCTGTGTGAAGCATTTGTTGAACCAATGATAAGCCACTTCTCCACATTCACTGAATCCCATGAACCCATATCTGCATATATGATCCAAGCAGAACATAGTGTGTACCATTTCTACAAGACTGTGACACAGAAATGGTGCCACCACCACAGAATGTGTGTTAAGAGGTTGTGGTCATTTCACAGACTTTTGTGAGATCAGGTTGGGAAGAGAGGTGAAGAGAAGAGGAAGAAGAGGCCAAGTACAGGCGATTCCTGATGAAGGCTGGTAGAAGGCTGAGGCTGGTAAAAGGGTGCAGCCAACCACTGTAATTATTCAAACATTTCTTCAGGAGAACAGGTGTATATAATAGACAGTAATTCAGCACCAAACAATCTGCTCTTCACTGCTGCCACTGTGTCCTACACGAAGCTTGCAGTGGGACAAGAACCTGTCACTTTTTACATTTTACATATAGACAGCATTTTACGTTTTACAGCTTTACTGCAGCACAGATTTAGCATATTTAGTGTACGGTAGAGTTACAGTAAAGACTGCCATATTTACTCTATTTTTACTCTGCACCAGTGTTGTGCAAGTTAAAAAATAGTAATAGTAACTAGCTACAGTTACTTCATTCAAAAATAACTCAGTTACTTTACTGATTACTTACATCAAAAAATAATGTGTTGCTGTTTCCCCAGCTGGTCGCCATTGTTGTTTGGCAGTCAGAGCGTGCAGTGAGACAGTGTGAGCAGGGCATGATCCGACTCAGCCATTCATCTTCGCATTTGCAACAGTGTCATCATCTGCACCCCTGCTCTCTCCAGGCAGCCGATGTGTGGCCAAAACCGAACACCTTGCGCTTCATTCAACCAAATTGTGGTAACGCGTCACCTTACATTCTCAGTAACGGCAATGGTGTTGCAACGATGGGAAAAGTGTTTTCCCAAAGTGTTTCTAGTGTTTAACTAGATTACTCATTACTGAAAATTAATGATGTTAGTAACGCTGTTATACTCTAATGCCGTTATTACCAACACTGTGCACCACATAAGATGGCAAGCCAACTTTACAGAGGTGGAGGAGGGCCTTGATTTACTTTTTTGACTTGATTTTAACAAGAGGAAGCCATTGGTGCAATGGTGACAGTGTCATCAAGTTGAGAGAGATACAAAGAGCTGTTATTGACTGATTGAGAACATCTTTGGGAATACTGAATCCATTTCAACTCAACCCAAAGGGAGTTGTTTGTTGTCAATAAGGGTGTATTAATTCTTTTAGAATTGCAAACAGCACATGCAGTAAAAATGTGAAAGTCAAAAACATAAAATATAAAATGTATTGTACTCAGTTGCCTCACTAAATACAGTAATGTTTAACTTCACTGTGATCTGAATCTGAATCTGATTTTTTTTGGATTGGGAAACACTGACAGAATAAACTGTCATAATGAAAATATGACCAAGCCATTCCACTATCTTGTTCATAAACAGTGGTGTCAGGACTTGATGACACTTACACTTTCATTGACATAAATACTTGCTTTTGAGGAATGAACTATCCATTTTGAGCAAGTGATACACTTTTGCAGGTTATCAGCTGGGTTTTGCAGTTTGTACTAATTTTTGTTTGCATTTCTTTAGGTTTTGAGAAATGCACCAAACTGAGAGAAACTGTATAATCCTGCTTCTGAATTTAAAGTGCTATTTGACAGACACTTCAGAGATACTAATGAGACACTTGGGTAAAACAGTTTCAGCTATAATAGACAACCCCACAGCTCCAATCTCCACTTGTCATCATGCAGTGAAGTCACAGGGAAAAGGACTGACCTCTTTTCTTTAAAATGTCTGCTTCTTAGCAAATTGACAATGTATGCATTTGTTGTTTTCTTTGATATTTTTCATTGATTTATTTTTTCCTTTAGGAGTAGCTGTTAGACTTCTATATTCAGTTTCAAAATTTATCAAAACTGAAAACTCTATTTTACATTTTAAATTTAGATTGAATATGAATAATTATACAAAATTCCCCAATCTACCTTTTAGATGATTAAAATGAATCATCTATGGTACAATACAATACACTTAATTATCCCCTCAGGGACCACAACAACAGCAAAGGTACATTGTCAGGCATACCGGTACCAACAATTACAATTTAATTCAAAAAGATAAAAGTAAAAGGTCAACATGATAAAAAACTCTATATTGCACAATCTTTGGCCTCAAGCAGCATTGTTTAGGAGTTTGATGGACGTTGGAACAAATGATCTAGGGCTCAACAAAGTCACTGAGATTCATCCTCTCAGGACCTCAAATGTATGCTGTACAAAATACAGATTTTTTTTTTTTCAAGTGAAAATCCACAATGCTTGATTGTAAATGACAGGTGCGTGGCTGGATAACAATAGAACATCATAGAACGCTGCTTTGCCCATCCTTACCACAATGAGAGAACAATTATTATACTGTATACATGACTGCAAAAGGTCAACTGTGTAGTTTTTATTTTTGGGTGCAGCTCAATGTTTCTGAGTCGTAAAATAGCACTGGTAATCTCTCTTTAATTTGTTCTAACCATATGACACTACCAACCAAATTATAATTTTTTTTAACAATAGTGTGATCTGGCCCTGACCAAATGGGTGTCACACATCCCCATTGGCTTTGTATGGTCTGTATTAACCAACCACCTCAACACTACTCTTGTATTTTCTTGACTAGAAATCCGTTAATTAATTTTGGTTTCTTTATAATTTCCGGACTAACTCATTGAGTGCCAGCCATTTTATAAAAAAGAAAGTGCTTTGTGCCAGCTTTTTTGCCTGTTTTGAGTCATATTTCAATATTTTGTACTGTGCCTCTGAAAACACTGAATAGCTCAAATGAAAGAAGAGACTCTATTTCATCATGAAAAAACAGTTTGTTTTTACCTAGTTTTGTTCTTGTTTTAGGTGGCACGGTGGTGTAGCACGGTTAGCACTGTTGCCTCAAAGCAGAAGGTACCGGGTTTGATTCCCGGCCTATGTGGAGTTTGCATGTTCTCCCTGTGTCTGCGTAGGTTCTCTCCGGGTACTCCTTCCTCCCACCATCCAAAAACACGCTTGGGGATTAGGTTAATTGGCTAATTTAAATTGACCGTAGATGTGAATATGAGTTGTTGTCTGTCTCTATGTGCTCTACGATGAGGTGGCGACTTGTCCAGGGTGTACCCTGCCTTCCACCATAAGACAGCCCCAGTCCCTTCACGACCCTATGTGTGCGATAGAAGATGGATGGATGGATGTTCTTGTTTTATCAGAGGTACGTAGAGTCGAGGCCACTTTCACCAAAAACGCCACTTTTTGTCCAGGATCTGTTTTGCTCTCTAATCGCAATTGTCTCCACTTCCTGCTTTGATCTCTGTGGCGTATACCGTCTCTTTATGCTCCAACTACATCTCCCAGAAGCTCCAACATTACTCACAGGTTGTGGGAGACCGTAATTGGCAATCCGCTGCCGAATAAACACTTTGACATATTATTACGTCAATGGCACTCAAGCGTCAAATTTTACATGAGGTCAAAATACTTCAGTGGCACTCAAAGAGTTAAGGGTTTGGATTGCCAGTTTGGCTAATCAAGGTCACACAGAAAAATGCTTCCGACTACACTATTCAGCAATGAGGACGTGTTGGGACACATTACTGCCAATGGCTCATTTACAAGTTGTGAACCTTTAATTTCTGATTTGACAGACTTTTTGAAGCTGGTCAGAAGCAAGCTCTTATCTGCTGCAGGTTTCATATAGTTTGTATTTACGTTAAATACTTCTAACCTCAAAAAGCTCTGGCTGGTGCGTGCCACTTGACACCTCTTACAGCGTTGGGATTAGCCCACTTTTCTTTAATATGCCGTCAGGACCACGGGGAAGTGACATGAGCAATATCTCCCTGTCACTCTCTACATGGAAACATAAAAATGAGCCAGATAACCCCCCGAGACACCCCCTTCTTACATCCCAGCATCCCAGCAAAGACTTTTACAGGTCTTACAGTTAATTTATTCCTGGGCCCTCCCTGCAATAAAGGATTTTATAAGGGAAAACACCATTTGCGTGGAAAAGACACCTTTGGATGTGACATACAGAATGCTAGCTTCTTATATATCTGTCTCCCTCTTTGCATCGCCAGCTACTCTAATCACTCTTTGCCACTCTCCCCCTTCTCTCTTACTTCAGATGCTTCATTGAAAGCAAGAGAGCAGTGCATCTCATGTTGCACAGGTCCCTTTGATATGGAAATTAAATGACTCCACTCAATGTCAGAATAGCTGAGGCACAATCTCAGTGTTAGTGGTTCCAGCTTTTTCACCAAAACATTGTCAAGAGTGAGGAACAGAGAAGACACAATAACAGATGATTATAGCTGGCCATTTTGCTGAGCATTATTGAATTTGATATGTCCACCCGCTCAAAGGGGACCTTTTGAAATATATGCCTTAGGGAGAGAATTTCAATAAATGCTGGCTGTGTCTCAAAGCCGCTTTGCTGCATCTCAAAGCCGCTTTGCTGCAGTTTCCTCTGAGTAACTTAAGCTTACTCATCTGAAAAGCGGCATTCTAAAAAGAATACAACAGAAATCCTGCAGTACTAATGAGTACATCTTAACTGCACAAGCAGTAGAAGGGTTTGTTACCTTAAATGTTTTTTTTTTTTTTTTCAGAACTTGAGAGCTGAATCTTCTCAGTGACAGAAGATAAAAGAAAATGACACAACCTCTTTCCAGCAAAACAAAGGTATCTATGGCTACATACAGAAGCCTGATGTAACATATTGCAGCATACTGAGAACATCACTGCTGGATACTACTTGACAGCCATCATGGCGAATTTCAGCTGATGAAATGCATTTGACCTTTGGGTGTGCCTTGTTGAGGTAATGAAATTCTGAAATAAAGCCAGGCCATCGGGGAAACACCTTAATTTCCCTGTTCACTTTAAGGTCTTAACTGTAACCTTCCATGCTGTTCTATTTTATGGCTGAACACATTATAACTGTGAGATATGATGACACAGATCAGTGGAGTCTGGAACTACATGGGAGTCTGTGCAAGGGAAGTGATTTCTGAAGTATTGTGCTAATTTAGGACAGCTCAAGACTTTACAAGCAAATCTGGATAACCAACATGGCAAAGAGGGTGATTTCTCCAAAGTCTGACAAGTCCAAGCACCTGAAGAGCTCAAGGCTTACTGCATGTCAAGTGGTTTGTGCTAGTTTAACTGAAAGATGTTGGGAATATGTAGTATTTAATATCCAAGAACTATTGAATATGCCACAAGGAAACGTGTTCAATCAACCCTGTTACCAGAAATAATGTTGTCAGTGTCAGTGCTGACCAAACCATGGATATGTTGAATGCTGACATTTCTGAACTAGAAAAATCACATAAATATATTTCGTATCAGTCTCATATCACAGTTGGAGACAAACAATGCCACATGTTTGTGTGAAATGACTGATTAGTCTTAGGCAACAAAACTACATGGTCAAGGTTAGAAAAAAGATGGTTGTGTTCAAATAATGATGTAACGATGTAACATATACTAAAAGTGACACCTAATTTAAAGTTTAAGGCATGTGAGCAAATCTTATACCTAACATCCCAACTTATCATATTTTCATTGAATACTTGTGGACTATGCATATCATAGAACAGGGAGCAAAATTCACTCTGTAATAATAAATTAATAAATAATAAATTTTGCAGTTAAATTGTGAAATAGGAATAACGTTCACCTAGCCCATGTTTCAATGACAAAATGCCATCACTTTAGTAGATTGGTACAATGTCTGAAAAAGGCTTGCGATCAATAAAATTGAACTTGCATCCTAATTTGGCTGCATTAGCATTATCTGATTGGTGGTCACTTTAAGCATCGCTTTAAATTAATTTGAACTGAACATATATATATATATATATATATATATATATATATATATATATATATATATATATACAGTCCATTTCATAATTTAGTCTTAAACAGAATATTTCACCCAGGCCTGAAAAATAAAATTTGCAACAAAAAACATATATTGCAGTATATATTGCAGAGACCAGGACAGGGTTCTGAATTGTTTTTGTAATGCAAATATGAATTTTCCTGTGTACACAACTCTGTATGTGTTTAGTAGTCATATGGGCTGAGTCATTATATTTATTAAAAAGTTAAATATTTTTCAAAAAAAAAAAAAAGACAGAAAAAGTCATGAATATATTGTCTTGCCTATAAAATAATAATAAAAAACTGAACATGAGCTGGCTGCTGAGTCTATCAACAATTTGATGAATTCTATGCTTCTCGCACCTGCAGATGAGCTGGACAGTGAGAAAAGACTGTTCAAAGAGATTTAAGACAGTCAAATGTTTGAACAAATTAACACAATCATGTTAGAAACTGAAACTTTTTACATGAAACAAGAATGAACAACATATCGGAAACCATTTCAGGAAATGCATAAAATTACTACAGTTGCATCTGAATACTGGTTTAATTACTGAGACGTAAGCACAATAACATAACAATTAATGCCCTGGTAATCATAACACTTTCAAATTAACGGTCTTACTTTACATTCTGAAAAAAATCTAAATATCCTGAAAGGTTTTTTTTTTTTCTTTTTTGAAAAGTGAGTTAACATGCATCTGCATGTTAAGGTGGATGTGGGTGTTTGTTAAGGTGGAAGGTGTTTGAGGGGGTGTAAAGCTGCACTGTGAATTGTAAAGGCAGATTTTTAGAAGAACAAAAGGACACTTTTGTGGAGAAAACATGGCTTCACATTGGCTTCAGCCTCCGCAGTGTGTACAGGCTGATGGATGAACTTGTCAGATTCTTCACACAGTGTGAAATGTCATATGACGGGCTATGTATCATAATGAAATGGATTTTTTTTGTCTTTATGGCTAATCACTGATTAACACATTTCCTGTACAGTGTCTTAATTTGGACAATGTTCCTCATAAAGAATAATTTTCCAGGGATAGTCAGAACAGGATTTTTTTTTCATCTGTCATTGTATTGTCTTGTCTGTGTGTGTTTGTGCATGCCGGTATTTTTTGTGTTTTTGTGGTTTGTGTTTGGCTATGTCAGTTTTTGTCTTGCTGTCTTAATATTTTCTTGTGAAACACTTGAAAATGATTTGTTTTGAGGTCAGCAGGGTTCAAAAATGCTAACTGAATTTGATTAATACTAAACAATATACCAGTAATGCACCTATTATTGTTTAGGTGGACACAATAAACACCTGTTAAACATATACATTGCTGTAAAGCCCATACCTTGGTGGATGTATCTCCATCTTTGTTCACAAACAGCCAGCTCTCAGCCAGTAGTAGGATGACATAAACAGAATTTAATATAGTTGTGGGCTATTTACTAGATCACAGTTCTGTGGTCTGCTGTACATCTATTGTAGGATCTTGACATGAAATTCTTTTGTAGGCAGGCTATCTGAGTTTGATTCTGGTTCCTCTGGTTCAGACATGTTTACCTGGACATATGGAATACTACTGAACGAGGAAGTGTTCATTTCTGACACTTGAGCAAGACTGCACGGTGGCTTATGTACCTTTAACAAACACGCCCACAGCATTTTAGAGCAGAGAAAACTTTCTGCAAGCAAAATTTGTATACTTGTCTGTATTTTTTTTTTTTCAATTTTGACAAGGTAGCATATGTTTCTGTGATGTAGTTACCTCATATTTTACCTTTACTTATACTTTTATTTAATATTGAGAGCATTTTACTGAAAATCCTGTTTCTGTCCACAGATCTATTGAGATAACCCTGCCATTACGTCAGCATTTCTGTGCACAACACTTTACAGTAAGAAATGGTGGGATTTTTGCAGCATCCACATTATGATATGGGCTAATACACATCCTCAAAGACAATGGGCGCTATTTTTGTAGACAAGTTAAGCAGAGTGCAGATGCTGGCATATCCTGAATTTTGTGGAAGCACAAGGCCCACTGTGCGTGTTTGCCGAATTGGTGGACCAGTCTGCGCCAAGATGGGCCTGCCATTGCAGCAACGGGAGTATTGGCAGAGCGCCTGGTGCAGTGACACTTTGGTGCCAGAAAGTTCACATGCACTTGTGCCTGCTCACACCTATCTAACTGCCGGTGCAGGGCAGCACAGCTGGTCTAACAGGATTTGGGGGGCTCTGATCGGGTGCGCATACAGACAGATGCCGAACTCTACAGACAGGTGTGGTGGATGTCAGACGTATTTCATTCAGAAATACGAGAACAACAGCCTTCGAGCTGAATCACTGTAGAAATCAATGTATAGAACACATTTTTTATTACCTGTAAATACAGACTTTGCATGCTTGTACTTCCCAAATGAGTAAATCAGTTTCTTCTTGGGAGAAGTTTGCTTGCCTGGTGCGCTCCGCCATTTCGAGACTGCCAATGCCTGCATGCCTGGTACCTTAAAGGTAATGAGAGGAGCCGCTTGATTGGCCATGATTGAAGTCAGTTGTGATCACACCCACAACAGCGCAGCCCTCCCTCTCTCAGATCCGCCGGGCTGCACCAGGCAGTGCTGGTCTACCAAATTACCAAAACCGATCTAACCCCGCCTCCGGCACAGCTTCACCATGCTTCCGTTGGTCTTGCACCTGGTCTAAGAAAACAGAGCCCAATGTGTTGTCTTTGAAAGCTTTCTTTTCATATGCATTTAGCCTGACAGAGTTCATGATTTTTAATGAAACATCCAAGACAAAAAAACAGACAGGTGCTGACCCGTTTTGACAAAAAAAAATTAATTGCATGGTGACAAGGTGGCAGAATTTCAGGAGCTGTTTTGCATTAGTGTGTGTGTGTGTGTGTGTATGTGTGTGCGTGCGGGCGTGTGCGCGCGCATGCATGCGTGCGTGTGTTGCTGTGTGTTTTTCACTGCTGGGGAGACAGAATGGGGGCAGATGGCAGATTGCTGGGGTTCTTAGTGGCACACAAATACACACAGATATTGTCCTGGAAAGGCATTTATCATGTTAGATAATCCATGGTTGATGTCGTCTGATGTTTCATTCAAACCTACGCTAATTATGAACTGATTGGAATACTCTGACCAAATTAATAAAAAAAATTAAATGTAATTCCAATTTGCTTCTACGTTGCCCATGAATGCTGACATGAGTGGTTGGATAACTAGAAAGATGCCATATACATAAATGCAGTCCATTTACTTTTCCCAGCCCCTCTTATTTACAGACTGTCAAGTTTTCCATTGCTGCACCATACACTAATAATTGTTGTATTTTTGTTGGTTTAGAATGAGACCTTATGGAACGGTCTTTCTTGTGAGAGTATCTTCACGTCACCCAAAAGACACCTTCACCTTTACCTGTGAAACTGCGACATTGTGAGACACTGAGACAGAGTACAATAGTGGTGTGCGGATTGATACTGAAATATAAATAACTTCGAAACCACATATTTGTGTTCTAGAATTATGATATCAAAATATATTATATATTTTCGTAAACTGGAGTAAATGTAGTGTATCATTAAAAGGCACAAAGTGGAAAATAACTATAGAATTGGGACCTCTTCTAAATGATACACAGTTGGTTGTAACTACGTCTTCTTCCCTGAATGAGGAAACATTTGAGAATATTTTTAAAAATATTCAGGAGAACTTGATTAACATGTTATACTAAAGAAAAAGTGTGAATGTTCTGCCTCCTCATGTTTGCGCGTAGCCCTTTATAGTGGCAGTATCAGTAAGTAAATCATTATTTACCATTATTATATTGCAAACTCTTCTGTAGTTTAGCCGTGTGTAATTTGTTAATGAAACAAGCAATATGCTACCACAGACTCTGCCTGTAGATCTGTGGCTTCATTTCAGTCATACAGTGGTGGATGACACTGACTGGAGCAGATTAGGTTTTATTTAAGACCTATATCTTCCCCATTTGTCATTCAAATGAACCACCTACCCGCACCCCCTACCATTTCTTTTTCCATTGTCTTCTTCAAGAGTCAGATCCCCCCTATTACATCACTCTCAAATTTATTGTCTCTAATTTCCTTTTCATTATTTTGCATCTTTCATTCCCTTATCATGGCATCCTTACTCTGCCCACCTCATCTGAACAATCTCTCCTCCATCTTCGCTCTCTTCCTCCTTCAGTCTCTCTCATCTTTGTATCATCACTACCTCCATGTCTTTGAGCCACTTACCAGTCCGCTTGCACTGCAAAGCCTTTGAAATATAGATCAGGCTTCATTGCCTACATGCCTGTCTCTCTCAATAATTTCTTTAAAAAATACTCAATCTCAATCAATCCAACTTGTTTGTCTAGCTCGCCTTTATCATTCCACATTATTGTCCTACCAAATCAAAGAAGGCCAAATGAAGCTGGAGTTCTCCCTCCACCATCGCCACTCCCATGTGTCTGTCTCTCTATTGCGCTCGCTCATTATCTCCTCAGTAACAGTCCCCATGGTGATAGCGTGGCAGCACATCCAGGACATCCTTGAGAAGAGGTAACACCTTTTCAGAAGACGACAGAGGGAGGCCAAGATAGAAAGAAGCAAGGAAATAGGATGAGAGAGGAGACAGAAAGTGCAGCAGAAGTAGCTGAGAATACCTATTGGACCAGGTGAAAAAATAGAAGCAAAAAAAGGGGAAGTGGAGGACAAAAAGGTAGGGGAGTAGAGGAAAGTGGAGAGTCTAATTGATTGATATTTTGTGATATTGCAATAAAATCTAAATGTAACATCCTAAAACTAAGGATTTGTTGTGTTAAAAGCTTGTGCCAATCTATGGCAGACATAGCAACATGCAAGTGTTTAGCCTAGCTTAGCATTTAGGCAGCACAGTCACTTGGGAGAAAAATGGTATTGGATCAGTTCAGTAAACTAGGCATACATTGAATTTCAGTGTTTATTGCATTGTGCATCATGTTTAAACCAGTTTGTTCATGTCATGTCTTCAGTTTGTAGTTTTTAGGCCAACCATGTGGTTCTTTCCTAAACTGTAGTGATTAGGTATTTTATGTTTTTGTATATATATATATATATATATATATATATATATATATATATATATATATATATACAAAAATATATACTAATGTAATGTCAAAAACTGTAAAACTGAGTATCACGTATGAAACAATCCAATGTGTTGTCATTAATTTGAACATAATGTAAGATGCATCTGATATGAGTGAAGTGATGAGAAATTAACTACAAATCCAAAAGAAACCAAAATGTGAATGAAGATATGGACTTTTAATGTTGTTGTGTGGCTGTAAATGCGGCCATCACACACAGGTTACAAATAGAAGCTTGGATGGCTGATAGCTATAAGTCTGATAGGTTTCTTTCTGCCCTGTGCTCGCGAGACATCTTTTCATTAAAATGAGAAATACTGTTACGATTTCTTCTCGCGGCATCTTGTACCACGAGGTCTCGTCACACCCCTTATATTCATTTTGTGTCTTTAGGTCATGTCAAGTTCTTTGTTGTCATTTTCTGCATACATGTACACAGGTACTACACGTTTCTCATTTTCTCAAGGTGCAAAAGAAATGTCTCTGTTTACCAAAGAAACAAATAAACAACAGAATGACAACAGCAAACAAAAAGCTAACAAAAAACAGAACTACTAAGCATAACTACTAAAAAGGATTACTAATGCCACCAGGCAGAATTACTAAGGAAATCTGTGGCATGTTGTGACTGCTGGTATATAAAGAGCAATGTACACACTTGTGAGTGCATATACTGTAGTAATAATGTACTGATAGGACAGATGATGTAGCATAAGAAGCATAATACAGTGCTGTGCATAGGCAATATGATTGTTACAGTATACAGTTATTGTGTATTCTGTGAAATTAAAGTATAAATAGTGCAGCTGTATTTACAACTAAGAATATACTTATATACTGCCAGACTGGTGGTACCATATGATTGTACACAATATACATAGAGGAGGCACAGTGGTATTAATATTTGTGCATGGAGTCATTTCAACACATCCAACTATTTTTCATCTGATCTCAATGTGACCTGTAAGACCTCATGAAAAATCAAGCCTGTCAGGATCTAAGAGGAGCAAGACCATTGGGACCCACCTTTAATCAAATGACTCATGCATTGTTGTGCTAAATACTACTTTCCCCTTGACATTGTGCCTAAATGCTGTCATATGAATTTGATAACCGGTAGGCAATCTCAAATGTCAATCTACTGTAGTTGTATAACTCAGGTATATGGTGCAGCAATAATCAGTATTTACCAGACACTTATCACTGTAATGTATCTGGGGTGCATCAACACATTACAACCACTGAGTGTCAAGTGCTTGTTTGCATGAAAATGTGTTCAGCTCATAATATGAACCTAGTCAAATGAGGGGAATGTGTGAGAAAACAAGGTCGGGGTGATAGCAAAATAGTGTTAGCATCAAAGATGTATGATGTTGAGCATCATCAGTGGATTTTAACACTTCAGTGAAGGGCCAAGAATACTTGGCATTGCCACGGAGTCCAAGAGTATGCAAAGTACCCAGGAAGATTTGTGCATCTCTTTCATGCTCACTCTTCGTAAATTAATTTGACACTTATTTTCTGCTTCTTCTCTTTAATCTTTTATTTATCTTTTATATGCCTCCTTTCCTTCTCATGTGGGGACCTAAGGGAAATGAATAGGGGAGGACAACCAAAGACAAAAAAGAATGAAGATGAGACATCTGGTAAATCATTTAGCAGACAAGAACAGGTGGCTCTCTCATCCCTGCATGTCATCCATACTTTTACAGAGTAAAATATTTATTGGGCTGCCACAAAACGACAGACTTATAATTTGGTTTCCGCGCATGGTGGCACTCAGGCTCATTACAAGTAAATATTATGTGCCATATGCTCATTCATTTTTACAGATTAATGTCCTACAAACGAATGTGCTATTACCAAGGGGGGACAGAAAATGAGAGGGGAGGGTTGGCTTTTTCAAGACAAAGGAAGAAAGAACAGAAAGAAGGAGAAAACAGAAACCAGTGTTAGTGACCTGTCATGAATGGAGTCCAAACCAATCTGATTGCAGACTGTAAATATTTTATGGACATATACTGTATCTGTTTACAGTTTGAGTTGTATGTCCCAACATGTTTGAGTGGGTTAGGGTTGCCAGAGGCTGAACATGTTGACCAAAATGCAATCGTCTGTCTATAATTTAGCTTTAAATTGGCTTTTTTATGTATATGTATAGATGTATTTGCAGAGATTGGCCATATATGCCATCTTTCAACTCCAACTCCATTCTAACACCTCACGTTGCTAATCAAATTTTAAATGATGATGCACAGAAGAAGAAGTCTTGGCTCAGGTATTCCATATAAATTATCTGGATAAATGCTAGAGAAACTGCAACGCCCAAAATAGTGTCTGTTGCCCCCAGCGGCTCAATTATCATCAGGCTGATGGGTTCTGAGATTGATAATTCATTGTTGACGTTGGAAACAGTTGATAAAAGCTTCTTCTTCTCATAACAACCTTGTGATAGCATGCTTAAGTCATGTCAATTTTATTTGTATAGCCTAATACCACACATTCCAAATAAATTCAAAAGGGGATGGAGAGGAAACAAATCCTTCTCTCGACTAGAACAAAAGATGTATGTCATAGGAAGTGCCCCAGTGGTCTAGACCTATGGCAGCATAACTACGGTCAGCCCTAACTATAAGCACTATCAAAGAGGACATTCTTAAGCCTGCTCTTTAATAAGGATATGGTGTCTGCCTCCCAGACTGAAAGCAGGAGTTGGTTTGATTATAATCTATCGCAATGAACATGTTAATGCAGACAGCCCTAAGAAAATTCAAAATGGACATCCAATTTAAATGTACCAGATGCATTTCTGTGGAGTCACTTGAGTTCAGAATTTGTTTTAATTATTTTTGTTCCAATCAATTTAAGATAAATAGTAAATTAGCTTTGGAGCTCTTTCACTTTCCTCTAAACTAAGTGTTTCCACCAGTGTTTGTTTGATCGCCTCACAACCACCTCCCACAGCTACAACTGTGTTGTGTTTTTATCGTCTTTCAATAAGCTCACGTGGGCTCATAGGGTAAAATACGTTTTTGTACTCATACATCAAATCTGCTTTGAAGACTGTGAGAGAAAGCAGCAGAGCAGAAGACAAGTGCGTCCATACTTCTGATTCTAAATGGCATTTGGACTTGAGATCCTGGACTGAATCTGCAAGCAACTTCACTTTACATTCAAAGCAGGCACTATACATCCAAATTAATATAGTGATACTGCTCTACTGAGCCAGTGGACAATGAGCGATTAATGGCTCTCACTGTAGAGCTGCCAAAAGGAGCTACAGTGCTATCCCATCTCAATGTGGAGAAATTAGTTCTCTTCACTGGTATGCCATCTGGGAAAATTTAGACACTCCAATTGTCATACTCCCTACAGTATATGACTCATACACTTTAAGTATATTGTGCGCACTGTGGATCATGGAAAGGACAGAAGGGAGAGTTTCAAGCTTATGGCTTCATTTAGGACTCTACAGTCAGGATTGTCCTGATTGATCACACGCATGCTTTCCCTCCTTTCTGTGCAGCTCCTGGCATCTCTTCTGCAGCGTGCAACAGCGCAAACTGCTGCGCCTTTGCACTGCGCAACCACATACACAGTGAATGGGTTTCTCTTGGAGCACCTGCACCTTGCACATTCAGTGTTAGATCAGCTTTAGTCACTTTATTATCTTTTGGTTCTTATCTCTGCACTGTGTTTATATGTTTATACAATATGTTATATATGACATGCACCAAGATTCTGTGCTTGCAGGATGGGACACTTTTCACAGCACTTTCAATAATTACTTTAAGCCAGCTCCTCTACTATAGCATATGGGCGCATATATGTGGATTGCTTTGGTAATGTTTTGGTCCTGTCTGTGTTTAGTGGCTGCTTAAAAGCATGTTTGATGTCACAAATTAGAGAGGACCCACACACAGAATCACCAGGCAGAGGTAGGAATAAGGTAAAGACTAAAACTTTACTGGGTCTTCTCAGTGGAGCAGGGTACAGTCCATTGCAGGGGTCAAAACTGAGAGTCAAGCGGATCAGGCAGAGGTACAGAGGTAGCAGGCAAAAACACAAAGAGAACAGGCACAGGTCAAAAATCCAAGAGGCAAGACAGGAAAACGGGCGGGATATGAAGCAGGCATGAGCACAAACAAAGATCTGGCAAACAAATCAGGGAGAAACTGACTGGTCTGGATCACAGATTGGCTGACAGTCAATGCAGTCATATTGCAAAGAGGACCGGGTTATCTTTCTGTTCCAGTTCAGCTTTGATGGGGTCTCAGTACCCTTTCTGTTCACACCTGGTCCTCTCGAGCTCTCAGACCCGCAATGCACTGAATTCTGGGTAGTTTTCACTTGGAACAAAAGGTCTGCTGCTGCCATGCTTTCCCTCCTGTGTTTTCTGGTTAGATTTGCACATATTCATCGGGAAAATAGAGTTATCCAGATTATATATGAGCACAAAAAGCTGCCATGGCTGCAGCCGAAATTCCATATTAATGTGCTATTGAGTATGCTAAAACAGTATGTGAGATTTTTTTAGTAGTCCGAAATCTTAGTATGAACCCAAATAGTACGTAAGGTCCAGTTATTTCCCGGTAAATATTACAGTATGCAAGCACTGGACATTATGCGGATATAAATGCAATGCAGTGGTGACGACAACAACACAACGGACAATCGTGGCTGGCCGCTGACTTGAAGTGAACCATACTGAGACCACCTTCGCTTCAAAGGCGTCTGAGTACGGTTGTTGTGTTCACATATGTGCAAAAAATGCTGTCATCGGTCTGAGTTTGTTTGAAGGGCTGAAAGGGACCAAGTGTGAAAACACCCTGAGAATCAGCGGTGATTATGGTACGAGCAAAAACAAATTTACTAAGCACAGAATATATTTCTGTGCTCAGATCTGCATTTGTTCGCTCAAAATCTGTCTTTGTTCACTCAGGGATGTGGCATAAATATAATGCCATATAACTGTTACTGCCTACTGTCGTAATCACAGCAGTGGCTCCATTTGAGAACAGATCGTATCGCGGCTGCCAGCGAGAAGGAGGTCGCCTATTGCCTGGCCACATCCACGATCACGGTACTGCTGGAACACTATTGATCTGGATTTCAGTACAACACAATGTGTCCCAGGAGTGCTTTCAATACATTTGTTTTGTGATCAAACCACCAAATATTTACTTCGGTCTTGTTGGTCGCAATAACCCCGTCCCAAGCCCCCAACGTAATCTGTGCTTACTCTGGACCAGCAAAGACTTGATACTTGCCTGGCCCCAGTTTTAAGCACCAGGGGCTGGTGCTTTGGCTGTGGAAATACAAAGAATTGGTCAGGCGAAGTCAGGCTCTGGCTCCAAACCAGCCCTGGAATCACCCTGGTGGAAAAGGGGTATATGTGCCCTGCGATGAACTGGCTACTTGTCCAGGGTGTACCCCGCCTTTCGCCCTAAGACAGCTGGGATAGGCTCCAGCCCCCCCACCACCCTATGTGAGGATAAGCGGTAGAAAATGGATGGATGGGCTAATTTAAATTGCCCATACGTGTGAATGTGAGTGCGAGTAGTTGTCTGTCTCTTTCACCTCTCATCCTTCTTCAGTTATAACTGACTGGTAGAGAGTTCAGCCACTTATGTTCCTGTTCCTGTTGGAGCAGAAAACAAACAAACGACTGAAACCACCAAAACAAAAGGTCTGGTTAGGAGTCGTTACCAGTGGTTATCTCGCCCACCCTGATGCGAGCAGTTAACGTGAGCTGCAATCACGTGTGAATGGATACTGCGGTTTCTGGGGATGGAGGAAAATACTGAGTTGTAAGTAGCTGAAATATAGTGTCGTAATCAGCCAATCCCACACAAATGGTACCACATTTACAGTTAATTATTTTAGTATGTAATAGTATATCACTCAGGAAGGTCATTTGTCAGTAAGTAAATAATTTACCCTTTTCAAAGAATAAAGACTTTTGATACTTTTGATAGTACGATATATAAATGGAGCGAAGCGAAAGTTCAGACAGGAAGACTATGTCTTTAAGCTCACCTCCACGCCTCTTTCCAGCTATCCTCTCTCTCCGCCCTCGCCTCCTAATTTCACCAATCACAGTGTGCCATCTATTTTCTCTTCTCCAATCAGCCATTGGTGCCAATTTTAAAAGTGTGCTCTTTCTCTGCTGTCTTCCTGCTGTCATTTAGCAAACTTCAGGCCGGCTGTCATTTAGCAAACTCTGTTGCGCTTACCTGCATGGCATTCTCTCACCATCCTTTTTGCTGTATCCTGCTCCTCCTAGCCTGGCTGATCATGTCGGATTTCGATTCAGATGATCCTATTGAGGGTTTTAATCCGAGCGCCGAGCTCATTCTCGAGGAAGCGCAGTCTCCCTCTGCACAGCGCAGGAGCGCTCGCCTCGCCTCTTCGCAGCCTGAGTATAAATCCCTTCTGTTGCATTTAAAGGCCCAAGGAGTTTCTCCAGCCCCCGGGCTCCAGCTGTCTCAGCTTAAGGAGCTGACGAGCCTCATCGAGGTCAGCGATTCTGCCGCGGCTTCTCCAGAGGAAAACGCAACGCCCGCTGTACCCCAGCGCGGCTGTAAACGCACAAGGAAGACCGAAGACCGTCTCTGCGGCCGCTCCTGCTTCTGCTCCTGGTCCTGCTGCCAATGCTGCTGCCGCTCCTGTTCCCGGTTTTGCCGCCGCCGCTCCTGTTCCTGCTTCTGCTCCTGGTTCTGGTGCCTACGCCACTGCTGCTCCTGTTCCCGGTTTTGCCACCGTCGCTGCCGCTCCTGCTCCTGCTTCTGCTCCCGGTTTTGCTGCCTCCGCCATTGCCGCTGCTGCTCTCCACCCTCCTCCTCCACTGGCCACCGTCAGTTCCACTCCTCTGGTTCCCGGCGCTTCAGCTGGTTCATCCGCCGTGTATCAGGACGCCCTGCTGTCCACTTTGCAGGCCCTGGCCAGGTCGGTCCAGGCCATCGACTCTCGCCTGACGTCACTAGAACAAGGTCAAAATTCTGCATTCTCTCAGCATCAGTCCCAGTCTCTGTCTGCTCCAAGCACTTCAGCGCTGCCTCAGTCCCACTCACTGGCATCCGCAATTCCATCACCCACATTAGGTAGGCCATACATTCCATCAGCAGCGAACATCTCACCCAGGTTGAGACAGAAAATCTTGTCGGGAAAAAACATCAACCTGGTTAGCATAATTCTCCCGTCACCAGAATGTGATAAAAAAATTTGCTCCTCCGATGACACTACCGCTACTGTTATCAAATCAGCTGATCCACGTTTAATTAGAGATCTGTCTATCGGGGAATTTCTAGTCGCTTTTGGGATTTTCAGAGATGTTTTGTGTTCTGTTTATCCTGATAGAAGGGTTGAGCTTGATGCTTATCTGGCACTTATTGGTGATTTAAATATCAGGTATGGGAGAAATTTATTTTATCAATACCACAAAGCATTTGCCAGCAAAGCAGCGCTCTACATTGAGCAGTCTAACATTCGCCTCAACTGGTCAATTCTGGACGTGGAAATTCTTCTTTTGGTCATCGGCGGGTCTCAGGCAGTTACCTGCAACACATGCGGAAACGTTGGCCATCATGAATCTCTGTGTCCTCATCTGCCCTTCCTGCCGCCGGCTCCTCCCGGCGCTCCGGGACCTCCTTCAACTCGCGCTGTATTAGACAGCCGCGGCAGAAAGGTGGAGCTATTCAACAACAAACCCATTTGCAATAACTTCAACGAGAACGTGTGTACTTATCCCAATTGTGTTTTTTTTCATGTTTGCAGCGCGTGCAAAGACGCGCACCCCAAATCTGTGTGTCCCCGCCGCCTGATCCCTGCCCGCCTGGCTCGCCCTCGCCAAGCGAACCGGCGTGGCTCTCTCACATCCTGAAGGGTCACCCGTCTACCCCAATAAATGTCCCAGCGCTGGCTGCAGAACTGTCATATCATCCTGACACTGTGTTTACAAATCATCTGCTCACTGGTCTTTCTCAGGGTTTCCGGGTGGGGGTCATTTCATGCATTAATTCTTCTTATGTTTCAAAAAACCTGCAGTCAGCTCTCAAAGACCCAGAGTGTGTTTCACAGTTGCTTGAGAAAGAACTGAATAAGGGTTACTTAGTCGGCCCGTTTGACTCCCCTCCTTTTTCCGTTTTTCGTACCAGTCCCATTGGTATAGCCACCAGAAAATATTCCGGTAAGAAAAGACTGATTTTTGATTTATCCGCTCCGCGTTCAGGCCCGGTCACGAGCACCAATGATCTCATTGCTCCAGTACCGTTCTCACTTCATTACGCGACAGTAGACAACGCTATCAGGCTGATCAAATTAGCCGGTCAGGGGGCGTGGCTATCCAAAGCTGACATAACCGACGCCTTTAAAATTCCCATTCATCCTTCCCAGTGGCATTTATTTGGAATCAAGTGGGAGTCTAAATTTTATTTTGCTGTTAGACTCACATTTGGGTGCAGAAGTAGTCCGTGTCTTAACCTTGGTGTCAGAAGCCCTCTGCTGGATCCTCCTAAACAACATTAGACTTCCATCTGTGCTTCACCTTCTGGATGATTTTTTACTTATTGATCCCCCACATGATAATGCTTGCTCTTCTCTGGTAAAATTAAAGCTTCTGTTTAGCCACCTAGGCGTGCCCCTCTCGGAGGAAAAAACTTTCAGCCCCGCTACATCCCTGGAGTTTCTCGGCATCACCCTGGACACTGTCGCCATGAAAGCTTCCCTTCCTGAGGAGAAACTCACAAGAATCTGCGAGATAAGCCAGTCATTTAGCTCAGCTAAATACATCACTAAGCAGCAAATGCTGTCTCTGCTGGGGCATTTAAATTTTGCCATGCGTGTAATCCCTCAGGGGCGCTCATTTATTTCTAGGCTGCTCGACCTGGCCTCGTCCGTGCCAAATTTGCAGGACCAAATATCTCTGGATGAGGGTTGCCGCTCCGATCTTAAGTTTTGGTTGCTTCTCTTGCAGACGTTGAACGGTGTTTGCTTCTTTTATGATGACATCATACACTCTTCTGATTCTATGCAGTTTTTCACAGATGCGGCTCCTTCCATAGGTTTTGGGGGGTTTTTTCAAGGCCAGTGGTTTGCAGAGCATTGGCCTCCTGAGCTTTCTGAGTTTCGGTCTTCCTCTGCACTTCACGAGATTTATCCTATTGCAGTAGCCTGCTACATCTGGGGTCATCTCTGGCAACGTAAAAGAATCGCCGTGCTCTGCGATAACAAAGCAGTTGTCGACATCATAAATAAAGGGCGCTCCTCCTACAAGGCTATTATGCCTTTTATGCGACGCATCACGTGGTTGGCAGTCAATCATAATTTTATCATCACCGCTCGTCACGTGCCAGGTCATTTCAACGTCGTTGCTGACTCTCTGTCCCGTTTCAACTTTCAGGTTTTTCGGAAACATTGCCCGGCGGCCTGAGAATCCCTCTCCCATTCCTCCTCTACACGAGGTAGCTCTGTATTAGAAGATGCTGCACTAGAAAAGTACTTAGAATCTGCTAGGGTTTACATGAGGAAGGGCCTAGCTGCATCAACTTTAAAATCTTACGATTTTGCTTGGATCACTTTTGCCACTTTCTGTTCTTCACTCAATATTCCTCTAAAGCCTGTGCTCATTAAAACCGTTTGTGCCTTCATCACTTACTGTCTAGATGTTCGCCATTTCAAGCCCCAGTACATTCGGGGTCTCATTGCGGGTATCCAATTTAATGTTCGATGCGTTGATCCCTCCTTCCCCAGCTTGTTTTCTAACCCGCTGATTAAATTACTACTGAAAGGAATTGGTAAATGCTTCCCGCAACCACTCAATAGTAGGCGCCCCATCACGCTTAACATTCTGCACATCATGATAAACGTTCTTCGCAGAGGTGTGTTTTCACCATATACAGATACTCTCCTCATTAGTGTATTCCTTTTAGCATTTTATGGTTTTTTGAGGATTAGCGAATTCACTGCCTCTTCAAATTTATTTGATCCAGCTAAAGATATTTGTTTTTCTGATCTGACATTCCACCCGTCTCATTACTGTTTGCTCCTCAAACACTCCAAAGGTAAGGGAGCTTGTATCATTGTAATCGCTCGCACTAAGTCCCCCTTTTGCCCCTATAAAGCCATGATCAAATATCTTAAATTCAGATCCCTTCCTAACTCATCACCTCTGTTTCTGACTCCAAGCAATAACCCCATGTCAAAAACATGGTTCATGCAGCATTTTAGGAAGGTTTTAGCGCAGTGCAATCTCCCTCCTCACCAGTTTTCAGGCCACTCCTTCAGGATAGGAGCAGCCACTTCAGCTGCCATGCAAGGCATCTCATCTGCTTCTCTTCAGCAAATGGGGCGTTGGTCATCTTCAGCGTTTTCTGCCTACATCCCTCCCGACACTAACTCCATACTGGCTGCTCAACGTTCTCTGAAGCCTTAACTGTTGGTAAGCGTGCATATCTCTGGTGGTGGTATCTCAATTTGGTGGTTGCATCTCCAGCTTGCAGCCTTCGTTCTCTCTCCACCGCATAGCATTGCAGTTCTCACTGCACAGCATTGCAGCCTTCGTTTCTCTCTCCACCGCATAGCATTGCAGTTCTCACTGCACAGCATTGCAGCCTTCGTTTCTCTCTCCACCGCATAGCATTGCGGTTTTCACTGCACAGCATTGCAGCCTTCGTTCTCTCTCCACCGCATAGCATTGCAGTTCTCACTGCACAGCATTGCAGCTTCATTCTCTCATCCACGACATGATTAGTATTTTTATGTACCTCTCTATTTTGCCGCTATGTACTTTAACCATGTCTGCTTGTGTTTTTTCCTAAGATTGACTTTCTTCAATCGGGTAAGGTGCATTTTATTTATTTATTTATTTTTTTTTTTTGGGGGGGGGAATATCTTCTTCAATGCCAGCCTCTCTTCCCTAGATCAGCACACAATGCTGATCTACTCCCTGGCGTCTAAGCGCCAAATGAACTGTTTGCTCAATAAATGTCAATTCATTTTCCACTGTCTCTTTCATTTATTAGTCTGTAGTGATTGAAATGGAGCTAAGCGAAAGTTCAGACAGGAAGACTATGTCTTTAAGCTCGCCTCCAAGCCTCTTTCCAGCTATCCTCTCTCGCCGCCCTCACCTCCTAATTTCACCCAATCACAGTCTACCATCTATTTTCTCTTCTCCAATCAGCCGTTGGTGCCAATTTTAAAAGTGTGCTCTTTCTCTGCTGTCTTCCTGCTGTCATTTAGCAAACTTCAGCGCACCTCCACCCCTTCACCACCTCCATCGGGATACTGGCTTTTCAGTGGATCTTCAATCAGAGGTTGCCCGGCAGGCAGCCCTTACTCTACCACCACCAGTGTCTAGACCCGGGGGGAATATCTTCTTCAATGCCAGCCTCTCTTCCCTAGATCAGCACACGATGCTGATCTACTCCCTGGCGTCGAAGCGCCAAATGAACTGTTTGCTCAATAAATGTCAATTCATTTTCCACTGTCTCTTTCATCTATTAGTCTACAAATACAATCATACATAGATCTGCCTGTTGTAGTACACCTGCCTATATATTCTGATATTATGGTTCATCTGTAGACTTAATCCACAGCCAATCCCACATGTCACATTTGGTCGTTATCAGAAGGAGGAAAAGGAAGAGGATCTATGTGGAGACTGACCTTTGACGTTGTAACAGTGATACTTATATGACAGTAGCTGAGGAATTAAAGCATACATTACATTAAGCATAATCTTAATGTAATGTTCTGTTCCAGGCAGAGAGAAAGGTAGAGGCCACATCAAGCTTTGGATGTGTCTGTCAGGAAGTATGCGGGATGCAGCCATAAAACTTCTTCCCCCAACCCCATATGTGTTCTGGAGTTATTTGAGTCTGATATTATGGTTCATCTGTGTTGTTTAATTTGTTGATTAAATTCAATTCAATTGGTCAAGTTTTGTTCTGTGGTTTCCTACTATAGGTTGCTTGCTGTTGTTTTACAGCTGAGAGAGGGAGCTTTGGCATAGAGAAAAATTAAATAAGTAAAACACAACAGTATTAACATTAAACAAGTTAAAAGTATATAATTTAAGCTAACTTGTGGGATGGGGAAGGACCAGTGGTCACACCCCCACTGGACCTTCAACAAAGACCATAAAACGCCTCAGCTGGTCTAAGCGGTCTCTAGTCTTCTTCAGTCCTGCAGTCAGTCAAGTTTGGTCTGCCCTCCTGTAACTTCACGCCTGAGCTCTCTCTCGGGGAGGGGAAGCCATGACCCACTGACAGAGACATGCTGTCTCAGAGCCCAGCATCTCATGCCATGGAACAGCCTCGCCAGAACCTTCAACATGCTCCAAAGACAACTCAAGACTCTACCTTCTGAATCCTGCCTCTAAACCGTCTCTCCTCTCTGCTCTGCTCATCTACCTGAACTAAATGTGACCCAGCTCCTCTGCTCAGACACAGCCTTCGTGAAGACACTGAAAAGAAGAAAAGACTGTCGACTGACTCGTTGGTGCGAATCCAGCCAACCTCCCCCATCAACGAGGGGGGAGAGCCATGTCAACCAAAGATGTTCAGAGATGCCCAGAGCTGTCCAAGGATGTTCAAAGATGCCCAGAGCTGTTCAAAGAGGTTCAGAGATGCCCAGAACTGTCCAAGGATGTCCAAAGATGTCCAGAGCTGTCCAGAGACGACCAGAGCTGTCCAAAGATGTCCAGAGTTGTCCAGAGATGACCAGAGCTGTCCAGAGCTCACCAGAGATGTCCAGAGCTGTCCAGAGATGTCCACAGATGTCCAAAAGAGCCACTGGTGATGAAGCGAGTCCAGCAGAGATCCAGCAGATCCAAACAGAACCTGCTGCCACTCCTCACTCCCATCCATTCAGGAACAGTGATATACTGCATAAACATCCTCAGATATTAAAGAGTTTGATGATTAGACACTAAATTAAATGGCCGGAATTTAGATTTTTATCTAAAACTTAATAATACTGATACAATAGAATACTAAAACTTAAAATCTGAATAGTAAATTACTCAGAATCTTCTCTGATGCCTCTCAAACTCTCAACTGCTGAACGCCACTAAACCTAAACCAAATTTTGGTAACAGCTTAATTCTTAATTTGGTCTAGATAAACACCACTGAATTTAACTGGTCACACACAGAATTAATTAATTAGATATTCATCCTTTGAACTTTGCTTTTGTTTAATCATTCATTCCATTTTGGTCACAGTGAGTCAATGTCATATCTACCACCAGTCTTCCTTTATTTTAGTTTTTTTTTTTCTATTTTGTTATTTTCTGTTAGTAGTCTGGTCATTTAGTTTGTCAAATTAATCATTTATTATTAGTTATTTTCTGTTGCAGTAGTGGTCTGGTTATAGTCTGTCAAATGAACTTCTCAACTCTGGGTGGTGCCCTGATAATTTCTGCTATTAAAGGTAATTTTTGGTTTATGATCAATAACTTAAATATATTGTTCATAAATACATAATTTGATATTAATTAATGATTGACTAATCTGCTCTAGACTATTTATGATACACATTATATGGATGTATTGTAAAGAGAATTCTGCATTTGGAGCTGGCTCATTATCAGTGGTAGACATCAATAAGTAATTGTTTATTGGCCAAGACTCTGACTGACTTACGGCTATATATCAATTATGGTAATCTGTGTCTTTATGGAGTATTTCCACTGTGAGAAATATGCCACTGCTCTATGATCTAAGGGAGAAATCAGTCTTAAAACAGAATGCACACGACATATTGTTTCTCTTAATATACACATGCAATCACCAACCAAAGCTAAAATTCTCAGAAACAAGTTTTTAATCTGTCCTATATCTGTTGATACAATGATGTGTGGAGTGTGATAAGGAAAACTCCAACACGAGTTGAAAAGGCATGTCCGGCGCAGGTCCATGTTCCCCAAAAGAGCCCTAAAAGAGTGTAAGCTTTAATATTGACAACAGTATTGAGTGTGGAGGTATGAAGTCTGCAGTTGCACATACGCCTACTAAAAGCAAAGAGACTGGGTCAGCTTGGCTCAGTTTGCCAGTGGATAACTGCAGCAGCTAATGATCCAATTCTTCGAGCCACCAACATGACACTGACATTTTATATATCTAAACATCTTACAAAAGTAGGACATACACAGGAGCTATCTTCTATGCTCTTTAATACCACAAAGCTGACTGAAGTTCTAAGCATCAGTCCAAACTGCACTTCAAATTTCTCAAAATAAAATGTTTCTTTCAACTTTCACTTCACACCGAATTTCTTTACAAGAATAACTTACAAGAGGTTTGCAGTGAGTTGTTTCTGGCATGGGCAAAGTTTACATTTTACTGTCACATTCTTGTCCTTTTGTGCAACAAATTCCAACCCTCAAAGACGTCTTCATCGGCTTTGCCATTTTTGTTCCATCTCCCCATCTGTTGCTTTGTATCTTGTTACGTCCAACACTGAACATGATACAACAGATGTCAAGTCAAGTCAGTGCACTTTGCCTGTTGTGTAAGAGGTTTCATCTAGTTTTATTTCAATTGACGCTGTCAGAAGCCACTAATCCACCTTGCCAGTTTGACCGTAACAATAATTTTTTACGTAAATTTGTATACCAGCACAGATCAATATTGCAAAAGGTTTGGCTACATTGCCGGTGAACACAGCAAAGCAGCAAATTCAGACACAAATGTTTAAATTTACATACATAGTTTAATTAATATAGAAAACCACTCTAGGGAACTCTTTGAGGAAGGCTGTGGTAGAGCAACCTTGTGTCTTTCCTTATGCAAACATACTTTTATTGCATTGCTACTTTTTCTTACCTTGTTCCGTGTCTCAATGCTATCTGCTCATTCTGGACTCCTTATGTGCCTAGCATTTGGCATCCCCTCCACTATCTTATGATGGTCTGCCTCCCTCCACCGCTCACACCAAATAATAATAAACTCTAAAAACCTCTTACAACTTGAATTTTAATTGGCACATAACAGTGAACATGACATAAAAATATATGGTTGGAAAAGAATACAACAATTAAAAAAAAAAAAAAACATACACACATAACAAGACAAAGATTTACATGAATATTGCCCTGCCACTTATACTGCTTTCAAACTGAAATTAGCAGGTTGACGTGGGATTTTCTAACCCGGGTCAACCCGCCTCGGCTCGGCATTAGGAACGCTTTCACACTGCCGGCTATCATGGGTCTGACCTCCCACAGTGAGAGCTGCATGCCTGTTTTTCCCTCCCTACCATACATCATTGCATTGACAACATCATCATTACAGATTTAAGTGTGCCGGAACACGGCGAGGTAAACAATGGACAGCATGGACATTAGGGAGTCGCATGTTAACGCTGTTATGTGAGTTGCAATTTTTGTCCCTAATACTAATACTAATACTAGTACTAGCCATCAATAACAAAGGTGTGCCACATCACTATACAACCTGTCTATAAACACGGTCGCATGGTTCACACCGGGATTCCCCGATCGATGGGTGGCACATAGAGTCACTCAGCTCAGCTCTAGGTTCACCGACAAGTACAGGCTCCGCCACAGTAGCACTTGCAAGGAGTTTTATTTTGCTTTACAGTGCACCCAAACAGTTCAAGTGGTTGGAAAAGGTGAATAATGTTGGCCAATAATAATAAAAACACCAAAATATGACTTCCAAAGGGGAAGAAAATGATAAACTAAGAAAAGCAGCCACAAAAAAAGAAAAAAAATTGACAATAAGTGTCAACTAAATCAACAGGTCGTCTTCACAAGAACAGCCACAATCTGTAGATAACACTGCTACCTGAGATGCTACTCTGATCACTCCCCTCCCCAGAATGAGCAGGCCATCTCTTTTAACTCTCAACTCCTCCTCCAGATTGTACTATTTTATCATATTAAATCACTTGAGTCCAGTTCAAGGCAACAGTCGTAAATATCACAATCCTAGTTTTACGGTTAAACAGCACTCTACCTCAGCATAAAATTATTCACAGATTATCACACATTAAGCCCAATAAACATCCGTATTTTATCATTTACCAAAATACCCCTGCACAGACGGTATTGCCCATTCCCAACATTGCGCAGGCCCGACAGTGCTGAAGTAGCCCACACTTGCTACCACTCGGGTTGGCCTGTCATAGCGGCGCACACAGTTCAAACTTTATAAACAAATGCTGCAACAGCGATGGGAATTACATTCATCAATTATGGCAGACTGCAGGAAGGGAGGACCAAAACAAGACACAACAGACAAACATAGAGCGTTCTATGCATGTTTATTTTTTTCAGGTCAAACTACACGAAACGCTACCAGGAAATTCAACGCGAGTCCCATATGTGTGTGTGTGTGTGTGATTGTGTATATGTGTGTTAGTATGTACCAGCTAATAATGTTGAGTAGCACATGTTAATGTTACTGAGTGGACCTATGCAATGCGACAGGGGAAGTACAACATGATTTCCAGGAATATAGATGTTTATGTATGCTCGTCTAACTTTTAACAGCTAATACCGGGTGTGCACCCCCGAAAATCCACCAATTACTTTTGGTGCGCTAGACGGCATGTTAGACAGCGCTCTCATTACCTCACAGTGGGATTTCCCCAGAATGACACAGGTCTAAATCACATATGTGCCAGTGACTAAAGCAGGACGCGAAAGGCATCAATGAGTAAATTAGTGGGTCGATGCGGGTTACCTTTCACATTGCAGCTGAGCCGATAAACTTGCGGTTGATTGGAGGGTTGTTCGACCAAAATGGCGCATCACACTGCATGAAAATCCTGCGTTGACCTGGGTTTTTCGTGCAGTGTGACAGGGGCTTTACGTTGTGCCTGAAAGTGGGGGAATTTAACAGCAGTTCAAACCGCAAAGATTTGTTTAAGTGTGGGTGACAAATGCAGAAAAAAAAAAACTCCTTCTGTTTTCCTAACACCAGGGAAGCCAAACCCAACCTATCCTCAGATGGTCACTATCATTGGGTTGCTGCCCCTTAAACTTTAGTGTTAGACCAGTGCCCTCACTGCAATGTAGTTTACTGACTAGAGATGCACTTGATTTATACTGCCCTCAAGTATATCTCAAGTGGGAGCACTTGTAAGAAAAGACATATAAGTTTTTTAAATAGATCACAATCATTTCCAAAGAATCCAAAGCGCAGATACAATAGGTCATAACTATTAACAAAGGATTAAATTATGCCTTTAAACATTAATAGAAATGAAAACCTAATATCAGTTGGGTGAGATTATTTGACTTTCTGCTATGCAACCTGAGTTGTTTCAAGATTTGTTTAATGTGACAGTAGTCTTGTTCTGTGTCGCTTTAAGAAAACTCTTGAGAATTAAAAGTGAAAAATGTGATATTCAACACTGGATAAAAGGAGTGAGTATCTCTCTCAGTGTCTTTCTATACTGACTGATCTTTGATGACTACTGTTTGATTTTCTGGAGCAGCAGGTGTCCAAAGCCTTGAAACATTTCCCAAAAGTAAAGACAGTGCTTGAATCCAAAGAAAAACGGCCCTGAGACAGGTCAGGAAGCCTAGCTGGCAGCAAACTTATCCCCAAACTGCTGCAGTGAAAAGACTGTTCTGTGAGTTGATGTGTTCCCTTGATTGTGTCAGATTTACTGCATGCTATCACACGGAAGCAGAGAAAAATAGCAGAAGAAGGATTTCACTCAAATTCGGGTAAAATGCATTAAAGCCAAGTCAAATACTTGTGTTACTACATGGAAAGAATTACAATTTTGGAGTAGGGATGTTAACCGGTAACCCTTTGACCGGTGGCTGACCGTATCAGTGTTAGCCGGTCAAAATTGTTAGTTGTTGGTTAAAAAAACGTGAGTTCACAGCTCACACTATACGGCCCGATGCTCTGATGCAACCTGACTGCTCACACTGTACGTCCATACACGGCAAGTCAGACTCTTTTATTGGTCCGTAATTGCAGCGGAAACAGCGCGCCGCATCTTCCCCTGAGAGCTTTCCTTTCTGCCTCTCCTTTGGCTGACAGCACGACTCAAATGAAAACAGTCTCATGGGGGCTTGCACTGGAGCGCTTATGGTTTGTGTGTGGAGAGGAGAGGAGATGAATGAGTGGAGGGGCTTCTGATCAGAGGTGTGCCTGATATTGATCATATCATTTACCCATGCACAAACAGCTGTTAAACACAGAAAATGTGCCACTGTTGGAAATGTTATGTAAAAATAATAATAACAAATTAAATTAAAATTAAATTAAATTAAAGTCACTGCAGCAGCATGGAAGCCCGGCATTTGGGTTTGGTGCATTCACTTGTATGTGAATGTTGGAATTTCCATGCTCTGAGTCAGAACTTAAATCAGAAGCCCTGTGAAGTTGGATTTCCACCTCAGAAAGTCAGATTAATCTCACTAACCAGACATAGAATTCATGCTATCTGCTACATGTTTTGTTGGCAGCACTAAACTTTGAGGTTACATTAATCTGTGCTCCAAGTTCTGACTTCCATTGAACACACCATAAGGCAAACTCCCAATCTGTTCCTGCAGTCTATTAGCCAATATTCCACATAAAATGGGCTCAATTTTGGAAATTCTACATTTCAGGATCATCAGTGGTAACAGATAAGGTAATGATGTCTTGCTTTATTATTATTAGCACTGCCATCTCCTCAAACAAAACAATCGGTGTCCCTTCGGAGCTGTCATTTTCATAAATAAGCCACGGCAGTGTTTCAAACAGTTTCTAACATTAGACGAATGCCTTTATTTTCCACGCTATCACCACCCAATTTCCAAACTATGGAGCCAAATGTCCTCGCTTACAAGCTCCTCAGTGCAGCGTTTGCGGGACTCCATGTCTCATGCTGTAGGGGATTTAAAAATAGGTGATGGCGCCGGGGCAGAGTGTATGTGAGAGAGAGACCTGAGGCAGAGTGGCAGAGAGGAAAGCAGAGTTATGAAACTGCAGAACTCTACCACGAGAGGTAAAGGTTTGGTGCACGACAATGAGAAGTAAAATACTGAACATCCAAGGACAGAGATGGTTTAGAGGGATTTTTGGAATATCTAAAGTACAAGTGAAAGATGACGTCACAAGAGTTATAAAAGATGTCAGATTGGGATTTATTGTGTCTGGCACACCTCAAAGTAAGAGTCAAAAAAGATAGAATCACTAAATTCAGTTTGTAGTGCCCAAAGGAAGGATGTGCTTCAATGTATGTACATTAAAGATTTTCAAATCAAAAGCCTTTATTGTCATTATATGACGGTGCATACAACGAAATGTATGAAGCATATTTAAAGAAGACAATGCAGTATTGTAAGCTCTCACCAGTGTACCATTAAATATGAGTGGCAGAGACTTGTGGAATTGTACATCATCTGTCTAGGACAGTTAGCCCATATTATTATTTGCTATGACAACTGTTTAGTTTGTATAGCTAGGGAAACCAGATGCAATGTAGTCACAGACTGCAATCAATATAACTTTCCTTGTTCATGCCTAGCAGGCATTGCTCATTGCAATTTAAATTAGATGTATTGTATGTTGTACATATGTTATTCACATAACTCTCACACCCTTCAGCATTTGTCTTAATCCTTTTGTAATAAATTATAAGAGCAACCACAGATCATCCTTGAGCTTTACATGTAATGGATACAGAGCTTCTGAACTAATTGCAAGTAGTAGAAAGAATTTAAGACATTTAATGACGTTGTCAATGTGATGATATATGGGAGGAAGGAAAACCCAGGCCTGAAGCTCTCACACAGGGAAGTCAGACCCATGACTGCTGGCAGTGTGAAAACTCCCGAATGCCGAGCCAGGGCGGGTCAACTCAGATTAGATAATCCTGCGTCGACCAGCTAATTTCAGCGTGAAAGCGGTCATAATAGTTAAAAGAAACTAATGTTTACTAACGTTGGCATTGCTATAGCAGTCAAATGCATTATTAAATGCATTATTACATTAGATGTAAGCGTTCAAACAAACATCCATCTTTGATAAAGACAATTTTTTTTTTTTTATTTTATTTTTATGAACTAGTGGTAGGGTCATGTTATACGATCCAGACTTTCCACTGCAGTGACAGTGGATTTAGTGATGAACCATGTCCTGTATTCTCTAGGACAACTTTATGATGGGATTTTAATCCCCTGACTACATCACATTTGGGTCTTGAGCCTTTCTGTTGCCAGCACCCCAGGCTAACCTGCCCGCTGATAATGGAGTCAGCAGGCTGTTCCTCATGCTCTAGACTGACTTGTTGGTGATTCAGGGGTCATTATGAGTAAGTGAGAGCTTGACACAGAGACAATAAGCTATTCTGTCTCCCTGAGAACACTGTGCTTTGAACTTAACACTCTGTCTGTCTGTCTGTCTGTCTGAATTTCTTTCTCTTTCCTCCCTTTGTATTCACATACATCAAACCCTGACACAATCATTACTACTTTTTTTCTTCTGTCATTCCAAATTCAGATTCTCTGTGTAGCTATGTCTCTTCTCTTGGTCTGACTTTGCTTTGTAAGCAAAAACATCCTACGACCTGGCATGCCCTTCTGTCTCTTCCCTATTTTATACATGGATCTGCCTTCTTTCTTCTTTGTATCTCTGTTTCTACTTTGTACCCACAATCCCCTCTCATCTTGCCCCACCTTCCTGCCTTCCCCTTCATCTGCACCCAGAACATTGATCCTCATCTCAGCCAGTTTCTCAGTTTCTTTTCAGTTCATGCACCGACCCAAACCTCACCAAACACTTCCTGCCCACCCTCCTGTCTCTCTCTCTGCAATCCCAATCCAACACACCTCCTTAGTCCGTCCCTCTCCTGGGGCCTAATTAATTTACTGAAATCTCAATCAGCCTTTCACTCATTACCATAACCCTGTATCCCGTCTGATACTCCCTACTCCCTGCCAGGGGGCATTGGGATGATTACGCTCAGGATCTGATCTGTCTCTTTTACCATGATGGTGTCATCCCTTTCTTCTGATTTAATGATATAATAATGGCATTCACACCCCTCACTCAGGTCAGAACAAATTGAATCTTAACAGAAAAGTTCTGAGGCTTCATAGTTCAATCATAGAGAATTGTGGGTGGGTGGTGAGTCTCATTGGGAGGCAATGAACTCATCTGAAGTCATGAGAGAGATAGTAAAGGAGAGGTGGGGAGAGAGATAAGGAGACAGAGGAATAGGAACAAATGGACAGAGGAAATGAAGGACAAAGCGAGAGCCTTGTCGTGAGAGACAAGATGAAGGTCATGAGAGAGGTAGAGTGACAAAGACAGACTGAAAGAATGTAAGGTTTCTTGGACACATGCTTCATGGTTTATTCATACACGAGGCATGTTTCCCAACATGCTTTCACCCATTTATATAATAACCCTGGGTGACCTGAGGACAAAGTATGGACAACAAGAAAATATATATATTCTTAGATTTTTTTTAGATGAATTTTCTTGCAGTTTTTCAGATGGTCAGGGGAGTGAGGGAATCTACTGAGTGACAGGTTTTATAGAAAAACTAGAACTGTTGGAATTGTTGCAATCAGTGCCTATGTTAGTTTACACTGAGCTGTGGATTGATAATTATAGCTGACTTTGTTTGGCTCCTGCAACAGAATCAATCAGACAATCACAATTTGCTTTATAATCCAGACAGCTGTCTTCAAGATCTGCGACATGAATGAGTTCACTTTTATGTTGTTTCCCACAAAAATAGGAAAATAAAAGGCTTATAGGACTGAAAAAATATGAAGTTAGTTTGGTTTGACAAGGGAGGTGTGTAAGCCACAGGGATCCAAACTGTCTACTGAACACCGCTCATCAAGTTTCTGGTTAACAATTCATCTCATGTTATTTTTAAAGCACCATTGACACTGGGATACATGAAAACACAGTGTGCACTTAATGACAGTGCATCAAATTATATAGATATTGTCAAGTGGTTTTAGGCTGCTACATGTTTCTCAACCAACTACTGCTACAAATAAACTTCTTTGGCTCTTTCTTTGGATCAGTGACAGTTAATTTTTTTAACCACCACAGGCTTTTATTTCTTGATGGACCTCACAATTTCATGACATATAACATAACACATGTAGCATATGGATCATCCATCCATTTTCTACTGCTTATCCTCACATAGGGTCACGGGGGGCTGGAGCCTGTCCTGTCTTAAGGCGAAAGGCGGGGTACACCCTGGACAAGTCTCCAGTTCATCGCAGGGCACACAGAGACAGACAACCATTCACACCTATGGACAGTTTAAATTAGGCAATTAACCTAATCCCCATGCATGTTTCTGGATGGTGGGAGGAAGCTGAAGTACCCAGAGAGAACCCACGCAACCCATGCAACATGAAGATGCAAATTCCACACAGAAAGGCCCCGGGCAGGGAATCGAACCTGGTACCTACTTGCTGGGAGGTGACAATGCTAACCACTACACCACTGTGCCGCCCACATATGGATTAATTAATTAAAAATGAAAAAATTACGTTCTCATCACACAGCAGTCTTTATTCTACAATACATGCAAGTCATGTAATATACTTTGTTGCTCATTTTCACACCTACCATATGTATTGGAAATAAAATCTGATAGTAAAACGGTGGTGGAGAGGTGCTAATCAGCAACACATCCTACTCCCCAGCCAATGTTAGTCTACCTGGCTGAGCTCCGGCTGTCAACCACCCACTTCGTTGTTTGTAGCAGGTTATTTTCCTATGGTGACAGAAATGTGTTCAGTTGGTGGGATTGTTGTGAAAGCATGTGAGTATAAAGCAGATAAGCTAATGGCAAATCATTAATAGTAATTTCCCACTCTAATATGTGTTGGTGAGTCTGCCTTTCACTGAAATGTTCACCAGGGAAAACATGACAAGCAAAGCATACATCAAATGGCAACATTTCCCTTTTAAATAAAATGAAGAAAGACATTTACTTCAGGAAAGGTAAGTATGGTAATTTGTTACTCACCAAGAAATAACTGGGACATGCAGTTCCCTGATAACATACTATGTCAATGTGCGAGTGGCAAAAAGTCATTTTAATTGGCCCATATTTATTAATGCCCAACAGACAATGAGACAGGTGGTGATGCCCATCAACGGGTCCAGTTTCTGGGTCATGGAGGGACATGCTACTTGGCCAGATGGATGGCATGTTTGCGTCTCATGTTGTGGAGGACGCCAGATGCCATCACAAGACGACACACCTTCTCTGGTCTATAGAGCAGCACGCCCTAACTCCTGTCCAGGCAGCGTCACCTGCCCTTCAGCTGGCCAATGGCCCTCTCAACAACTGACCGAGTGCTGCAGTGGAGGTCACTGTACCTCCGCTCTACTCCACACCAGCTATGAAGATGGCATGGAGCAGCAGCAGTTTCCATGGTCTTTTCACTGTTGATACATCTGAACTTGAGCGTGGATGCTGCTGTATGCCACATTTCCTGGCAAACACTACTTGAATACATGAGGCCCCAGGTCTCCCACTACAATATTTCCCAATATACTCTGAGCTCGGAGAGATAGTTTAAAAGGAACAGCACCGGCATAATAAAATTAAGCACTGACATCCTACTGCAAGGGGAGGCTGGGGTCTTTCAGCATTTGTTGGAAAATTCTGCTGATGTTTCACTACTCCATCATTGCCAGTGTTCTCTTCTATGCTGTGTTGTGCTGGGGAGGCAGCATCAAGAAGAGGAAAGCTGGCTCTGTCGTCGGCACAGAGCTTGACTCCAACGCCCAGAGGAGTGTGTTCAGTGACAGACTGATGAAGTCGTTTATCCCACAGGCCATATGGCTGTCCCTCCCCACAGCAATAGACATTCACTTTATCTCACAATGTTTGCCTGATGCTGCTGATGTTGATTAATACACACACACACACACACACACACATATAAATATATGTATATATATGTGTATGTATGTCTTTCATTTCTTTCTATATCACCTCCTCATGTTATTGGTTTCTGAATTTCCCTGGTGATAAATAAAGTATCATCATTTTGTCTACCTATTTATCAATCTCTATTTGTTTCAGTCGCTGTTAAAGCTAAAAAGAGCTAGTAATGCTCTCCCAAAGCCCCGAATAACCCACTAATGAAATTTAGATGAAAAATTCAATTCGTCAGTTATTTCTCCATTATTGTTTTTTTTTATTATTTTTTTTCTTCTTCTGTGGTATCCATGTTGATCAGCATTTGAGAAAGGAATTACAAAACAGTTATGGGCAGCATTCTGCACTTGTCAGAATGTCAAAATGTCAAATGCACTGTCAAAATGTTGGTGTTTATTCCATCCCGACTTTCTCATTGTATGTTTTTGCAGCGTTTCAGTTTTATAATACAATACAAATACTCATATTAACGTCTGAGAGATGGATCTCGTAAAACTTTCACAAACTCATGACAAAATGATCGTTGCACATAAATGGGTTTTTATTGACCTGCCCACCCAGACTGTTTGCTGGACTCTGCAGTACAGTGCAGTGCTGGTTGTGTGGCAGTATGAAGGCTGCCCTCTCTCTGACTTGTCTCTATTAAATGGATGGTGCTTTTGGCAGCAGAGTCTGTGTGGCTTATTTGCCCTGGGTATAAATGATGTCTGGTCTCCTCAGCAGGTTACAGACACTGCGACGGCTCATTACAGGAAAAAATCCACCCCAGCATCACAACGACATACTGGCTGATTTTGTGATACATAAAGGGAAGTTTCATCTTTAAACAGGGGCATTGTATGCTATATTATACACTGGAGATTAAAGATGGACAGCATCTCTGTCAGCATGGAGGGTGATTTTTTTTTGCTGGCATATTTTTGCAGGGTTGCAGAAGTGGAACTGAGTGCCATCCTTTTGCGGTTTTCAGTGTCTCTGGTTCTCATGTTTGTGTGTTTAGCCCAGTCTCCAAAAAAAATATGTTTTCATTAGGGCTGTCAAAATTAATCTGCCTTCACATATGGCATGCGCAACAGTAACTTTTGGACAAACTGGCCCGAAATGGAAACATATTTCTGCCCGAAATGGAGGCAGTTTGGCCTGTGTCCAAAAGCCAGTGTTTTCTTATTCAAATCATGTTATTTTATTCAATCTAAACCAACAAAGCTGTCTTGTTCCATTTTTTCCCCTTTTGTTTCATTTAAAGTAACCTGAGTTAAAATATTTTCTTCAGAACACAATTCAGAATGCACTTTAGTAAAATTATGACTAAAATCTATTAAATTAAAATAAAGAAATTCTTCTTCTTTCAAGATCATAATTATAGTGATTGTATGCACAGTGATTGAAATTCACAATAAGTCTTCCTTGGTTCTTTACACACTGGTAGACAACCTTGTCAAAAGCATCGTAGAAAATGAACCACAGCATGTTACTCCACCAAAAGAGAAAAGTAAATCAGTATGCATAGCTAATTTATGGTGAAATTTGTAAGGAAAAAGCAAAGAAACTACACTTACAGGTCAGACATCAACGAACAATCAATGGGGCCAAACCATTTTCGTGTAAAATGTTACTCCACTTGCTGATGAAGGCATTGACTTTTGAATTCTCTAGAGAAAATAAGAGTGCTTCTAATTTTGTGTTGGAATGCTAAATGCCATCTTGAAGAAAATAACTGGCCGAACAATAAGAATCACTGCACACCACACACAGTATGACTTTATCCCCAGTCTGTCAACACTAAATGACTCATTGTAATGGACTGCATCCAAGTAGTTCAGGTCAGTTGAGGCACTGAAATGCATTATAATTATATCAATAATTATCTCAACAATCTCAGTGTGTGTCACCACCCAAAAGTGGTTTTGACTTCAGCCCTGCATCGCTTTTCTGCCGACTTACTGGGAAAATTAGCCTTCTCCTTTACCTGATCATTTTGTTAATTTACTAAAACATTAAAACAATCACATAATAGTGTGGCAATTCACTGCTGCAATGAAAAAAGAACATCACATCAACTTTAGCTGAGATATTTTCTGTGAAACTGGTACACAAAATCAAGAATCATCTGCTAATAGACATTTCCGTTGCAAGTACTACATTTTTGCTGTAAATACTTTATTCATATTTTAAATTGCATTTCTATTGTATATATCACTTCTCTGCAAATACGGGTTTTTTATATTTTATATTTTGCGTTTTATATTTTTATATTTATGTCCTTTATATCTTTATTTTTATTCCTTATTTATGTGTGTCCTAAAGCTGAGAGACTCTACAAAATTTCGTTATGCGTGCATAATGACAATAAAGAATCTTGAATCTTGAATCCCAGTCCAAGATTCAGTAGACATAAGCTGAGCATCTGCAGTGGCTTTGCGGCAGTAACAATAAACAGTTTGAGCTCAGATCAGCCCCCCCATTCACATCCCTCAATGCCGCCTCGAGCCTAGAAGAAACCTGCATGTCAGTCACTAATCAGATGGAGGATGCTTAGGCACAGCAGACTGTGGGAGTCAATACACGATGGTTATTTAATCCAGCTAGCTCAACAGTAATACGTAAAGGCTGGGAAAAATCCCTTTGTTGTTAGTCAAATGTGTTTTTGAGACAGGCCCTCCTTTTGTCCTCTTCCCAATTGTCTCAAAGATACTTACTAAAATAAAGAAAATGCTATCTCTGGAAATTTACTGTTGCTGGCCATAAAACAAGGTCTCGTTGGCCAGCATAGGAGCAGATAGAAGATTGGGGAGGCAGAGGGTTAGATGAAAATTCAAATGTGGGGACGTCGAACAAATGCAAAGTGGCTCATATAAAACTAAAATATTGGCTGGGGAGGCTAATATAAATGCTTGGATGTTGGTTGGCAAGGATAATATGATTGCTAAAACATTGGCTAGGTTGGCTAATGTGGATGGCACTGAAATAACAGCACTGAGAAAACCTTGGCTTTTGCTGGAATGACTGTTACAGGAAATGCCAGGTGACGTCTTTGTTTTTCCAGCTGTCCTTCTTCTCTAAGGTTACTTCTGAGAATTCTTTAATCACACGGGTTGATGGATGAATAGACGGACAGTTGAGGAGACTTGGACAAAGATATGACTGACACTTGAAAAGGACATACAGTTTAAGTCAACCCTTCGAAACTGTGTGAGTATTTTTTTAACAGCACTGATTAATTTTTAATGGTAAAATCTGTCATATGTTCAAGGTTTGTTTACTTGTTTCAACACCAGTGATGCAGTGGAAAAACAGGCAAAAACAAATGTGAATCCATGCATACATTTTGTGTCATCCAAATAAATAAGTTAGGTCAACCCCATTACAATGTCCCTCCCACCCTGACTAGTCTGAATCTTAATTAGGAGCCTCTTGGGCTGGTGGTTGAGTGCTTTTTAATGGCATGGGTTAAGAAATCACAACCTACTGAATCAGAGCCATTTGATCGCAGTCAACTTATGACCCTTTTCTGTTTTATTGTAAAACACAGACTTTTTCTTTTCTGGTCACTGTTATATAAACATAAAAATCCAAAATAAAGCTTAAAAAATTATATTTTTAAAGACTGTACAAATCACATTTATTTTATATATCAGCAATGGATCACACAAGTAATGAGGGTTCCTCATGGAGATGATACAACAGAGATTTATCACCTGCTGTTCTCCTCAGCTCGTTATTTTGGTTTTCTCATCTTCCACGTTTACTGTTGTGGTTGAATCTGTTCTCATCTGGCTTGCTTTTAGCTGCAGTATGCAGCTATTTGCAAAAAAAAAACATTGTATAGCTGTTCAGCACCATACAACAGACAAATTGATCTGCTAGTTAGTGAACATATTAGTTAAGCATTCATCATCTCATTAAGGTGGATATCTCTATAGGCACATGGACAGAGGATTTATTACAGCAAGCAAAAGTTGTCTCAATGTCCATATAAAAAAGTTACGAGTAGAATGAGCGTATAGGATATATCTGCAATCTATGAGTAAGCAGCATAAATAAGATTATCTAATCTACAGAAATAAGTAGTGTATGTGGACAATAGAAATATAGAAATTATAAATTTGAAATATAAATTTTAATTTGACTTGATAATGAAATTCTTATCAACTGACCTGAACATTTACTGGGTCAGGACCTTTTTTTCACCTCAATAGCTTTTACCATGTTCAAATTAGCAGGGCAGGGAAGTATAGTGGTAGAGCAAAATGTTGCCTCGCTGCAGAAGTACATTAGATGAGATTGGAATAAAAATCAGCTGGGAAACATTTCACAGATATACAGATCTAGCTTCCATGCTGTTAAAAGTGGATGAAAAACCTGAAACATTTTGTAACATCAGGAGGAACTTGCAGCAAAGCATATGGAATTATTCCAGGTGGCCTTTACCAAGACACCTAAGGATTTACTCAACCACAAAGAATTAATCTTAGTCTTTTATATTAGTCTTTTATATGTCTCTGGGTGCAGTTTGAAGACATGCTGAAATTTGAAATTAGCCTAGTAATATGAATGAGATCAAGAGTTTATGCCCGCATGCCATAGACCTCCACTGTTGTACAAAAACTATTAAAAATCACGTCACTGAATAACACTGCTGCAGAGGGTGACATATCCTATCATTAACATGAACACAGTCACAGCAATTTACTTTTAATAAAATTTACATACACTGTCCTGCTGCCCAGAATACGCACTAGAGCACCAAATGTGTATTAATCTGATGCTGAAAATAGTTATAAAAAAAAATGCACTTTTAGCATAAAGTTTGCAAAAACTGCTGTCATTTTGACTGTACTGTATTTGTGAGCTACTTTTTCAATATTTGTCTTAAGTTAGAACAGATGTGCTTGGATATTTATACTCACCTGCCACTGTGTTCGGAACACCATGCTAGTACCAGCATTATCTCCACCTCCACCAGCATGAACCGTTGATACAAAGCAGGATGGATCATGGCTTTCATGTTATTTACACTAAATTTTGACCTTACATCTAAATATTGCAGCAAAATTTAAGAGTAATCAGACCAGGAAACTGTTTTCTTATCTCCTAATTTTGTTGAATCTGTGTGAATTGAAGAATTAGTTTCCTGTTCTTAGCTGACAGGAGTGACACCCGGTGTGGTCGCCTGCAGCTGTAGCCCATTGGCTTCAAAGTTCAACATACTGTGCTGTTGCCTTTATATATTTTTCCAGGTAGTCTGGCCATTATCCTCCCAGTAATGGTCGTGAGTGAAAATCCCAATATTCCAGCAATACTGAAATATTCAGACCAGCCTGTCTGGAAACAACAATCATGCCACATTAAATGCCACTAAAATCACCTTTCTTCACAATTCTGATGCCCGAGCTGAACCATTTGTCTCAAACGGGGCCAGTTTCCTGTACTTCGCCATTTTGAAGAAGAGTGAGAATTTAATCAAGAAAAAAAGCAATAAAAGCAATAATTATCAAACAGTGTCTTTTAAATAACTGTTGATTTACCCATTATTTCCAACCTTTAGTGGGGATAAGTTCATGGAGAATTAAATTTAGCTAACCCTACCTTCAGCAGGCAGCCTTTAAACCGTAGCAAATAGAAATCTAAAAGAAACATCCACAACGCTCTTAATCAGAATCAGAAACAAGTTTATTGCCAAGTACATGTGCACAAACAAGGAATTTAGCTTGGTATTCTGGTGCATGACATATGAACATATAAACAGCAGAATAACTGAAATAAGTAAATTCATAAATACACAATAACCTACCTCCATTGAAACAGAGCTACTCCATCTGCTGAGAAAGACCATGTGATGTGATTGAAAGCTTCAAAAAGACAATGGGAGTGGACCTTGTGTTGGAATTAGCACAGACGTACCCTGATAAAGAGGCACTATACTGTGTTGCCATCAGCTGCATTCTCTACGCTGCCCTAACTACTTCTGTCAACTCTCAACGGCAAACACAGACAGGGTGATGGTGGATTAACGGACAGGGAGGGAGATGGATGAAGAAAGAGACAATGACAGAGTGCTAGTGTATGGATCCTTCAGCCTCGTACAATGTGCTCACTGCTAACTGCTTGACTTGGTTCCATGCCAGAGGCTTAGTCAGAACCGAGGACAGCTCCCCTGGTCTCTGAGCCCTCTCACTGGGGAGAGACACATTTAGATAAAGTCTCTTTCCCTCTCTTTTCATTGCTCCCATTCTCTTTCCTCTAAAACTCATTCTGTATCATCAGGGAGCCCACATTTAGCTGCGCTCTCTTTCTTTGTAGGTCTCTTTTTTCAAAATCTCTGAGGAATGTCAAATTTATAGTCATCTCACACTCTTTCCTTCTCTGGGTGTCTCTAGACTCGATTTCCCCTTGGTTCCATACCAGTGAGGGCACATTTAAAGTCTGCACTGGAGAGGGACACCATGGCCTTTACCTCCCATTCAATTAAGCTCTGCCTGAAATACACACACTCAAATGGACATGCACACGTACACACACGCAGGCACGCATGCACACACACACACACACACACACACACAATTACAACCCACCGGTCTGTGGAGACTGAAGGCACATTGATGTGACCTTAGAGAAATAAGCACACATAGGCATAGGCATGTACATACACACCAACATATGCAATGAAGAACAAACACTTACACACACTCAAGAATGAGTGCATTAGACAGATACCCACATACACACACATACCCTGAGCAATTACCAGATAGTAAATCTCTATAGCAATTTTCAGATTGAAAATCTCTGCAGTAATCCAACTTCAATTTAAGTAGATTTTTGGGGTATTTTTGTATTCAGAGATTCCTCAAATGGGTCTGAAGTAGTTAAAGTAGTTAAACACACAGACTTTGCACTTTGTTCCAATCTGTTTCAGGACTGTGCTCATCAAGAGACATATTTGGCAGAAGACAATTGTCAGGATAAGATGAAAAGAAAATATCCACAAAGGTGCATTGGTATTTGCTTTTTATAACCATCTTCATGGAGAAAAAAGGTGTGAATATAATAAAACTTGTAAATTACTTCTCAGATAGAAAAGAAACAAAGCAGATGGTGAGAGAATAGAATCACTTCCATTTTGTGAGGTACATGAGCAATGGGATCTAAAGCTGATCAGGCAACTTTCACGCTAAAAATCATATTTTTTTTTTTTTATATATATTAGGGCTACTCAATGTGGTGACCATAACAAAAGTTGACAAAATTTTGATTGGCCAGCCAGATGTCAGCAAATTTATTTATTCTTTTAAATAAAAGATCCATGAGATTGACCGACGTGCAGTAACTAGTCTTTCAGAGGTTGTGGGATAGTTGATAGTTGGTACCAGCCATGTTAACTTGTTTGGAAGGTGGCTAAATTTCAGAGTAAGTAAATTTAACATGTATAAACTATAAATTTAAAATGGTTAATTTCACAGAGGTCCATTGACCTCTGGATATGTTATGGATACTTGCATGCAGTTTTGGGCATAAACATTCTTTCCTATTCGCAGATGTAGTCATCTGCTGTCCATCAATGCCCACCAGGTCCATCTGTTCCATCTGTCCGGACAGCAAGAATCACGAGGACTAACAAGATCATAGGTAATACTATGATTCTGGACCTCCATAGTTAGCATCTCCTCATCCATAGTGTTACAAATGTTAAACACTGTTTAAAAAACTTTTACCCATCGATTATAACACTGAATATTTTTTGGGACATTTTGTCGGGCCCGAACTGAACTTTCTTCAGCTGTGGAAGTATGTCGGAATTCTTCATTTAAGTGGTGTTCCTCTTTAACTAAATGGTGTTTTTGGTGAAACTGGCCTCTACTACAAGAAAGGAACAAGGTAAAAACATTTTTTTCATGATGAAATAGTCTCTTTTTTCATTTGAGTTATTCTGTTTTCACAGTCATAGTACAAAACATTCTGTGCATCATGAAAGATGACTCAAAAGGGCTAAAAAATGCTGGCACAAGGCACTTTCGGTTTTATAAATGATCTGGCACTCAGTGAGTTAAGGGTTAATTCTCTTGAAAACAGGATGTACTGAATGACAGCAGACTGCACGGCCTTGTCTCAGTTGCGGTTGAATTTCTCTACATCCCAGTGTGTGGTTCATGGTGCTCATATGGGTTCATGTATTTTTTTGCCTTAAATAAGTAACAAGCATTTTGGACCCAAGCAGAGAGATGACTCAGAGGCTGGATACAGACAAAAGTCTTTTTGAATAAATCTCAGCGGGAGACATGGCAGAAAATAACATAGGACTACTGCCAACGGGATGGAACTAAAGTTACTGCATATTCCAGGGAGAGAGGGAAAAAAATACAGGTGCAAGCAATGACAAACATTATTTCTGCTTTGTTCTTTTCGTTATCACCTCAGGGGGCAAACAGCAAGGACCATGGACAATTCCCACATCGCTGATGGCTGTGGGACCAGCACTTTGGACAGTGGCCATCACAAAAAAATCGTGCAGTGCAATTTTAGAGCTTCATTAATAAAACAGCACGAACCCTCATCATCACATAACTCTCATTGTTCTCTGTATACAGAAATCGGACAAAGCAGTGCAAATCCCGAAGTTAGACCAAACAAGCAGCAGCGAAGATGTATATCCTGTTTTTATTTGAAATGTCTCTTAATTCTTATCCTGATGATGGGCATTAAATGCGTAGGTGGAGATCATACCTTACCACTGCAATACATTCTGTGAAGTGTAATAAGTAGCTCTCTTCATTTATCATCTTTTCTTCCTGATTGGCATTTGCAGTTTCCTCAATAAGTCAATGATACAATTTTTCAGACATCTAAATGGGGATATATGGGTCCAGCATCAATATACATTAGGAAAACAATGACCTTTGTGTGTTTTGTGTTTGAGAGACTTATCACATTCATCCAGGTAGGGGTTTAAATTCTAAGCCTGCGTTGCATATGTGAGCATCTACAGTATGTGTAAACTGTGCACATGCACGCGCGTGTGACCTTTCCACTGATTCCTCTTTCTGTGTGTTCCAGTCATCAGGATGGTATTGTCTCTCTCTACACCACCAACATGTGAAGCTGGAAATCTCTTTTCTCCCAAAATTGTGTCCTTCTCAACTGTAAAGAAAATTGGCAATAATTATAAAATAATAATAAGAACGTCACAGTAAATGTCAAATTTGGATTAGGCACTATGTTATGTGTTTGGTTAAATGAATAGGTGTTAATAGTGACAAAGTTAAAAAAAAAAAAATATTAGAATTGATTCATTTCGGACACATTTTTACTTGTTCACAAGCATCAGTCTAAGGAATAAAAACTCTTCTACAGTCTTTTCAGTTTCAATACAAATATTTAAATGGAAAATACCATTATATTATTATTTAGTCAAATGCATTCCTGGAACGCAAGGCTCTTTTTCCCCTTGAGCATACAAGCTCATTCACTTGACTAAACTGAAGTAAGTTTTATTGAACTTGCCATTCACTCTCCTCAATATAATACATCATCATTTGCATAACAAGCTTAGTTTGGCTTGCAATTTTCTTTATTCATCTTGCTTTTACTTTTAAGCTACAGCCTGAGAAAGCATTAAAACAGCAGCCACATGCGCTGCCATTTCTACCCATACCTTCCATTGTTCCATTGTGAGAAAACACTTTCATTAACATCTGAGCATTAACTCAGACAGGATCTCTGTCACTGACAATGCCCACCATGCTCTGCACAGCACCATCACCAGACAGAGGCATGGTTTCAGTGCCAGGCTGCTGTCTCTTCCTGCTCCACTGACAGACTGAAGAAGTTGTTTGTCCTACAGGACATACGGCGCTCTTTCACGGTCACTTTTTCACCTGCAATTTATCTTAGCAGGTACTGTGTACCTGCACACATTTTTTTTCTATTTGCATTATTTTTAATATTTATTTTTTGAATAAATAAAGGACACTGTATACAGTTTTCATTTACAGCATGATATATAAAAAACAAGTCCATTGGTCAACAATTTAACACAGGTAGACCAGGGCTGGTTGTCTCACAGGCTGATGCTTTCACAGAGCTCATTCCAGCCACACTGTTTCATCATCTTGACACAACAGTTTGCTTTTATTTAATGTCATGGTTATTTCTACTTGGTTAGTTTGTTGAGGACACTCAGAACAGCAAGCTTAGGAGACATTTTGTCATTTTTCTGTTTTACTAACTTTTCACGTTGGTGCTGTTTTTATATTAAACGTTTGTTGATAACTAGTGCTTTATAAATCAAAAACTTTAAAAAAAAAAATGGAAGGTCTCAGCTTGAATTTCAGCCAAGTTTTACCGAGCAAGCTAAAACCATGTGGTAGATAGCATCAGCTCTTTTTGACGATGTCAAGAGGGGATGGCTGTCACATGTGACAAGAGCCAATCCTGAAAATTTAGTCAAAAACTGTCCATAACTTTTTGAGTTACTTTGCAAACCGACAAACCAACAAACAAATAAACAAACAAGCCCCGGTGAAAACATAACCTCATAGATTGTTTGATAGGTTTGTAAGCAAAATGAAAAAAAAACAAAATGTCGAATAAATACTTTTGTATTTTCAACATTGTTAATTCAATTCACTGCTCATTACAGATATATAGGAATAGACAAAAATGTCCTTGATGAGAATCAGGAGATGGTTATAGAGTTTGTTTGAAAAGTTAATTGGTGACACTAGTTTAAAAAAAAATAGTTTCACATACTTTTTTTTATTATTTATCTATTTATTCATTTATTTTGCCAAAACCTCATCAATAACTATAGAGACAACCAACCCCATACCGTGTGACAACAAAGCGTCAGAGTGTCTTTGATACCAATCATCTATTTGATTTGCATAATTATTTGTTTTTAATTTTCCTCGAGTAACAACACTTCTTTTAGGATGTAGACAATGGTGAATGGGAATTAAAACTTATTTATGAAAGGTACATTCAGTGATTCTAATCCAGTGCACTGCAGTGTCAAATTTAGCAAATAAATATCATACACAGCCCTGGTTCTGTAAATGGGAAGCTTAGTAATGCTATGTTGTTATGTGAGCTCTTTCTATGTTAACTGTAGTTGTGTGGTTGTATGTGCTCTTAATAATGATGTTTATTTTATGACTGTATATTTTATTCTGTTGTTGGCAGTTTTACATCTTGCCTATAGGGTCACAAGAAAATCACATTTGGATTAGGTGTTGTGTTATGTCTGTTGTGCTATGACTTGGAGTAGATTTAATAATCAATCATTTCATCAACTAAGATGAAAATATGTATTTATAACCAAATAACTCTTAGGCTATGAATCATAAACCATTAATTATCATGAAAGATGAAGGAGAATGATGACAGGTTCAGGTATAACATACTATTATTTAGTCTCTTAATCTCAGGGGACTACAGAGTTCTTGGACTTAGTGTACAGGCATTCAAGGTGTTTTATATATACACACACAAATCAACTAACAAAACTCGTTATAAAAGGAGATGTTTATTTGACAAACTACACTATTAAACTACTAACAAAAAATAACTGAATAAATAAGTGAATACAAAGAAAGATTAATGAATGAATTAATGATATTAACTGAATTTGACCACGTATATTCATTGGTTTATATCTATTTGCCAGAAAAGTAGCCCTGCAGTTTGATGTTGAACCTGTACGTCATGTATATCAATGCTGCTCCAGTTTACGTAAACGTCACTGATACAACTCATTATCAAACAGGATAGGTTTGATAAGTTTGATAAAGTAAGAAAGAAGCTGGTACGGAGGCTACATGTGGGACGACGGCAAAGAGCAATAAAATTACAACAGGAACAACAAGTGAGATCCAAGGCATGGAAACTAAGAATTGAGGTATGTTAACCATAAAACAATCCGTTCATAATGGTAGCTATACCACATCGTCACGAGGATGTGTAGAAGATAGCTCGCTAACCAATAGGCTATTTGTTTACATTGATAATTGTAGGCTATGCAACTAACAGCAAACATGGGACACACTTTGCATTACTGCTTTACTTTGCAAGGAACTGACGTAGTGTTTCCTTTTGGTGGCCCGCAGTTAGTACCTGGCCCTGCAGTGTGAAAGTACTTGGCACCAGCAAGCCCGGGCTGGCTCAGCTTTGGCTCGATAGTGTGAAACCAGCTAATTAAACCCAGCCGGGAGCTATAAACATTGTGATGCAGGTGGATCTAAAGTCATACATTTTTGATGATTGAGCAGATAACCCTTGCTTAATTTATTCCAAGGTTGCACAGGGTTCAGGGAATAGCCCTTCCTACAGAAACATTGCTAGCACTTACGTGCCCTCCAAGGTTTCTGAGCTTGATTCATTTATGCCAATAATACAATCTGACTGCTGGCACCTGGACGACCTGCAGGGGGATAAAGCTCTCTCTTCTCACGCACCATACAGACAATAAATATGCACACATTTACGGAAAATTGGCAGTCGCATCTCCAGAAAGGCTACCTATTAAATAAAGTGATATCTGAGTGCTTTAATGTGGCACCTATTTAGAGCAAGAGAAGTAGAGAGAGCTTACATCGATGTAAGTGCACGAGGGAGATGATAATAGAGTATGTATTGCCTCACTGCCCAGCAGTACACTGCAAAAAAGGATGTCTAAAAGCAAGCTAGGAAGGCAAATCCGAGTTAAAGGGTACTCAAAACAAGCACTACCCATGCAGCAAGATAATTTCAATTTACAAGATTTCTTGATTTAAAAAATTGCATCTGTGTGTGTGTGTGTCTGAGAGAGAGAGAGAGAGAGAGAGAGTCAACTCCTGCTCTCTGGCTTGTTGTGGACCTGATTATTCCTGTACCGCGTCCTTTTGCACTATGATACTGATTGCTTCACACACACACACACACACACACACACACACACACACACAGGTGCTAATTCACAGCCAGCCACTAGCGCTGCTAGCGCTGATTCATTCACTCAAAGCAAGGTGGTCAATGTGGGTAGAAACACACTGATGTAGATGCTCAGAAGCACAATACAAATGAAACAAAACAATATAATTAGTGTTGCTCATGATTGTACTCTCAGGTCACTGTAAATCTACTTTGTGTGTGTGTGTAAATGTGTACACCTTTGTGTTTCTGCATGCTGGTATAAAAATACCTACATATCTGCTTACCTATAATTAATTTTACATACATTATGTGTGTTTGGTGCATGTGTGCTTCTGTGAAACCAACTCCCACTTTCAGTCTGGGAGGCAGACACCATCTCCTTATTTAAGAGCAGGCTTAAGATTTTCCTCTTTGATAATACTTATATTTAGGGCCATAATTATGCTGCTATAGGTCTAGACTGCCGGGGGACTTCCTATGACACACTGAGCTCTTCTGTCTCTTCATCCATGTGCCTCCATGTCCCATTAAGGCATGCTACTAACTAGACTTCCTCCCTGGAGTCCTTGTGCTGTTTCATCTGTCTGTTATCCATCTGCTGAGATTGTGAAGACCTCTGAGGCAAATTTGTAATATTATTGGGTTATACAAAAACTGAGCTGACTTGTCTTGACTCGTATGTACGGTACATGCAATACATATCTAAAATAACCTAAGACAAAGTACTGGTTTACACTTTGACGTAACATTTAGTGCAACAAATTCAAAATAATGAGTAAATTTACAGCCCCAAGAAAGGCATCCATTTTTGTTCTGTCTCCTCATCCATGACCCTGTGTAGACCATGAACAGGAAGGGTGCCAGTATTGTTCCTTGTGGGGCCTCAGCACTGCAGATAAGCATACTGGACACAAAGTCCTGTATCCTCACATACATGGTTACTCTGTGAGGTAGTCAGTCCATGTAGTGAGGTGGTGATCTATCCCATCATGATCCAGCTTGTCCCCTAGCAGTGTAGGCTGAATGGCGTTAAACACACTGGATTAGTCGATGAAAAAATCCTCACAGTGCTTCCAGTTCTTTCCAGGTGAGTGAGGGAGGACTGCAGCAGGAAGATGATAGTGTGATCCACCCTAATGCCAGATTGATAGGCAAACTGCAGAGGCTCACCAGCGTGTGCAGGTGGCTGATGTCCAGTCTCTCCAGGGTCTTCATGAGATTCATGAGTGGCAATATCAATGCCACCGGCCTGTAACTGTTGAGTTCCTTAGGGTGTGGTACGCACCTGTTCGGTTTGGCACACAGCTAACAAAATGGCACAGTACTCAGAGAAAAAAAAAGAAGGAAAAAAGTTGCATGCATGCAAAGCTTAATTTTTTATTTATATTTCAATAAATATAACAAAAATATTTGCTGAGGATTATCTACTCTAGTTTGAAGACACATTTGATGGCTGGATGTTTTGTGGAGTATTTATAAATTGTGCTACTTCCTCAAGTGAAAGACCCTTGAATACTGTGTGTGTCCTCTGCTCTCTCAAGAAACAATGTCCCACTTTCTCTGTAAAATCCATGGACCTTGCTGTTTTTAGTTGAACTATTTTCCACCATAGAAACACTCAAACCCTAAAAGAGTTTTCACTTTTTCTGAGCACAGATATACCCTTGTTGTACTCTCAGAGCTGCTGCAGCTCTTGAGGTGAGAAAGCGAAATTTGAGCTGGCATTGCTACCCTGACCTCTGCACTTGTGGAGGTGGCCTGTATTCTCAGTGTGATAAAGCTTGGCCTGGAGGCCTGCAGCCGTGACTGCTGTGTGCTAGACTGGAGATGACACATCACAAGAAATAGCACTCTCCTACTGCACCCTTCTTCAATGCTTTTCTCCTTTCTATCAATTTATTCCCATCGTCCCTTTAATGCTTTATTTATTTATATTTGTCTGGACTTTTATTCATTTCGATATTACATTAGCTCTTGTAAATTCAAAACACAGAGGTGAATTTGCACTTAGTACTAACTTTTTAGCATTTTTGTTTCAGCATGGTACACAGTACAGCATCTTCATAAAAACAGAATGGAAAATTGTTACATCTCACATTTTGTGATTTTATTTTGATCAACCTTGTCTTGTGTCTATATGGTCTTGTGACTTACTCCTGTATTTTGGATTTCTTGCGGACGCTTTAGCGATCCGTCGTGGTAAAGACAATTTACCAGTCAATCTACGTTCCTACTCTCACCTATGGTTCCCTCCGGAGGAGCTGGATGAAGTGGCTGGGGAGAGGGAAGTCTGGGCTTCCTTGCTTAGACTGCTGCCCCTGCGACCCGACCCCAGATAAGCGGAAGATAATAGATGGGTGGATGGATGGATTTCTCATTAAGTGAATTATTATGTTTTGTTCTTTTAAAGGTACACTGTGTAAAAATTCCTGTTATCTAGTGGTAAGCTAGTGGAATGCAAGCAACTGAGATCAATGCTCGTGCATATCGAAGCATGAGCACAACGGTGTCTCGTATAGACCAAACTTCCTCCAAGAGCTCAATTGTGAAGAACCTTTAGCATTATGGTGGTTGACATACATGTCATTGTTTATACTTTAAGTCAGAAAAATAGCAAACGGGTTGCCGGCGACCAGGTGGAAGAGGTTAAAAGCTTTATATACCGTCTTTGTTATCACTGTTTTGTTACATTAAAAAATATTTAGAATAAATAAACAAGCAACACTTAGCCTGGCGGGGGTGCAAGAAAAGCCTGGCAACCCGCCAGGCCTATAAAGCACTGGGAGACACTGCTGTACAAAGCAAGCCAAAATTTGTAAGAAGGGGATTTTACTGTAGTTTACGCTGTTGTGTTTGTGACCTAGCTTCAAAAATGAATACATAAATTAGGCTTACCAGTGAAGCAAGAAAGAAGCGATAGTTGTGGCACTTTCCAGACCTCTCTCGTTCCTCAAACATCTCCATCTGGTAAACACAGCGCCGATGTAAATTCTGCTTTTATCATGTTATCCTCACTGAGAACATTTTTTTTTTCGTCTTTGGTGTTGTCGTCCTCTCATTGATGGACATATCTGTGGTCATCCATTGCAGCTTCAGTCAGTTGCTATGTCAACTTTCTTTGCTTCCTCTGGGACTTCCTGTATGACCGGAATCTCAAGTGACTCGAAACTTAGAAACTCGCAAAACGCAATGTTTGTCCCTTTCGGGTATATATACACACAAAGATAGCAACTTAACATGGCCGCCTCCTGTAAGGTGTAGGCGTGCACTCCTGTAATATAATTATCAATTTCTAGGCCTATGATAACACAAAATTGTGTACGTTGATATTATTAAACAATTTTGCATATTAATGACATGACTGGGTGATTATTGAAAAAAGTGTGTAAGAACGTGGCTCAGACACGGAAATGAACCCAAACGCTAGCCTCCACTTCAAAATAAATAGTAAATTTATTACAGAAGAAATACAAACATTATAGTGAGGAATATACGCTCTAACCAGACTGTGAACTGAAATGCTCTACTAAGTGAGGCAGGGAAAAACTAGACTAAAGGAAATAGCTGAGGCACAAGGCAAGGAAAAGGCAACTAAAAGGCCTGAATATAATAACTAACTAAAGGCGCTCACTAAGAGGTAAAACACTACAAAATAACAAAACTAAACTAACAGAAAACTATTACCAACGGTGACGGGAAAACTACAGGGGAAACAACACTAAGAGAAACGGATAAAGGGAAAAACAAAACTAACGAGGGAGACAAACAACATGACAAAACTAACAGCTAAGACAAACAGCTCACACAACAAGGGAGAACCTGACAGGGACGAAAACATGGACGAGGAAGATGGCTGGTAGCTTGGTTACATGGACACAAGACGTACTGGCACAAGACAAAGGGAGATGCCGACATAAATACACTTGGTAATGGGGAACAGCTGGAAACAATCGGGGCAGGGCTGACAATCACCAGACAAGAGACAAGCTGAAACACAAGGGAAGACAATTAATTTCAAAATAAAACAGGAAATGACAAGACCAAATGACAAAACTGAAATAATAAACACACTTAATTTGACAGACATGACAAAGTGTATTTTGAAAATTACAATATATTACACAGTGTCCCTTTAAACTACAGTAAAGACCTTGTGTTTTTCAGAAGTCAGAATTGAGTCATTTTGCATTGTGTGGGAGGTGGCACACATGAATATCCAAATAATAATAAGAGCTATTGAGAAAAATCAGAAAAGATGTCTTTTTTCTCTTTTTCCTTTTCTTTTCTCTTTTTCTCTTTGGCTTTTAGCATTCACTTTTGTGAATGCTGCTAAAATCAGTGTCACAACGTTTTGATGGTTTAATAATCATAAAATGACAGTATCAAAACCAGAAAAAAGGACTAGGTTAAAAGCGAAAAAAAGTACCCCTATAAAACAGATTTTATAGTTTGCAGAAAGTTCAATAAACACTCAAGAGTTCATTTACATTTTAAAAAAGCCCACCTTGTCAAATGTTAAACAAGCCTCCATTTGTCTCCAACCAACTTATTTTCTCACTGTCTTTCAATTAAAACTTCCTGTTTTACCGTTACATAGAACATCAAAGGAGAAACACAAGCTCCCGCTAATTGGAGATTTGCTGCTTTAATCATATTTTGTTTTGACAAATTTCCTCCTGTGCACAGGTGTATAGAAAAATGGGGGAGTACACCGTATGTGTATAGGTAGCAGAAAGCCAACAGCAAGATTATAGAGAGAGAAAACATCAAATGGGGGAATTAGCACAGTTAAAAATAGTACACAACAGTTATTTTGCTCACTAAAGTCCTCTCTTTTTTTACACAGGTGAGGCGGGAGAGAGCAAGTGGGTTTTATGTTTATAACAGGGTAATTAGTTGGAATAAACTTAGGGAATTAAAGAGGATGCACGTGCTTGCTAAAAATAGCAAAAGACGGCAGAAGGCTATAAAGACAATTATCAACATGGGAACAAATGACAAGGCATGAGGAGAGGGGAAAAAAGGCTGCAACTGAAAGGCAGCAATGACTGTTTTGTTGCACATATTTCCTCTGTCAGTGTTGGAGAACAGAATACAAGGTGATGGTAAGATGAAATAAGAGGTCAGATGGAAAAGAATGCAAACAGGCTTAATTATCACTTCCTGTGAAGTGTTCATTGCATAATTACATCTCTTAAACAACAAAGGTTAAACAGCTCTGTGGGGAGTTTTGGTCGCTTCCATTTATCAAGTCAAAACATTCGCCCACTCAAGGACGCCTGGCATTTAACTGGCCGGAATAAGTGGGCTGAGATGAACGATGATGTGTTTCCGAGGCTGGTTTCCAATACTGCAGGAGTGCTGCAGAGCAAAAAAAATGTGACAACCTGATTTTTAAGGCTCACAGAGGACCTGCTGCCGTTGACAAAAATCCAAGATTAAGTAATACTAATGTAACCAGAAAGTAAACACCTACCCTCACCATACTGATGCTTGGGAAGATGAGTTTAACAGCAAAAGAAGGTCAGATTACTTTTTTTTTTATCTCAGCTGAACATATTTTACAGTTTAGCTTGTGTAACTTGTGATGCTATTAAAGAGGAAGATGACTTCATGGTGAGGTGTTCAGTGATGTGGCCTCAATACATGACCAGTGACTGGCACACTGACTCACACCACACTTTGCAGAAAAAGGACAGAAGGGTTGGGTTAGCCAGTGCTATAACTGACAGCAGCTTGACATCCATGTGTCGAAAATGTTTGCTGTGGGAAAAAAAACATTGCCACACACTCAGAGAACAATAACTTACTTTATAGATCACAATAATATGGATGATAAAGAGTCTTTTGATTAGAGCCCATCATTGCAAATGTGTAAAGGGGATTAAAGAGGCTATTTTGTATTAGGAATGATACTACACACTGCCGGTTGTGTAAAAGGAGTTGGTGAACATTAGATGAAGGGAAGTGGAGCAAGATTGGGTGCTGTTGTGATGGACACTGGAGGTGATAGGTTGCACTGTTTTGTGCTGCAATGACAATTGACAGAATGGTGTATTCACACTTGCCTTGTTTAGTTTGATTAAAACGAACTGAAGTTTGTTTCCTCCCTTGGTTCAGACTTTTTTGGCCAGTGTGAATACAATCACTCAAACTCTGCTGTGGACCAAACAAGCGGACCGAGACCCAGCTGAGGAGGTGGTCTCGGAGCGGTTCCTATCGAGCCCTGGTGTGGTTCGTTTCAGGTGTGAAAACAGCCTGACCTCGATCCGACCTAGTTGCAAAAATCTACCTTTTTGGATAAGATCGGCTCCCATACTCTTCGCGCATTATAATACTTTGATCTTACATCTTCAAATAGCCTACTTGTTCTTTCTTCTGTGTAGTAGACCTGTTACTGTAGCATGTTGGAGACACATGAGAGCTCTCCCTGTCATCAAGAAAAAAAAAAAAAAAATTGTTCCAGACCGGGCGGCACCGTGGTGTAGTGGTTAACACTGTTGCCTCACAGCAAGAAGGTACCGGGTTTGAATCCAGGGCCTGGGGCCTTTCTGTGTGGAGTTTGCATATTCTCCCCCGTTCTCTCCGGGCTTCCTCCCACCATCCAAAAACATGGGGATGGGGATTAGGTTAATTGGCTAACTTAAATTGACCGTAGGTGTGAAAGTGAATGTCAGTGGTTGTCTGTCTCTATGTCGCCTGCAATGAGGTGGCGACTTGTCCAGGGTGTACCCTGCCTTCCGCCCTAAGATAGCTGGGATAGGCTCCATCCCCCCCGCGACCCTATGAGGATAAGCGGTAGAAATGGATGGATGGATGGTCCAGAACAAAGTTAGTGAACTAACGGACCTTCCTGGTGCGAATACACACTTAGACTAATTTCAAGGTCCACACTGACGAGCCCAAGTGTGGAGAATTTCAGAATTGGATGCCATCTTGTCAGTTTGACTGCTCTTGTCATTATTGTACCGTCCTCAGATCAGTAGGCGGTGTTGCAAAATGGTCGGCTAGATTGTTAATGTCCAATTCATATTATAATTTCCATATAACTTAATCAGTCAGTCATAGACAGTTTGAGAAACGGTTTTAATTTAAACATGATATTTTACCAACTTTACTTACGGACCACAAAGAGGCACTCGTGGACCACCAGACCACCATACTGCTCTATGTGAATGGCTGATTTAACTCTACCTGGGCTTCTTTATATCAGTTGGCTGCTATTGCGTCATCTTAACAGCCTCTGCTCTTGTTTTCCTCATTCTCACGGGTGACTAAGCTAGTCTTCACTTGTAACTGCTTCTGCCTTACTTGTCTCCTCTCCCTTTATGTCAGCCCTGAAGTTGAATCATTCTTTCCAACCAGCACTTGCTGGTAATTGGAAAACAACGATTGCGTGACTGTCCTGGGGGAAGGACTCTTTTTGTGCATGTGGGGTTACCCTTTATCCTTTTTTCCTCTGTTTGGATGAAAAATCATTTGTCTGACAGATCTTCTCTCTCTCTCCGCACTACTTCACTTATGTTATTACTATAATTGGTCCAGAATGTTAATTTATATTGCGTATTTTACTGACTTAGTTTTTCATCAGGTCTCTTGCTTATTTAAACACTGTTTTCTTGGATTCTTTTACATGGGCTCATATTGCACTGTCCCACTATCCATTTTTCTTCTAACACTTTAAAGTTAGCCATTAGTGAGAGGAATAAAGGATTATCTTATCTTCTGAAGCTCTTTCAGGCAAATTAATGATTTTGAGCAACATATAAAACAGACTTGACTTGACCCAATTTATGATTTCCATTCATAAAATGGGTTCCACTGTCATCTTAGCCCATGTTACTATGAGTGATGATTCACATTAATTCACAAAAGCTTTTTATGACCAATTGATACATATACAATACAAATGATCAGCATTTTAGCGTGTCATATCATCAAGTCAGTACAAGATGCAATCACAAAACTTTATAGTTTATCTTTATAGTGTGGGCTGAGCAAGGGAAAGGGTCAGTGACTCACCATTATTAGTCATGATTACTTAATATTTTATAAATACCTAAGACTTGAAGCTTAATTCTCAGTAGATATAACAGCAATATTTTCATAATTCCAAGGGCTATGGTGGACGTGGTGGAAGGTTGGGGATGGTTGAGCTCCATGTGTTTGCATGTTCTCGTCAGACCAGTGTTTCCTCCCACAGTACAAAGTACTGAGTAGAAGTCTGTGTTACTTTAAATAGAATTACTTAACAGAACATGATATGGATGAAGACATTAAAGCTATGTGCAAAATACCCGTTAATATTCAGGAGGGTTCGATTTGTTGCGCAATACAGAATATACATTTTCTCAATATGCAGTGGCCTATGCACTGAATAAATGTCAGGTATCGACACGCAACTTGTCAAGGATTATGGTTTCCATGACAATAGGGAACAGACACATGCATATGGTGCAAATTGCACATGGCTAATTTGCATACGAGCACGAGATTGACTGGCTCTGCTTGGCAAAAAATATTTTGTGAATATTTAATTGTGAATATTGGACATTGTGAGCTTAGAAAACATTTTAGTGACCATTAAGTCAGATATGTGTTAATAGGCTACCATTCAAACAGTTCTTCTCCCGTAATATTATTGTGATCGCAAAGGACTACATTTAAACCTACGCACTGACCCAGGCAGCAATGTTTTCCCATGCCGTCTCCCTCTCTTTTGCAGCTGCAGCGGCATTGCACTTCTTTCTAAAAACGTCTTCAAACTCACCATATGAGCGCATTAAAATTTCAAATTCAAGTGGGGTGAAAAACACAGCCCTCTGCTTCCCCGTTGCCATGGTGACTCATCGAATCGGGGCTCCATTGATGCTGACTTTTTATCGCTGTGGTGTATGCGCTTCAGTCCAGGTGAAACTACTCTGAGTTGATTAAATCTGCTGTTCTGGAACCGGAAACTCAGAGTTTCCTATCTCAGAGTAGATCAACGCAGAGTTCAGGGTTACACTCAGAGTTTGTTGAACCTGCTTTGTGAAACAGACCCCTGCAATTTAACCACATGTGTACACTGTACCTTTTTTGGTTGTACAGAATATTGTTACTCACTAGCAGTGTTGGGGGTAATGTGTAATCAGACACATTACACATTAATGTAATCAAATTCTATTTGTGTGTAATGCAGTAATCTAACACATTACTGTGGTTTGGTGTGTCTGGGTCTTTCGGCAAGAAAAGTATTTGGTTAGGTTTCATTGTTAGGGTTAAAAGTGTGTTTAATGCGTATTTCAAAGTTATGCTTTTGAAATAACTTTTAGTATCCATTTTATTTATTTAGCATTTAGGGGTATCTGTTAACAAACATGATATTTGATATTATGGATGATTTCTTGTTTTTAGTGTATCATCACCTGGAAAAAAAAGTGTTGGACATTTGTTACTTTAGAATGAGCAGAGCAAACAACATGTTTCTACAGTACACCAGAATGGACAAACCAAACACAGGGTCCAAATAGGGCCAATTGTGTTTTTGTGTTTTGCATTGACCTCTGTAGTTCTTTTACATGCTTGGCTCACAGGATAATTTTTAGTTGCACTGCACCTTTAAGTATATCCTATATAAATCAATGCCAACAGAATACTAAAATGATAGATTGAATTTGTGACCCATTAATAAGGCTCTGTGATGGTTTGTCACTCTGTCCATGGCACACCCCGTCTTCACCCAGTGTCAGCTGGGATTGGCTCAGTTGGCTATGAAGGAACCTGTTGATATATTCCAGCTTTATATAAAAGATGATGTCCTAAAATCAGCTGAGTCACAGAGTTTTGAAATCCTGTTTGATGTTCACGCCAGCTGTCATTCTTACTAAGGCTTCATTTGCTGACTTTGGAGTTACAGATTGGCTGATATTGAGATCCAGATCTTAATGCTATGCGCTAATGATTATCAGTCCACTTTGGTCACCTACTTTAGTGTTAAAATGCTATTATTTTTTAATAATACCATCAGAATGAAGTGGTTGAACTGACACCAATGGAAAGTCTTTCATTTACAAAAACAGTGAAAATATGTTGCTTGGGAACACAGTAGTTTATTTGCAAGCACTTTATTATTGTGAGGAGCACACATAATGAGCGAACGTGCTGGCTCGTGGCACAACTGGATGTTCTAATATGCTAAACAGTGCAAGGGGAAACAATGACGGATTATTTGTTTTCCTCTAACATGAGGTAAATTACACTCAAAGAAGGATATCATCAAGGTTTACTTAACTCTAAATTAGTTTTTATTAAACCTACATTTGGTTCTTGGCCCTCAGCATTAGATACTGATATATGAAAACACCCCTTAGCTTTATTGTGTTTTACGTGTCAGGCTTTCAACTATCTCCAGTGTAAACCCCATGGCAGCAATATATTGTATAACCAGTGTGAGAGTTAGTTGTTAAAACTGTAGTATAAAATAAGCAGGTAACAATGTATATTGACACAACGTCCCTGACCCGTCCAAATGTAACACAAGGTACAACGCATGTTACTAACTAGATTTCCTCCTGGCAAATCTTGTGCTCCATGGATCTAGTTTATGTGGTGGGGGAGGACATGCTGTCCAGGCTTCATCTGTTTGGTGTGGCGGAGAGGAGGACTTAGTTGCTGAGTGTTGCTTAGTATCCATTTGCTGACATTCTTTCAATACAATTTTACATTACATGTATCCTCTTTTAAGGAGTGCTTTTTCATTGTTGTTACCATCTACACACCTGTTAGCTGCACACATAAAATCCACAATCCATCTCATCAACAAGCGCTCTCTCCCGATCACACATACACACACCCACACCAAATCAAATCCCCCTGCTCATTTTCTCTCCCTAAAGAGCTTCAATCAGCTAACGGGCCACTTTGAAGAGGCGACAGACTCAAATAATTAGAGAACACTGAGGAAGTGATGATGGAGAAAACAGAGGTAGTGGGAAAAGATGAACAAAAACACATGGAAAAATAGAAGAAAACAAAGAAATAACAGAGAGATAATATGACGAGAGAGAAGAAGCAATCAAGACCAGTGGGAAAATGTGTTTTTGTCAATATTTTACTGATTCTTTTATCCAATTTTGCCACAGGGGAAAGGTAGGAAAGACAAAAAATACTTCAAAATACTGTAGAAGAATGGAGGAGATGACTGAAAGTGAGTCAAGATTATTTTAATTGTTTTCTATCCTGTATTTCACCTTGTATTGCCTCCAGGGAAAGAGAAAGAAGGGTTAGGAAAGGAGAAATTGAAGAAAAAGAAAAAAGTTATGGAAAGACAGAGAGGGTGGATGTGTGCAGAGTTGAATTTTTGTTGAATACAAGGCAAAAATGCTTGCAGCAGATACACAAACAAATACAGCACAATGCAGGAACAAATAAAGCAAATTCAGCAAAATAAGTGCTAATGCAATCTTCATTCATATGTTGGTTTCTGTTGGCTGGTCGCCACCATCATTGTCTTCACTTTCGGGACCCTCTGGTATCTCTCAGGTCAATTTCACCCAGGACACAATTGGGGTTTCAAAAACAATTCTGAAAAAAAAGAAAATACTTCATAAACCATTAACATACATTTTCTTTTTCTAACAATAGAGACAATGTATTTAGGTATTTATCACACTTGCCTGGATTATAATATGTATCACTATCTGTGTGTGTGTGTGTGTGTGTTTGTTTATGTGAATGTGGGCCAAACTTACCTGAACTTACCATATGAAGAGACCATAGTAGCATGCTCAGTTCAAATGCCTTTATGAACACTAATTTCTGTTGCAAGTACTATACTTTTGCTGTAAATACTTAATTCCTATTGTTGATTGCATTTCTATTGTATATTTCACTTCTCTGCAAACATGGGTGTTTTACATTTTATATTTTATTTTATATTTTTATATTTATATCCTTTATATATTTATTTTTTATTCCTTGTTTATGTGTCCTAAAGCTGAGAGACTCTACAAAATTTCATTATGCATGCATAATGACAATAAAGAATCAAACAAAACTAGCATTTACAAATGATGACGTTGGTTACACAACACAAGCACAATTTCACTTTACAAATAAAGCAGAGTGGACTACTCAAGAGGAATCACAGCTGCCCTTTGACATCATGCTCTGTGCCACTCTTCAATCATGTCACACTAAAATAACTGTTGTGATGATGATGATGATGATGATGAGAAAATAATGAACTTAACTGACAATGAAGGCATTCTCAGTATTTTTCCAGGAACTCCATCTAATCCCACAGGTCACTAATCAATGACTGGCCTGAACAATCTAAAAAAAAATGGCTACATACATACATACATGTGACACATGTTAACATTAGATGTGGAATAGGTGTACAGTCGTGGTCTACATACACTTGTAAAAAACAATGTCATGGCTTTTTTTTCTCTGATAGAGTGATTGGAACAGATACTTTTTTGTCACAAACAACATACATGAAGTTTGGTTCTTTTATGACGTTATTATGGGTCCAAAATGTGACCAAATCTGCTGGGTCAAAAATATCCATACAGCAATGCTAATATTTGGTTACATATCCCTTGGCCATTTTCACTTCAATTAGGCACTTTTGGTAGCCATCCACAAGCTTCTGGCAAGCTTCTGGTTGAATCTTTGACCACTCCTCTTGACAGAATTGGTGCAGTTCAGTTAAATTTGTTGGCTTTCTGACATGGACTTGTTTCTTCAGCGTTGTCCACATGTTCTCAATGGGGTTTAAGTCAGGACATTGGGAAGGCCATTCTAAAACCTTAATTCTAGCCTGATTTAGTCATTCCATTACATGTTTGATGTGTTTGGGGTCATTGTCCTGTGCCCAAGACCCAACCTTTGGGTTGACGATTTTAGGTTATCTTGAAGAATTAGAAGGTAATCCTCCTTCTTCATTATCCCATTTGCTCTCTGTAAAGCACCAATTCCACTGGCAGCAAAATAGCCCCACAGCATAATACTACCACCACCATGCTTGACGGTAGGCATGGTGTTAAAGGCCTCACCTTCTCTCCTCCAAACATATTGCTGGGCATTGTGGCCTTTCTGCTCGATTTTTGTTTCGTCTGACCACAGAACTTTCCTCCAGAAGGTCTTATCTTTGTCCATGTGATCAGAAACAAACTTCAGTGGAGCCTTAAGGTGCTGCTTTTGGAGCAAGGGCTTCCTTCTTGCACAGCAGCCTCTCAGTCCATGGCGATGCAAAACACGCTTGACTGTGGACACTGACACCTGTGTTCCAGCAGCTTCTAATTCTTGGCAGATCTGCTTTTTGGTGGTTCTTGGTTGACTCTTCACCCTCCTGACCAATTTTCTCTCAGCAGCAGGTGATAGCTTGTGTTTTCTTCCTGATCGTGACAGTGACAAAACAGTGCCATGCACTTTATACTTACAAACAATTGTTTGCACTGTTGCTCTTGGGACGTGCAGCTGCTTTGAAATGGCTCCAAGTGACCTTCCTGACATGTTCAAGTCAATAATTCGCTTTTTCAGATCCATGCTGAGCTCCTTTGACTTTCCCATTGTAGCGTTTCTGGGCGTTTGTATGAACTCAATTTAAATGGCCTCAGAGAAGTCACCAGCTGTAGTCACTCATGACCACTCACAAGAAGTTAAGAGGCCATGCTATGAAGCTCATTTCATTGACACAACTCTCTACGTCACCAAAATTGCTAATTCATGTTGGTGTATGCATATTTTTGACCCAGCAGATTTGGTTGCATTTTCAGTTGACCCATAATAAAGTCATAAAAGAAGCAAACGTCATAAATGTTTTTTGTGACAAAGAAGTGTTTGTTCCAATCACTCTATCAGAGAAAAATCAGAGTTGTAGAAATAACTGGAAAATCAAGAGAGCCATGACATTATGTTCTTTACAAGTGTATGTAAACTTTTGACCACGACTGTACATATAAAGCTATGCATAGACCTGCCTGTTGTAGTACACCAACCTACATGCTATTATTTCATGGTTCATCTGTGTTGCTTAATTGGTTAATTAATTTAAATCCAATTGATCAGTTTTGTTCTGTGGTTTTCTATCATATTGGTGTTTGGTGTCATTCTACAGCTGACAGTGAGAAGCTTGCAAATAGAGAAGAATTGATAAAGTAAAGCAAAATTGTCAAAATTAAAATAAATTAAAGAAAGAACGTAACTTGGGAGTGGTCACTTGAACAAGCTGGACCCCTCAACAGAGAGCATAAAAGTTACAAGCAAGACAGCTTCAGAGCTTGTCTGATCACCTCTCCTGTTCCTCTGCACTTAACCTCTCTCTGGTCCACATACTGGAGAGAGCGGGGATTGATGACCCAAAGACAGAGACTTCAGGATGGCCATCAGGATGGCCACTGCAGGCCCAACGCCTCATACCATGATGAGACAGTCTCTCTAGACCTTCAGACTCCTCCAAATACAGCTAAAGACTGAAACCTGCATCCAGACCATCGCTCGTCCTGATCTGCTCCTCTGCCCTGAACTATAGTGTGAGGCAGCTCCTCTTTCCAGACACAGGCTGCAGAAACGACTGACAGCCCCCATGAAAAACCTTCAAAAGAAGGAAAGACTGTCAACAGAAGACATGTTGGTCTGGTGCAATGCCAGTAGGCTCTCCATCTACAAGAGGGGGTTGAAGAAAGGGCACAGCATCTAACTGCATAGAGAGATGAGAGAGACAGAGAGACGGAGAGTAGAGAACGATTCATATCGAATCTTGTCAGCCGACCAGATGTCCATAAATGTCCAAGAGAACCGCTGATGATGAAGCGACTCGAGCCGAAGTCGCCTCCGTGGCATCCAGCAGATCCAAAGGGCTGAGGTCCGGACAGAACCTGCAGCCACTGCACAGCAACACCATCTATCTACAATCTATCTACAAACACACATATATATGTATACGTATACATACGTGTGTGCGTGTGTGTGTGTGTATATATATATATATATGTATATGTATATTACCTTCATCAATTCTACCAAATGGCTCACAAGGAATGGCATCATTGGCTGGTCTGTCTGGTATGTGGTGAGGAAGGGGTTGAAGGTCCTGATGACAGACATGTAGAAGTGAAGTTTTGCTATGATAACAGGATCTTTCTGTGCCACTTCAAGGTGTCAAAAGATGAGCTTCCTGGATTTGGGAGCCTCCTGGGCCTGACTGCATCCATGTATATGGACACTGAAGGCCACACCTCGAAAGTCCTCTCCTCGCCTGTAGGTTCTCAAGCCACCGGTGGCCACAGAACGGCAGTCGAAGGTAAGAACTGTGAAGTCCTCCTCCTTGCAGGTGTATTATGGAAGAGTGTATGCATGGCCCTCAGAACCTCAGAACCACACAAGAAAGCGAACTTTGCAAGCATTATGTAACGTGTGGAGACCACAGCTTCCAACCACAATCAGTTGAACAACACCATAGTGCTCTACCTGTTCTTGCTGCAGAAGCTCCAGGAACTTCCAATTCATGTTTGGGCCATCCATGGAGACAGACAGCAGCTTACGCCTATCCAGGTCCTTGGCACCTTCCAGAGAATAAACAGTGGTAAAGATTTAGCAAACTATAATACAGCATATTTGTAATGGATGGAGTGGGCAATGTCAGAGTCGGGGGAACATTGCACGGAATAAGTCTCCAACTCCCTCATTTGACTTAAATGATTGCTGTTTCGTCACAGTGTTCAAAGACCACAGAACTTCCACTTTCAGTGTAGGCGTACTGCCGAACATCCTGAGATGTGGTGCTGCTGCGGCCCCAGTTGTTGTCGGGGGTCTGGGTGGGGTCACGGTGGAAATGAGAAACGAACAGAACTGGGAAATACCTGGCATCTGTTGGCAGCTCGATTCTGAAGCTTTGTGTTTCGCGCTTTGCATGTGTGACTCCAATGCCTTGACTCCCATCGTACCGAGCTTGAAAAATTTCTTGCACAAAATACACCGTGCCTCGTACACGTTGCCTGGTACCGCTTTCAGCCATGAAAAAAACGTTCATTGGACAGCCAGTTCTCATTAAAATTACACTTTCCCATGTGGTCCAAAGCAAACGTCTCTGTCCAAAGTTGCTACGTGAACCGCGTTGGGTAGAACCATGACGTGTGTCTGCTCTGAGAGACCCGGCTGCAACCACTTCACCGTTTTATTAGTTCCGCTATTGTAATTGAGTGATGCTGCCACGAGAGTAAATCGGTAAATTATTTTTGAAAAATAGATAAATGTTACCAAATATTTTTTATTCCAAACTAACATAAACCAACCAATAAAGCGACCAATCAAGTCAATCAAGAATCAATTATTGATTCATGTAGATCCCAACCCAACCCACAGCAAACGTTTAACTCACTGGACACATTAACAACAACATTCTACTGGGAATTTAAAAAAAAAAAACAAAAAAAAAAACAATAACAGTTTGACTACTACTTCTTAGCAAATCAGTTACAATACTTTACCAAATGATCGATGCAAATCGTCACCACCACCTATGGATTGAAATTGAACTGACTGAATGAGAGCTTGGTGGAAAGTCAATAAAATAAAACACACAGCAATCTCACCTGCAACTCAATCATACATATGGAACAACACCACATTTTTGATTGGAACACTCTGCTATAATTCCAACAACTTATTACTATAAATGGTATTGAAAAATAACAATTTATACATTTAAATAAAAAAAAAATCAAGACAAAAATAGACATATCAAACATCTATTTAGCACAACCACCGCTACAGGACAACATCAATAAAATTGCAAAATCAAACAAACCATTTTCAAAGCTGTATAAACTTATTGGCTCCAATGGGAAAAAAACACACCATACCCTAATAGAAAATTAGAAAAAAGACCTCAACACGAACACAAATAACCAACTTTGGAATAACATTTGTAAAAACATCTTCAGTATGTCCAGGAACACCAACATAAACTTCAATGATTTCCTCAGCCAAGCCGTCTACCTGTCTCTTAGACCCCATCCCAACTTCTCTGCTTAAAGAAGTTTTATCCTTAGTGAGCACCTCTTTATTAAACATGATCAACTTGTCTTTGCTGTCGGGCTATGTACCTTAGTCATTTAAAGTAGCTGTAATCAAACCTCTTCTGAAGAAGCCCAGACGTTTCAGCCAACTACAGGCCGATATCCAACATTTCCTTTCTCTCTAAGATCCTTGAGGAAGCAGTGTGCAGTCAGTTGTGTGACTTTCTCCAGAGCAATAATCTATTTTAGGACTTTCAGTCGGGATTTACAAAATATCATAGCACTGAGACAGCTCTGGGGAAAATTACTAATGACCTGCAAATTGCATCAGACAACGGACTTGTCGCTGTACTTGTCTTGTTGACCACCATATCCTATTACAGAGATTAGAACATTTAATTGACATCAAAGGAACTGCATTAAACGGGTCCTTTTTATCAGATCAATCCCAGTTTGTCCATGTTAATGAGTCCTCCATACACTCCAAAGTCAGTTATGGAGTTCCTCAAGGTTCTGTGCTTGGGCCAATTCTATTCACTTTTTATATGCTTCCTTAAAGCAATATTATGAGAAAACACTTTATAAAATTTAACTGTTACGCAGATGATACTCACCTATATTTGTTGTTCAAGCCAGATGAAACCAGCCAGTTTGCTAAACTCCAAGCATGCCTTAAAGACATAAAAACTTGGTTGACGGACAATTTCCTGTTGTTAAACTCAGACAAAACTGAAGTTATTCTAATTGGCCCTGAAAATCTCAGAAATAGATTATCTAATGACATATTTACTCTAGGAATCTAGGGGTAATTTTTGAATATGTCCTTCAATGTCCACATGAAACAAACAACTAGAGCGTTTTTTTAAATTTTTTTTTCCACTTGCGTACATCGCAAAATTCAGGCATACTCTTTCTCAAAACAATGCAGAAAAATTAGTAACAATTTCCACATGTAGTACATAAAATTAATACAAATAATAAACAAATGATAGCACTCACCACAAGTCTACAGTGAGCTTGACCTTTACAGATGATGGCTAACTGACTGCAGTTAATTTTTGCTGGTGGATAAGCTTTTCAATAATGCCCACTCTAAATTCTGAACAGCTGTGTTGAGTTGACTTTGGCTGGATGGCTGGGAAACATGTTCCCAAAAAAGTTAAAGTATCTGTTGTCTGGCAGCATCATTTCATAGTCACAGGGCACTGGGGGGTTTGCAGCTTTCAGTGACAGATGTCTTTCTAGAAAGACACCTGTGGCCTACAGTATGCAATATAGTTTTGAGAGGGGGAATGGAAAGGAAGCAGACAGCAATGAATAAGTAACTGAGTAAAGTTTGTCTCACCCTCAGACTCAGGTTCAGTATTGGTTCTGTACCTGGATTCAATCTAGGCAAATTTACTCTTTCCCCTGTGGGCCAAACTCAACTTCAGGGGAAATCTAACTAATGGGTGACAAGCCCTGCCACTATTATCTGAGGGTACCGAGTGGAAAAATAGGATGAGAGGAGACATTATTTAGATAGAAGCATGATTTGGTTATTTTCCACTCACCTGGGTTTGCAGGCAATAGACTGATGTGCTGTTATAGTTTATCAGTGAAGCAGCAGGAGTAGGAAACTCATATTCTCTGTGAGCTTTTGTGAGCTATATGTGTGATAGTGAGAGACAGCATGAGTCATCCCTCTCTCTGTCCCCCCCCTCCTCTGAGCATGTGTATGTGCTGTGATGTGTAATTTGTCCTGCAGGGAAACCAACTCAGGTGTGGAAACTAGTGACTGTTTCTGAAACTACATCTCCTGTCTTTCCATATTATCACCTCAAACACAACACACACACACATGCACCTTTGTATATGGCCAATACTGTCTACTACTGTGAACCAAAAGTGGAAGTATAAACACATCTGCATGCTTTGTGTTTGCCAGTCAACATGTTTTGTTTGCTTGCATCTGCATTTGCAAGAGCCTGAGGGAAAGCATGAGTGTTTAGCCCTTGAGTATGTACCTGTGATTTTCTGCTGATATGTACTCTTTCTGACACTCATCCCCTCCGAGCTCCTCTCTTTTTATTACTCTCTTTCTCATCTGTCGTCCAGCCCCGGTTCTTCTTGACAATGATTCAACTTTCACTTTTGTTTTTCCTCTCCAGTCTGCACATGTATTTCAGTACATTCTCAATTCAGGTTGAAATGCAATACATAGCATAAAAGTTCACAATATTTTGTGTAACTTAACTTAACAATAACTTAACTTAACTTAACAATATGTAACAGTAATCAACAACACTAAGTTTTTCCACCTTAACAACGTTGCAAGCATCTGTCCATCACTCTCCTTGCCAAGTTGCTGACACACTCACTGCCTGCTCACACACCCAATCACAAGCCCCCGTCCTGCTTTTTTCCAGGACCTCCAGTGGTTTCTTGTCCAACACTCACTAAAACCCACTTCTTCAAAATCACTTTAATACGTCAATGTACACATACAGGTACATACACAAATTTTGACAATTTAACCCACAGGTTTTGCCTTTTAGGAGCAGTGAGCCACTGTAAATGTGTGGTTGAAGGATGACTATTTAATCCATTGAGCTACAGCAGATAGCTTCATATAAATGCAGTATTCCCTTCGGTATTCAGTATATCCGTTCTTTACTTTTCTTCCTGGGTATTTCCTGACTATTTTTTTTTTTTTCATTCACATGCACACATGTCATGAAAGTCAAGGAATTAATGGATATATTTTACTCTTACTTACTTTTATATCCATATAATAATTTATGTAGAATGATTCCTGGGGGGGCTGAAGGAGCATGAGGGTCTGAGAAGATAACCCTGATAATGGCCACATTTCCCAGATTCAGTTAAGAGACTCTTTCACAAAGAAAGAAGAAACTCTAAGCTCAAGCTGATCCACTCTTAACAGTCTTCTTAGTGACCGATCACTTGCAGATCCAGTCATGACAGGCAAATTAATATTACAATAAGCAAGGAGTTATACACACACACACACACACATATATATATATATATATATATATATATATATATATATATATATATATATATGTATACATACATACATACAGGTACATATATATATATACATATATATGTATATATATGTATATATATATATGTACCTGTATGTATGTATACATATATATATATACATATATATATATATATATATACACCTATATGTATGTATACATATATATATACATATATATATATGTATATATATATATATATCATCTCACACAGCTTCTTCAGCCTGCTGCCATCAGGAAGGAGACTGAGGAGCCTGCTGTCAGGATGCTGTCTCTCCCTGCTTTGCCCCCTTCACACACCACAGACCCCCAAATTGCTGACTGACGCAAATGGCTAAAATGCCCTGTTCCCGACAAAACTTCACATAAAATACAACTGAATATGTTAAATGAGGTGTTTCTATAACACCAGTTACTGTTGTGGCCATTTTTATTTATTATTTATTTTATTATTTTTATTTATTTATCATAAATAAAATTTTATGAAAGGAGAAAAGAAAGTAATGGATCAAATTGCCCACTTAGTAATGGATCAAAACAGTGTTTCTTCCCTAATCCTAACCTCATGACCCCATACTTGACCCCTGATCCTAACCCTAACTCCCCTCACCCTAACCTTTTTAACCCTAACAGCACAACACTCCATATTCCCTAATCTCTATTGAGATACCCTAACCCTAAGACCCCACCATTCACCCTTATTTTCCCTTCCATTTAACCCTCATGTGCCCGTGCACTTCATGGAAACCCCTGTGGCCTCCATGTCCAAACACGAACCTAACCCAAACGCTGTTTGAGCCTGTTTGACTGAGGAAGCTATATTCCAAGAATCCCAGTCAAAGAAAACATTGAAGCTTTGAAGGCTTAACAGATTCTGTGAAGTGGAGCATGAGGAAGCCACCACTATCGGTTGTAGCCTGTTGGGCTGAGGAAGCTACATTCATAGGCCCATGGGTCTAAAGAAGCCACTACTTTCTACATCAGACTTTGTGAACTAAAAAAGTCATAATCAAATAACATGTTGAAGGATAAGAGGATTAACAGGTTCTGTGGAGTATGAGGAAGCCCATCAATACATAAATTTATGTTAATTAATATTCGTGTACACTTGGTAAGCCTAAATGTTACGTAACCATGTGTTCAGAATAGCGTGTTGCAATATTTAGTGCAAGTAAGATGGCCGCCGGTAACGGATCAAAGAAAAAGACATGCAAAGTTCACATATTTATCTGTAATTTATAAACATTTTGTATAAAGAATCTGAAAATAGGTACAAATATCTTTACTTTCTGTAATTTTCATTATCCAGTTCCAAGTAAAACCATAAAAAAAAAAGATCAATAGCCTAAAATCTCCAGGCCCCAAACTTTACATGCAATAAAAAATACTTTTTTAGAAAAGGTAATATAAAAATATCACCACAATATATTGGATACACATAATAAGAAATAAAATACGAAAAAAAGAACTTCATATATGACATTTTTCAAATCTTTACAACATTTCAAAAATTTGTAAAAATTCCAATTCTGAGATGTGCTTTCACCATGCAGATAATGCCCGTTTTCAAGTGGCTATAACTTTTTTGTCAACAGAAATTTTTCAAAACCAAATGCAAATCCAAAAACTAGACATAATTTGCTAAAAATGAACTATAATAAGGTATTGTGGGACGAGTTTGCTTATGAGCAAATTATGAACATTATTTAGCATCATCAATAAGTTCCCAACAAGTGTAATATGATGGTATCATGTATATTTTAGTTTTTCTACTTTTATATGATAGCAGTAGCTTCACTAACTTTGACATTTAACTTCCTACAGCCTCTTAAAGACAGTAATGTTAGCTCTGATTGATGAAGACCCCAAACACAGCAATGTCAGTGTCCAATCAGACAATCTTGCGCACTCACATGCTGTATCAATATCCAATCCTAAGGCTTTGTATCCTCACATAATGTATCAAAGAGTAGAAAGTAGAAAGATAGGTCACTCCTCTGATTGTATTTGTTGTTTCTGTGATTGAAAATGGGCTCTGAATGCAATAATTTAAGCATAGAGGACCGTTATTTGATATGGATAGTGCATAATTTCACACACCACTGTTATGTATGTAACTGATAGATATTTTTCATTGTAAATGTTTTATTTGACTTGTAAATAATACCACACTGAACCGGAAATGACGACAAAGATGTTCAGGCTTATTTATGGGGTGCATCTCTCAGAGTGCAGTCACTTGGCATCTTCGGCTCAAAGTGAACAGCGGTCGGTGGATATAGCGCACCTTGATTTTTTTCCCCAAACAATAATTGCAATGGCAAAAAGGTTATTTTCAGGGCAGGAAGCTTTTGAACAGATTCTCGACAGCAATGTTGATTCAGTCTGGAGCAGAAAGTTTTTTTTACTGATGAAGAGGTGAATTACATGGAGCGTCTCGACCCAGGTGAAGAGTAAGTGGCAAATATTTATATTGACAATAAGATATGAAGGGAAAATAAAGTGTAAACAGTTTTATTTGTTATTTTTTACTTATTTGTATTGTGTATTTTTCTTTCACATTTATTTTGCAGTGGTAATGCAGAGAGAAGTATGTCAAGTCATTTGTCTTCCCCCACTCTGCTCACATCTTCACACCCCAGTTCTGCTGCACCCTCCCCCACAACCTCTCCTTCAGAAAGGCCTTCCACGTCACACCTCATCCTCACCTTCAACTTCTCTGTTGACCTGCCCCATCTCCTCTACACCAAGGGGGGGGGGGGACTTCAAGAGGGTGGAGCAGGAGCAGGTCAAGGAGCAGATCAGGGGAACACAGCAGATCTCCATCACACCCTCGACCTTCAGTTCAACAAACTAGGTGGAACAGTGCATAAGACCCTGACACTGACTGTAACCCAAAAAAATTCACACCAAAAAGGAAACCAGGACGCCAGCTTGACACAAGTGGGACATACACCCCGTTAGATCTTTTTTCACTTTTTCTGTACAGAAGTGCAATAACCACTCTTTGCACTAACATAAATAAACTGCAGGCTGCAAAAAAACATTGCAAGGGGGAAAAATATGCATGGACCATACTGGGAGAAACAGAGTTTTACAAATTTATTGGACGAACATTTTACTTTTGTTTGGTCAAGCTCAGTGCAATAGCACACTATTGGAAAACAAATTCAATATTCAGCCCTCCCAAAGTGATGTCTCGGGATTGTTATCGGACCATATCTTGGAACATTCACATGAGTGACCCAGGACACTGACAGGAAAAAAGGAACCCCCCAATATGATAAACTGTTCAGGCTAAGGCCACTCATTGACACATTCAAAATGGCATGCAAAACACATTTTCACCCCAGGCAGAACATTGCCATTGATGAGAGGATGGTTGCAACAAAGGCTCACATTTTATATATATATATATATATATATAGTTTATACAGGCAAGTCACAGTTTTCCTCTGGCATGGGACATGCATATGACTCTGTTATGTCTCTTGTAAAACATTCATTTCTAGGCAGTGGATACCACCTATATGTAGACAACTTCTACACCAGCCCAAAACTCTTCAGGGACCTGTATGCTGAAAACATTGGTGCATGTGGTACATACAAAGAAAACAAAAAAAGACTGTCCTCGCACTCAGAATAATGCTCTGTCAAAAAAGGATCCCAGAGGCATGCGGTGGATCAGGGACGGCCCACTGCTGTTTGTGAAGTGGATGGACTCACGGGAAGTCACCATCTGCTCCACCATTCATCTGGCTTTCACAGGTGAAACGCTTCAAAGACAAAGATGCCACATGGATCACCCACAATGTCCCATGCCCAAATCCTGTAATTGAATACAACAAACACATGGGAGGAGTTGATCTTTCAGATCAGCTGATACAGTATTACTCAGTACACCATACTACAATGTGCTGGTACCGGACCCTTTTTTTTATCATTCTTTGGACATTGCAGCCACCAATGCATCTATTCTCTACAAGGAGTTGTGCAAAGAAACTGCAACAGTCCCTTCTGCAAAGGCCCCTGAACAACACTTGCCAGTTGCAATTAGTGAGCAGGCAGAGACCAGCAAGAGGGCTTCATATGGGAGGAGAAGCTGTGCCCACTGCAGGAACACTACCCAAAAAAGCAAGTTACTCCTTGGAAATGCCAAGCCTGTGATGTAGCACTCTGTCTCATTGCAGAGATAAACTGTTTTCAGGAGTGCCATCAGCTTCAATAAAACGCGTGGCTATTTTCACATTTATTGTGGTATTTTGTACATTTATATATAGTTAGAGCCTTATTTTTTTCCCCATCGTACCTTAGACCTGACACAACATAACATGTACAAAAAGTTGTTCATTGTAGTTTGCTGTGTTTTTACAATAAATATATGTGAAGTTTATTTTTCAATTCATTTTTTTTTCTTTCTCTTTATGAGTCTATATTTTTTTTTTTTCAATCAAATGACAAAATTATAACATTAATGTTATGAAAGCTCAGGTTGTTCTGAAAAAGGGTGTGAATTTCATAATAGTGACTTATAAGATGGCTATTTTATGAGCTATAATACACAAAAAGTTCCAGGCGAGGAAAATTCCCAAAAATACCCTTAAACCTGGAAGGGTTAACTCTTTATGTCCCGGCTACAAATCACAGAAGCCCCAACATTACTCACAGGCTGCGGCAGACCGGGATCAGCAACCAGCTGCAAAACATGAAAATGTTCTGAAAATTCATGTTCTTAACACAAAAGATGACATGGCCTCAAAGCAGCATTTATATTTGTACTCTGTGAACTTTGCTAGCAATGCTGCTAACAGCCTTGAATGCTAACATTAGCAGGTTAATCAGCATCAAAGAGTCTTAACATTTTTTTCCCACTAAATAAGAACTGTTGTCTTGTTCACTCTCTCAGTAAGTTACTAGGACATCACTTTGAAGCTGGAAAATAAAAAGTGACTTTGTCATGTTGTTAACAGCAGTCAACTCTTAGCTAGAGACCAGCTAACCCCCATAGTTATAGCTTAACTCCATTAGCACTTCGGCAGCCATTTTATCATGTTACATCAGGGTGTACACTGGTGTAGCATTACTGTTAAAAAAGAAATTAATTTTAATTTCATTTAGTGTGTCATAGCAACTCTACTGAGCCAGTGAGGACTCTACCTGGGCCCTGTAATGACATGTCAAATGACTGCTAGTTAAAGGGCATTGTTCTCCGATGCTTGTCTGTGTCACTTTTTCACTAGCAGCTTTAGCTGTTAGCCAGCATTAAGCCACACAAGGCATATATAACCCTATTTCTGCTTCAGTGTCTCATAAATGTGCCTGTGGCTAACTATATTTCCAACCATTGTCTACCGTTTATCCTCATAGGGTCACGCGGGCCTGGAGCCTATCCCAACTGTCTTAGGCAGGGCACACCCTGGACAAGTCACCAGTTCATCGCAGGGCACACAGAGACAGACAACCACTCACACTCATATTCACACCTACGGGCAGTTTAAATTAGCCAATTAACCTAATCCCCATGCTTGTTTTTGGATGGTGGGAGGAAGCCAGAGTACCAGGGGAGAACACACGCAGACACGGGGAGAACATGCAAACACCACACAGAAAGGCCCTGGGCCGGGAATCAAACCTGGTACCTTGTTGTTGTGAGGCGACAGTGCTAACCACTACACCACCGTGCCACCCCTGAATGTATATATTTTCAATTTAATTGAAATGAATTAACACCTAATCCAGTGCAGATATAAAACAGTAAAAGAGTTCACTCATTCACACATTGTATTCAAGTGTATAATAAATATGGCTGACTGAGATGTATAACTCTCCAGTCTTGAAGGGCTTTTTCAACTGGATTATGATAGAGAATTGGAAGTCCACACTAATATTGACTGCTAAATTCAAACCATGAATTTTAAAAACATATTTAATTTTAAAACAATTTTTCTAAACTTATGGTTACATTACAATTACACTGAATGTTGTTATTGTTAAATTTTGCTATGTTTGTTTTGTAGCCTACATGTTTACAGTCACTGACAATGTATTTAAATATTAAGTCAATAACCATACAGAATTATTTTAAGAAAATCAATTATTTATTCCTTCTTTCTCACTGCAGATGAAGAGGATGATCTGAAGACCCTGTGTCTGGTGTTCCCAACTCCCCAACCCCTCTATCATCCAACCTGCTCTTATCTGCTATCTCTGACTTTTTGTCTTTCCCTTTATTTCACTTTGTTGGCCCTACTTGGGTCTTTGAGAATACAACCTTTGAGAGTAGACCTTTGAAAGCCTTGAAAACTTTGAAAAGTCTGAAAACCTTTGTCTTCTGGTCACATTGCAACCCTTTTGAAAAATCACAAACATACCTGGCTGTCAATCCCAAACTTTGAACCACCATGCCTCGAAAAGGTAAGACATCTCAAAATGCAGTGGAAGAGGTTTGATGAGTTTCTACAGTCAACAGCATCTGAACAAACAGTGAGTATTCCACCTCAGAACAACAGAGAGGTAAATGTACCTGAGTCCTCTAATGCAAATGTTATACATGTGTTGGCATCCCGCAGTCAGAAGCATCCTAAATATACTGAATCAAACAGCAGTTAGTGCAACTGTAACTCTGCTACATTTCTTGCTTTGCAATCGATCTAATTATGTGAAAGATCCTCTTGTTGCTGAAACTTGTCTGACAGGTGAGTTTGTTCATGTTTGTGGTGATGAATGTCATAATTCTCAACCTTGTACAGTACCAGATGAGAGGAAGAGAGAGTGGATCTGTCACACTTGTCATGAGCATCTTGGTAGAATGCCATCCCTTGCTACAGCTAACAATTTGGAGCTTGCAGATATTCCAGCTGACTTGAAAGATTTGAACATCTTGGAGAGACATCTTGTTGCTAAGTGTATAACATTTGCAAAGATTTTTCCACTTCCGAAAGGTCAACAAAGGGCTGTTCAAGGTAATATTGTTTGTGTCCCTTCTGAAGTCCAGGAAACAGTCAATGCCTTACCCAGACTGAGAAGTGAATGAAGCTGAAGAGACGATTGCGTTTCAAAGGTCATCAGGTGTTCCAAACTGTAACCCGGTCTAAACTTGTGAGAGCTTTGATTAAACTGAAGGAGGTTCATCCACAGCACAAGTATGTAACTATCAGAGATAAGGCTCACTTATGTGGCCCAACACTTCCTGGTGAAGGAGATGATGATGCTAATGAAGGAGGACAAAATTGATGATGATGATGATGCTGAGGATTTGATGGAAATTGACTGTTTTGAGAACGATGCACTTTGTGAGGCAGAAAGTGATGCTGAAAACACTTGCTGACAGTCAGTCTTGTGATGACCATCATTCACAGCAGCAGTCAGATGAGACAGAACAGGAAGGTGATACCTAATTGTGATATTGCTCTTGAGTCTTGTTTACAGCCATGTGTTGTTGCAGAGGAAATACTGAGCTTCAGTGAAGGAATCTACTCTGTTGCCCCTTCTGAAGGAAACAAAACAACTTTTTCAAATGGCTTTCCCTGTTCAGTTTCATCAGCCGTTGATGATCATTTTGCTAGAGACATTCAGTTCATTCTCAATGCTTACTCCTGTATCATGTACATCTGCAGCTACATCACCAAAGCCGAGCATGGTTTAAGGAAATACCTGAAATCGATAATTCAAAACACATAATAGGAAAATGTCAATGAGGGCGACGAGGTGAAACAAACAATGCAAGAGTGTGTTGCTCTCGCATGTGGCCTGCACATGAAAAAGTGTTCACGCAGCATCGTATTTGTTCCGACAAATGACAATGCGCTAAATATGAGTTACCCTCTCGCAGCTCTAGAGAACAAACCAGCAGAATCTGATAATGTGTAAATGAGTGGTTTACCTTGTAAGTATGATATATAGTTGGATCCCCGAGATATCCCATTACAGGAGGTATTAAGATAAGATAAGATAATCCTTTATTCGTCCCACAGATGGGGAAATTTGCATCGTTACAGCATTAAAGTGGATAGTGCAACATTACAAGGAGGGCATACAAAAGGGCATATAAAAAGAATAAGAATAATAACAACAGTAGAAAATGACCAAGTAAAGAAAAACTATAGCATCATATGTACAATAAGTGAATACCAATAGTGAATAACTAAGCATGTACTATATACAACATAAGTGACTGAAATGATTGGGACAAAAATTACTGAACACAGCAGATGGAGTGGCATGATAAATATAATACAGTGAATGGTATAGTGAAGAAAGTGAAGGAAATGGAACTGCAAAAAAAAAGTATGATAATGACATCACACAGGATAATTTAAATATTGATTATTATATATTGATTATTATATATTTATATTTATATATTGCACAGATTATTTATTGCACATGTCCGTGGGTCATTGCATGTGTGTGGGTTAAGAGAAACTTAGTGAGGTGTTGTAGAGTCTGACGGCAGCAGGCAGGAAGGAGCGGCGGTATCTCTCCTTCACACAGCGAGGGTGGAGCAGCCGCTCGCTGAAGGAGCTGCCCAGTGCTGCCAAAGTGTCCTGCAGGGGGTGGGAGGTGTTGTCCAACAAGGATGATAGTTTAGCCATCATCCTCCTGTCTCCCACCACCTCAAATGAGTCCAGGGGACATCCCAGTACAGAGCTGGCCTTCCTGACCAGTCTGTCTAGTCTTTTCCTGTCCCTGGCTGTGAGGCTGCTGGCCCAGCAGACCACTCCATAAAAGATGGCTGATGCCACCACAGAGTCATAGAAGGTCCTCAGGAGTGACCCCTGCACCCCAAAGGACCTCAGTCTCCTGAGCAAGAAGAGTCTGCTCTGACCCTTCTTAAACAGAGCATCTGTATTATCAGCCCAGTCCAGTTTATTGTTTAAGTGAACACCCAGGTACTTATAAGATCTGACGACCTCAATGTCCATTCCCCGAATCATCACTGGTGCAGGTGGAGAGTGTTGTCGCCTGCTGAAATCCACCACCAGCTCCTTGGTTTTACCCGTGTTGATCTGGAGGAGGTTCTGCTGGCACCAGTCCACAAAGGCCTGAATCAGTTCTCTGTACTCATCGTCGTCCCCGTCCTTGATGAGGCCGACGATTGCAGAGTCGTCAGAGAACTTCTGCAGGTGACAGTTTTTAGAGTTGTGGGTGAAGTCCGCTGTGTAGACCGTGAACAGGAAAGGCGCCAGAACTGTCCCCTGCGGGGCCCCAGTGCTGCAGAGAACTGTGCTGGACACACAATCCTGTATCCTCACGTACTGTGGTCGCTCTGTGAGGTAGTCCATAATCCAAGTGGTGAGGTGGTGGTCCACCCCAGTACGGTCCAGCTTGTCCCCCAGCAATGTAGGCTGGATGGTGTTGAACGCACTGGAGAAGTCAAAGAACATGATCCTCACAGTGCTTCCAGCCTTTTCCAGGTGACTGAGGGAGGACTGTAGCAGGTAGATGACAGCGTCATCCACCCCGATGCCAGGTTGATAGGCGAACTGCAGCGGGTCCATAAAGGGGCTCACCAGCGGGCGCAGGTGGCTGAGGACCAGTCTCTCCAAGGTCTTCATGAGGTGAGACGTCAGCGCCACCGGCCTGTAGCCGTTGCGTTCCTTGGGGTGTGGAGTCTTTCGAACTGGGACCAGACAAGATGTTTTCCACAGCTGTGGCACTCTCCCCAGCCTCAGACTCAGGTTGAACAGGTGCTGAACAATCCCACAGAGTTGGTCAGCACAGGACTTGAGGAGCCTGGGGCAGATGCCATCTGGACCTGCTGCTTTCCTCACCTTCAACCTCCTCAGTTGGTTCCTCACCTGGAGTGAGGTGAAGGACAAGTTGGAGGGGGTGGGGGGTAGAATGTCAGAATGTGCAGAGGAGAGGGGAGGGGGCAGGGCAGGAAGTGGTGTAGAGGTGATGACTGGAGGTGAGCTGAGGGTGGAGGAGGTGCAGACAGTAGGGGGTGCAGACAGGGGGGGTTGCCGCAGAAAGGACTGGAAGGGGGGAGGGGAGGCAGATACCTGGTCAAACCTGTTGAAGAACAGGTTTAGGTCCTCTGCCCACTGTTGGTCTCCCCCAGGCTGAGACTTTGGTTCAGTGAAGCCTGAGATAGTTTTAAGTCCTCTCCAGACTCCACAGATGTTATTTTGCTGCAGCTGAACCTCCATCTTCTTCCTGTAGCTGAGTTTCCCCTCACTGATCTTCTTCCTGAGCTGTTTCTGTACAGACCTCAACTCCTCCCTGTTGCCTGATACAAAGACCCTCTTCTTCTCCTTCAGGAGAGCCTTAATATCAGGGGTAATCCAAGGTTTGTTGTTGGAGAAGCACCGTACAGTCCTGGTGGGTACAGTGCTCTCCACACAGAAGTTGATGTCAATGTCCTCCCCATGGTCATTACTGAATACATCCCACAGCGTTGTGTTGAAGCAGTCCTTCAGAGCCTCCTCAGCTTCATCGGACCATCTCTTCAGTGTGCGAGTGACAGCTGGCTGTCTGTGTACGAGGGATTTATACACAGGCAGAAGATGTACCAGGTTGAGGTCAGATATGCCCAGGGGAGGGAGAGGCTGGGAGCTGTATGCCTCCTTAGTATTGGCATAACAGAGGTCCAGTGTTTTAGTGTCTCTGGTGTGGCAGGAAACATACTGGGTGAAGGTGGTCAAAGTGGAGGATGGAGAAACATGGTTGAAGTCTCCAGAGATGAGAAGGAGGGCATTAGGGTGTTGCGTCTGCAGCCTGCTCACTGCTGAGAGCAGGACATCACAGGCCGCATCAGCGTTAGCAGAGGGAGGGATGTATGCTACTATTACAATAGCATGGGAGAATTCCCTCGGCAGATAGACGGGCCTCATGCTAACAGCTAGCAGTTCAATGTCCTTATCACAGTGTTGCTCCTTGATAGTGATGTGCCCAGGGTTACACCATCTATCATTAACAAACACGGCCAGTCCTCCTCCTTTCTTCTTACCGCTGTCCTTCGTCCTGTCCGCCCGCAGGAGCTGGAATCCGTCCAGCGCGATGGCCGTGTCCGGAGTTAGCGCAGTTAGCCATGTCTCTGTGAATAGCATGATGCTACACTCCCGATATTCCCTCTGATGCCGGGTTAGCGCCGCTAGCTCGTCCATTTTGTTGGAAAGAGACCTTACGTTTCCCATGATGATCGAGGGGAGGACAGGATTGTAACGTCTCCTCCTGACGCGGCGCATAACACCAGCACGGCTTCCCCGTCTCTTTCTCCTCACCTCACGGGGGACATCGGGTCTTTCCTGGGGTAGCAGCACCGCCGTGCTACGGAGTGCTAACAGCTGGTCCCTGGTGTAAACAATGGAGCTATGGCAACGTGTGGGATCTCCGGACACGGTTGAAAACAAAGCCAGCAGGGTAAAAACCAGTGCAAGTTGAGACAGTGACGCATACATATTTACAGTAAATAAGTTAAAGTGGTAAGAATAAAAAGTATAAAACAATAATGTTAAAAAATGAGAAAAAGCTCAACGGTGAGCAGGAGCTGCTGAAACAGGCTGCCACTCGCGCGGCGCCGGAAGTGGTTTATTATCCAGATTTCAGTTTAAAGGGTCCAAACTCTCAGGCCAAATGGTATTACTCAATTTAGAAAAACTGAGAATTATTTAAGCTGGTGTCGAGGAGACTGCCTTCATCCGGACGTCCACCCTGCTTGCTCTGGCAAAGCACCGAGATGTACCCTTAACCAGTAGAACGAAGGTTGGGGGGTCTGGAAATATGATTGTGGTGATCTGAAAAAGAACCAGACTGTGAAGGGGGTGTTACAGACTTGGAAAGAAGGACATTATAGGGATTATTCATCAACATGGTGGGGGTTGGAGAACCAGGAAGTGCAAGACTGGGTGGTTCTGTGTCTGGGGAACAGAAGCAGTTACTGGGTAAAGTACCAATACATTGCCACTGTGTACTCTAAAGATCGAGACATCTGGCCAGGAGTATGGAGCAGACCGGACCCATTCCTCAGCCCAAGGCCTTGGCGTATGGTATGTGACAAAGCCAACACTGCCTGCACCATAAGTCTGGCGAGGCGGCCCTGTCACAAAGTTCCTGGCTGGAATGATTACTCAGTCTCAGTGTCTCAGTCAGAGACACTATGGTAATGAATATGCAACTCACGCTCATCAGACAGTATGGAAAAAGCAGAAAAACAAGTGGAGAAGAGCCTTTCCGCCAAGAGTGGGATGCACAAAAGTTATTCTAGGACCTGGACTGTCCGCAAGGAGAGAAATTGTAGGAAAAACTGTACCATTCGTAGCCAGTCCAATAATAACATTGGCTGAAGGTCATGCTTTCAGGAAAGGATTGTGTGAAGGAATTTTAAGTTTTTGGGTTTGAGTGGTTGGGCCCCAACAGGATTTACAACAATGGGACCTGTCACTCACCAGCAGAATACTGGATGCACTGTGGTACTGGAAGAGGTGAACATGAATGCGACTGGTATGAAAGGGCCGGGAAAGTGCTTAAAGGAGGGATTGTCACCTTACTGAAGGAAACAGTGGACATCCTCGGAGAAGGAGCAGTAGGAGGCTGGTTTGGAGTATTAATCTGTAAATTATGGCCGTATGCATTGTTGATGCTCAGGCTGATTATCACAGGAGTGATAGTGCTCATTGTAGTCAAGGGAGGAGTCAAGGCCCATAGGAAACCCCTCCTACAGGAAAGGGAGGGGCAAACCAGCCTATAAGACCAGAGCTCAGGAACGCACTGGCCAGTCGTGGTTCCTGTTTTCGAAGAAGAACCTTGGGAAGAAGATTTTCTAACAGTTACAATAGATTTCCAACAAAGGTAAAGAAAAACATTCATCTGAACCATGAATGACAGCACCACCAATATCACCACCACTTCCACCGCATTTTTCAACATAAGTGCCGGAGAGTTTCTCATAATACTTACATTATGGCTTCTTTACTGCTGCACCGGAACCTGGTCTCCAGATCAGCCACTAAGGAGCACAACCTTGTGTCAAGCTGCTTATCATTAACCTATGGTACCAAGTACGAAATCTAGGAATGCCTCTGTTTGTCACGTATATACTAGGAACATTCTCCATATCAAGAAGTTGCCTAGGGCTCTGCCAAGGGGCTACTATCGCGCTGCGGATGATTTTTGACACGGCTACAATATTCTATGCCCCCATGAAGTATCCCACCATCGTCTGTGAGGCATTCATGACAATAGGCATACTGTGGTACATAGCAACATTGACCATGGCGCTTCAAGGAAGAGGAAGAGGGTGTTGGCAGCTCACTCTCAGCGCCAATATACTATGGGGCCTTGGCTGGGGAGTAATAGCTGTGCTGTACTGGATAAGCCAAATTGCCGAGCTAATAGTGGTGGTTTGGTTCATGACTTATGCTGCCTGCTTCCCGGGGAAACCAGAAACTGCATCCAGTCCAGGGAGAACTCCTCTTGTTGTTCTGAAATCTCCGTGGCTGGCTTCATTGGCCCAAAGGCGTTCCATGAAGAGAGAGGCCGAGACCTAGAAGTGCATTAGAGGCCTTGCCTGCTTATGCTTCGCTGCAAATCTATATTGATAAACAATTTTCTGTGTTGTCATTTCATCCAGGGGGACGCCAGCTGCATCCTCTGTGAAGTCACATTAGCGGCTGCCGGGAGTCTTTGGGATGTTGGTGTGGGAAAGTGGTGTGTTACGGGTCCCCAGGATGAGGACCGTGGTGACAAATATGTTACCTGTGAAAGCAGGTGAAGAGTGGAGTAATGAAGACACCATGCGTCTCTGTTTTCCTCCAGAATGTGTCTGAGTCTGATTTATTTTACACAAAATAAAAGCTACGTAAACACTAAACATGAGTCTTCACTATAGAATTCGGCTGGTTCTTTGTTCACATCATTTACATTCAACTATTCCACAACCTCAGTGAAATATGTTCTCTTTCAGCGGTTCCAGTTTCTCTAATCAATACATTTCTTTTCATACACAGTTATATTCAATAACAGTATCTGTAAATACATCACGTTTGTCTAATTCAGTATTTTACTGGTAGGAATCACCATTCACAGTGTATCATGAAAATCCAGAATGTTGGAGTAACCCTTTAAATGCATCTGTTAGTTACATAGAAGTGCTCATAGTGCTTGTGCTACACTAGCTAATAAACTCAGTCACTTTTAAAACATAACTGTAAACATGCACATCTCAACAAAATATATTCCGATAGAAAAGATACAAAACATAACCCGTTCTTTTACAGAGTGTATAGAGTGCACAGACCCTCATTAACGAACGCCCGACCTGAACGAGCTCGGCCCGCACTGGCGGCCGTTCGGGAAACTTCTCCCGCTTCTAGCGCATTTTACCCGTAGATAACGTAAGTAAACAGTCTTAAACTCTCTTGTTTACATTAGCGTGGATAAAAGGCAACAACATACAACAACATTTTCCGGTTCCCTAAACCGTTTACCGACCTGTGAAAGCAGGTGAAGAGCGGAGTAATGAAGACACCATGCGTCTCTGTTTTCCTCCAGAATGTGTCTGAGGAAGCAGGGGAGGGTGGAGCTCCTTTACCGTACCCCCCGCACACCTGGAGCGACCACAAACGTTCCACCCCACTGCTTTCCAACATAAAATGACCCCTTTCATAATGGTTATCTCTTTTTAAATAAAATAAATGAAAATAATTACCTATATTAATGAAAGTGCCCCATACACACATAGGTTTTGTACAAAATAATATTAATGTGGCTATTCCCTCTCAGGGGTGCCACAGGTGCACTAAATGTTACACCAAAAACTTCCCGGTCACCATAGCCAGGGGAATTCTCTGCAGCATGGAGCCGTGTCTTCAACTTCCTGGAGTGGCTCCAAAGGTCTTCAGGGAGGTAGAGAAGGAACACTGGATTACGAAGTTCAAGACCCTGAAGCCTTATTAAAGATTCAAGGGCCTTCACAAAAATGTGGAAGTACCCCAATAATGAATATAATAATAATAATAATAATAATAATAAAAATAATAATACATTTTATTTATAGGCGCCTTTCTAGACACTTGAGGTCACTTTACAAGATAAAAAATACATGAACAAAGAATCAATAATTACACTCAAATATAAAAGGAAGAAAAAACAAGTTAAACAAGTGTGTTACAGTGAGTATGCTAGTTTAAACAGATGCGTTTTGAGTTTTGATTTGAATAGTTGCAATGAGTCAGAGTTCCGGAGGTCGGGTGGGAGTGAGTTCTAGAAATGGGGAGCAGAGCAGCTGAATGCTCTGGAGGGCGGGGGGGACAGTGAGGTTGATGGAGGAGGAGGATCTGAGGGAGTGGGCCGGTGTGGAGATGTGAAGGAGGTCAGAGAGGATGGGGGGGGTTATGGATGGACAGCAGGATCTTGTAGTGGATGCGGTGGATGATGGGGAGCCAGTGGAGCTGCTGCAGGACAAGAGTGATGTGGTGGGTGGATGGAGTTCTGGTGATGATCCGAGCTGCAACGTTCTGAACCAGTTGAAGCCCTGGGGCACACCTGTGGTAACTGGGAGAGATTGGGAGGTGAATGTTTTCAACTGGATGAACTGAGTACGGCCAGAGAGGTATGATTTTAACCAATTGTTCAGCTGAACCAGTTGAAGGCTGCAGTGAGATCGAGGAGGATGAGAATGGAAAGGAGACTGGAATCAGCTGCCAGCAGGAGATCGTTAGTGATTTGCAGTAATGCAGAATCAGTGCTGTGGAGTGGGCGGAAACCAGATTGAAATTGTTCATATAGATTGTTATAGGATATATGAGCTTGGAGCAATGGATTTTTCCAGGAGTTTTGAAAAAAATGGAAGATTGGAGATGAGATGGCAGTTGTTAGGGTTGTTGGGATCCAGCCTGGGTTTCTTCAGGGTGGGGGCAATGGCAGTCCAGTGGTGAGGGAGGAGTGAATGATGTGGGTAATGAAGGGCATCAGTGAGGATGTGGATGCTTTGACAAGGACGGTTGGGAGGGGGTCCAATCTGCAGATAGATGATTTGGATTTCCTTATTAATTCAAAGGTGGTTGTGATGGGGGGAAGAGTGAATTCAGAAAGGGAGATGGAAGGAGGCACGGGGGAAATGTTGTTAATGAATTGTGGGGTTTTGTCGGGATGAGCTGTTGATGGATATTTTGTATCTGGGAGGTAAAGAATGAAATCAGGCTGTTGCAGAATGCAGAGGATGCCATGTGTGGGGGAAGAGAGTCAGGCGGTTGAGTGATGGTGATATTACCACCTCACATCTGGCTGATGGAAGAACAATAGCAATTGGACGACGCCTGCAAGGTCGAGAAGTGGTACAGGAGCCAGTATAACCACTAAAGGCTACTGTGAATACCCACACTGAGGCGACAGTCTGGTTTTGGGAAGAGCAAGCTGGAGAAATTGTTGAGTCGGGGGGAAAGAAGCCCCCTGAGTACACCAAGAGGATCCTGGACAGCATTCTCTCTGAGCAACCAGCCAGTAAATGACCCTCCAGTCTTCCTGCCATGCCCATACTCAGTCCACAACAAATGCATAATGACAAGCTGTCCACCACGGGTGTTGTCAAGACCAATACTGAATTTGGCGACATAGATGCGGCCATAAATGAAACCCTGAGATGCATGGATGATAGCCTGGAGGAGAGTACCGTGAGCACTTCAGTTGATATACCGCCAGGGTATACACCTGTTTCATCTCCAGAAGCTGACCTGGTCATCAGTATTCCTGATGACGACAGTGATCTGGATCCAGCAACTGAAGAAACCGCCTGAATCAAAATGGCAGTGAGTGATCTTAAGAAGGGGGTGTCAAGAGAGTTGAGAATCCCTCAAAGCCAGCAACAACATGAAGCCTGCCTCCAGCAATCATTATGCCTACCATTGGATGTTTTGAGACTGTTACATCTCCAGCCCTGAAGAAATTAATCAGTCTAAGTGGCAGAGAAATGGGTACTTTCTGCTAGGCCTTAAAATGGATTAAATTTCAATGACACACAGGGAGCAGTATAACCACATATTAATGAATGATCAAAGCTACATTTGCTATGTTGATGATTGATGCATGATTAAGGATGAGTTTGTTATGATGTACTAATGTTAATCAAGCACAATGTTAGAATATACAAGAGTTAAAGATTTAACGTTGTGCAAAACCAATGAAAAGGGAAGTTAGCATCACAAGATGATGAGTCATGGTCATGTGTCAGTAAAAAAGGGACACACCTAAAAGATGAATGATGTAATGTCTGAAAATAGAAACTTAGAGGACTGCTATAAAAGATGTTGGAAAGTACTATTATTTGTTATTCTTCCCTGAACGTCCTCTGAGTAGGTTGTGTTAATCTGCCAAACTGACCACTTTGGAGTTTAAGCTCAACTTGCTCATTTTGAAGGCAGAGTAGCAGAGAGAAATTAGAAGGACTCCTCTGGTTTCTACAGCTGTAAAAATAGAGGATCCACTGAAGAGAAGAGTAACCATTTCCAACCAGCTGTAGATTGCATTTGGATTTTGGAGTTCCTCTGTTCCTGCCTGCAACATGATTAGAGTAACTTGAAAGACATCGTGGGTTTTGGACAAGATCACCAGTTTTTACAAGTTCCTCTCTTCAGCAGAAAAGGACTGTGGTGAGGCCGGCTGTACCTTTCTCTGTCTTTCGCTATTCCTTACAGACACTGCATTTTTGGACTGTCTTCTACAATTGGATTTTCGGACTGATTTGGATTTTTGGACTGATTCACCCCCAGAGACTATTAATCAGGTTTTATGATTTCATTCCTGATTTTTACTTAATTATAAGTTCTTCAATTGTTGAATAATTGACAAAGACAATAATTGTGAGCTGCTTTGCAACTGCCTTATTTAAAACATCAACTTCAATAAATCAAAATCCACAGTTAAAGCAACAGTTCTGGACTTCACTTTCTTGTCACTTCTCAACTTTGTGGTCTTCTCAACATCAACTTGTGGTTCCTATAGGTTGCTCTAGCCAATTAATTAAACAAACCCTTGGGACTGTTTTTATCCAAGTCTCTAAAACTTTTCCTAGCTTTGACCAAATGCACAGATTCATGGGAGGAGAGCTGTCGTGAACTGGTATTTGAACTGAGCTCAGGCTACTCGGCTCGGTGCTTTGCCAGAGCAAGCAGGGTGGACGTCTGGATGAAGGCTGTGAGATGCTAGGCGAGTCTCCTCGACACCAGCTTAAATAATTCTCAGTTTTTCTAAATTGAGTAATACCATTAGGCCTGAGAATTCACACCCTTTAAACGGAGAGCTGGATGATACCTCCTGTAACAGGGGATATTTCGGAGATCCAACAATATACATATATAAGCAAAATATATACATACAAAGTACATACATACAAAGCAACAGTATTTGATACCCTGGAAAGGAGACTGGGCTGTTTAAATATGATCAAAAGAAAAGAAAATGCTATATTTTTTATATTAGAACATTTCGAAAGACCGAACAAAAAACAAACCAATCAACAATAAAATTATGGCTGGATATGCTCATTATCTACCGCAAGTACTGCTGTAGACTGACTTTCTATACACTATCGCTGTCTCCCTTTGACTGTTTCTTTTGATTGGGGGATTCCTTTCTTTCGTACCTTGCTCTTTTTTCATTAGCAGTTTGGAACAAATATCATTTGAAATACAGGAGGACAGTAACATATTTTTGTATGTGTGTGCCCCATGCTGAGCTGGTGGTCTTTTTGCAAATCACTTCAGGCAACATTAAGACTGGAAAGCAGACTTTTGCATTATGCATCACACAAACAATCAGTCCTTTTCCACTCTGTCTGCTACAATCCACATTTCTCTCTAATGCCTCATCTTCCTTGTTCACCATCGCCCCTCGTCTCTCTCTCTCCTCTGTCATTCCTTTTCCCTTAAATTCTCAATGTTTACTGTCGTTGGAACTGTGCGACTAAATTAAGCACCAAATAACAGCCGGGGGTGGGGGGGAGACATCTCTCTCTCTCACACACACACACCAACTCTGGTCTCCACAAAATGAAACATCACACTGAATAACACAATCTTTCCAGATGACTGATTCCCTGCATTAATTTGTAATCAATGATGTAATAAATTCTTCTTAATCATTGTGATAACATTGCTGGAATCCCATTTGTTGAACTCGCATTGTTATTCTGTGTATCCTTTCCTCTGATGAAATAATTTATGAAAACATTTCTCGTCCTGTATCACAATTCATAATATATTTCTATATTTTATGTGTCAAACGAGCACATGAATGCTTCTGAAACTGTAACTCAGATTGAGGGTGATAGGGATAAACTTTCTTGACTCTTTAGCTATAACTGCATGTAGCTGAGACACAAGCAATTATTTAGAGGGAATACGAAAAGGCAATTTAGTCTTCACGAAGAATGGGGTCTGTCAAAAAAATCTATCCACAGAACAAACTGAGTTATAAAGGATCAACAATGTAATGAATGAACACACCTCCATACTAATTCTCCCACTCATTCCTCCAAATATTAACATTTATCATGTTCGAACTCTATTTTCAGCATTCCAGCATTTTACACTGACAGTTTTCTATGGGTTGGTAAAAGCACACTGAATCCCTCATGAGTTTTTTCATAACCAAAGGGTTTTTTTTTTTTTTGTTTTGTTTTTTTTATATTCAGTCTTCTGTCTTTAGATTCAAGTCTTACACATTGTTGAATACATTTCCTTTCTTCCTGCCTTTATTGGTTTGCTGATATGCTTGATGCTGTATTACCATTACCTGTCAAACAACAGAAGAGTGTGAAAATGGCACTAGGATTGTTCATTGTGCAGTTCACAAATACAACTTCCTGTGAAAGTTTTGCTTCCTAGTGTCACTGGTGGTCGAAAACGACACAAAGAAGTGCTCTCCATTTGTCTTCAGTGATGATTGACTGGTTGCCTGAACATAACAGTGCTAGGAAGTCCTTGAGAGGCTGGCGTTGGCCTATTTGTACAACAGGTGGTTCAATTCCTGCCTCCAGCAGTCCACGTGCTACAGTGTCCTTGAGCAAGATGCCTAACCCTAAGTTGCTTCTGATGCTGGTCATTAGCAGATAGACACCTCCACAACTTCTTGGATTATTGACTACCTGACAAACAGAACAAAGTTTGTGCAACTGAGGACTCCTAGTACAGATGTTGTCACCTGCAGAAATTCTCAAGATAACTGCAGATGTGAAGTGTGTTAGAGATGGAGAGGGGAATGAGTGCAGGAATGTAGTGGACTGCTTCATGGAGTAGTGCAGGAACAACCACCTTCTCTAAAATGTGGCCAACGTGGCTGTCAACAACATATTCATCCTGGGTGAAGAAGTGGAGGTGAAAGAGAACTACAGATACCTGAGATTAGAAGTGTGTGTCGCTGTATTGAGCTCTGCTGTGAACACACTGTTTCTGTCTGTACCTTTAAATTTTTCAAAACTGTTTCATAAAACACAAGCGCAAATATTTAGTTTACTTTTATTACTTTTTTTCATGAAGCAAAAAAAATGTCCTAAATACATCCTGGTACTTGCTTTATTTATTTATATTTATAAGGTTCTGACATTTTTTGTACATGTGACAGCAATATCTGGCACAACAAGTTCAAAACACATTGTGGTTGAAAAAAAATTATATGTGGCGTTTTCTTTATGTCAACTTACTTATAAACTGTATTATTATTATTATTATTATAATAAATAGCCTACTTGAAGAGTCAGACAGGAATGTCCCCAGCTTTCCGGTCCTCACATCACATGCCTGTGTACAGACCTGACAGCAGCTCCATCATGCATCACTTGTACACTACATATCTTTTGATGTTGTGGGTAGGAGTGGATGATTCTTCTATATCAAAAAACAAAAAAACGGAAGATGTATTTTGAGCAATTAAAGAGCTTGACCTCTCCTCAGTTGTGTACTTCTAACACATTGTTTCCAGTTTGGACACAGTAGCCCGTATACCGATGACCAAATATAATTTTAACAAAGAAAGTCTATGAAAATGATACAAATACTGCTTTCACACTGAAATTAGTGGGACAATCTGCCTTGGCTCAGCATTAGGACACTTTCACACTGCCAGCAGTCATGGGTCTGACCTCCCGCTTTGAGAGGTGCATGCCTATTTTTTTCTCTCTCCGACACATCATCGCGTTGACAACGTCATCATTACAGATGTAAGTGAGCCAGAACACTGCGAGGTAAACAATGGACATCACGGACATTAACGAGTGGCAGGTTAACATTGTTGTCTGGTGCATTGCAATTTTGTCCCTTCTGCAAAGTGTACAAAGCCAGCACAGTACTAACACTGATAGACTACTAGTACTAATGATCACTCTTATACATACAAGAATTATACTGAGAATTACTAACATACAACATACATACAAAATACAGAAAGGCAGATTTCATCTTCTAGGAAGGTGAATGACTGTTTCACAACATGCCTGGCTTGGATTGGAAAATATCACACTGAGAAGTGTTGTTTGTTTTTCAGCAAGGATAATAAAACCTCATTCTAATAGCATATTACAGCACCATATATTCCCCTCTCCAAGCCCATCTTCAGTACACGCATAAACACACATCACCAACACCACCACTCACATTTGTTTCTTGTTCCAGCATGTAGAAAAGCTTGGTTTATTTCTTACAAAGCTGGATGGCTCTTTGATCTGATAGTCTAAAAGGCTGCTGTCTGCACACAATTCTGACACACTCTGCCTTATGCCTCAAACGCTGTTTGTGTATGGCTGTGTACGCAGCTACAAAGTAGTTTGAACTTTGCTGGTCACTTCCATAAGTCATAAATATAGTTGATGTTTAACTTGCCATATTGCCACAATGGGTATAAAACAATTGTTATTTTGTATCAACTGGAACTATGGTTGCAAAATCATTATCTTCTAGTGTCAACTAGACTGAGTCTCTCATATGTATTTTTTTTTTTTTTCTTTCACATGCTAGTGGTGTAGTTTTAGGAGTTGGTCTGTTGGACAGTGGGTTTACTCCAGACTGAAACAGCAATTAATATACATTTTATTATACATTATTTTATACACATATCCAAGGATTTCATCAATGCAATACAATCAAATTCTCTGCATTTGTCAGCATATTAGAATTATCACTGATTTCATCATCGCTGTTATGATACACATTCACAACAATACCTATGATGAGAAAATGCACTGCAAATATCTCTCTCTCTCTCTGTCTCTCTCATATATATATATATATATATATATACACACATGTACACACACATATTAGCACTGTCGCCTCACAGCAAGAAGGTCCCGGGTTCGATTCCCGCCATACACTTGGCACAATGCACTCTGACAAGTATTGTTTTCCTGGCAACCGCCAAACCCAGACTCATCCATCAGATTGCCAGACGGAGAAGTGTGATTCGTCACTCCAGAGAACACGTCTCCACTGCTCTAGAGTCCAATAGTGGCGTGCTTTACACCACTGCATCCGACGCTTTGCATTGCACTTGGTGATGTATGGCTTGGATGCAGCTGCTCGGCCATAGAAACCCATTCCATGAAGCTCTCTGCACACTGTTCTTGAGCTAATCTGAAGGCCACATGAAGTTTGGAGGTCTGTAGCGATTGACTCTGCAGAAAGTTGGCAACATCTTCGCACTATGCGCCTCAGCATCCACTGACCCTGCTCTGTCAGTTTACTATGGCCTAGCACTTTGTGGCTGAATTGCTGTCGTTCCCAAACACTTCCACGTTCTTATAATACAGCTGACAGTTGACTGTGGAATATTTAGGAGCAAGGAAATTTCACGACTGGATTTGTTGCACAGGTGGCATCCTTTCACAGTTCCTGGCAGGAATTCACTTAGCTCCTGAGAGCGACCCATTCTTTCACAAATGTTTGTAAAAGCAGTCTGCATGCCTAGGTGCTTGATTTTATACACCTGTGGCCCTGGAAGTGATTGGAACACCTTATTCTGATTATTTGGATGGGTGAGCGAATACTTTTTCACAATATAGTGTATGTGGAGTTTGCATGTTCTCCCCGTGTCTGTGTGGGTTCTCTCTAGGTACTCCAGCTTCCTCCCACCATCCAAAAACATGCATGGGGATTAGGTTAATTGGCTAATTTAAATTGACCGTAGGTGTGAATGTGAGTGTGAGTGGTTGTCTGTCTCCATGTGCCCTGCGATGAGGTGGCGACTTGTCCAGGGTGCACCCTGCCTTCCGCCCTTAGACGGCTGGGATAGGCTCCAACCCCCCCTAACCCTATGAGGATAAGCGGTAGATGATGGATGGATGGATACATATATATATACTGTATATACAGTATATATACAGTAACCCAGACCAATCCTACTGTGTACTTAAGTTATGACACCTCCAGTGTGGTGTAACTTAACCACCATCCTTTCCTAAACTCAACAAGTATTTTTGTTACATAAACCTAACAAGTCAATATTTTTCTAAAGCTAAATTAGTTATTTTGTTTCCCAAACCTAACCAAATTGTTTTCTCTGAACATTGACACTGGACATTCATAGGAACACAATAAAAATATAAGAATAAAACACTTATAGTTTTCCTAAAATATCATATGAACCATTGTTTTAGATTATGTTGCACATGACTGAGATATTGACATTAAATATTGTGGTCTTTTCAACTGGCCTGCTTGTTAGCATGTGTGTATTTTATAAAATAGGTACATGTCCAATACACTTTGAGCAAATGTGATGGGCAGTCAGCTAAACATTTCTTTGGGTGATAATGTCACTTCGAAATAGCTGATACTCATCTAGTAATCAGTAATTAGACAGTTGAAGTCTAATCATTGTGTGTTCTGAAATAATATGAAAACAATATAATACTATATGCAATAATACAATACAATAATATAGACAATATAAACCAAATCACATCCTTTGAGTCTGTGACATTAACTACCCCTGAATTGCCACAATATCAGTATTCAGTTGAAACAGAAAGCATCGATGGGATGCATGGCTCCATTGTCATTAACACTTTTACTTTGAAGACTTCAGAAAAAAAATAAAAAAAATCAACATTTCTTTTGTAAAGCTGAAAAGATAACCAGAGCTCTTTTTAAGTAAAAAAGGGACAACATATCCAAAGATAGATTTTTCAGTAAATACTGGATGTATGCCATTCCTCATTATGGCTGAGCAAGACTTTAGAAAACATATTGGCTTTGCTGTCTATAAATTAGATTATTTCAGGCTCAGTCAATTATGGCTCATATTTTCAAACCCAGCCAATGATTCTGAGACAATACTACATTAATTTATGGGTCATGGAACAACCTTGAAGAATTTGTTTCCTGTCAGTTTGCATTGTTATCTATCTTAAAACAATGCAAATTAGAAACTTCTCCCTTTTCATTTTTTGTTTTCTTTTCTTTCACCTTATTTTGAAGTCCTAGAGAGTATCTGGATTTCGCTGACCTCATTTACATCACAAGGGCTGTTAAATTGGGTACACAATTGGAGCCATCTGCTTGTGCCAGTGTTTTACTACATAGCTTACAGCCTTTAGAGGAAGCATCTCTGTGTCAGTCTGTCCCACATCTACTGAGACGAATAGACCCTCTGTCATATGCTGGCATCTGGTATTAACAAGTATCCTGGGTGTTAGGACTGTGTTCAGGCAGCACACTGACACATGCAAAAGCACCCAAGATGCTCTGAAGATCCAAATTACTTGTTGTAGTAGTCTCACACATTTGCCCACATTAAAAACATGTGGAAAAGGATTATACTGTGTGTTTCATAACTGAAAAAAATGAAATAAAACATTTTGTTCAAAAAACAACCACTGTCAAACTAGGCAACACTGATCAAACACAAATCTACATTATGTACCACTGTCAGAAATTAATTTGAGTGAATATAAAAAAAATATAAAAAAATGTTTTTTATTCACCTATTATACATAATGTTCTTGAGCTGTGTCTGACCACGCCCCTCTCTGGAGAGAGGATGTGGCTCTCGGTTGCCTTACAGTGAGCTGATGTTTATGGCAATTTGACGGCTATGGCAAGAGATGCTGTTGCTCAACCTTACCAATTTGAACCAGATTCTGACCCAGGAAAGACTCAGCGGCTGCAGTAGGATGTTTCTGAATAGTGAGTTAAAAATACTGTGTCTGAATGTAACTGAGTTTCTTCATTTTTAGATTCAATAAACTATACAGCTATGTAGAAGCTGTTTTAGGTCACTTTCACACCTAACCAAGTGGACTCGGTTTGCTTGGGGGGCTGAAAATTGCAACACTGTTGCATTTATCACTTGGTTCGGTTCCGCTTTCACACTGCAATTCCTGAACCACACCAAACTTTCTGAGCGTCAATAGTCAGGTATGTAACCTCACAGACTACAAACAGGGTGGACTGGCAGTTTTTTATTGTGCTTCATTACATTATTTGAGGGAATGCTACAACGTTAGCGATGCCTACCGACATACTAGTGAACGCAACCGTCACTAATGCTAAGGTAGTTCCTCAGGGATTGAAGCTGTTAACTTTCTAACTTTGACAATATAACATGTGACAACACATCAGCACAGAGTTTAAGGACTATGACTGTTGGTAGAGGTGATTCATTTTATTCAAATATGTCAAAGTGTGAATTTATGGGTTAAAACATTCAGACGATTGAGCTAAGCTAGGTAATTGGTCACTCGTTGTTTGTTTTGGTCTGGAGTACACACTGTACTTGCTGTACATGCACTGCGTACATTTGGTCCCGTGTTTGGTCCGGTGATCTTTCACACAGCATACGAACCGCACCAGGGTTCACTTGCAAACGAACCGAGACCCCCATTTTCAAGTGGACCAGAGTTTGTTTGGTCTGCACTAGAGTTCGTATGAGCTTTCACACCTGCCCAAACAAAGCGGACTATCTGAGGAAACGAACTCTGGTCCATTTAAAGTAGACCAAAGGAGGACAGTGTGAAAGCGACCTTAGATAGGCACTCCTGTGGAAACTGTGCAACCATGCCCACAGAACTGAGAATATTAGTTGTTAGCAGGTAACATAGGTAGCATCTCATTGCAAAACTGAAACCTTATTTGTATGATTAGGCTAATGGTTACATGGTATTTTCTTGGAAACTTTAGAGGAGGGCTCATCTGTCCGTGGGGGTGGCTCAAAGGCAGTATCCTTTACTGGGGGGAGGGGAATCTACCCTGGTTATGTCAACAAGGGAGAAATGTTCAGCTCGCCTGTTTCAGCACACATTGGCTGAAGAAGCAAGTAGGTGAAGGAGGTGACAGATTTTTTTTTCACTCCTGGGGCCTCATTCACAGGCTATGGGGACACATACTACCGTTAGAAAGTGAATTTTGCGTAATAGGTGACCATTCAGGGGGCTCTATTAGCATTGGAATGATTTTTTTTATTTTTTTACAATGTTTGTATCTGCATACAGAGTGGGTTTTCTTCACAGTGCTGACCTCCATGTTTTTACAGTAGCCTGGAATAGATAAAAGAAACTAGACTACACTAAACTAGTTGTGCTTCCACCACCGTAGGCCACCGTTGTATTCCTTGGCCAGAATATGACTCAGCACAGAGGTTTCACATGGTTGCAATCTCACCCCTCATAATGCAACTACAACTACGCTTGTAATGCACATGTTCTCTTTTTATATTTACGTACTAAATTAAAACTATTTCAATATTTGTATTGGTGCAAGATTTTATTTCCATCCCAATACAACCCACCTCTTTCATTTCTGAGAATTTTTTTGTAATTATGAGGAACAACACAATATACTGTATCTTCAATAGTTTTTTGTCCTATACTGTAGCTTTTGGTCTGTATTGATCTGTTGTGGCAGAAAGGGTGTGCGTCATTTTCAGACAGCCTCTATGGACAGAACAAAACACTGACTTCAAATGCATTTTTCATCAGCAAAAGTTACTAAAGTGTGGAATTGTCATGAGTTGTGCCTGTGCTGCCAGCATAGTTTTGAACTATGCTGTTATTTTATATTTATGGTTAGGCTGACACAACCTCCCATGCTTCTGCCAAGATGACATTGTTGTTCCTGTATATGTAGCCAACAAAACTAGGACTATCACCTTTAAAACTGTTGTTCATGTCCCTTGTGAAACCAAGTCATTTTTTTTTGTTACGTAATATATGTTGCGTACACAGTTATGCAACACAGTTTATTTTAACCCAAAATAATATTTTTCTAAACCTAAAAAATAGTTTTATTGCCTTAACCTAACTATGTCTAAAAATAAAAAAGTAAACCTTCATAGGAAAACAAAAAAAATGTATCAGTGTAATGGGTGGAGATTTTCTGAATACAAGTTTATTTTTTAATAGACACTATGCATGTAACAAACAGAAACATGGTTCCCCAAAACTGATGGCACCATTCCAGCGTCAGTTATGGACGTGGTCATTGGTCAGGGAACAAAGTTTGTCCTATCTGTCACCACATCGCCGCAATTTGAGCCCCTTTCTCGCTGTTGTTTCTAAAAGTAGCTGCTCACAAATCATATTGAAACCTATTGAAACCTATAGAAACAAACCTCAATTTTGCTTTTCCTTTATCGATTTAACACCTTTGGAATGTTTGACAGGCATAATTTTCGCTGTCTTGGAATACTGTTTGTGTACTATACATATTGGTATGAGGGTGAAATACAAATGTGCAAACACATGCCAATTTGTGTATTCACAGATTCACTCACACAGAGAAACAAAGAGTTATCACCACATAGTCACAAAAATGCACACCAAATATAAGTTTGTGTAATATCCATAGCAGTACATGCACAAACTTATTCATGACTTGGAGAAGGGGTCCTCTCCAATGAGCACTGTTTCAAATTGACTTGTATGGGTGAACCTGTTGAAAGAGATATTCCCAAGCTCCCAAGCTAGACCCAACATTGAAAGAAATCACAGTGAAATGCCAAATGAGGGCAGAAAAACATCTCACATAGTTGAAAAAAAGAGATAATCTGTTGCAGAGGCGATGCTGCTTAGGCCCTGTTGGAGAAGTGAAGAAGAGGATGTGTTTTCTCTCCTTCCCATTAACACATTTCCAGTTAGCTTTCTGCCCCAGAGTCCCTGTACTTTCTCATCTTACAGGTATTCATGGTTCCAGTTTACGTGGTGGATTAGTGGTTGGCCAGACCAGGCTTCATGTTTTGGTACTGTGTGACTTGGTGGTGACAAGGACATCTTGCAGAGGCTTCTCCTGTTTGGCATGGTAGAGAGGTTGTGCTACCCAGGCTTCATCCGGTCAGTGTAGTGGAAAGAAGGACGTGCTGCTCATGCTTCATCTGGTTGGTGTGGTGGAGAGGAGGACATGCTGCGCAGGCTTCATCCGGTTGGTGTGGTGTAGAGGAGGACATGCTGCATAGGCTTCACCTGGTTGGTGTGGTGGAGAAGAGGACATGTTGCCCATGCTCCATCCATTTGGCGTGGTGGAGAGGAGGATGTGTTGCGCAGAATCCATTGTCGACAGCTTGATGCTTCTTTTCATCCCCTTGGACACTTTTTTCCATACAATGTCATATGTATTAACTGTAGATATATTTAGTTTTTCATTGTTGTTGCTCTGTACACATGACATTGCACGACTGTCCATCCTTGAAGAGGGATCCCTCCTTTGTTGCTCTTCCTGAGGTTTCTCGCATTTCTTTTTCCCTGTTAAAGGGTTTTATTGAGGGAAATTTTCTTTCATCAGTGTGAGGGCCATTTATAAAGGACAGAGGGTGTCATATCCTGGACAGAATGTTATGTCGTCTGAGGCAAATTTGTAATTTGGGACATTGCACTATACAAATACATTTGACTTGACTCGACAGCCACAAGTTTAACATCCCAAATTGGTGAGAAGTCGAGTGTGTGGGAGGCAGACCGTCAGGCGGTTTTATTTCTGTACCGGCAATCTTTCAGTCTTTAGAACTCTGTAGAGACATTAAAGATGCCGTTCTTTAGTTGATACAAATGTAATTGTCCCTAATGGGAGATGTGGTTTGAGGCAAAGTGTATAACACAATAGACTCAAAATAAATTCACAGAAACACATATAAAAAGCACATCCTATAATTGAACTCTGGAGCTTTTAGTCTCTTACCTTACTCAGCTCTTACTGTAAATCTGACATAGCCACAAGAAAATTATGAAAAGGGCACTAATATCTGCACTTTTATCTTCTCTTATGTGGCTGTTTGGAAATGAGTTTTATTTTAATATTTCACTTGCTATAGCTCTATTATAGATGCCTGATCCTTAACAGATTGCCTCAAAGTCATTCCATTTGTTCTGTGACACTAGTTATATGGGTGACAATGCTGATCGGTTCCGTCACTTTGATCCATTGTGAAATACCCGAGGGACTGCTCAATGGATTGTGTTTAAAATAACTGCATAACAGTTGTTTCTCCACTACTAATAATGGATGTTACCATGATGTAACAGCTAAATACTTCCTAGACTGTATGTTTCACATCAAAAGTATGAGAATTACAGCCTCAAATAGTTGCAAGCATGGATGGATTTCCTTTCCATATGTTTAATTTATTCATACACTTCATATATTTCTGTTTGCTTGCACAAACGTGTGCAATGACCATTTGAGATGGCTTGCTCTATGTGAAGCTTGTTAGAAAATCTTCAATTTCAAGAAAACCTTAAAAAGGTGTTGGGAATGAAGTAGGAAGGTGGAAAGGAAGACAGATTACCTCATGTGTTAGAAAACAAAGCATAGTACAGCCTGCTCCATATACTGTAAATCTAACCACACACACACACACACACACACACAGTATGCACCACTTTGTAAAGTGGGGCAACTGCAGTCATCTTGATTTTACTGAACTCCTGCAGCAACCACTTAGATCCAATTATGTGAATTTTCCAACATATGTAACATTTTCCAATAATTTTATTTTGTAACAGAAAGAGCTAAATCAAACACCAATAACAATTGGATTGTTAGATTATGATTCATCAATCCACAGTGCACCAGGCAATGTGTGGTATTTATGATTAATTGTATGTGTGTGTGTCCATGGCCAGTTGTAGGTGGAGTTCATCTGCACGTAGCGATTCTGCCCTGAGCGACAGGCAGCCGCCAGCTGGTAGAGTCACGTAGAACCCTGGACGGCGCCCAGCACCAGCGAGGGGGGAAGGCTGGGTGGGTGGGCAGACAGATGCGGGACAGGCCAGAGACTTCTGTGTTAATACCAGCATGAATCAAGACACAGCCAGAGAACATCACTGTCACATTCATCTGCTGCAGTTCACCGTGTACCTTTTCTTTCTTAATCCACAGCTGCAGTAGGGCTTGTCCTCGCTACAGTATGTAGAACTCCAAGACTTAAATATATTGTGTTGTTTTTTAGCGATGTTCCCATGTGGTCAAGTTCATGCTATTCAAGATACTGGGTATATTAAATCTTAGAAAGTTATGAAATATATCCCTTGATGGTACACTTTATAGTGTTATAGTAACTATTTTCCTGTTGATGATAATGAGCTGAAGGTCATTAAAACCTTCACTCAGGATGAAAATTTATTATTTTTGTATTTATTTTGTTCATTTTTTTCATGAATATAACCTTTGACAGTAATCTTTGACAAATTGTACACATTTCTATTTCAATTCTGCAAAAAATGTGTCTTGATGAATTTCAATTTCATTCACATTAATTACATTATTATTACATTATCAGAAAAAATACCATTCTTTTTATGAAAATGGAGTCTCTGTTATCCATTCACTTTCACCACTCTGTTGTGTTTATTTCTCCACCACTGTGTGTGAATTCAAAGGGGCTTCTTCACAGGTCTGTGAAATTACCATAACAACACCATATTGGCTGTAAAACATAAAGTCTCAGCTTTCAGAAACATCTGAACTTTTTCCGGTAGCTCAAACCCTTATGGTAATCCAAAGTGTGCTTGTGCAAACATGTCATTCACAACATTCAGTTTTAGACTAACCTACTGTACCTGGCTGGATTGCAGTTTTGTTTTACATTTTAAACAAATTATTTCATGGTCATCTTGCTTGGACAGATGAAACATTCAAAACCAATGAGAATGCTGAACTGAAATAGGTACTTGAAAAAAGGTTGAAACAAAATCACCAGAAACACAAATGGCTAATAATGGCACTAGAAAACACTGGAAACTTGAAAAACAAGGTTGGCTGATTGACTTGACATAGACACAAAACAAGACAAACTGGCACAGGACTATTAATACACAAGGTGTAGGAGTACAAGTGGAACAATGAGCAGCAGCAGCAAACACACAAGGGCAGGAAGTCAGGTTATCTGAAATGAGAGGAGAGAATTACTAACATGAAATAGGAAATAACCACCAAATTGCAAGGCATGAAATTAAATACAAAAACTTATGTGGCAAAACACCACAATCTTCATACAATGATTCAGTTGGTGTTTTTAAAAAAGCTACTTTGCATTTTTCATGTGTTCTCCCACAATTGTGCATGCCCCTTGGAGGAGTTATCAGTTGCTGCTTTTATAAACTGAATGCTCTAGGTACCTTAACATATTATTATACAGACATGTATTCATTACAAATCCACAAAAAGGCTGAGATGCATGCAGTGCCACCCCTCCCTAAATGAAAAAGTGGGGCCACATTTTGTGCGAGGGGAGACATTTGCATATATACGCAATGGATGTGCACATGCGCTACCGCGAGATGCGCAGTACGTACAGCATCAAATCAGCTCGAGGAGGGAGTGAAGAGAGCTGTAATGTAATCCACTGCAATGATTGACAGCGCTCAACATCTGACCAATCAGAATGGAGCGCCGGCATGCACTTAAAGACCAAATGAGGAGTTGTCATGTCGTCCAAAAGACATCATGAGTCGGGAGTAAAGAAGGCAGATATGTTGTTGAAATTAAACTTTGTGGCACAGCTACCCATTAGAGAGGAATCTCTGTCTCCAGTCTCTGTCTAGACTGGAGAGTTTTTTGGTTCTGATCTGGTTTGGGCTGGTCCTCCAAATAAAATTTTGCTTAGAGCCCAAATTCGGTCAGGGGCGGCACTGGATGCATGAACAAAAAATAATGATGCATTGCATAACCATGATAGAAACATAAAACAATTATAATCCGCATTAATTATCTTTTAATTTAGGATAAACACCTGGCAAAAACCTTACATGGAGTGGTGGTCTGATAAATGTGTTAAGCACTGTACATACTGTTTGTAGCAAAACATTTGGGGAAGCCACACATAATGCAGACAGTGCAGTGTCATGGCCTACTTTTATTTATAGTACATTTTCCACACTCAAGCATACAGGTGAAAAAAGAAGTATTTTTGCATTCACATTGCTTGAAATGATGCATCATTAGCTGTGAACTAAATAGCAGATGGATGTGTGTAAACACAGAAGCACTGTAGTTGTCACTGATTAGCTGGGAAATAGTGAATGAAAATGTACAGCTGCATTGGGAGAACTGTTAGAGCTGTCATCTTCACCTTGTTGAATTCACTCAAGAGTGATGGAATCATTTGGATGAGGTGGTCTGAAATTGACACATTTTGACACAGAAATCCCCTCTCCCACTGAAATATCCACTTTATGTGGACTTTAAACTAGTTTCTAAAAAGGAACAGACCTCCATCAAAAATCCAATGAATCTAACAAATGCCAGTCTCAACAGGAGTGCCCCAGGAGGGCTGCGAAATCTAAGAAAGAGTCATAAAGCAATAGGAAGAAAATAAAAGACAGAACACTTAAGGGCATGATGGCACAATAAAATGTGCATCACTTGCAACCATGATCTCAAGGTCTGATTCACAAAAGGTATTGTGCTAATGCCTCTAAAATATGCCCATATACTTTCGTGGCTGAGGGAAATTTTGCTTTCTTTTGCATCTGATTGCCGTTGTCCATGCAGAAAACTATAAATGTTTCCTTTGCATCAAGAACTCAGTGAGTAGACATACAGTATGGCAGACGGAAGAAGAACCAACTTTCTGAAGGTGCTACTGATTTCACTGGTAGGGACCATCTTTGTGAACTGTACTGTCATTTCCATAAATTTCACAGCAAATCTATATTATTCCCCGAATTTGAATGAATGAAAATAGTACAGGAGCTGCTATTTACTTGGAAGCACAATTGGGGTGCATTCCAACCAATGCAGTTGCTTTGGGAATTGTTTTTTTTTGTATTTGTGCAGGTTTAATTAATTGAACCACAAAATCTGCATAATCCTTTTGTGAATCCACACCTCAGGCACTTCTGTCTTGTTATCTCTTTACTGTGGGATGTCTTACAAAAGTACTTCATAAAAAATAGTTGTTAAATACAAGTATGCAGATTAATATTACTATGTTATCCCACAACAATACTATTACGATAACAACAACATTAAGATTAAAATGTGCAATAAATCCTACCAAAATAAATCATGAATATTGGATTCAGATTTACTGAATTTACTGATTCACTGTTGTTTAACCCATAAAAAGCAAAAGAAGACATGCAAAACACTACATCTACGCCAAAAGTTCGAAAATACAACACAAATAAGGGAGGTGAAAACACTGATGCTGTTGAAACAATCAAAAATCAGTTTAAATTACTTCTGTTAATGTTTTGTACAAAGTCATGACAACTGGGGCGGCTGTGGCTCAGTGGGTAGAGCGGGTCGTTTAGTGATCGGAAGAATCGAATCTAGGTGCATGTCGAAGTGTCCTTGAGCAAGTGTCGCAATTTGCTCCTGATGAGATGTTGTCGCCTTGCATGGCAGCCTCTGGCATTGCATCGCCTTGCATGGCAGCCTCTGACATATGAATGTGTGTGTGAGTAGTATGAATGTGTGTGTGATAGGGCATGTAGTGTAAAGTGCTTTGAGCTGTCGATAGACTGGAAAAGCGCTATACAAATGCAACACCTGAATGCCACAAATGCTCCCTTTAAAACGTGATGAAATCATGATTGAAATCAACTTACATATATAGTCATTATCATCATCCTTATTTTCATTTACAATGTGCTGTAGAGCTGCATGTGAGCTTACTTGTTTTCAATGCATGGGAAATTAAATTACATAAACCAACTGGTTGTGAGTACTGCATCATCTTTTTGCTCTTTCTTTCCCAACATACTAACATATTTGAACGCTGACCTTGTTTGGATGTGTAATTTGTTTCAGTTCGACCTTCTCGTCAAGACTGTTGAGTTGCACTTCAGGTGCTGAATCAAACACACACTCTCACATTCACTCACCCACTCACGCACACACACCAAATCAGTTTCTCTGCAGCAGCTGCTGGCTTTGCATCTTATTTCCTGAGGTATTGATTTCTTGCCTGGCATTGTGCCCTGCTTTTCCCTCGTCATTATGCCCACTCTGTCCAGAATAGAGCGGAGGACAGCTAACATGCTGCCTCTGGACTGGGGATTGTATCTGTTGCACATAAACAGGAGAAGATCAATATATTGTAAACTGATGAAAATGTTCTTGTACTACACAAAATCATTTTCTCTCTCAGCAAACCTTTATTCTAAAGGCTTTTGTACACCAAGCCAAAATTTGAAACTTCAAATTTGCTGTCGATCCAGACATGGTGGTCAAAGTGAGGCACGTCTGTTTGCAACCAATTTAAGGCTATGGCAGCCAAAGACTGTTGCTATGACCTGTATCCACAGACCTTTAAAGTTATGTATGATTATGAATAAATACCTATCACCAGATCTATACCAATATCCTCAATGTTGGTTAGGTCTGTGATTATGTTTGTCATTTTCAACTTCATTTCGTGAACAAGGAAAAACCCTCCTATAAGTACTATTAAAACATCTCATACATATATGAACATCCATCCATTTTCTACCACCTATCCTCATACAATATCAAAGATTCATCAGAAACATGCACTGTCACAAAGCGAGAAGTCTTATAGACACATTATGTTAATTTGTATTCAGAAGTTGACATTTTGAAGATGCATGGGTTTCACAAGAAATCAAAGATGAGTCTGGAAATAAACATTAGAGAGAAAAAGAAACTAAAGTTATGTCTTTCTTTGAATACGGCAGGCAGAACCAATGATTGACTAATGGTTATTATTTTTGCAGGATTACCACTGTATCTCACTTACACTATTTGAGAATGTCCAATCACAGTAGACAAAACAGAAAAATTATGTGTAGTAAACATTCATCAAAGCAGCTCTAAGCATCCTTCTATTTACACTAATCATTAAGCAGAGGATTTGTTGTTGGAGTTTGCCATAAGAATGTTATTCTCTGCTTGTATCTTGTTAGTGAAATGACCCATTCAGTATCTTCAGTCTCTTTGAAGTTCCCCCTTCTCTTTGAAGAAAACTGACACACTGCAAATGATAGCTCATCTGCATAAACATGGGTTCATACACCTCCCTTACATAATTTTCTCTTCCAACTTGTTTTACAGGCAGGTAATAAAAGTTACATGAATTGTTTTGACTCTCTGTGTGTGTGTGTTGTTTAATTTGCTCAAGGTCGAACCCAAACTCATCTTCATTTGTATGGATAATTAGGGTTCTTATTTATTTATTTATTTATTATATTTAAAGTAAAGTTCTGTTATGAAGGGCGCCGGCTCACAAAATACTAATTAGGAGACTGGAGCACGCAGTGATTTTGATTTATTTTCACTTTAACCCTAATAAAGATGAAGTATGAATATATAGATACAGGCTTTGGGTCACAGCTCTGTGACATCAAATCAAATCAATTACCGTCATTTGTCAGCACAATACAACAGTAACAAAATTGCAGAGTGAACTTGCCCTGTTTTATAATTTTATAATGTAATTTAGTTTGCTATAAATATTATATTTTTAGTATATGCTGTAAATATTCATTACTATTACCTACTCAATGATTTAATTGTTGTCGTTTTATTGTATTCCTTTCCCTCACATGCTTCAAGTGCCAGGCTCTCACCATGTGCCTAGCCCCCCCAACAAATGGCGTACACTGCCTTTAAAGATAAAAAACTCAACACAGGAAAAGGTCCATCCCAACCCACGTTAAAAGAAAAAACAAGTAAGTCACAAAACAAGTAATGTAAGTAAATACACAATCATCTAAACCAATGAATAAATAAAAGCAAGCAAACCATTGCCCAAAGAAATAAACAAGTAGTCCAATAAAGCAAAAAGCAATCCAGTTGGCATAAAGGACCAGGCAAAACATACTGTATTACAAAAGTAAAATGTGTGCCAATGCTAGAAATAAAGTGAAAACACTCATCAAACAAAACAAAATAAGGCAAAACAGCAGCAGGTAAAACCTAAGAAAAAAAGGGGGAGCAGGGAAATCATTATCAGACTCCACCACATATAAATCGGCTTTTATTGTCACACATTGTACATTGCACAGCACACAGTGACACAGCGCAGAGCTTCTGCATTTAAACAAACCCAGCTATGTTTGTGTAGGTTCTCATATGTTCAGGTCAAGGTGAATCAAAAACAGCAATAAAGAGTCAGCTAGCACTGCTTGAAGTTTGTTGAAGACGTTTCACTTCTCAAATAAGATGCTTCTTCAGTTCTAAATGACTGGTAATGAGGCCAGATACTTATGCTCCTATTGGAGCAGAAAACAATCGCCAGAAGACAACGGTATAAAAGTCAAGTCAAGTCAAGTTTATTTGTATAGCCCAATATCACAAATTATGAATTTGCCCCATTGGGCTTTACAATCTGTACAGGATATGACACCCTCTGTCCTTTACAAATGACCCTCGCATCGACTAAGGAAAAACTCCCCACAAAAAAACCCTTTTAACAGGGAAAAAGAAACGGAAGAAACCTCAGGAAGAGCAACAGAGGAGGGATCCCTCTTCCAGGATGGACAGACGTGCAATAGATGCCATGTGTACAGAATAACAACAATGAAAACACATTAACACTACATATAAAATTGTATGAAAATGTCCAACTCAATATAACAATGGCTAATATACAGTGTATATATATAGAATTGTATGAGAGTGTCCAAGGGGATGAAGAGCATCATCAAGCTATCAGCAAAGGATGAGAAGCACGTCTTCCTCTCCACCACGCCAACCAGAAGAAGCCTGGGCAGCACGTCCTCCTCTCCACCACACCAACCAGAAGAAGCCTGGCCAGCACGTCTTCCTCTCCACCACGCCAACCAGAAGAAGCCTGGGCCGCACGTCTTCCACTCCACCACACCAAACAGGAGAAGCCTCCGCAAGATGACCTTGTCAGCACCAAGTCACTCAGAAACAGAAGATGAAGGTCTGCACAACCACTACTCCACCAGGTAGACTGGATCCATGGATACCTGTGAGATGAGAACACACAGGGACCACGAGGCACAAAACTAATCTGCAGCATGTGTTAAAGGGAGGAAGAGTAAACACATCCTCTTCTCCACTACTCTAACAGATATAACCTGAGCAGCATCTCACCACCATCACGACAGACAAAGCCTGGATGACACCACCTCCTTCTCACCAAGTAGCCTCAGCTCACAGACACCTGGGAGCTGAGAGCACAGGGACTCCGGGGAAGAAGATGAGTTTGTAAAATGACTTAATGGAGGCATCCAAATGAAGAAGAAGAGAAGCTCAGTGTGTCAGAGGAAGTCCCCCGGCAGTCTAGACCTATAGCAACATAACTAAGGATTGATCCAAGGCAGCCTAAGTCAGCCTTGGATCAGTCCTAACTATACAAACTATCAAAAAGGAAAGTCTTAAGCCTACTCTTGAATAAGGGGATGGTGTCTGCCTCCCGGACTGAAAGAAGGAGTTGGTTCCACAGAAGAGGAGCTTGATAACTGAAAGCTCTAGCTCCCATTCTACTTTTATAAACCCTAGGAACCGCTAATAGTCCTGCATTCTGAGAGCGCAGAGTTCTAGCTGGATTATAAGGCACTATTAGCTCTTTAAAATAAGATGGTGCCTGATCATTCAGTGCCTTGTAGGTGAGGAGGAGGATTTTAAATTCTATTCTAGATTTTACAGGGAGCCAGTACAGAGAGGCTAACACCGGAGAAATATGGTCTCTTTTCCTGGTTAAAACATACAAAGGAGTAGACATGGCTCACTCTGAACTGAACAGGCAGGTAAAACATGATAATATATAAAAGTAACTGTGATGCAGGTCTGTAAACAGCAGTTTTGCTGATAAGCCTTGTTTGCACTATACGACTGTCGGAGTCGTTGACTCTCCATGCTGTTCACACTACGCAACTCTCTCCTGCCTGGTCAGTCTTGAGGTTCACACCATATGACTGGTCAATGATGGGAGTGTTCACACAGCAGGCGTGGTTGACTGCCACATTGCTGTCCAGTCAGCTGCCTCTTGCTAATGCCTGGTCAAATGAGTCATTGTTTTCTAGTGCGCAAATGATCATGTGTTTACAGTGATCACTGTGACATCTTTGAAGATGGATTTCAGCCATTTCAGTGATCACTACTCACTGTGATCACATGGTAGGATCATACTGGATTTCGTGGTCTGTCCCAAAATCCACATACACATGGAGTTTGTGTCGTGATAGCCAAATGAAGCTTCATGAAGCACTTGTGATATTTTTTGACTCCTCTAGATGGTGCTCTTGGTGCTTCATTAAGCTTCATTTGTCCTTCACTAAGTTCGTTTAATTCAGGTAATGGTCAGCAACCTGGCTGACTCCGCTACGCTAGGTGGTGCTGTAGCCCTTTCAACAAGTGGTGTTAGAACTACTTCCGGTTGACAGCTACGTAACAACAACAATAAACTCTCTGGTGGCATAAAAACAAAGATGGCATTCGAGGAGTTAGACAGAGCAGCATTAGCGTACGTGTTGTTGTAATGTACACTTTTCTGACAACAACATTGCTATTTAGGACGTCTTCGGAGCCTCCTTCCATTTCCAGGTAAAATCCCCGCTGGAAATTCTCAAGCATGCGCAGGACACGAATACGATTCTATCTCATACACAAGAGGCATGGAGCAGATTAACAACGTCTCAAGATGGAGGTTCCTATCGCATTCACGAATCCAGTCCTTATACGATTCTTAGCCTGTGCACGTGAATTTGATACGTTTTCGATGCCTTTATTATGCAGTTAAGCTCGTCCATGTGCACGCAGTGATTGTAAACACGCGATCATTTCACGAGAAAAAGATAAACAGCTCATTTGACCAGAAATTAGTGAGAGGCGGCTGACTGGACCTAAGTCAAAGAGCGAGCTTTTCATTGTAAAGATGGACGAGTGGAAAGCAGCTCTCCAGGATGTTTGTGTGCTACCATATAGTGAAAGACCATGATGTTGACACGCCTCAGACTGGCCGAGTAGACAACTGCCTCATCCCGATCTTAAAAAAAAGTTGCTGATCTACCACGTGGCCTAAAATCGTGTCGTGTGAACAAGGCATTAAGGGCACTTAAATGAATGGGCTGAAGACAACACGTGGTCAGCAGCATTGGCATCATTTCAACAAAAGCCTATACCACAAAATATTTGGAAGATGTAATATTGTGTAAAAAGTAAAGTATGAAACCATTATATTTGCACTGGTTCCAGTTCAATCCAATATAAATTATTTATAAAGCACAATTTATAATTAATAAAAGTGCTGTACGGTAAAACAGACTCATTCAAAATGTGATGAAAAAAGATAAAAACACTAAAGATAACATGATAAAACATCGTAAATAAAAAAGACCATGCACATAACATATCCATGCTTAACCTATGTGGTTTGAAAAGACAAGGAAAACAGGTGAGTTTTAAGAAGAGCTTTAAATTTAGCCATTGGACTGATGGAATCACTTTCATTTCACTGTAAGAACAGACTGTAGTGTTAATCTTTGTACTCCTTCTCCTCACAGGCATTTACTTTTACCCTGCTGAGAGACTTGATACCAAATGCTGGTGTGCTCCTAAATGTATTCTCCAGCCAGTCTCAAAGCTCAAGCCTTGGGCAGAATATGATTGAATGCAAAAATAGTGCTAAGCCCTGCATGCTGGATCACAGCATGAAGGCTCGAAGGATTTGTATGAAAGCCATAGTATATCACCATTTGGTGACTCATTAGACTGTGATAAACTGGGCAACTTCTAAAGCCTTTTGATAGGTACCACGGGCAAAGGTTTCACCCTTGCAAAGCTCTGCAATGCTCCCATGCACTTTGTCTTATCTCCATTTTGAATGCAAAGAGTGTGATCTCAGTTCTGGTAATTTAAGAGCCTGAACACATATAAAACAGCACTTTCATGTGAAGAAGCATGTGTGGTCTGCAAACAGATCAAACACCCAGCTGCTGATATTTTCGAGATAATGTCCTGAATAAGGAGTAAAAGAATGTGGCAGTAGATGGGAGGAGAAAGAGACAGTCTCTTTGAAAGAATAAACCATCATGCAGGCAGCTTGGGGAGGTGGAGCCCTGCAGATGTCTGGTAGTCTTCAATCACACACCAATTTATCAAAGTCACTCTTTACAAATGTAGTAGTGTGATCATAATGCATGTCGCTGGATCTGACAACAGAGCATGTGGATATCAAAGAGGGCAGTCAGTGTTCAAAAAGGTTCAAACCCATGTCCCTTTGCCCTGACCAAAACAAAGTGCCCCCTAACACAATGTTACCTCGGAGACATGAAGGAAACACAGCAGAAAACATTGGACTGCTGGTAACCTGCAGAGCAACATCATCATTGCTCTCCCAGCCCAGTAAGGCCTCCTACCGCATATTTTATTTTTTCCCCTACCTCATACATGTTTTAGTGTCCCATCTTTGAGTTGTGATGCACTGCCTGTATTATTTGTGGAACTCACAATGGGCTGTTTTTTGTAAGTGTCATGTCATGTCTCATCATTTTATTAAGTCTCCTTTTTGCCTTAAGTTCAATCGTGCTGTCTTGTCATGTCCTGTTTTATTTTGTACAACCTGTTTCCCTCTCGTTTCTAGCCACTTCACTTCCTGCCTTCTTATTCTCCCGTGTGTGGGGCCTTTTGTACAAAGATTTGTGTGGGTTACATACTGAGTGCTAATGTAAGCTGCAATCCGGAAAGCGGTGTACACTGTCAAAAATCTGGATATATGAAACAGTGTGAATGCTGGATTGCATGCATCTTCCTTTCATACATCCCAATCACCGTGGAATTGAGCAGAAACAGTCACGGACTCTGCCCTCACGCTGACTTATAAATATGCAAATACATTTAAATAGGCCCCAGGCATGGGGCTCTCCTCACCACAATGTATATCTCAATTATATACAGTAGTGAGTCATATATAACATAACAAGCTGTTACTTGCAATATGAAATGAGTTCATCTTGTATTCATTTTGAGTGTGTTTTGAGTGATTAACTGATTAGATAAAACAAATTGATTTGTTCAATTTACCGAGTAATTTGTAATAGACAATTCTTCATGAAATGGAACGAGTCTGTCTGAAAGCAATTTTTTGCGAAAAAAAAAGAGTCCTGTGTCTGTGCTGTCACGTTAATTGATTTGGTTGTGTGTGTCAGGTCAGAGGTCATCTGGTGCTTCCGTATTCTTTTGAATGGCTAAAATCTGCTTTTTATTGGAGTATATTTACATACTATATATACTATATACTATACTATATATACTATATATAAAATGTGCTTCTTCCTTGATATTCTGAATATGGTCTATGAAACTTCAAAGGGAGTCCTAAAATATGTACCTGAAATGGTGATTTGCATACATACTTCATTTTGAGCTTCTTATATTAAAATGTCACTGTGGGCAATGTAGGTGTAGCTGTCCTTAAACAATCCAAAAGCAAAGGAAACTTCTGGGTAGCAGTCAGGCAAAAGCTGAAAAGTTAGGGAAGAATTCTCTCCTGGTAGGTATGATATTATAATCTGGTAAATTAATTATGACTGCACTTCAGTGAAATTAATTAGTTACTATTTTTTTCTATTATGCTGGCAGGCAAGGGAATCAAACGTTTTTTTGGCCAGACAAAGGAAAGTCATAATCCACAGAAATATAACATCAGTCAGTTTAGGAAATACCACAGAAATAGAACAGGAGTAGAACTGTTTCCATAGTTATATGAAGACAGAAGACAAAAGACAATTGTGATCTTCACTTTCACTAACACTTACACACAACAAACCTTCCAGCGTCATTTGTAATTATAGCATATTTTGAACGTTCTTACAGAATAGCCTTTAGCTTTTAAAGCTCTTGATATAATTTAACATATCAACAAACTGTAAGAAGAATTTTGAACATCTCAGCTTCATCAAATATTTAGATTTTGTTTACAGAAATGTATGAAAATTATCACAAACTTAACATAGTAACATTTCTTTAAACACAGCATTTCATTTAAACATATCTTCTCATTACACAATATTCAAAAAAAAATGGTTGACTCATGGAAATCAATATCTATTCACCTGTATTTAAGCACTAAAGGTTGTAAGTAAGTAAAAATATTTATGTAGTATTTTCACAGTCATATCACAAAAAAGCTTCACAAGATTATTATACAAACAAAAAGGGGTTATGGAAAACAGTGCAGGCTTAGTGTGCATAAATTACGAAAATGCTTTGATGAGTCTTTGACTGATTTCTATACTGAGTCAACATTGTCTGTGGAATGTTGCTAGCAGAATATTTCAGAGTTTGTGTGCTACAGCCTCAAAGGTTCAATCACCACGGGTCTTAATGCAAGAATGTGGGGTAGACAAAGTGTGTATTTTACAGTAATATACAACAAAATGTACACCATATATGAACAGAAAAATTGTGACATAAATACAGTTAAAATGCAAAGTTAAAAAAAACACATTGAGGTAGTGCAAGTGACAATAAATTAAATGACAGTAATACTGTAGTGCAAACTATAGCAAAGAGTGGAGTGCTCTCTAGGTAGGAGAAAGAATTTGCAGCAAGGAGTGTGGGGGTGATATGAGACCAGTGGCAGCGGCATGTGGTTCAAAACCTGATCATACTATTACCATACATGGGACTGTCTGATGTCATGCCCCATGGCTTCCTGAAACCCTTTCAAAACATGACACAGTGATACAATGTATTCACATAATAATAATAATGCAGAACAGAATATATCAAGCAGTAAATGTTGTCTGCTGTCCAGCCTCTAACAGCATTCAGACAGTGTTGGAGCCTACAAAATGTAAAAACAGTTGGGTTTGAATTAAAAGTGGAGCTGGATATCATCCACATATTAATGATAAGTAAGTGGAGGTGAATCAGACACAACGTCTCCAATAGAGTTGAATGAAAGCCGTGCCAGGATTTGTTTTTCCACAATCCTGCTGACAGAGAGACAAATAAACCAAACTGAAAACATAACCTTGGTGGAGCAAATGGTTGATGCTGTATATAAACATATTCACTATATTCTGGAGTTTCTCTTTTCCATTTAATCTGTGTATATCAGATGTAAATTGATAAAGCATACCGTTTGTTTCATATCATTTCTAGATGCATTACGAGTTTCTCTTTGTGAAAAAGTAAATGTGAATTTCATCTCTAGATTGTACACTGTGAATTTATATTTAGTTCTCTACATGATAACAAATGCATGTCTCCATCTCAATTTTTATTGCGATTCACTTCATCAATGAGGAAAACTGATTTGTTTTGTGTTATATTTGAACTAGCAAACATTAACACATTGGGGGAGGCAGTAGCTCAGTCTGTAGTGACTTGGGCTGGGAATCGGTGGGTCGCCAGTTCAAGTCCAGGTCGGACCAAATGTGGAGAGTGGCCTGGTAGCTGGAGAGGTGCCAGTTCCTCCTCCTGGGCACTGTCGAGGTGCCCTTGAGCAAGGCACTGAACCCCCAACTGCTCGGGGCGCCTGGATAAGGGGCAGCCCCCTCACTCTGACACCTCTCCTCCAAGGAGATGTAATGTAATTTCAATAAAGGAATTCTTCTTCTTCTTCTTAAATTCTGTATATGTATAGTTGTTCTCAAAATAGCACAGCAATTAGAACAATGACACAAAAAGGAATTATCAACAAACCCAACAGGATCAGTAACAGTTATATAACATTGAACATAAGATATGATATATAAGGGTTTTCTTTCATTAGTTGTTTTCGTGCTTCAGTATGAGCAATGCTCATGGGTTTCTTTCATGCAAATATTAAATAAATAAAGAAATATTGATATAAAAATATACTCAATAAAAAGTGTATTTTTGTTCTCTAAAGCTTTGAAGGTGCCCAAGGTTGCTGAGCTTTACTTCCTCTGACACCCAACTGGTCATACTAGACTGCAGTTACCATAATACAGTATATGTTATTGTCATGTCAGATGATTTTCTTTCAGACAAACTGCTCTCACCATATGCCTTCTCAGGTGTCCCTCATTGATTCCCTGGCTGCAGGCCCGAAACCCCTCAAAAGGTGTACTACAACCATGTCCATGCTCAAATCTGCACCATAACATGTTCCTTCAGGCTGCTCAAGGCCTGTTGGATGTCTTTGGACACAGTCAGGGTCATCTCATTTATGAGCCTGGGAAGGTGTGGAGAAACATTTTGGCATGTGTCTTTCACAACATCGCACTGGCTCAAGCTGTTGCTCCATTTCCCTGTAACAGACCTGCAACTAGACCGGAGGCCACATGCTGCATAAACACGGAACAATATTCTGCCTGAATCACCCATCCATCCATCCATTATCTACCACTTATCCTCATAGGGTCGCGGGGGGCTGGAGCCTATCCCAGCTGTCTTAGGGCGGAAGGCAGGGTACACCCTGGACAAGTCGCCACCTCATCGCAGGGCACATAGAGACAGACAACCATTCACACTCACATTCACACCTACGGTCAATTTAAATTAGCCAATTAACCTAATCCCCATGCATGTTTTTGGATGGTGGGAGGAAGCCGGAGTACCCGGAGAGAACCCACGCAGACACGGGGAGAACATGCAAACTCCACACAGAAAGGCCCCGGGCCCGGGATTCGAACCCGGTACCTTCTTGCTGTGAGGCGACAGTGCTAACCACCTGCCTGAATCAAATGAAACAAATCTCTTTAAAACATGCACTTACACTATCGATTAGTGGGAACATCCAATAATTGTTTCAATGATGTCTTGTCTGCCTGTCACTATGTACAGTACTTCACTGCATCCAGGAAGGTTTTTTCCAAAATGGATGATAAAGGTGGGGCAAAATTGCCAAATGTACATAAATCTGACAGTAATTTTGTGCACTTATTTTGTGCTTTAAATTACATTTCACTACACGTTAGGAGTGGCACGGTGGTGCACTGGTTAGCACTGTCGCCTCACCCGGGGCCTTTTTGTGTGGAGTTTGCATTTTCTCCCCGTGTCTGCGTGGGTTCTCTCTGGGTTCTCTGGCTTCCTCCCACCATTATTTCTGTTTATTCAGTTTGTACCCAATGATAGTGTAAAGTGTGCTCGCACCCTTGCTGACATTGCCAAGTCAGTAAATTCATCTTGAAAGTCACATTTGATGGGAACCACAGCATGAAATACTGATATTCAATGATGGAAGCTGTTGGTTTATTAACAGTGAATACTTTAAAAGTCCGTTTGTTTTTTTGTCTTGTCATTTTTTTCGTTGGTTTGTGAGGTAAAATAAGCAACTTCTGTAATGCTCAACATATGAGCACAGCTGATTTAATATCATTCAGCTGCTGACATGTAGCCATTGTATTGCGTATGTATTTGTGATAATTTGTTGGAGACCTGTAGCTTAAAACATGCATTAAGAAAATCATTACTCAGGTTTGGCTCAGCATTGTAATGCAGCTAAATCTCAGTTTGCCAACATACACACACACCAGCATATTAACACAGAGACAGTTTCTCAGTGTGGAGGTCCCAAATAGCTCTCACACACAAATGTTATCTCTCTGCATCAGCAACATTTATTTCTGCTTCGGTACTGTGCAAGGTTGAGCATCACATTGAATAGCCTGAGGCACTGTTTTATATGATGACTGTATACTCCACAGCTAAACACACCCATCCATATAATATATACCTTATTACTGTTTCCCAGAAGCAGATAATGCTTCATGACCTCAGGACCAAGCAAATATAGATAACAGTAACATATTCAAGCAGTACTGTGTATTAAATTACACAGCAGAGAGAAAGGAATAAGATCATTGAACCTGCATGTACTCAGAAAAAGAACTGAATTTTGTGGAGATACCACATGTACAACCACTACACCACCGTGCCGCCACACTCAACTCCTCACCCTTATTAAATACTGTTGTTGTGTTGAACAGAAATCTTTAAGGGGGAAACCCACAATGAAGTGCACATATGGGTAATCTATTACTGCTACTATATTACACAAAACCACAGCTTAAGGCACTTTGTTTAAGATTATTTCAGTAGCTTCATTACAATGACAGAAAAGCATAGGGTAGCCAATCTTTACAGGTTTGTTTTGCTGAATATGCATATGTTTTTGTTTTTTTTTGTTTTTGTTTGGAGCAAGCAAACTTGAAACTGCACATGCCACCTCACCAGGGAATTGGCTGGCAAAAAAGTTTCTCCGAAAATTCAATGAAGCTCAAATGTAAGAACTGGCTGACAATGTAACAAAATCGTTAGTGCATAACATAATAATAACAAGTTACAAGTAACTCTTTTAGTAGTTTTTATTGTAATTGAAACTTTCTGATTTGTCAATTGGTTGACTAAAGCTGGTGCTTATGATAATCATCATTTCAGATTATCTAATGTGTGTTTTATTTTATTATGTAATTAATTAAAACTTTTTTTTAAAAAAACATCATTGTAAAAACAATACGGGACTTAACTTTTATCAATTCAAAATTTACATAACAACAACGATTTACTTTGTTGACTGTTACATGTCCTTAAATGTTCAGAAATAATATATATATTGTAGCAAATAATGAATGTAATTTTTAATTACTATACTTAAAACATTTAATTTCAACTGAATTTCTTTCAATTGTTTCAGTTTTTCTTTTTTGTTTTCCATTAAAACTGATGTGATATTGTTTCGTGACTGGTATATTTTGTTGTATTCTTTCAATTCATCTACGCACACACACACTCTCACACACGCATACACACGCACACACACACACACACACACACACATTTGTGTATGACCACTGAGCAGTGAATTACAATAAAAACTATTAAAAGAGTTATTTTATGCATGCTGCACTCTACATTGAAGCAATTACCCCATTAATCAAGAAATCCATCCATCCATCGATTATCTACCACTTATCCTCATAGGGTCGCAGGGGGGCTGGAGCCTATCCCAGCTGTCTTAGGGCGGAAGGCAGGGTACACCCTGGACAAGTCGCCACCTCATCGCAGGACACAGAGACAGACAACCATTCACACTCACATTCACACCTTAATCAAGAAATCATTGAGTCAATAAAATTAGATGAAAATATTGTGCTTCCTTTGTATCACTCTCACATTATCAGTTCTTAGTATTTTTATGGGTGTTTCAGTAACTGATGAAGACCAATACTTTTAACATCAAGGCTGCTACATGTCCACAGTATAATCAGGTATGGTAATTTTTTTCAATCACAGATGTCTTTAAGGCCTTGCACATACATAAATGACACTGTGACTGTAAATGTTGGGTCCATGACAAAAAATAAATTGAACTTGAGGCTTCAGTTTACTTTGATATTACTTTGAGAAGTGCACAAAATTAAATAAAGGTCATTTTTAGCAATGTTTTGCCAAACATATGCACATATACATATTCACTCTACATACATACAACAGTCTTCTGCATGTGGTTATCCACACCTTATCAGTAACAGAATCATAATGTCCTCTCTTGCAACACACTTTGAAAAACAAAAGAGTGAGGGAGCCCAGTGATATCACCTTTAAACTACTTAAAGAGTAATCAAAGATTAAACCAAACAAAACCTGATAACAACTCCAGCCCATACAAAAATGCCAAACTAAAATAATAAAAAAACAACACTCTAACCTATGCTGGGGAAAAATTTTTTGGAAGACAACTAAGGAGAAAGAAGTCCCTGAAAGCTGTGCTACCGGCTGTCCTGCCTGTTTGTGTCTGCCACGCTCTGCTTCTCCTGTCCCTTGCCTTATCTCTGACGGTGCATCGATTTCAGACGCTTCACTCCAACAGAGGAAGGCAGGTAGAGGGGAAGGAGAGCACCAGCAAGAGAGAGTGGAGAGGAAAAAAAAACATATACAAATTGTATGCAAAATGGCACATGGCGGTGTCAACCTCTAACGTCTGGGCACAGTAAGAATTAAAATACAATCTGAGATCGTTGCATCACAGAAAATTGTGTTATCAACCACCTTGTTAATTTCAACCACACAAAAACAGTATAACATTGTCAAAATGAGCATCTCTGCTCTGAGATTCTGGGGGGCATATCTGTTGAAGGCACCAAAGTCAACAATGATCAAGGACTGGAGACTTGTTCGGCATTGTTCTCCATTGAAGGTTTGGAAAACTTTCCTGAGTCACTATTCAAGACCTCATAAACCTATGATTTTAGCACCACCCAGAAAATCCTGACCAGTGAAAGTGCTAAAACACTAAAGGGTCTAAGGGTCTGCAAAATTAATGCTATTTAGTGTGTATTGTATTTAAAGTTAAAGTCCTTTTTAGCTTTTATGGTGTAGCTTGTACAATATGTGCATACAGGTAGCGATTTTCACTTTACCTGGTCTTCAAAAGTCAGGGACTTTCCATCCCCATGAGGAATACAATCCCACTGTGGTAAAAGTGACACCATCCTAGAATGGGTTCTAAACCACTCTGTTTTATTAAAAACCCAGGATCGATGCCAAACATAAAATATCATCACGCCCCTTCAGTTGTTACCCATGTTGTTTTTTTAGAAAACCTTTGGTTTTTCTGCATTCAAAGCACCAAACCTTATCCAGCCTCCAAGCTCAGCCTGCACTCTTTGCAATGTTTTTCTGTGCTCCCTTGCAGTTTTTTAATGTGTTTTATGAGAAAGATCAATATCAACATTGGACCAATCCATTAGAAAAAAAACTGCTTGTTTCTGATGTTGCTTAATACATCACAAGGAATTCAAAAAGAACCTTATTCAAGCAAATTGAGTTGAAGAGGTTGATTTGTATTGGAAACAAGTAAAGTTGTGTGGAGATGCTTTGTATTTCTAGGAGAAATGCAGCACCGAACACAAAGTGTGGATTCTTTCCATTTCCTGGGCACTATCATCACCCAGGCCTCATGTGGGAACAGAAAATCAGTGTCAAAAAGAGGATGTACAGCCAACATCCCAAAGACAGTAATGACTTATTTCCACATAACCTTCAGTCAGTCCATCCTCACCTCCTCCATCACTCAGTGGTGGAGCACTAAAAGGAAAGGTTGGCAGTCCATGTGCCATGGGGTCCCTTAGCAAGATACCAAACCCAAATTGCCCCAGTGCTGTGCAATGGTGTTTGAATATGTCTTCTTTCTGATAATTAGCTTCCACGGTCAACGTATGAATGGGTTTGTAAATGTGCAAATGAGAAATGTAATATAAAAGCGATTTGAGTGGGTCGGAAGACTAGAAAGAGTTATACAAGTTCAATCCACTTACCATTTTCTGTTTGAAATGCTGCTGTTACTGCCTAGGACAGGGGCAGATTGAAGTGTATCATTTGCTCTGTTGAGAGGGTTATTGGCTGCTATCTGCTGTCCCTGTTGCCAACTCCTCCCGGACACAAACTTTTTGGCCCACCCCCCCTGTCGCAGTAGGTTGATTTCCATCAAGACCAAAACACTGCAAACTCTTCCTCCTCAGATAAGAATTTTGCAGAGGTCAGGATCCTGACTGACTTGAACTATTAACCCCTCACCCCTCATCTGTCTCTGTAATCTGTTTGTTAATTTTATGCACCATGACAATGTGGTCACTTTACAGCATCTATTTCTACCTTTACACCTGTCTGTTTTTCAGCTATCTGACATTGTTATTTTGGCTAATCCTACCTAGCCTGACTAGTTCTCTCTATTGTTCTCTACATTGTCTCCTCTTCTCCTCATCCATGGCAGATTTTTAATTTGCCTACAGCCTCAGCAAAACACTCTGGCTTTCAGCTTGTAATCTCGATAAAAAGCTAATAAGGCTTTAGCTCCCCCACTCCTCTCCCTCTGTCTTGTATGGCTCTCTTTTCTTCTAACATCCATGAAGTTCATATTACATTCATATTAGTATTAAATACAACAACCCCATCAGTGAGAGAAAGAATATGCCAAATTCACTATACCAATTCACTTCCTGCTATCAATTTCAGTGCAATTAGGGCCTGCAAAGGGTTGTAATTTCAAATGGGAAATTAAATTCTGTCAAGATATGATCTGCACTAGGATGAATTTAACACTATACTTATGTATGTGTGAGTGTCATGAGATACACTACAAAGACTATTTTATCACAGTTTGACAGGAAGGACTCAATACAGATACTGGATATATAAATTAATAAAGGGATCTTAATAAAAAAAAGTCTAACCCTTCCAGAAGTTAATTCACAGGATGTCAATTTGATACAGCAGACTACCTGGAGGAAACAGCAGACATTTGGATTTTAATAATTAATTAATCAATCAGTTTTAATTAACATGTAATAACTTAAGAATTGAAGTAAAAGTTTTTGGAACTGGACTCTTGTGATGTTAGTCATACAAGATGGAAACTCTGTTTTTCACAAGCTAACATGATTTTTCTTCTACACGGTGCATGCTTACTGTACACACTGATGGAGAACAAGTCGCTTATGAACAAAAGAGATGTTCATTAGTGACTTCACCAATGGTGCGTTCTTAAAAAAACTAGTCTTCTCATCACTAATGGCACTCACTGTTGGAACAGTCGCAGTAGTTTCAAACCATCCCATTCTGTGACTCATAAGAAGTAGGCACAGAGAGATCAAAGTTAGTGTGTTGCATTAGTTTCCTTCACTGTCAGGGGGTTAGCAGTAGCATACATTCTGAATGAGCTGAGAGCCTTTTGGGTGAGACCAGAAAAAAGGCTTTATGGTCCAATAAATTGGACATAAAAGCATGGAAAAGTTATTCCAGCTATTGCCTCAAGCCTCTGACTCATACTACAGAGCGGTTTTAAGATTGTTAAAATTTTACATCTGAAACATCAAAAATTGCTAACTCAATCTGTGGCTTTCAGAGACACACAGCATGAGTATTTTTTTTGTAAACTGGACACGAGTCTAATTACCTGTTAAGTGTGAACAATTGTGGCAGTGAATACGCTGAAAAAAATTTGTTGATTTCATGCTTGTGGTCAGTTTGAGTTTTGTGAAAGTGTCTTCTGCTGACATTTTGACTGACACATTTATCATGGCAGGACTCAAGAGAGGGATCCTGTCAGCTGACCAGAGTAGACTGATGATCCATTGCACACAGCATGACTCTTCTATTTTGGATGGCACACACACTAACGACTGGTTGACCCAAATCCATTACATATGCAAATGCGATTAGGTAGTGATTAATCATACTAAATGTATCAATTATAGCTGTGTCACTGAAGTCCACTGGCCACTACAGTCTAATGAGCAGAATTACTGTGTTACTGAGTTACCTGAGTCATAGAGTCAGTCCAGAGGTGAAATAGACCACAGCAGACAATTATATTCTGTGCTTTAAACCCAGTATTGGTTCATTCGATCAAAGAGTTAGTGACCCTAATGCATTTGAGCAAATCATATCTCTCAATTGACCCTTTTCGCTATGTGTTCCAATAACAGTTGAACAAGCTTCTGTCTATTCTAAAGTAATATTTAGAGCTGTTATAATATGTGTTAATTGCATGCTGGTATTTTGTTGCATCCGCACACCCTTACTTGTAGAAGGCCTAAATAATATTGTTATGTAAGTCATTGGTCTCACAGGTCACGGATAAAATACATCATATATAGTCAGTGTGAGTATTTTGGTTTTGCTGCCTAAAAGTGAGAGGTTGGGTTTGTTGAGTGATGTACAAATGCCATGTGACAATCCTATATTGCATCATGTTGACACAAGGAATACTGGTGTAATATCGTACTTTTTCCACATTACAGTGAGACCGGGTTGTGGTTAGACACACAACATACAAACTGTCTTTCACAATGTTTATGATATATCCATTGCTCTGACTGTATAATAATGATGCAGGTGGGTTTATGTTGGAGTTAGATGAAAATCTGGTGCGTCCCATTCTGAAGACGAAAGGGTGACTGGAGGGTAAATCACTGCATCAATATCACACACTGACGAAGTGGTGATAGTTTTATACTGTGCACTAGGGCTGTCAAACTGTATTTTGATGTAATAGCAGAATTTCAATAGTTAAGTGTAATTAATTACTTTTTTTGCATTTATAATATCATATTAACAACGATTGCAATTCACAACTTGCCACCTCGAGTATGTCTCTTTTTACCAATGTTTTCCATGAGGTCTGCAGTCAGCTGCTACCCATTTGGCAAGCACTGTTGTGATATTTCATTCACAGATCTGTAGAGACTTGCTCACTCCAAAATAATGCTTTCATAATGCTTTGTTTGTTCCCATCAGCATCCGTCTGTTTAGCTCCACTAGCATGCTTTGCATGTTGGTGGTAGATCAAACTTGAAGTATTGGTTATTTAATTCCATTTTAATGTGGATATAATGCTATGCGCATTGTCTCTATTGAGCTTTTTGGGAGTTTTTTTTTTTTTAATAAAATAAGCTATTCGGAATCTTATAGTTGTTGTTCTTCGCCATGAATGCGGCAGTAGGAAGCAGATGTTGCAAGTCAGGGTGCATCGAAGTGACAAAGCAGCAATATGCAATTTAAAAAACCGCATTATGCTTTCACTTTAATTAAAACACAATTATTGCATTAACATTGATAGCCCTACTGTGCACCTTTGTAATGGTATGAGCTGCATCAGTTTCAGTTAGTCACAGATATTATCTAGTCACTACTTTGTACTTTCAAGTTTTACGAGCATAAAAATACCTACTCCAAGGAATGTTTTCATTTCAGTTTATTTTTTGTTTGGCATTACATTTTAGAGCAAATCTGGATCATGGGGTAGATACAATCATTATTTTTCATTAATGGAACTGACCGTGGTGGAGGTGTGCACTGTGAACACCCTTCTAGTTTCCTTGTTTGTTATTGTTTTCAGGTTTCTCTTGCAAAGATTAAGTATTGACTCAGCCAGTAGACACAGAACTACATGAACAACAGTTGGCATTGCATTTGTGCACACATGATGGATTCAAATAATCTCTTCAATAATTGTCTCCAACATTTTTTTTGAGAAAAATGTGTCTTCACCACTTGACATTATAATGTATCTCTATTAATTTCTATTGATTCACGTCTAACGCACGTTCATTCATATTGATTCACTTCATCTTCATCTCTCATTCATCCCCATTCTTTCCAAGGCCCCGACACTCTGTATTCACAGTGTGACAGCAGCAGTCCTGACATTTGATTAGATCCCCCAATAAACACCTTTTTTGTTGTGTATGTATCTGATCGTCCGTAGTCTTCATCAGAATTCTAGTGGTCCACACTGTCATCCCTAGTTGCCCTCTGCCTCTCTCAAAACCCAGACAAATGGTAAATATAACCTTTAATGGCCCAGACATTCTCACACTGACACACATCCACACACAGAGACATTTACAGACACATTGAAAAGTCAAAAATGTTTCCAAAAAATGAGAGCTCAAACTTTGTTTCAGTGGCTCGACAATATTAATCTCTCCACCTGCTGTCCATGTGTAATGCATTAGGCATCAGATTAGCCTGGTGGTTAGGGAGACAGTCCCATAATTAGACAATACTGGGTTTGATCCCTTATGTGTGGAGATATAATAATGACTGAATGAAGTTTTGACAAATGTGGACTCAAACTTTAATATTGCTCATAATATTTTCAAGTTAAACATATTTCCAAGTGGATATTCATAGTCAGACTTACTGTATTTCATCCTAATGCAGTACTTGTGAATGAATGTTTGTGATATGTAAAGGAAAAGCCAAGATTTTGAATCAATTTAATACTGAAGAATAATTAGAAATGCAATGAAATGATTCTCGGGCAACTTTAGTTATTTATTGAGTTACATGAAGTATATTTCTCCAAACAGATTTCTCTATGTTTATTTGTGATGTATAGATAATGACAATCACATGGACACAACTATTTGCATTTAGGAATGTTGATGTGGTCAGCTTGTCAGCAAGTTCAAAAGGGCATCAGAATGGAGAAGATAGGGGATTTGTTTGTAGGATCCGAATTTGACATTCTGAAAAAAACAACAAAGTATGGCTCCATCCTACCTTGTGTCAACAGTTCAGGCTGGTAGGGGGTATAGGTGGTACATGGCACCTTTTTATCAGAACCAGCATTGTCTTCCTTGGTAATTTGAGCTACAGTAGTTCATCTGTTGGATCAGACCACCCAGGCCAGCCACATGCATCAGTGAGCCTTGGCCACCCATGACCCTGTTGGTGTTTCACTACTGTTCCTCCCTTGAACAACTTTTGATAGATACTGACCACTGCAGACTGGAACCACTCCACAAGAGATGTAGTTCTGGAGATGCTCTGACCCGTCGTCTAGCCATCACAATTTGGCCCTTGTCAAACTGTCTCAAATCCTCATGCTTGCTCATTTTTGTCCTGCTTCGAACACACATATCAACTTTGAGGACAAAGTGTTTATTTGTTGCCTTATATGTCCCAGGTTCCATGATGACCAGATAATCAATATTATTCACTTCACTTGTCAGTGATCATAATGTTATGTTTGTAAAAGCTTACTACGTCAAAGGTGTTTTAAGTCATATGGTAAATGTCTTCACGCTACATATCAGAGGAAATGCTAGCTTTGAATCTACTTGTAACTGACGTCAATGAACTGCACTTTTCAAATGTATTTTTCATGATTCTTGATCTCCTACTCTTTGATATCAATGGACAGCCCATCAGACTGGTTGGTTCGACCATAGAATGTAATGCCCTTCAATCTCTTTATAGAACAGAAAAGGGGGAAGTGAGAAGGGCATTCAAATGAGATCCCAAGCCCAGTTTTTGTACACTGACAGAGAAGCTAATATTAGTAATACGAGCTACAAAAGTAGAAAAAGTAACAAAAGTAACATTGCATATTTGATGAAAATGACAAATCCCCCCCGAAGCAATTTTCTCTGCCATTGCACCCCACAAAACATATTCTCCTGCTAACTCTGTATTTCTGCAGAGGAGTGAAACGTGATGTGTGTGCACTTAGGGAGGGAAAGAGGGTGACATAAGCAGAACAAGACATGAAGGTATCTGGTTCTTTCCGAACGGCAGGAATTGGTCAGAGTTGTTATAGTCCTGCAGCTGAAGAATTTGAATTCCAATTCCAAGTATCATGTTAGTTTTGGCTTGGTTTGGCAGAACCTCTCTGTAAAAAGTCAACTTATCAAAGAGTGAGCTGTTTCCCATTAACAAAGCTGCTCAGGCATATAATATTCCAATTCAGATAGGTTGAAATGTCCTTTAAATACCTCAGAGTTGTTGGAACTAGATCCATTTAAGACTTCAAATTTAACTTTATTATAGACCATTATTTGAAAAAAAAAAAAACAGTTAATGATTTGGTCTCTTCTTCACTCATCTCTACCAATGAGATTTATGATAAAAATAAACACTTTACTTAATTTAATTTTACTTTTTTTCCACTGTGTTCCTGTTGTCATTGGTAAGTCAACCAGGTTTCTCTTGAATAACAAAAAACACTCTAGAAATGGGAATGACTGTGGTGCCAATGAGTATCATGTATAGGGGCCCTATGTTTTCATTTACATATATACTGTTCCTTCCATCTTTCTGTTGCTGTTGTTTTTGTCTGTGTATGCACACCCTTCTTGTAAATGGCATCATGATAACTTGATCAGCATGTTAACTTGCTGCTGTTGGCATGTAGCTCAAAGCTCGATGCGGCCTCAGAAAAGTCCTTTGCTTAAACCACTTGCAAACCTACACAGAAAATCCAGACTCAATCATCAGCTGAATTATGACACTGTCAAGAGAAATAAAAGCCAATACCAAATCAGTTTGAACATCGCCACAGAACTGCTTTTTCTCATCAAATCCAGTGCAACAGTGTTGACTTAACCTGTATAGAAAAGCAGCAATTCTTCAGTCTCAGACACATACTCTTCTTGTCTTCTACTACAAAGTATCTGCTGCTGAACACCATAATATAAGAATACACTGAGCACCACTGTATGCTCCACATCCCAGCCATCAATCATTGCTGACAGAGCCTTACATGGTGAGTCACAGAAAACCTTACACAAGAGGAAAGCCCCTTTTGTACTATTGCTTCGTCTCATTTTAGTAGCTCTAAACCATTAAAAAGAACACCCCCCCATCTTTCTTTATTCCATTCACTCTGTCCCCAAACCACCACTCACCAGCCTGATTCCCCCCTTTCTTTGCTTCCTCACTTCTCCTCACCTGTTCATTCTCGGGGTCTCTTGCTCTCAGCTCAAAGGCCAAAACATTTGCACAGAAGAGGCAGGGGCATAACAATGTGCAACAGACTCCTTACAGAAAACATAGCAGCATCAGCTTGAAGTCGAGAACAGGAGATGGGGAGGTGAGAAAGAGCCTACATAAGACAGAAGGAAAAAAAGGTACTGAAGGAGAGGCAACATCATTCCAGAGCCCACAGAGGATGCACAAACAATATGTCATACCTCAACACTGGTAAAGAAGGGCTAACCCACCTCACAAACCCCTGTAGGTGCAAGCAGTATAAACTTTTATCACTTTGATATCAAGCAAAGTGAAAAGAAAAAGGAAGGAAGTCAACAGCATACTCAGTATTAGTGCCAAGCAAGGAAATAAACAGAGGCACATGTACTCTCCCAGCCATTTCTCCTAAGTCATGCAACAGCAATAACACAAACTTTTTGGGAATTCCAAGTCAGTGAGAGACAAAGGAAACAATAGCTTTAAACTCATATTTGCAAATTTCCCTTGCTCTGGGATGAATAAAGGATTATCTTTAGCCTTCACAGCAAAACATACCTGGGTCATGTAGCCTTTTTATTCTCGTCTTGAACCTCAAGAATCTCTTTTTGGAAACAGATCTTGCAGAATGGATGATAATTTTGCTTTCTTCCAATGCTTGTGTGTGATAATGTCTCATATTCTCGAGATGCTCCCAAACAAATGTCAGACTTCTGACACTAGTCTGGTCTAAATATATGGCAGCCAGATTAGTGGATTTATACTGGTTAGGTATACTTGTTGATTACTTGTTTCTGATGTGCTTTGCCCTCTGCTACTCTATTCAAACTTCAAATGTGAAAATGTTGTTTGAGGATACACAGAGGATTCGGTGGAATTGAAGTCCAAGAGGTTGTCGCAAGAGAAGACGAAAAAAAAAATGTTCAGAATGAAATCAGGGAGATGGGAGACAAGCCACAGCAAAATACTGAGGGAAAGCGCAAGGAAGTGAAGTGAATAAACTTCACAGCTCATGTCTTCCTCACCTACAATTTTAATTATCTTGCTGATATTATTTGTATATCCCTGTTATTTTTTTGGGGGGAATTCTACATATAGTTACTCCAGTTCTGAGCCTACACAACAGACTCCAATAATATTTTTCACTGTGTTTATTTCAAAGGTAATAATTCATGTCAGTATAACATGTATGATGTTCGTAATAATGGTATAAAATCCAACCTATTTTCTGAAAACCTTTTCGGGTAAATTAAGAATAAAAATATAATCTGAGACAGCCCCATCACAGAAAAATATGTTGAACCACTTTGCCAAATTTGAACAACAAACAAAACACACATATATAACAATTTAGCTTCTAAAATAGTGTGAAAACGAGCAATATTCTCTTTTCCATCGAATTGACATTATAGTTAATAAGAGTTAATATATATATATAATATATATAGTTAATAAGAGTCTTTGTGATGAGGGTAATCGCTATGGCCTTCTCAACATTTGCAATTTTAGATGTGAGGAGAGAAGGCTGAATTTACATGTACTACAAATAGAGTTGACCTCCTTACATGTATGTAGACTGTAGGGACAAAGAATATTTGATGTAGAGTGAGAAATAGTGTAGAAAGACCCTGACATGTCTGTGCTTGAGATTTGGAAAGGAGTATGCATCGGTCTGAGGGCACACTCTATAGAAACAAGACAGATATGTAATTGGTGTGAAACTACAAGGCAATGTCAGAGAAAATAAAGGGCAAAGCTATAGTCTGTCATTCTGTTCAGAAACACTTTTTCTTATACTTGGTGAAATGGACCTTCCACCCTGAGAACATTCAATACATTATGTATTCAGAAAAAGGAACAAAAAGAATTAAGTCCAATTTTCACGCCCACGTTACTGCAGTGCAGCGTTTCTCACGCGTATTATGGACATATTGCTTGCAACATCAATTTACTCAGGGACCGTTTTACAGCGTAACGCTGCATGCGAGACTGCACCACACTCTCACGATATTCATAACATAGTTTTTGAGTTTTTGAAAACTCATTCAATTGCACACATAGGCTACAATAGAATTTACTCACCGTCAAATCCAACCATTTCTGCAGTTTCTCTCCATACATTATCTTCTCTGTTGCTGTCTTTATAAAAGGCATGTTAAACATCATAAATAATGCTGTGTTTCTCCTCTTCGATGATAAATCTTTCCTCATACATTATTTGGCCTTCCGCTGGTTGTGCTGATAAAATGAAGTAGCGGAGTTCACTTGTGACGTTTTATTTTGAAAATCCACCGGAAACTCTTTTATTCTGCTGCTTGGCTTCCTATCTGCTTGATCTAGTTTGGGCACAACACGACTTGGAAATGCAACCAGTGCATATCACTCGCGAAGCCGCGCGTGATACGCTCTGGGAATGCTGCAGTTACATTGCAGTTGCGCGGGCGGTGTAAATTGACTCATAGACTTTAACGAAAGCATTTCACAACAGCTGTTGCTCTGCTGCAGTTACGCTGCCGTTACGTGTGCGGTGTAAATTGGGCTTCAGACCTCTTTGACAGCTGCAAACTGTAAAAACTCTGACCAATCATCCGGTTTGAATGGAAAGAACCAATAAGATGCCTTCATGTCTCTTCCTGCTCATGCCCCACTCTGTCCCTCCCTCCTCCTCACTGTTGTCAAAAATATCCAGCACACTTCTCTGCATGACAGAGAAAATGCAGCCAAAAATATCACTTCCACCATTATTTCTGACGGCTCACCCTGCTAAACAGGCAAAGAGAAGACAGAGGGAGTCAGAAAAGCCTGTGAAGAAATTATGGATAAAGCTAGATGACAAACCAGAGTCAACATCAGTGGAGAAACTGAGGCATCTGAAGGGCCTGAAAAGTGATGCAGAAGTTGCTTTCTTTCTGTTGGACAGGAAATTATTTTATTAATTATTATTATTTCCTCTTTGGGTGTACACTGGTTGTGGGTGCCGCTTGTATTTGAAGAGGTTATAGGTGACATTTTGACCATATTGCACAGCCATAGTCTCCAGTGTCTACATTATAATTGTGATGAAATGACATTGATATATTAGCTTTGAACAGGACGTTTTACAACTGTGGTGATGTAGCATGTCGGCTCTCCTTTCCCTGCTGTTCAAGTTTGAGGGGGGCGTGGCTTTGAATGGAGCACTGACAAGAGGAGGAGGAGGAGGTGGAGCTTAGAGGGGGCTAAGAGGAGGTGCCACTGTCAAATCTTGTGAGCTTAAAGATATGTGAGGAACATAAACAAGCAGATATGTGGAGGAAGAAAAAGAACAGTACTTCAAAATATACATACATATCTAACTTGATTTGCCAAATGTGTTTTTGAAGGAAATCTAATAGAAACATAACAACTCTCTATCACCTCTGACTCTGTAACCTTGACTCTTCCCATCCATCCTATCCTTTTTTTGTCTATTGGTGCTTCAGTGAAAAACAACCAAGGCCATGCAAGTGTGATGTTCTCCCTACTACAATAGTTTATTCTGCAATCAATGGGAATATTAATTGGATGGAACAGGAGAGGTATGTGATGTCATCATTTGAATTCTTGTTTTTCAATTTATCCACACACACTTTCACGCAGAAGGTCACTGTGGTCTACATTACACCTATATTAAATGTTAATGGCATCCATAATGCAAAAAAAATCTAATTTTAGCCAAGCTAAATATGTTTTCCAGGCATCCATGTTGGATTCAAGGAGCAGAGCTTCAGTGTATGACTTATTCATATTTTTAGGGAAATTTCATGCACATTTTTCATTCATTATGATGAACAGTTTGAAATAAAAAGGCAAGATTTTCCAATTAAATTGTCCCAGGATGCCCTTTTCATCATCCCTCATCTCTCATAATTACCATCTCTCTACCTTTCCCTTTTTCCCTCTCCTGGTTTTTAATTTTCCCTGTAGTTCTTCTCTCTGTTTCTCTGTGGTCTCACCTCTGTCTCTCTTTCTCTCCGTCTTTTCCTCTTCTTCTTAACCCCTTTTTTTCCTCTGTCTCAGCTTAGCCTAGTCAGTATTTCTTGCTCCTTTGTTTTTCATCCGTGAGTCCTACTCATTCAGTCTCTACCTTTCTGTATTTTTACTTTTTCATGACTCCTTTTTCTCTCCCCACACACACACACACACACACACACACACACACTCTCTCTCTCTCTTTCTACCCTTTCATGACTTGGCCTATATGACACCTGTCACATAGAGCCTGCAAGTAAGTGCATGTGTGTGCGTGCCTAGAACCTGATGTCAGCCCTCGCCACTCACTTATATAAATTAAAAACATTAATCAGATTAAGGCTGGAGTGTCAGGTGTGGCATCAGGCCAGCAACTCCATTTTCTCCCCCAGCAAATGAGAGGGATCGAATGGAGGAGTGGAAAGAGTGAGACAAAGAAAGAGAAACATAAAAAGGCAGCAGGCGTGAGACTCCCTCCTCCATCTTATTCAGGCTTTTTGACACTGATGCATAGTGCCAAAAAGTAGGAGAACACTTGGAGGTTAACCAATGAGAGATAAAAAGGACATAGAAACCTTAACACCTTGCTTCTTCAATTTATTTAAAATGATATAAAAATGTGATTTTCCTTTCAAACTGATGCTAAATGGAGATTGTCTATAGCATTGTCTATTAACGACAACAGGCATTACTGTAATAGTAAATTCATTACAAAAACTTATGTTAACATTATGACCACTGACAGGTAAAGTGAATTGATTCGCTCTTCATCATGACACCTTAGATATATTAGGCATCAAAATTTGTTGGGTGAAATGGTCTTTTCACGTATTCAGAAATAAGGAAAAGAATCGGATACGACATTTTGATATTTTTGCACAGCCATAGTCTCCAGTGTCTGCATTTTAAAGGTGCTCACAGACTCGAGCAGACTGTGAGCGGGAGGGAATCTGGATGTCCGTTCCAGGAAAGATTCCATTCCATTCGCGTTGTAGTTTCCTGTGTAATTTCCGTGAATTGGAGGATTGATGTCACATTTCAAAAATACATGCCAAGCAGTGTTTTGTGTGACCAAAACACAGTCTGCGCGGTTGTTTGAGCTTTGCGCACTCCACATCCGTTCTGCCCGAGTATGTTTGGGCTTTTAGCCCAATGCTAAGATTAGCTTCTCTGTTGGTGTCATATGGGTGCCGCTTGTACTTAAGAGGTTGTAGGATATGACCATATTGCACAGCTATAGTGTCCAGTGTCTGTATTACAAGTGTAATAACATGATGTTGAGGTATAGATTTTGATCAGGATGTTTTACAACTGTGGTGATGTAGCATATGAGCTCTCCTCTCCCTGCTGAATCCTACTGTCAGATGTTCAAGTTAGAGGGGGCGTGGCTTTGGACAGAGTACTGACAGGAGGGGGAGAAACTTAGAGGAGGCTCAGAGGATGTGCCGCTTTCAGATCTTGCTAGCTCTCTAACATCCATCCATCTTCTACCACTTATCCTCACATAGGGTCGCGGGGGGGTGTTGCTGGAGCCTATGCCAGCTGTCTTACGCCTGGTTTACACAGGACGCATCGCGCGTGGAAGCACCGTGCACCGAGTTTCAGATAGGCGCCCGTGTTAACCTACGTGACTGTTCACACAGTGGGGAGTGCTGCGCGCCGCAAGCGCCAGTTGTAAAGTTGGACAGAGCAGATCGGACCAGACAGGAAGTTCGGAACAGGAGATGCGTGAGAATCCGCTCACTTTTCAAAATAAAATAAATTTCAATAAATTAGTAAAAAAGGATTTACGGTGTTGCTTGTCGGTCTATTTTTTTCCGACGAACACGCACGCACGCACGCATGCACACACAAACACAAACACACACACACGGAGGGAGAGCAGCAGAGATTCACGTGATGTTATTGAGACAAAGGAGGGGGAGATTTAATTTATGTATGACGTAATAAAAGCAAATATTGACTTGTCTAAAGCGCTCGTAAGTGTGGAAAACTGAGGGCAGAGGGAAACAGCCGAGCACTGCCGGGCTCAGTCGATGTCTGACTGGCATGTCAGAGAGCAGAGCAGAAAATGCTTTATGTGTGAACAGCGAAGCGCTTGGTGGCGCGTCGGCGTTCTGTGTGAACCAGGCGTTAGGGCGAAAGGCGGGCTACACCCTGGAAAAGTCGCCAGTTCATCACAGGGCACATATGGTGCTTTTCCACGACACAGTAACGGCAAGGCACGGCACGGTACGGACAAACTGAGTACCTCCTTGGTGATACGGCAATGCCGTAACATTTGCATGCGACGCAGAAAACCGGGAAGAAGAAGAACATCAACAACACAAACAATGGAGGACAAGGAAGTGATCATGTATTTGTTGCTTGCTCTGTGACTTTTTGTCACACATAAAGCGAAAGAAAAGAGACAGGGAGGACTCCAGGAAGTGTAAAAACAGCGAAGCAGTTGCCGGTTTTAAAAACGGCGGAGTCAGGTTGTTTTTGGCTTTTACAGTCCAACCGGACGTCCCGCATCCAATGACGCTTCCAATGACGACACTCGTTGGCCAATCAGTGGAAGGCAGTCGGCTGATGTCGCGTTTTAGTATTGCTTCAGCTCGCTTGGAACCTGGGCTGAGGATGTACAAAAAAAAGTGCCTAGTACCAGGCACCATGTACCGTGTAGAGCTGTAACTGTGGAAAAGCACCATTAGAGACAGACAACGACTCACACTCACATTCACACCTACGATCAGTTTAAATTAGCCAAGCAACCTAATCCCCATGCATGTTTTTGGATGGTGGGAGGAAGCTAGAGTACCTGGAGAGAACCCACACAGACACAGGGAAGCTCTCTAACATGACAGACATTATCTTTACTGCTCCAAGGAATCCAAACAATGATGAAAACACACTTTCCATTGCCTTTTCTAAAAAATGTTCTTTGTTTGCTTGGGAAAAAAAAATAATCGACAGCTCTAATAAGCACACTCACTGTTGAATTGAATAACCACATTAATAGTATTAATAGTCTAGGTTGCTTAAAGAGGATTAAAAAAAATTGTGCCGAGCAGCATCATCTTGTAAAACTAAAGTAATTTTTGTTGAATTACCCAGAGAATCAAACTTAAGACTCATTTAAATTGTAGAAACATTGGAACAGAAGTGTTCCCACTAAATGAAACAGACAACCCTGTGATGTTGGTTTCCTGCTGTCTTATTCTGACATATGACACCCTTCTTGTCTTTTTCCCCAGTCAGAACTCATAGATATTTCCTGAATCTGAACAAAAAAGCTGAATGATGTTCCCGCATGAATTCCTCTGTCTGCTCTCGAGAGCATCTGGATGTCAATATTTCTTTTTATTCATTTGGTTTTCTGTTGCCCTGTCTCTTTTCTCCCAGACTCTACTCATTTCTGTTTCACACATATTGTAATGTCTCTGTGTTGAGAGATGTGTGGGTGAGGGAAGTTGTATTGAGAGATGTTCATTCAGACACATCCAGGCTGCTGCATATGGCTCTACATACATACAGTATTTACACACACACACACACACACAGAGAGAGAGAGAGAGGGGGTATCAGTAGTTATACCAAGATAATGCTAGTAGTAGTTAAAACAAGATAAAAGTAGTGAAGGGGTAGTAATGGAGCAACCAGACACTCTCTCTCACACACACAGACCTGCTTTCAGAATAAAACACCCTCAATACATTAAGCCAAAAAAAAAAAAGCCAATTTGGTTTCATGCAACGACTCATGTCATGATGAGGAGGTATATCTGATCCATTACAGTCCATATCGTTTATATGTTGTATAATACAGTATATATACAATGCACAAATTTTGACAATGACTAAGGAAACCCATGTTTTGCAAAAACTTGTCAACACTTCAAAAAATTGCATTTGAACACTAACCCTCTCGCCATTTGAACTGCTGGCTTGTTAGCCAGCTGAAAGAGGCTTGAACAAATGCAGCACAGATCGTGGAGGCAGTGTAGAGTGACAAAGCAGAGTAAGGATACATGGCAGGGCAACATAACTGACACACATATCCCACCCTTTCCTCCATCCCACCCTTTCCACTATCCATCCATCCATCCATCCATTTTCTATCGCTTATCCGCATAGGGTCGCGGGGGGGCTAGAGCACCCTTTCCACTAGTCCTGTGTAATTCCAGTGAGCACTGGATGGAACAAAGCAGCCAACCCCACCATGCTATCTATAGAGTGTGTGCAGTCCACAGGTTCATTTCCTGCCTATAGATGAGCAGGCACTCTCACAAAGACATCCTGCGAGGCATTTCATTAGGACTGCAGGGACCAGGGTCTAAATTAGCCCTTGTCCTTTTTCTCGAACTGTTTGTGACTGAGTGACTCCACGGCCTGATAGTGAACATTAAAAATGTGTTTTCTATATAAGATTAACTTGTATGTAAATTAAAAAAAATATTATCTGAATTTGCTGTGTTGACAGACAGTATTATACCCTACCATTTAGCGTAGCACCTACTGATATGCAGTGGTATAACGATTTACATAAAAAATGGTTAGTGTGGTCAAACTGACATGATGGACCAGTGGCTTAAGACAGGAAAACCAGATGAAACCTCCCACACAACAGACAAGAAGCAACAACTTGATGCAACCTGCACTGCCGTTCCAGGGTTCACTGTCAAACAAGGACCCTCAAATTTGAGACTCAGCTTAAACATGGGAAATCCAGCACTAAAGTGAATCACAAACATCACTGCAACTACATCAAATTTGACTTCACACAAAAATGGTTTCCAACCACCTAAAACTCTGAATTTCTACACTTGGGCTGAAAACAAAGTAGCAGAACTTTGAGAGTTTTTTATGTCATTGGTTAAGTGGTCCACGGCCTGAAAAAGTTTAGAACACTGGTCTAAATAAAGTTGTGGTGATATTTTACACAAATAACCAACAAACCAAGTTTCCTAAATATAGTTGAAACTTCCGTACTAGGGATATGTATCATCACCACTGAGATTATTTTTGACCTGATGTGATCCATTTTGATACAGAAAGTTTATTTGCCCGCATCAGATTTCTTACCTCAAAATAGTATAGTTCTGCTTTACTCTCTGAATCATCATTTGAAGAATGGATTTAATGTTGTTGTTTTTCATGGAGAAAATCATTAAATTTATTTACTCGTTTTTTAAAAAAGACATAATAAAGTATGTACCGACAGAGCATTCAAATTTAACTTATATTAAGCACTCCTTACTCTTAATTATGTCCCCTGTCTCTACAAGATGTGTAAAATTTCAGAGTTGAACAGAAAGCAAATCCAAAGCTTGAGTTCCATTACCATATATATATAAATAGAAACATCAAAGTGTTTTTCTGCAGCAGGCAGAAGAGGATTCTCTCAGCCTATGAGTAATTTTGGGGCTTCAGGGACATAAAGAGACACTATACGCCACAGAGATCAAAGCAGGAAGTGGAGACGATCACGATTAGAGAGCAAAACAACCATAATCTGAACAAAAAGTGGTGATATTGGTGAAACTAGTCTCTACTCTCCTGCAGATAAAAAAAGAATTGAACAAGGTTAAAAACATTTCTTTCACGACGAAATAGAGAGTCTCTTCTTTCATTTGAGCTATTCTGTGTATTCAGAGTCATAGTACAAAATATTCTGTGGGTCTTAAAAAAATGACTCATATGGACTAACACAGCCAAAATGAAGGCCAGTTGAAGAGGAAAAATTTGCTCAGATGGACAAAAATGTTGTGCCTGGGGATTAATCATGGGCATCATAATGACATAATACATACAATGGTCTGATGATGATCAACAGCCATAGGCTGCTACCAGTTCTTCTCTCTCCCCAGGGTCCGTAAGAGGAACTGGTAGCAGAGTTTGCTTAAGCCCAATTTACACTGCACGTATTATGGCAACATCACTGCAGCCGAGCAACAGCTGCTGTTAAATACTTTAACTAAAGTCAATGAGTCGATTTACACCGCCCGCGAAACGACAGTGTAACTGCAGCATTCCCAGAGCATATCACGCATGGCTTTGCGAGATGGTTCTATTTCAAAGCCATGTCGCACCCAAAACCCAACGATCTTCACTAACTGGCGAAAGGCTAAATAATGGACGAGGAAAGATTTATCATCGAAGTGGAGAAAAACATCATTATTTATGATATCCAACCTGCCTTTTATAAATACAGCAACAGAAAAGAGAATGCATGGAGAGAAATTGCATAAGTGGTTGGAGTTGACATGAGTAAATTCCACTGTAGCCTATGTGTGCAATTGAATGAGTTTTCAAAAACTTGCCAAAAACAGACAAAGGAAGAACAATGGAGATCAGCTGTGAAGTAATGAGCGGCTGTGCATAGAAAACAGGAAGTTCATCTTATGTTGCGAATTTCAGGAGAGTGTGGAACAGTCTCGCATGCAGCGCTATGCTGTAAAAGGTTCCCGGTGTAAATTGATGTTGCAAGCAATACGTCTGCAATACGAGCGAAAAACACTGCGCTGCAGTAACGCGGCCAGTGTAAATTGGGCTTTATGGTGTGTTCACTGGAAGTCAGAACTTGGAGCTCAGCTCAATGTAATCCCAAAGATGAGTGTTCCCAGCGCATCTCAGCCTTACAAACCTCCAAAAAACAACATAACATAACTACTGTTTACATAAGTAGCGGGTAGCATGAATTTTACATCAGGATGTTGAGATCAATTTGACTTTCTGAGATGGATCCAACTTCGGGTTGGGGGGGTCTGATTTCAATTCTAACTTGGAGCAATCATGTTCAACTGGAACACAACACATATATACATACTGGCTTCTGATTGTGCACGAGGAAGCAACAGTGTATTCAGATCTTCTTTAACGTTTATGACCGAAATCCAAACCGCCCCCTTCACACTACCCCTTCACCACCGAGTGTCACTCCAAAGTCTCACTCGCAGCTGTGGAGGGCACTTTACCTGAAAAGGGAGGGCATAAATAAGATGAGCAGGTATGGGACGCTCTCCTCACGGCACTGGAAAAGGGAAGCAATTGTCTCCATGGCAACAAAAAGATGTCTCGGGAGGAGCTACATCAATCAAACTCAATCATTTTAAGTAATTAAGTCTTAAGTCTTTCAACTCTTTCAACGCCATTTGACATTTCCAATCAAACTAATTTTTGCTGCCAGTTGTTCTTACATTTTGAGGAGCCAGGGGTGCACAGTCAAATCACATGTCGGAGAGTAAGATTTGCTGGTTTTGTCTTTATTTTTTGTCAGTGTGACAAAGACTTGTGGGACATACTGGAGACATGCAGAACTTAAATTTGTATGTTGTTTCCGCCTATATTTTTTGCCGTCACACTTCTTGCTACAGCTATCCTATGTGTGCATCAAAGCGACTCACTATTCAAGGGCTAAATGGTCCACCCGCCTACTGCACTATGTGGTTTGGGATTGCCCTTAATACAGAGGAGCCTCCGTGTGAACGAGCAAACGGAGGGCTTGTGTATACGGAGAGTATGCAGGGAATAGAACATTATATAATTGATTTAATCATGAAATTTACCAATGCAGACAGTCTAGAAGTGATGCACTGCAAATTCACCAATAAATTACACCTTATACACCCAAAACTGATGCAGTCACACTGCAAATGTTTGCATTGGACCACCAATATGAATCAGTGAATCTGTCCCCTTCACTCAATATATACCATAGATACCTTTGCCTAAGGTCAGGCAACAACCAAGTGAAATTTTGTTACACGAGAAAAAAAACATTCTACTTAGTATAGTCCAGATGTCATAATGACATCACAACTTTTACGTAAGGCCAGGAAATGCTGGGCATGAATATGTGTGCTCTGCAATTTTCTTTGTACTTTAATGTTCAATGTACATAATGCTACACAAACAAACCAAACAAGCCTCCTCTAAGACAGCAAGTGAGTGAAGTGCTACAATGGTAAATAAAAAAAGTCATTATTTTTTTAAAGAGTATAATATAATAGTGACAAATCATGTTGAGAAGTGACAGGGAAAGACATAAACCAGCACCTCATCAATAATGAAATTAAGAGATGTATGATGTAAATTGGGTTAATGAGACAAGTGGTGAGAGACAGGCTAGGTCTCAGCCACTTTGTCACGCCCCATTCATAAAACAGGGAAGTACTATAGTATTCATTTAGGAACATTTAGGGACACAAGAAGAGCATTTATTTCTGTTTGATAACATTAATATTAAATTGAGCTCTGCTGACGTAATCTCCCTCCAGTAACCGTCATCTCATGCCCTGTTGCTTTTTCATGATAGTGTCAGTTATTTGCCAAATCTTTGCCTGTCTTTTAACCGTGGTGCATATGCAGAGAACAATGGACTGACGAAACCTTTTGCAATATGAAAAGGTCTGAGTGGAAGTTAATGAACATCACCTAGTAGTTTACATCAACAAAATCTGATGCAAATGTGGGTGTAATTATGCTGTCGAAAAGGTAAAATGTCATCAAGTCAGGCGTAACAGTTCTATCACAACTTTCCCCAGTTAAATCTGTTTGGAACGCTGTATTCCTCTGTCTCTCCCCAGTTACAATGGGATTTCAGCTGTCCTCCGTACTTCTTTTCTCTTTGTCTTCTCTCGAGATTGTTGATACTGCCAGTGTAAAATAAGTGTCACCCTCCCACCACAGTCCATCCATCATAGCCAGGCAAGCGAGCACTAAGCAGCTCCTCATTTGACATTTACCAACCTTCGACTTCTCATTTTTCCCTTTCAATTTGATCTTGCTTTCCTTTTTTTGATGAGTCATGCTTTGTGTTCTTAAAGTGTTTGCACTCTCTAAGGACTTGCAGTATATGGACACAGATTTTTTTTATGAGGATGCTTGGTATGGAATAGTGAGAAAGATGTAGGAATAGACACTGTGGAGACACATAGCTACATATAGCTACATATTCATGGAGACATGTTTACTTTACTATTTTGCACTATTTTGGATCTTAAGAAGGTTCTAAGTAGTGCTTCAAAATGCAAAAAAAGAAGAAATAGGACTGAGAGTAAAAAAAATATTGCAAACAACCATTAAACTGAAATAGGTTGTTCATCAGCTGATCAAAAACACGGATTGTTGAACTGCATCAGCAAAGCCTCTTGCAGCATGCCATTGCTGCTGAGGTTGGACGCAGTAAGACAGTCATTTTAAACTTCTTAAAAGATCCTGAGGGTTATGGAACAAAAAAGTCAAGTTGTAGACAAAAAAATTTCACCGGCCCTGAGCCGGAGGATCCAACTGGCTGTCCATCAAGACACGGGATGATTGTTGGCCCAAATTAAGCTTGTCACTGGTGCCAACTGCAGTCCCATAGTCATTAGATGGCATTTGCAAGATAATGGTTTTAAGAACAAAAAATGTCTTCAAAGGCCTCATCTCCAGTAAACTCCAAATGCCCATTTGGAGTTTGTATGAGAGCACCAACCATGGGACGTTGAAAGATTTTTTGTTTTCTCTGATGAAAAAAATGACTGTCCTGATGCTTTCCAACGTTACTGGCATGACAAAGAGATACCACCTGTTTTCTACGCGGCACAGTGGAGGGAGGGGTCAACCCCTGATCTAAATCCAACTGAGAACATTTGGGGTTGGATGGAAGGGAAATTTACAAAAATGGACACCAGTTCCAGACAGTGGATGCCCTCCGTGAAGCCATCTTCACCATTTGGAGCAGCATTCCCACTAGCCTCCTGGAAACACTGGCATCAAGCATGCCGAAACAATTTTTTGAGGCTATTAATAGAGTTGTTCCGATTCCGATTCCAGTATCAAAAATGCCTCCGATACTGCAGAAAATGCTAGCATCGGTATCGACAAGTACTGGAGTGCTGCCACTGATTCGTAATTTACCACGTAATTTATTAAAATAGGAACCTATATGCAGGGTTTCCCGCAGCGCTTTGTAGTTGAGGCGGCCGCCTTGACAACAAATGCCCCGACTTGACTATGTCCCTCTGAAAAATAATTAACTAAATTAAATAAATAACTTCCGCATCCCCGCATGCACAAACAGCTGGCGAAAATAAGGCCACATCATGATGAGGCTGAATAGCAGCACCTGCGCCATCTGTCACCTGCTGTGCTACGCGGTAAGAAGAGAAGAAAGTATATGCTGAATCGATTCGGCCTGTGCCGCGGCGGAGCACAGCCAGTACCGCGGCTTAGCCTGTTGCTGCAATGGAGCCTGTTGCCGTGGCAGACCCCGGCCGGTGCCGGCGCCTGTAGTTCTTAATTGATACGATAATTTGATTAGTTCAGGAGTGGCAGTGATTTACAGCTGATGAATGAGATTCTACTGAATAACATAGTGTCTGATTTATTACAAAAAAATGTTACATGAACTAGTTAATTTTTAGGACTGTGAACTTAGTTCATTTTTTTTACACACATGAACATGAACTATGAACATGAACTAGTTCATGTTCATATGTGTGAACTGAAATTTGAGCTGGTGATCGGCCATTAAACAGGTGTTTCACCTGTTCAGACAGGGCATGGAATAGGAAGCATCAGATTCAGAATCCGCTTTATTGGCCAGGTATGTTTTTATATATATGAGGAATTTGATTCCAGTTTAGACTACTCTCTTTGTCCCAAAATAAAATAAAAAAATACAAAGTGACAGACAGCAGCACACAATGTAAAGAAATAAAATATGTAAAATAAATTAAGGTGGTAGCTAGATGTAGGGGCAGTCCTATCCTATTTGGTGCCCTGGGCAAACACTTCCTGTGCTCTGTGCAGCCTGCTGTTTTAGAGGGGCAAGGAAGAACTGAGCTAACTAGCAAAATATTGTGGCTGCACATTAATTTTTCTCGTAATTGTTCCTAGATTTACTTAGTTAAGTTGCTGTTGTTTATACTGTTCTATTTAAAAATAAATAAAAAAATAAATGGCTTCAGTTTGTTGTATTCATTCATGTTTAACCTGAGCCAGGCCTCACCACAGTGATAATCATATCACAGTCATGCAGGCATAGTATGATTCAAAAAAAAAAAATAAAAAAAAAAAATTATAACATACTGGTATCGGTACTCCGTATCGGCTCATACCCACAGCACAAGTATCAGAATCGATAAAGAAGGAAAAAGAAAGAATTGTATTGGAACATCTCTAGTTATTAATGACACAGCTACTCATTACTGAGTCTTTTTTTTATTTTTAATTTTTATTTTAGGGTTTTTTTGTTTTTTTTGAGGTGTGGTTTTCAACTTTTGATCAGCTGATGAACAGCCTTTTTTTGTTTCACTCCCATTTCTTTTTTTTTTTTACATTTTAAAGCACTACTTAAAAGCTAATATATATATATATATATATATATATATATATATATATATATATATATATATATATATATATTCCGAGGCTTTAGTATTATGATGTTGGTATCACATGGTGTGTCTGTATCCTCAGCCATCCAGTGCCTAAAAAAAAACTTGAGACAGGTTACTGCTTCAGGTTAAAATGTCAGTTGCATTGCACACATGTTAAATATGATAGATGTGACAGAAATGTGATGAAGATCTGAGTTCAGATAATTTATGACCATGTTTTATTAACACAGAATGCACGTCCTGTCTAACTATCATCTTTTTCATTGCAAAAGTGCTTGATCAATGACCTTGACAGTGTCAATCCTTGCATGAAACAGTAAATGAACTATTTGCTGAGCTACTGTCTTTGTACTTTGTCTCTATGGATCACACATCAATGACACTACTCAGCCATCCATTCTGCCATTTAAAGCTATACATACAGTATGTACAGCACATCTAGTGCCATGTCTGATAGGCCAGCTGGGTCCTTGTACACTGCTCTAATTGAGACACATGAGTCAAATAACGTGCTGCATGTAAAGCATTTTCTCATGTATGCATGGGCCCTATACATTAACTCTTTGAGTGCCATTGACGTATTTCAACGTCATTTAAAATCCAACAGTTGAGTTCCATCTATGTAATAATACATCAAATTTTTTGGGGGGGTCGCCGATTGCGGTCTCCCACAGCCTGTGATTAATGTTGGGGCTTCTGCAGGATGTTGTCGGAGCATAAAGAGATAGTGTATGCCACAGAGAGCAAGGCAAGAAGTGGAGATTAGAGTTTTTGGTGGGGGCGGGACAAGGCACTTTCTGTTTTATAAAATGGCTGGCACTAAAAGAGTTAAGAAGCAAAGCACACAAGGAAATACTGATTTGGACTGGTGCCATGCGGCAGACTAGCTTTATGTAATTAGGCCCTATATGGAGAAACTGGGTTAAAGTGTTTTGATTAATTCTTGTATTTTCCATTATTGGATTAATTTATCTGACGTTCTACATCCCTGGTCTTCCTGTGGGGGTGCTCCACTATCTCCAGTGCATGGGCCTTGTGCCAATTATTTTAATACTCAGGGCGCATGTTTATTACCTTTCACCCTGCAATAAGTCAGTTCAAGCTGTGGAAAAAATTTTGTGCACTGTAAATGCATATGTATAATCCAAGGAGAAACAAGTATTCTCCTCCAAAGCATAGCTAATGTAATTATTGTGTTTGACTTTGATATTGTGCATCTTTTTATGTTGCTGGTCTGGAATGTTATAGTAAGCTTTCCCACACTGGGCCCTGTGCCAGCTCCTGTACTGTAAAGCTCCAGGCGAGTAACACATATAAGACAGATGGTCCCATATCTTCATTCCGCATCTTGGCACATGGCCCTTATACTGGTATGCTTGCATATGAGCAACCTGGTTTGTGCTGTGCCCCTTGTAACACACCTCAGTGCTCATTCACTCAAAGTGGAATGAGGAATTGCTCCTCCTTTTGGGCTGCAGTTCTAAGATGAATTATTCAACAAAAATGGATTTTCATTAACCTTCCTGCATGTCTTCATGTTGGTATGGGTCATATATATGCATCACTCACTGTAACAAGGTTTAAAATACGTTTTCTTTGGAGGATAATTGACCCTCACATTATAATTGCCTCTAATTTAGTTGCACTAATAAAGAGTTAATGATCAATTAACTTAAAAGGTCATTTGAAGCATTGTTAATGCTGCTGATAGTTGCAGCTGAAGTTCTCATGTATTTCACCTATAGTACTGTTTATGTGGCAGAAGGTTCATCCTGGTGATTGTATCTAACTGCAGGCTGGAAATTTTCCACACCGGAAATTGTTTTCTCATAATTCTTACACAAGAAATGAAGGTCAGTTGTGCAGCATTTAAGAGGATCTATTGGCAGAAATGGAATATGATATTAGGTAAGTTTTTGTCAGTATATAATCACCTGAAAATAAGAATGTTTGTGTTCTTGTTAGCTTACAATAAGCCGGTCCTTATCTGGAGTCCACCATGTTGAACCACCATGTTTATATAGATGCTCGTAGGCATCGGAAACAAAGTTCTTTGTACACTGATAATGTCCCTATCACAATCAAAAATCCTGAATCCAGTATTCCATTGCTCATGAACATTCTTGGGCCTCATGGGAAATATTTTGTTTATACACTTAACATCCAAATAACACAAATGGCTCTGCCCTGTTTCTCTGTATGTTGGTGTAACACAGCCTATGATAAATGGAAAGACGTGGAACTCTCTTCAATGGATATACCTATTCAATCAGTTCTATGCTGTCCTGAGAGATTTAATGAGGTTTACTGTCTGCAGAATCACTCTATTAACTGCTCCCTGAAAAAGTGGTGAAGAGATTTCAGCTTCACAAAGAAATTGGTTTGTTGAGCTGGCCTGCATTCCATCTACACTTTGTCCCAGCTTCACTGGACCACAGGTTTGAACAATGGACTAGGCAAGAATCACCTCCTTTTGTATGTTAATAAAAAAAGGAAATCTGATAATCTTAGAGTTGGGCAAAGATGATTTTTATTGTTATCTTCAAATCTGTAAATTTTTGGTAAAAACATTAAGACTTTTGCTCTAGAGTAAATCCTGAAAATTATACAAATATTTATTCATACATATCACTCAAAATGCATTAAAGGTGTCATTGCCTAACTCTGCAAGAGCTTTATTTTACTAAACAAGAACACAACAGATTACATCAGACAGCGCTGGGAAAAAGAAGCTGATTTATTAATATCGGACGAAACATGGCTGCAAATTTGAAAAATCAATCCACCTCAACAAACTCTCCGTTTTGGCAGGATTTCTGTTGGAAGAATTTGATTTGTTTTTATCACACCAAACCAGAAGTCCAAATTCAGTGGCTCACAGTTTTCATGCTGGAGTGTGGTGTGGTTCCCACGGACTTTGTCTATATTTTTCAGTCCTGTCTATATATAATATCTTTCTGGAGGGATGTGGAGATCTGACATTCAATATCACCTTCACTTTCCTGTATCTCCGATATAGTCCAGAAGGCCTCAGCAAAAGGGATGCATACCTCCTGAAGATTCTCTTGGTGGTGAGTAAAAAAAATCAATAACTAAATATTGGCTCCAGAGAACCCCCCCCCCCACACACCATGGGGTTCTTCATTGAGAACTCTATCTGCCTTGCGGGTCTGAAACGAGAAAGGAAAAGAATACTGGGAAAAATGGGATTGTTATGTGCCACAAAATTATATTTAGTCTGTTATATATTGTACCGGTGCCCTTCGTGTTTTTGTGCCTGTCAAAAAGAAACTAAAAATAAAGTTAAAAAAAAAAGTTTTCTTTTTAAACTGATAAGAGACGTGTAGTCATCTCTCGTCAGTTGATTTTCCTTGACAGGGTTTGTAGATTTATTTTGATGGAACAGTATGACTTAATTTTTAAATTTTAATATGTAAAGTGCTAGACAATCTGCTGCACAAATTGTTTTTTTGTCTTTTTTTCCAGGTTGGAGACATTTGGGCCTATTTACAATCGTTATTAGTCATAAGTGTCTTACTGTATATCCAGATTTGATTTAAAGTTATAAGACAAGTTCTCATTCCCTTGGTGTCACTTTATTTTTCCACATAAAAATTGCTATAGTGGCTATTGGATTGGGCAACAAAACTGCTAGAGTTACTGTTGATTGTAACATGGCGCAAGGGATACAAACAGTGGTTTCCTGGATGAAAGGCTTGTTTTTGTTGGATCCATTCACTTCCAATAAAAAAACTGCATAGCATGTGTCTTTTAGCTCTTTATACTATATCACCACACTCTGGATGCACTTTCTTACTTGAGTGTTTATCATTGCCATGGATGGGTTTACATTTTAGTGGATGGAACACTCAGTCTGATTACTACCGCCGACCGGAGAGAGTCAGTAATGAATGCCAACAAGCAAAATTAAGCGTTAGTATTTGATGCCCAGAGAATGACAAAGACCTGGACACTGACAGCATTTGTAAGGTCTGAGCTTGTAGCTCATGGGTAATGGTGCTAACAGAGACTGCTGCATAAAAATAAAATTTATGTTAATTTGTCACACCTGTTTTTATTGTGAGTCAATAGACTCTCTATTTTTATTTGACATGATATGGATGCATTTTCTTGCTCATAAGCCAGCCTATGTATGTTCAGTTTGTTATCCATGCTGGCCATTCTGTCCCTACAGCAACTGACGCTTGATTCATTGTCTGAGGACTTCCCGGTGGGCCCCGGCCAGCCGTTGGCAGGGCATGGGACACTCCCGGGCAGCCACTCACCGCGAATCCCCCGGCCCGGAGCTTCTCTGTGAAAATTGAATCGCAAAAGGCGGAAATGCATTTTGTCCCATGGGTACTAGCAGGTAGTGCTTTATGTCCCTCTCGGCAGTTCATAGTTTTTGCTAGACCGGAAAGAGATGGAAGCCTCCGTATGAGCAACCCGTTCTATGTAAAGACAGATAACTGATTCTTCGCCCAAGAGGATAAGTCAGATTGTTGGCATATTTTATTTTACACCAATGAGGATGTATTTATGAATGAAAATGTTGATTTGAGGTAATGAAATATTTCAAAAAATACATAGTGTCCCTTTAAGTAGATTCTCTCATCTGTGTTGTGTTGTGCTCAAGGGGTGATATATAATTGATGAAGACACTTTGCAAGCAGACTAATGTTGTTCGATGCAAGATGATAATACAATGAATGTTTGAAATGTACATTAGAAGAGTCTGTGTGTCTGGTCTCACTGGAGCATTTTAGGTCACAACATACAACAATTACAAAAGAGTGTTTGTTTCACCTTTGGAGCTTGCTGTAAAAGTAAAAGAAAAAAGGACTTGTGCCAAATGAGGTTTAATTTTGAATTATTTGGCAGGTAAGTCCTTGTGCATATGTTGACACATTGGCCGTGGTATTGGTCTATCAAGTAATCCTCCGACTTGTTATGAAATGCTTCAAAATAAGATATAAGAAGTGTTAGTCATAAGTGAAATGCCTGTAGAGTTAATTTATATCTGAGGAAAAAGAAAGTATCACTGTTCACTGGATTGTAACTCTGCATGTAATTGACGCAGTGTGAAGCTGTGTGGGCAGTTGTGTGGAATAGAAGTAGGGAAATGGAGAGTCCTGCGATGAGGTGGCGACTTGTACCCCGCTTTCCACCCTAAGATAGCTGGGATAGGCTCCAGCCCCCCCGCGACTCCATGAGGATAAGTGGTAGGTAATGGATGGATGGATGGAAATGGAGAGTCATGGAAAGATGATTAGCTATGCAAAACCCTCAGATGTGCCCACTTCAGCATCAGCACAACATTAAATGTGTTAATAAAATCCACCCAACAAGCAACTGGATCCACTTTTTGAATTATAGCTTTGGTGAGAGTTCCATTTACAGTAAACATATTATTTATAGTAGATAATCAGAATGAATTCAAATAAAATACATTTTCATTACACATTTTAATGGGTCGGGACAGGCAATGTTTAAAAGCACATAAACAAATCATTGGTGGCTTATATTGTAATGGGCACACTTAAGAAGGGAACATTTAAATGAGGCTATATGCTGAATTAAATGATACTTTGAAAGTGGGCAAGCCATTTTATAATTACATTTATGTCTGAATTTTAACATTCTAATTTTGTTACAAGCAATATGATTAACTTTTCTTAAGTCACATTTTTTTGGAGTTAGGAAAAAGCATTTTTAATTATACTGAACTAATATATTTTATTTAGCTACAAACAAAAATGCTATCCAGTGTCCATTAATAATTTACAATTACTTCTTTTCCACCATCAATACAAAATGCTATATATAAAAAATTAGAATTTTCACTTAACTCAAGCGCCAGCCGTTTCATAAAACTGCAAGTGCCTTGTGCCAGAATTTTTTGGCCATTTTGAGTCGTATTTTAAGACCCACAGAAAATTTTGTACTATGACTCTGAAAACATAGAATAGCTCAAATGAAAGAAGAAATTCTCTGACAACACTTTAGAATACTATGATTTTAATCTCGTAAATAATTACTTTAATCTCATAAATTTACAGTTTTTTTTCTCATAAATAATGACTTTGTTCTCATAAATAATTACTTTTTTTCTCCTAAATAATTACTTTTTTCGTAAACAATGACTTTATTCTTGAAGTCAACTTCTCTGAAGTACTCCATTTATTTTTTGGGTTTGTCATGCCTTTTTAAACATGCATGAAAATGTTCACAGTTCATTTTGGTACTTACCAAATGCAGGACAAGTTGTGACCTTTACAGTTAAAAGCAAACCCGTCAACAGAAAGGACAAGGTAAAATGCCACGTTTATTTTTATGTGCATTTATAATGGACGCGTTTCCCAGTTAAGATGAGATTATGAGATAAGAGTGCAGTTGAGAAGGTCTTAGCTAAGAAGGGTTGCTAAGATAAAAGTGTTGAGCGTTGAGATGAGTTCTTGATGCCCTTCCTAGCGTCACTCTTAAGATCTCGCTTTCCAACGCTCTTAACAGCGTTTTTGCTGCGTTGCCAGACATCAGCAATGTAGCTGACCCTTTGAAACACTGTCTAGTGATCTGTGTCAGTACAACGTCAAAGATCATCCATACGGTCAAACTGACAAGATGGCTTGGTGGCTTAAGTCAGTAAATTAATAGAAAACCAAATGACACAACAGGTGCGCAGCAACTACTTGATACGAATGGTTCAACCCCAGCGAATTCCAGGAATCACTGTCAAATTAAGACAAACTCAATGTGGATCCTGTTATGAGACTAAAACTCTGGGGATATTTGGGAGGTAAGGTCATCCTTAAGTTGTTTTTTTAAATGGTCCATAGTCTGAAAAAAGTTTGAAAAATGCTGTCCTATAAGGACATTGTGGTGCACTAAACCATTTCTTCCAGGTTATTTCACAAGTTGAAAATATGTGTTACTCACTATGGCAATGGGTTTTGTTCTTCTTTAACAAGGCTTCCTTTAAGTACATCTAATCAGACTCTATAAGACCCCTCTTCTCTCTGTCTTGCTGTCTCTTCCCCTTTTCCCTCTCAAGGGGCTTGTAAAGCTTTGAGTCCAATTTCATACACTCTGTTTCCTTTCTTTTTATTACCCTTGCTCTCCGTCCGTCACTTTGCCTTTCCCTCCTGCTCTCTCTCTCTGTCCCGACACTCCCGCCTCCCCTTCATCATACAACTTGGCCTGCTAGTAATAAACCCAGCATGTTCACAACAAATCACCTTCTCTGTTCTGAAGGTTCACAGCATGATGCATGCTGACCTCACGCTCCAGAGCAAATAGCAGAAAATGAGAAACTCAGTGGCTGGAAATTTCTCTGTCTTGTAACCTAGGTAGTATGATGTTGCATCAAGAGTAAGAGGACAAGTGCTCAATCTCACTTGTGCCTTTTTAAATACAAGTAGTTTGGCTTTAAAATGTGTTCCTACATGTTTTACTTATACTGGGACCAAATGGTTTAGAACAGACTGGACATTTGGTCATGTCAACCAAACAGTATGTGTAAAGTTAGGTCTGTAGATATCTACACACATAATCTAATGCACAATGTTATACATTAATCATGGTAATTAAATTATGTTTTGAATGTTAAAGCTATTACAACAAATGTTTTATTGTGATGACAGTGGTAGTATTTCAATAAGTATCATTAGATAAGACAAAGTAACATTATATTTGTCCCACACACAGGGAAAATGCATGGACTCACGTCTAATATAGATACTTAAACATGTATAAATGTCTCAATAAGTAACAGATCAGATTAAAAAGTAAGTCAGCAAATATTCAACATTAGTGATCAAAATAGCCGTGCAATGACCCAAATACATGAACCGTGAACCAGTCTTAAAGGTAAAAGTGTGTTTAATGAACACAAGGACACAAGTGTGAGGGAAAAAAGCGTAAGGCATAAGGCACTCATAAGGAGGCTCTAAAGCACTGTCTAAAAGGAAATCCAATCCATTACATAAACAACAAACAAAAGGTGCTCGCAAGGAGGTGATCTAACAAACTAAAGCTGGTCTAAAAAGTATCAGACAATCCTAACAAGTAAAAACAAAATGGTATCAGACACAGTAGCCAACAAAAATGACACTGGACAAAGTAGTAAACAAAAATGCAGGTTCTCAACAAACACATAACCTGGGAATATCTAGACGAGGATGGGGACCTAGACGTGGATATGGATGTAGGTGTGGATGAAGACGAAAACAATTCAACAAAGGATAATGGACATACGCTGTGCAATTTTTGGCCCATTTCGAGCTGATTTATTACTACTGCAAGTGTGATTTTTGGGATCAGGCCTAGTCTCGGTTTAGTTGTGTGTTGAGCATTGTGTAGTATACATGGGGTAACATGAAGCAATGAAAATTTCACAACCAGTTTCCGATCAGCAATCATATGGTTGCAAGAAAATCAAACCTGTTTGAAATCTTGGTTGCCCCTTGTGAGAGTATCGCACTGTTGAAGCAGTGCATTCTGGAGCATATCTCCACTTCTGGGTTGGTCTTCTTCTTCTTCTTCTTCTTCTTGTCCTCTTTCTTCTTTTTACATTGCATTTCCAGACACAAGAGTACATCGTGCCATGTATGGATGTACATGTGAGCAGTCAGATCGCATCAGAACATGAGGTCGTATAGTGTGAGCACATGAATTGTGAACTGCAAACTATTGAACTGGACACAGTCATGGGGGAGGGAAACAGGAGGGCAGAATGCAAAGTCAACTGATGCCAGATGGAGACATGATTGCTACAAAATAAAACAGGAACATGAATGAATGAGACAACATGGACACAGGACAAAAATGGGTAAACTAAACAGACGGGACATGACACACTCTACACAATGTGATATCCTGGGTGAGATTTTATGTGGTGCATCCCTCCAACAGCGATTTACATATGCCTCCAAAAGAAATCAAATACAGTTTACAAAAATATAAAACTGGTTATTTATTGATTAGCATACCATGTTGAGGGTAACCACTCAGAAGCAAATTATCAATTTAACAGTATACTATGCAGTACAACTGATGCTTCACTTCATTACTGTATCTTTAGTTCACCTCTTTCTTTCACCTGTTTTTCCTGCTCTTGTTTTCCTTTTTTCTTCCCTTTGTTCAGGACAGTTTAGGTCGTTTCGACATGTTTACAGTCAGTTCTCTGAGGTCACATCAATAAATTTGCCCTTACTTATTTGGTATTATCAGCCGGCTCTGTTAAATATTGCACGTGTACAGAGTTGCAGTGCTGTTTTGGTCATTACTGGGAGCAGTATTGGTTGTAGAGTCTGACCACAGCAGGAAGAAATGTATCTCTCTGAGAGACACCACAGGTCAAGCATCCTGTCACGGAACAAGCTTTCTAGTGGTGTTAGTGTCTCCTGCAGGGGGTGGGACATGTTGTCCATCAGAGACAACAGTTTGGCCATCATTCTCTTGTTTACCGCCACAGGGTCCAGAGGGCAGGCCAGGACAGAGCTAGCTTTCATGTGGACAGCAAAGATGCTGTTGTCCCAGCAGACCACACCAAAGAAGATGGCTGATGACACCACAAAGTCATAGAAGGATTTCAGAAGTATCCCCACCACTCCAGAAGACAGATCTATAGATGCTGCACTGCCTTTAGAAATTCTCTCATTTTACTGCAGCAGTCTTACAGTCTGCACTGCTCAATGCTAGATCGAGGTCTTGTGTGCCACCTTCCATCCTGCTGGCCCAGCAATATGGAATAAGCCTACAGTGGTGAGGTGTTGGTGCTGCCACTGCTGCTGCACTTCCTGCCAAAAAATGTACAGGTCATGCAAAGGCATCAGTATTAAATTGAGACAATTTTATTATCAGTTAACTAGTTATTGTTGTAACTTTAAGTGTAATTCAAAATCAGCTGTTCACAGTTTTTTTTCATGAGTCATAATGATACAAGATTTTGATACAATCAGCATTAGCCACACATTGCATTTACATCCCGTAATTCATTTTCACTGTAAGGAGACCTGCCATTCTTGTTGGATTAAGATTGCCTTTACATGCATGAGGGATTCACAGGAAAAGTGCAGCATGTAACGTGTATATATATTATATATATATATATATATATATATATATATATATATATATATATATATATATATATATATATATATATAATATACAGTAATAATTGATTTGCATTGTCAATATTATCATTAAAAATGCTGTGAAGTGTTAAATATATAATGTATAATACACTTTAAAACATACATTGCAATTCTGCAATTTATTGTGATTTAAAAAAATAGTTGTTTGTCAACCATAATTGCAATTGCAAATAGTTTGTCACTGAAGTTAGCCCCGGGTATCCACAAGACAAGATAGCAGAGATCTTTTTGTCAATGAATTAATTCACATTGGGTTACTGGAACAAGAATGAGCAGTCACTCTGAGCCAGCAGATGAGGAGCTGCAGTTAACAGGCTGCACACCTTCAACTCCTCAGCAAGGGTAACCAGCTTCACTGTGTCCTGCTGTTGTGTGGAAAACTACTCAGACAGCGTGCAGCATGAAATTAGATCACAATGTAATTATGTTCGCCTGACTTATTTATTAAAACAACATGAGTTTGTGTGTTCAAGCTGTAAACAGATACACCAGCTGTTTGTCTTCTACTCAAATAATGCTTGCTATGGTAATAAACCACACTTGCTGTTGCCAACTTAACCACAGGTGGACAAAGTTAAACTGAAAAAAATAACAACTTTAGTTACCTTGAGGAACTAGATCCTTCTCCAGCAGCGACCAACCCACCATGGACAGACCCAGATTTGGTTCCTCTGCCATCTTTGACCTGAACCAGAACTGCTCGGGGACCTGCTTTATTCACAGGAACCGCCAGAATCAACATAAAAATGAAGTTCATCACAGTAGCTTAAATGATATGTAAATGTGTGTTGAAATTCAAGATCCCAGAAGGCTGGGTGAGCATACTGGAGAAGGGTCAGTCAGAGTCATCTACGGTCAGACTGTTTTTTGAAAGAAAGCTGGTTACAAAGATGTTTGACAGGCAGTTGCTCCAAGCAATGTACCAGCGAAGGCAGGTCTGAGAAAACAAAATGGCCCTGGCATTTTTGGCTTAGACCGGCCCCTCATAATTAGCGGAGCACAACTGACTTGTACTTGATGTACTGTATGTCTTCTCCGAAAGGTACTTTACTATTCTAACGTTTTGGCCTAGGGACAATGGTGCAATATTTAAAGCAAGAATCTTTCATTACTAGGGTGAAAACTGCTGTAATCGTCAGATTCTCAAATTTCCGATCGCACCTGAACACCCCTAGTTGCACCGTTAACTTCAGAACTAGTTCCCGCCTATTCACGTAACTACTTAACGTTACATCCATCACCTCAGCTCAGTCCCCCTGTATTAGCCTAACGTTACTACCTGCTTACCTGGTGTGCTACCCGCTCACTCTCCTCGGGTTCAATCTCTGGCTGCTCTCTCTCAACCTGGGAGGAGGAGGAGGAGGAGGCTGCAGTAGCACCGCCACCTCCAGTGAATATGTTGCTTATTTTTGCACATTTTGCAGCATCTGCTGTGAGATTCTTTAACCTCTATGCCCTCAATTTCTCCCCACCCCCTTTCTTACGCTTTGCTTTCTCCATCTCTGAAGCACTGTGGAAACTCGCGCGCGTAAGTGCAAGAAAGGGGTGGGGCCGCAATGATTGGTTCAGTCCACAGTCAGATGCGGCAATGGGCTGTCCCCACTAAATCGTGGGCCAGTCTCAAGTTAAATTTTATATATACATATATATATATATATATATATATTACAGCGTCGGCCCTCGAGGGCGCTCGGTCCACTGGGAAAATGCCCGGTATGCCAGATGGCCAGTCCAAGCCTGAGCAAAGGGCTGGCGAGTGGAACGCTTACCGAGGCTTCATTTTAAGATTTTTTTGGATCATTTACCAGCTAATTTGGTGGTTAGTGTACTTTGACTGTCTTTTGGCATGTCATCTGTGCTTCATTTCTTGACTTGTTAATTAACTAGATGCTTCGAGGTGGAAAGAGTTGAGAACAGAACTGGCTTATGGACCGTTGGACTTGCCAAATGCCCTATCTCCCTGTCATTTTTCTAGTGCACTACCATACTGATTGTAACTCTGCATCCATTGCATGTGTCCAGAGCCAAGTCACTACAGTTACTGATTACAAGTACTACAATACATTTTTATTGTTTTTATAATTACCAAAACTATTAGTTTGTTTCATGCCAAATATTTGTGTTGCCACTCAAAGTCTGCATTTATACAAAGACGATCCATCCATCCATTATCTACCGCTTATCCACATAGGGTCGCGGGGGGGGCTGGAGCCTATCCCAGCTGACTTAGGGCGGAAAGCAGGGTACACCCTGGACAAGTCGCCACCTCATCGCAGGGCACATTACAAAGAGGATATACTTGGGAATTGAACTTGTTAAGGAACTGTAATGTAAATGGTGGCGTATGAAGTATGTAATAATTTTTAAAATATAAATAAAAAACAAGTAATCAGACTAGCAAGGTGACTTTCAGTCTGATGAATAACTGTATGTGGATTGCCTATTATTTACAAATCCAAACTTTTACAAATATATACAGTGCTTAACGAATTTATTGGACCAGTGTTTCTCAAATTGTGGTCCATCAGCACTCCCCTAGTGGTCTGCCATGACCATGAGTAAATTATAATATAATATAATAAACAGTGACAAATGCCGATGGGGGGGTTGGTACTATGCAATCGGTAGCGCTTTCCATTCTCCCCTGGGGTGGCAACTGGGGTGTCCAAACAGATTTCATAAAAAAAATGATTTAGTGGTTGTATGTTAGTCTTAGAATTCCAGTGTGCTGGCTAAACTTTGGGTATAAAATTGTAAATTCAGTTTAATATTCCTCCACCTGTTCAAAATAGTGTAGCGTAGGGAGCTCATTGAGAGAGAAAGAGGGTACATCATGATGCAGGTGGTCTGAAAAATGTATTAAGCACAGTATATCTGTGATTTTTTTTTAAATTGTCAAAGCAAATTTGCTGAAAGCCCCATACAGGGTGTAGAAAGTGCTAATTTTTGAGAGACAGTCAAATGCATCATCGATTTGGTCATTTTGTGGGTCCACCCAGACCTTGACAAAGAAGGAGCTCTGGAAATTTTCTTCAAATTCCAGAATCATTCTTCGTATCCACTCAATTAAGACAAATCTGAGTCTGTTGTGCACTGAGTGAATTCAGCCTTGTTGTTAACATATTCTCATAAATTGTGCTTATTTCTTTGACAACAGCAGACAAAAAACAAGCTAAACATAGCTGCAGAATATTTGAATTACAGCAAACAATGTCTTATGCTTATCACAATCTTATGAAAAACACAGTTGACAGGGAATGACACAGCACATACCAGATTGGCACAGTGACCAATCAGAAATCACAAATCTCCTTGTTGAAAAGCACACATGGACCTTTGAACAACCCATCTGTTAATTGGCCATATTCTTTTAAAATTGCATCCATTGAACTTGGCACTGGGCACATTACTCAAACGTGTCCTTCATACAGCACCTACATTCCAAGCTCTGTTCTTTCTAAAAGCTGGAATGTAGTCTTTCCTGGGCCATGCTGCTGCTTGGCCACATTCTGATTAGTTTCTATTTAGAAAAGGTTCACCCTGCTGTTGTTGTAGTATGAGAGCTTTTTGTTTTCACTGACTTTAGAAAATGGTCAGAATTCCCTGGGGAAATTTTTCTGCAATGCCATTCCCAGATTGAGTCTGTTTGCTAAACTGACCTCATTCAAAGTAAAACTACTAACTTCTAGAACTGGCTTGTCTCACCTTAGATCAACTTTTGAACTTTTATGATTTGAAATTTTTTATTCATGAAAAAACATCTTGGTTTGTCTTTCCAACTCTTTGGTTACAAGACACAATTCACAGAGTTTGATTTGTAAAAAGAAAGATCTGTTATATGCATTACTCAAAACTAACAAACCCCACGGCAAAAAAAAATAAAAATTACAACACATTCAGAACTAAATGCTTCACTAGGTTTACCAGCTAGATGCTAATTTCAGGCAGGTAACTGGGTTTTTGGATCAACACTGATAAGACCCATATAGTACCAATGTACTATCTATTGGTAGTATAAAAATGATGATCATAGCCCTGTTGCTGTTTTTGTTTGTTTTCTAAGCTCCCCTTGGAGCTGTGTCACCATATTAAAATGATTTAAATTATTTGAGTGTAATTGCAACTAAGTTGTCCTCTTTTCCTTTGTATATTGTGTTGTGGGACAAAAGTGCATTGTGCATACAACACACTCACTCACACTCATCATTAACATACATTGTATTTACCTTCATAAGTTCCTTTTATAATTGAGTGTTTTGATCTATGAGATCAATGACTGTTCTAATATGCTTTCTCAGTAAATGTTTAGTACCTGTCTTTCAATTAAAAGTTTTGTTTTTTGTTTTCTGCATAACATATGTTGAAAATGTTTTGCATGTTTTTAAATCCTATTGTCCTATTGCCCCACAATGCTTCAGGACACTCCTCGTACAGCTCATGTCATTCTGACCTGCTAGCAGAGATAAAGAATACAAAAAGAGCAAAAACAGTCAACTGGACTTGCTTATGGTTTTCTTAAGACATTTCACCTCTCATCTAAGAGGCTTCTCCATTTCTAACTGAGTGGTCGAGAGTTCAATTACTAATATTCCTGTCGGAGCAGGAAAACAAACAAATGACCGAAACCACCAAGACAATAGGTCTCGTTAGGAGTCATTACCATTCATGTGGGAGTTCTTGGGTGAGTGAATGTAACATGAAAGCAGAATTGAAGCTCAGTATGCATGCTTGTAGTAGGTACTAAAGTGAAGAGGAGTGATGAAGAACAAAAAACACCCCCCAAAATTAAGATAGGGGTGTATTGGAAACCAATAAGTGTGAATTGGGAGCCCAGTATATTACTAGGCTCCAGGTTTTTTTTTTTTATTATAGACACAACCAGAAGGTGCACCCAGATATATGACATTTCAAAACGTGCATCTCAATTGCACCACGGCTGCTATTACTTTTCTCAATGTAAACCGTTACCATGGGCGACACTAGACTCCAGAAACTGCCAAAAAATTTCCCATAGAAATGAATGGGAGGAGGGTCAGACTTAAAACTTTTTCCTACACTCACAGCTCCATCATACTTTCACCTAGAATTTCCATTCAACTTTCAAAACACAGCAAAAATACCTGACTACATCTGCATAATTATTATCATGTCATAAAATGTGTCATTTTTCCCTCAGATCGCTTTATTTGGAGCATGGAAAATGTCAGGCGGCATGGTGGTGTAGTGGTTAGCACTGTCGCCTCACAGCAAGAAGGTACTGGGTTCGATTCCTGGCCTGGGGCCTTTGTATGTGGAGTCTGCATGGTCTCCCCGTGTCTGCATGGGATTAGGTTAATTGGCTAATTTAAATTGTCCGTAGGTGTGAATGTGAGTGTGGATGGCTGTCTGTCTCTGTGTGCCCTGCGATGAGGTGGCAACTTGTCCAGCGTGTACCCTGCCTTCAGCTGGGATAGGCTCCAGCCCCCCCGTGACCCTATGAGGATAAGCGGTAGATAATGGATGGATAGAAAATGTCAAAAATCAGAGCTTAACATGGGTGTCTATTGCGTGCATTGGAGTGGGAGGGAGAACCACACACCTAGAGTGGAGAGCAGTTTCAGAATCATCTGAAATTTTTTTTAAATCGTTATTGTGAGGGCTACGTTCACACCACTGTCATTTTTTTACATTTTACCAAAACGTAGGAAAATTCATCCTGGTTGTAGCGATGTGTCTCTTATGTCTGTGACATGTATACTTTTTGCTCCGCGGCCCTAATTAGAGCGACAAATCCAAAGTTCTGTCCATAGGGTCCAATATGATTATCTTTACCAAAACAAGAGTTGTACTGTTGTTACCAACCTCTGGTTTAGGTTTGGTTCACCGTTCAGCAGGCAATTTTTCAGATCTTGCTCAGTGCCCTCTTCAAGGTGCTAAATATTCCAACTGTTTAACTATATATCACCCCTATATGTCACAGAAAGTAGAGATGCAATCCTGTGGCCTGGACCAAAGACGTCTTGACTTCTTGGCATGTGAGCATGCAAAATGCAACTAAGTGGGGATGATGGTCTGGCTCAGCAAAGTCTAACACTGTGAATGAGCTAAACTTACTTTCAGCAAAAGACAGCTCTAATTCTGGTTATAATAGACATGGGTGGTGTGTAGTAATGGAACCAGCAGCAAAGTAGTAGCAGTAGTAGTAGTTCATAGGAGAGAATACTAGTATAAACTTGTATAAAGTGTGTGATTTAGTGATTTACAACATAAGGTGTAAAAACAACACATCTGTTTACTAATTATGTGATTTTATTCACAAAATAAATACCCATTCAATTGATTTTTTGCTGTGTTTTGTAAAAATGTGTGTACACACCTCAACAGTACCACATATATAAAAGTGTATGAGCTAACTGCAGTGTATTAGTTGTGACCTTTCTGGATGCACTAACAAGGCGACCAGGCTGCAATGAGTTGTCAGCAATGCAGCGCCAAAGCCTAACCACCTACAATAACCTTACTACAAGAGAAAAACGGGGAATCTGCAAAAAATAATGAATCTGCCTGATCACACACGGGGGCTGCAGCGGTTTAGTGAGACTCTTCAAATGGATGAGTGGGGTCCAAACCTCTGTGTCAGCACACACCTGCTCTGCTGAAGTGTCCTTGGGCAAGATGCAGAGCCAAAACATGCTCCAGTGGGGCTTTTCTGACCTCCATGTTCCCCACTCTGGAAAGAAGGATAAATTATTATGGGAAATGTTTTATCCCACACACAAAAATTATGTGCAAAAATGACTTTGGAATTGAGTGACTGTGTAGAAGGAGAGAAAGAGTGAGTGAAATGGAGATAGAGTGAGGCATATCAGCTAACCAGGCAACATTAGCATTGACCTTTCCCATTGGTTGGGCAGAGCCAGCCGGGGCTAACGCAGGGACTGCTGGTACTCTGCTAAATGGTAGCGTGTCACAACCTATCTCATCAAATCCTCACCCCCAATGGGCACCCCAACATCCAGAGCCCCAATGGGCTCTGGATGTAATAAGTAATTTCTTTATAGTGCGAAAAGGCCAACAAACCAACAAGGTTTTGTGTGAAAGAGTATGAGAGTATGTGTGTGTCTGGAATTGTAATATTCTCACATACAGAAAGTGAAGGATATAAAATAATATGACCGAAGGAGTGTGACATTTGGAAAAACAAGTATCTAGTGTGCCCGCAATATACCTTTCTATGAGGCTGCTTAATTTCAGCAACAAAGCACATAACCTGAAAGTGAGAAAAAAAATCAACCCTGAAGCAGATTTCATGAGCTGAAAGAAAACACTGCCAGCTATAGCTTATGGGCCTTCATGCTAAACTCTTCCAGAACAGCAGGGACAGAGAAGAAAAAGGATTAGGCTTTTGCTCCTGTCGCCCCCAATGGCATGTCACTCAGTGTGCCTCAGTCCAAGTCGTATTTCTGAGCACTCAACCAAGCACGCTGAGCTAGTCCACTGAAATTGCAGTAACCTTCTGAAACCCAAGCATTGATTTCATTCATGTGTTATTTTGTTTTTAGTTAAGCTTTCAGTCAACAAATACATATTTCTTATTTTGGGGGAGAATTCTGTTAAAACTTTTGCAGGGCTTAGTGGTGAAAAATATGATCACTTAAATTTTAAATTCTGTAGGGTTTGTTATTCTGGTAAACACATTAAAAATATTCTTTCATGTGTCAGAAAACAACACAATGAATGTTAGCGTGTTTAACTAGGCCTCCACTTCGAGCACTGGTGTCACACAAAACACTGCTCGGCATGTACTTTTCACATCCACCCGCATTAAATGCAATGCCGATCTGCATTTCACGGAAATTTCACACGACACTACTACATGGCAATGCACTCGACTATGGAAGCTGTGATGACTGCAGACATTCTGCATATAGTCTTCTCCGCTCACAGTACACCTGAGTCTGTGAACACTTTAACACACAATCATTACATTACCTTCGAAAAATTGTTAATTTTTACATTGTCTCACAATGTTGCTGTGTAATCAGTATATACAAGGTTAATCCTTATGATTAACCCTCAACCTTAACCCTAACACATACAGCACATAAGCACAGTATACACTAATACAAACACTGAAATCAAATCCCTCCATGGTGGCATGGTGTTGTTGGAAGAATTTGTAAACCTAATTTTGTAATTTTATAAAAAATTAAAGGTGTCATTTTAGCAAAAACATTGGCTCATCACACAGCTAGCAGAAATATAATTATTTAACAAGCCTTGTGATTCTAGTGTCCACCAGGCACAGTAAAATACTCAGCACATTGTACTCCCAACACGTTAAATACAGCTGCTTTGTCAGTGGCCCAATGACGATCTCGGTATCCCTTGAGCATGAGTGTCAGTTTCCATTTGTTACATGCAGACAGTGTTTTTTTCATAATATGATTGACTTCCATTTACTGTATGTCTTTCGCGTGTCTTTCTAGTATTCTGACTACTCAACATTCTTTATACGACATGATTGCATTAACATGCATATTCACACACTGTTGACACGGCTTTCAGGAGCAATTTGGGGTTTATTGTCTTACCCAAGGCACGGTGGTGCAGTTGTTAGCACTGTTGCCTCACAGCAAGGGGGTACAGGGTTTGATTCCTGGCCTTTCTGTGTGGAGTTTGCATGTTCTCCCCATGTCTGCATGAGTTCTCCCCCAACATCCAAAAAGTAGGTTGGTTGGCTAATTTTAATTGCCCATAGGCGTGAGAGAGTGGTTGTCTGTCTCTATGTGCCTTGCGATGAACTGGCAACTTGTCCAGGGTGTACCTTGCCTTTTGCCCAAACAGCTGGGATAGGCTCCAACCTCGCCACATCCCTATGTGAGGATAAGCAGTAGAAAATGGATGGATTGATGTCTTGCTCAAGGACACTTTGACATGTTGACTGGAGGAGCAGGGGCTCGAACTGCCAATCTTCTAACTGCTGGACGAACCGGTCTACCTCTGAGCTGCAGCCACCCCACAGGAAGTTTCCACTTGTTATATACATAGTGTCTCTGCAAAATAAATATCCATTGTCTGTCTACATTTTTTTTTTTTTTTTTTTTACTCGGTTAGGTTTAGGTTAACAATAGGGCCTGGTCAAGCAGTAACAGACCAAAGAATTTTTGGTTCAAATGAATAGACTGTTTCAACTAAATAACCCAAATTAACTTATATTTAACATATATTTAATTAATTAACTTTAAAGTAATTAATTAATTATATTTCAATTAACATACAGTTTTTAACTGTTGAAGTTTTTAAGAAGAGGCTCAAGGCTCACCTTTTTAATCAGGTTTTTGACTGATTATAATTTATTTTATATTCCTCCTGTTGATCAGGCTTTTACCAATTCTTACCAAATTCTTATTTATTTATTTATTTTTTAATTCAGGTTTTAATTTCAGCTCCAGTGTTTCCCAAAGGTGGCTTTTCCTCACTTAAGGTCTCGGTGCCATGCCTAAGTGTGTGTGTGTGCGTGTGTGCGTGCGTGTGCGTGTGTGCGTGTATCCGGGGTTGGGGGCGTTTTTTTTTTTTTTTCCTTCACTTTTTCTATTGTTGTTTTAGCCTCTGTGAGGCACTTTGAACTGCGTAATGTACGAAAAGTGCCATACAAATGAAGTTTGATTGATTGATTGCGTGACAGTATCTGGCATGTATTTATAAGTACTTTGATATGAGAAGAATGATGTTTTACTTGAATGATATGTTTGTGGTAAAAACGGCAAAATAAACCTGGTAACGAAAAAAAAAAAAAAAAACATCAGTTTTTTTGACTTACGCAAATGGCTAAAATGCCGGGCAAAAGAAAGTAAAGGATCAAATTATCCAAAACAATTGTCAAAACAGTGTTTCTTCCGTAATCGTAACCACATGACCCAATACCTGACCCCTGATCCTTAACCCCTATTTAGGTACCCTAACCCTAAGACCCCACTGTTCACCCTTAGTTCCCTGCCATATTTAACCTTCATGTGCCCGTGCACTTCATGGAGACCCCTGTGGCCTCCACGTCCAAACACAAACCTAACCCTAACCCTGTTTGAGCCTGTTTGACTGAGGAAGCTATATTCCAAGAATTCTAATCAAAGAAAATGTTGAAGCTTTGAAGGCTTAACAGATTCTGTGAAGTGTGGTATGAGGAAGCCCCCCCCCACACTATATGCATCAATGCATGAGCCAATGGATCTGATAAATTACAAAAGGGCAATCAATTTTAATTAAATTAATTAATTTAACAACCAGTTCTTGATCAATACATAAATTTATGTTAATTAATATTTGTGTACACTTGGTAAGCCTAAATGTTTTGTAACCATGTGCTCAGGGTGGCTTGTTACAATATTTAGTGCAAGTAAGATGGCCGCTGGTTACGGATCAAAGAAAAAGACGTGAAGTTCACATAGTTATCTATAATTTACAAACAAGTATCTGAAAATAGGTATAAATATCTTTACTTTCTGTAATTTCCATTATCCATTTCCATGTAAAACCATAAAAAATAAAAAAAACCACTAATTTCATGGTAACGGATAAAAAGCCTAAAATCTCCAGTCCCCAAACTTGACATGCAATAAAAATGACTTTTTAGAAAAGATAATATAAAAAATATCACCACAGTATGTTGGATACACATAATAAGAAGTAAAATATGGAAAAAAGAACTTCATATATTACATTTTCCAAATCTTTACAACATTTCAAAAATCTGTGAAAATTCCAATTCCGAGATGTGCCTTCACCATGCAGACATGCCCATCTTCAAATGGCTATAACTTTTTTGTCAACAGGAATTTTTCAAAACCAGATACAAATTCAAAAACTAAATATAATTTGCTAAAAAAATATCTATAATAGGGTATTGTGGGACAAGTTTGATTTTTTTTACCACACATGTACAGGTATATCTCCCCTTGACCAGGCCCAAAAGTACACGTGCAGGGGTGACTGTGACTTAGAGTAGTTTGGTTCACTAATTGAAGGTCCCAAACTCCAACTATATACAGTATGTGCCATGGTGTCATTAAGCTAGATACCACACCCCTTGGCATTGGGGGCAGTTTTGTTAGTCAAACTCAGCCTGTATCTGAATTTGACACCAGATGACTTAACAGACATAATGGTAATCTAGCAGTGGTGCCTAAATAGAACAGACACAAAAATGGCTGTCCAACAATACCACTGTTCATATAATGGGGTGTCCTCTTCATAGACACAGCTTTGTGACACATGAAAATTTAACATTGATTTGCATGCATACAGTACACAATCATGTCATCAATACACATTATTCTGCATGGTGAAACTCATTTTCACCTTGTCTTTGCTTTTATAATTGCATGAAGGGCACACACAAAAGCCACGTCTGGTTACTTTTTTGTACAGTGATGAGCAGTAATGGCTGCCAGAATTCACAGCAGATGAGAACCTTTTCAGCAGGTTATTGCACATTTCAAAAGATGTGAATTTGACATCAAACCTCTGCCTGTAGGAGAAAAGAGATGGGAGTAGATGGCAAAGAGAACATTTACAAGACAATGCAGTGGCTATTTAGTCTCAATATCTTTCACTTTGACATTTTTGTGGCAACAAATTGCATCTATTCCACACATAAAGTTAGTAATTTCAGGCTTCAACTAGCATTAAATGTTGAGTGTGGGACACTAAAATTCCACCAGTTCATCCACTGAAATTCTCTCGGGGTGAGCAACACTTTGACTCACCATGACACAGCCCATCTGTTAAATAGATAGGGGAATTTAGGGAAAGGTTAGTCCATTGAAGAACTATTACTTAGGGATTTAAAAGGGACAGTGTGTCCACTGAATTATTATATTGCTATCTCCTCACCAAGCTTGCTGTAACATTTAAATGAAAACATGTTAAGAGTTTCATTAGTTTACAGTCTTATTAATAACTCTCATCTCTTACAACTAACTGTTACTCCAATTTATGCAACATACACCATTAAGGCCACACAGATGCAGTATTTATGAAGTAAGCAGTGTCACTTTAAACTGGGCTCTTTCACATCAGATGAGCTACAATATTGACCCATTAAAAGAGGTCAGTAATCAGTTATAGACAGTGTTAGGTGCTTGTGGGAAAGAGGATGTCTCAGAAGAAAGACACATTGGCTAATTGGAGGTGGAGAAAGTAAACTCAGTGGAAGACAATACAGTATTTGGTCGATCTACATAACTGTATATAAGTCACCATTGGTCTTGCTGTTTGAGCAGATTGGGATGACTGTGTTAGAACATTATTACTCCAGCATTCTGAAGGGAGATATGAAAGTTCTGTAACCTACCATATGTGATGACAATTGCCTGGGGGAAGAATATATTTTATTTGAATGTCAGAATTAGAGGTGCCATGATTTTGATGCTTAATCAAAAATTTACATTTAAATTTAAATGAACTTACAACATATGTAAACAGTGCAGAACAATGTTATTCCCAGAGAAAGACTCCTGTCAGCTCTCAGCTGTCCTCCACAGTTGACTGTTGATCATTTCAAGTGTAAAGTTTGGTGGAGGGGGGATTATGGTGTGGGGTTGTTTTTCAGGAGCTCTGCTTGGCCCCTTAGTTCCAGTGAAAGGAACTACGAATGCTTCAGTTTGGAGCTGGCCCCTTCCACTTCCAACATGACTGTGCACCAGTGAACAAAGCAAGGTCCATAAAGACATGGATGACAGAGTCTGGTGTGGTTGAACTTGACTGGCCTGCACAGAGTCCTGACCTCAACCCAACAGAAACACCTTTGGGATGAATTAGAGCAGAGACTGAGAGCCAGGCCTTCTCGCCCACCATCATTGTGTGACCTCACAAATATGCTTCTGGAAGAATGGTCAAAAATTCCCATAAACACACTCCTAAACCTTGTGGACAGCCTTTCCAGAAGAGTTGAAGCTGTTATAGCTGCAAAGGGTAGACTGACGTCATAGTGAACCCTATACATTAGGAATGTCATTTAAGTTCATATGCGAGTCAAGGCAGGTGAGTGAATACTTTTGGCAATATAGAGTATTTGTGGTTTTTATCTCCTCCTTTGCCCAGCTTATGATCCCAGCGGGGCCTCTGATAACTGGCAGTGCATACATGTTGATGGCTTGGACTACATATTTTAGCTGCCATGATGCCTGACATGTTGTGCAGTGAGAGGTTATTGGCAGGTAGTCTGGGTGTCCTTAATGATGAGGACTATCCTGCCCTCAGTTAGCCAGCCCGGGTGGGTCCCATCCCTTTGCAGCTGTTCATCTGTGCTGCAAGGCCAGAATGTATAGATCGTATCAGAGTCCAGTGCTGTCCAGTTCTTCATCTTTGACACACTTTCTTGGGTATCTGCCATTGAGATTGTATTGGTTCTTGTTCTGGGGGGTTGCTGTGCAGGTCCACTACCCATTGGGCATTGGTGCTGTGTGATGCTTTTCTCTCCCAGATGCTCTTCCAGTATTTTTCCATCTCAGCTCTTGGTGGGTCTGAGCTCCTGCAACTTCCAGGCCACTGAGACTACACCTTGGCTGATTGAGTGGAAAACATCTTGTTTATTCTCCTGTCCTCTACCTCCTTAGTGCATCTCTTCAATTGAGAGGCAAGATCTGCCAGTGCAGTTTCAAGTATTTCAGGTATGGGCAGCTTATTGTATTTCCTGGGTATCCCTTTATTCACCAGATTCCCTTTCTGTAGCTCTGCCAGCTGGCAGACTTCTCTCCATGTGGCCTTTATCTTGGCCTTACCTTATCCTAGCATTTCAAGGATTACTGTTGCTGTACTGTGTATCAGCTTGTTCTTCTTCCTCTAGTAGATCTTCTGAAGGTACTTGACAATTCAGCTTCGGTATTTGTAGGAGGCTCCAGGTTTCCAGTGGGCTCACGATCTTCCTTCAGCAGGTCTGTGTTGAAAAAGATTTGGAAAATATTTAAAATGTAGTGTACACTGATATTTATTTTTAGGTGAGCCTTTCTTTTAGTCATGCAAAATCTGTTTTGCTGTTGCCCCATCCAAAACACTGTCTTTATTTGCTCCCTTGCTGATAATCCATTTAAAAAAATGAATGTCTCACTAAATTGCTCACCGTTAAAAGTAATTCATGTGGAGAGTTGTTTCTGACCTCGGCAAAATTTACAATTTACCATCACATTCTTGTGCAGCTTTCATGCAACATATTCAAAGTAATGTGCATATTTTTGCACTTAAAGATCTATAAGCTTTAGGGCTACAGTCAAAGTCCTGTCACTTCAAGACAAATGTTGCAAAAGCTCATGAAAAGGGATGTTTGATTTGTTTTTTTATATCCTGCCATTAAGCATATGGTTGAAGATAGTTGAACAACATGTATTTACTTATGCCAGAAAAGAACCAGATAAATAAAATGTGTTATTATTATTATTATTATTTTAATGTGTTACCCCCAACACTGCTTTCCACCAGAAAGAAAGGAATAAATGAATATGACTCATTCAAAAAAACTGCACAGTAGTTTGTACTTTGAGCAAAATAGAACTAAGTTGTTCTGCCATGTGTTGCCACTTGCCATGAATACATAGTAAACACATCCATGTAAATAGGCTGCGGTCAGAGCAAGTGATGAATGATAAAAACTGATAAAGACTATTTAAGGTAGATGGGAGGTGAGGTGGATCAAACAAATGTAGCATAAATATTATAAATATTATATTATAAATTATATTATATTATAAATTATATATTTAATCATGAGTCATTCATTAATATCAAATTATGCATTATAAACAACTTTGAATTTATTGATCATAAACCATGAATGGTCATAAAAGGTGAAGGAGAGTGATGACACTCAGCTTCAGGTACAAACCCACTATAATTTTAATAGTAGACATTATCAGGGCGCCAACCAGTTTTGTGACAACAGGGAAAACTTAATTGACATTAATTGAGTCTCATAATCTCAGGGCGCTACAGAGTTCTTGGACCTAGTGTACAGTGATTCAATTTGCTTTATATACACACAAATAAAATAACCAAGTTCTTTACAAAATTAGATGTTTATTTGACAAACTACAAGACCAGACTACTAATAGAAAATAATAGGATAGAAAATAAGCAATAATGGAATAAAGGAAAGCTTGATGGATGAATAAATGGGATTGATTCAATGTGAACGTAATAGAATAAATGATTAAACAAAAGGAAAGACTGATAGATGAATAAATGACATTTATTCAGTGTGACCAGCTAGATTCAAAGATTGTTATCTATTAACCAAATTAAGAGTTGCACTGTTGTTAACAACATCTAGTTTAGGTTTTAGTCGCTGTGCCCTTTCTTCAATCCCCCTCTGGTAGCTGGAGGGTCTGCTGGCATCACACCAGTTCAACGTGTCTCTTGGTCCTCCTGAAAGCTGTATTCATTTCTGCAACCTGTGTCTGAGCAGAGGAGCTGGCTCACATTTTAGTTCAGGGCAGAGAAGCAGAGCGAGAGGAGTGATGGTCAGGATTCAGGATGCAGTCTTTGGAGCATGTTCTGGAGAAGCTGTCTCTTCATGGCATGAGGCATTGGGCAGGCCATTCTGACAGCAGGGCAGCATGTCTCTGTCTTTAGGCAACTGGCCCCCCTCTCTCCCAGCATGTGGGATCAGCAGTGAGGAGGAGAACAGACTAAAAAAACAAATTTTGACTAGTTCAGACCAGCTAAAGCTGCAGTTTTTATGGCCTTTGTTGAGGGGTCCAGTGTACGTTCAACGAGCCACTCCCATCTGAAGTGTATTGAATTTACATCCTTTCCTTAACTTATTTTAATGTTAATACCTCATTGCTTTACTTTATTAATTCGTCTCTTTTTGAAAGCCTCTCACTCTCAGCTGTAGAATGTACCAAACACCACATGATAAAAACCACAGAACAAAGCTGATTAATTGAAATTAATCAACAAATTAACCAACACAGATGAACCATGAAATCATAATATGTAGGTAGGTGTATTGCAAAACAGCAGGTCTATCTATTGCTATATATGTACACTCATTCCACAATCAATGTTAAAGTGATAGTTCAGAATTTTGGAGATAGGGCCTCATTTCCAAGTTAGCCGGAATGTTGAAGACGTGTGGAGATAGATTTCAAAAAATTTCATTCAATCCTTCTCATTGCAGAGTTCATTGGTGCTAGGCTATTACCCACTCCACAGTGCACAAGAGGCAAATCAATTATAATGCCAGATTATCGATGGAAATCGAAATCGTTTGTGTTGATAGAATAATTTTAGACTAACCTTGCATTTTGAAGGCAGCAGCAGCACCTTATACAGTACTTGCCGGTAGTAAGCTCGACAGCGGCGGACTGATGTCACCTAGCAGAGGTAGATTACTGGATCTATAATAGTTTGTTTACATGCAGCTGTCATTGATAGACAATGTAGAGCACACAAAGAATCCTGTTCTGAAAACCAGTTTTAGCCATGTTTGGAGGACTCTCCGATGCCTTTGAAGACGACGATGAGCAATTTTCTCCAATCAACTGTACCTGGATGGAAAGCTGAGAGATGGATTTTAAAAGGGAAGAACGAGAGAGAGCGTCTGCACAGACAGCTCCTGCTGGAGCTGCAGAAAACCAGGACAGAACAACTGGAGACTGGTGGTGCCAGTGCAGAAATTGCACACAAATGCAGACGGAGGAGTAAACAAACTATTATAGCTCTTAACCTAGCTGCTAGGTGATACCAGTCCACCGCTATCGAACTAGCTGCTGCTGCTGAGACATAAATCCTTCAATATGCAAGGTTAGCTTTATTTCTAAAATTATTCTATCAACACAGACATTTACATCGATAGTCTGGCATTATAACTGATTTGCCTTGGGTGCACTGTGCAGTGGGTAAGACTGTTTTTAATGGCAGGCTAACTAGACCTACTGACTTGTGTTAGCCCAGCACCAGTGAACTCTGCATCTAGAAGGACTGAATGAAATATTTTGAAATCTGTCTCCACACGTCTCCAACACTCTGGCTCACTTGGAAATGAGGCCCTGTATCAAAAATTCTGAACTACCACTTTAATGTGTCACATCGGGCATAAACCAGTCAAACATGTTGTTTCTTGAGTTCAGGCCAGTCATTAACTTAGCCTTAGCCCTTGGGTCAGAAGGAGGTCCTGAAAAAAAATACTGAAACATGAGAGTAGGCTTTCATTGTCAGTTCAGTTCAATATTTTATCCCTATTATCACGCTACACAAGCATAGTGACTTTCGACCAGGAGACCACCGTTCGCTCAGTGTTGTTGAGTGATTTGATGTTGAAATTTGGCCTTGTTGAAGTGAAGAAAAAACAGGTGGTGCAAGGTCCAGGATGGCCATGCCAATCTGAGGGATTCACACAGATGTTATAAATAGGTTCAGGCCCAGCTGGACAATTAATGGACTGGGGTGGTATGAATTTGACATTGTGGTGCCAGACAGGAAATAAAGTTACACAGTGTAGTACAACACTTGAATGAATGTGTGCCACACACTAAGCTGAACACCGTTTTTGTTGTAGTGTTTGACTGGTCTAAGTAATGATCACAAAATGTATTATTCTGCACCCAGTTAGGTGTATCATGTGCTTAATGCTAAATGTAGTTAGTGCTGTGGAATTCTGTAGACCCCTAATATTTGTGCTATTTGTTTGCCACTACATTATTTGAATTGGCTGTTTTAGTTTTTATTATTGTGTTTCTTCATCCAATGGCTCTGTACTAGTGGCAGCATGTTTTGGAATCTCTTCATGTCCCGTTGTTTGTGTTTTTAGCATTTTAAACTTTTTTTAAATATATTTTTGTTTTATCTTTTGTACACAACAACAATACCAGATGTTTTATGTACTTTATTTTTCTGAAGTGTATCCTCATTTTAATGTTACTCCTGGCTCCATGTTTGGGTTCCTTTACTTGTCTTTAAACTACTTTCCAATAATAACTTCTTAATGTATTATTTTTTCATATGTAAGATAACGGGCGGTGGTGTAGTGGTTATCACTGTCGCCTCACAGCAAGAAAGTGCTGGGTTCAAATCCTGGCCCTGGGGCCTTTCTGTGTTCAGTTTGCATGTTCTCCCTGTGTCTGCGTGGGTTCTCTCCGGGTTCTCCGGCTTCCTCCCACCATCCAAAAACATGCATGGGGATTAGGTTAATTGGCTAATTGAAATTGACTGTAGGTGTGAATGTGAGTGTGAATGGTTGTCTGTCTGCCCTGCGATGAGGTGGAGGGCTCCAGCCCCCCCACGACCTTATGAGGATAAGCGGTAGATAATGGATGGATGGATGGGTATATAACTATTATCAGAAAGAACAAGGTTGGAGGTGGGATGGCTGTGTATGTGGATAAAAACTTGAATTATAAGGTGATAGAAAAAATGACAACTGTGATTGACAACTCATTAGAATGCATAACAGGAAAAAAAAATAAGAAAGTGATAATTATACAGATCACTGGCTCTAATATTGAAATATTTAAGAAGTGGACAGAGCAAATGTTCTCTAAAACTAATCAAAAAGTTATTTTCATCTGTGGTGATTTTAATGTTGATTTGCTCAATCGAAGTAGGCACAAAATGCCTGAAAAATTTATAAAGGCAGTGTTTAGCATGAGCCTATATCCAAACATCACCAGACCCAGCAGAATCACACCCCACTCTGCCACCCTAATTGATGACACATTTACCAATGACATTGACAACAATACATTGAGTGGGCTATTAATCAACTACATCAGTGACCATCTACCAGCAACAACAAAGAGAACTCAACCAGATGAAACACTCAAATACAGAAGAGTTAGGACAGAGAAAACCATGAGAGCACTGAGGAATGACTTGCTAACACAAAACTGCGAAATTGTATACAAAGAAAATGATGCTTATCATGCATATGAGTCATTGTTAAAAGTGTTCACATCCACAACACTGGGGATTATAAACTGAGAGGGGAGAACTTTCTAAAACACCTTCCTCTTTGCACAACATTAAAAACATTTTGTATTTCAATATGTGCAGCAAAGCTGTGGAAAGGAATGTGTGTAGAGCTCAAGTAGTATCCAAGCATGTCCCAGTTCAAAAGGCAGAATAAAAATATGATTTTCACAGGGTACAGGGAGAATTAAGAGATATGACGATCCCTGGGTGTTTTCACATATAAATTATTCACTTGTTTATAGAGATTATTTATTTTCTTTTGTTAAAAATAGCTACACGTGTAATGATATAAAGGGGTTGGACAATGAAACTGAAACGCCTGGTTTTAGACCACAACAATTCATTGGTATGGTGTAGGGCCTCCTTTTGCGGCCAACACAGCATCAATTCGTCTTGGGAATGACAGATACAAGTCCTGCACAGTGGCCAGAGGGATTTTGAGCTATTGTTCTTGCAGAATAGTGGCCAGGTCACTACGTGATGCTGGTGGAGGAAAACGTTTCCTGACTTGCTCCTCCAAATCACCCCAAAGTGGCTCAATAATATTTAGATCTGGTGACTGTGCAGGCTATGGGAGATGTTCAACTTCACTTTCATGTTCATCCTGATACACAGCAAAGCCTTCAGGATACAATGTTTGAACCACTGGGTGCAAAAGGTCCTCCACAATGGTTTGGTAGTCCTTGGCAATGACGTGCCCATCTAGCACAAGTATTGGGCCTTAGGGAATGCCATGATATTGCAGTCCAAACCATAGATAGATAGATAGATAGCCTTTGTTGTCCCGTAAGGAAATTTGTCTTCACAGACTGTCATGATACTCAGCACCATGCCCAAACATCACCAACATTAATCACACACACAATGCACACTATTACAGGACACGAATAAACATCAACAACAACAGCAACAACAACACTCAGGAGAGCTGAATCCATACAGGGTTATTGGGGGAGGTTATTTAGTGCAGAGATGGTAGACGGGACAAAGCTCTTGCTGAAGCGCACCTGTCTCCACCTCAGGGTCCTGTATCTGCACCCAGATGGCAGTAGTATGAAGAATGGGTTGAGAGGGTGGTCCGAGTCCTGAGTTATTGTCTGTGCTAGGCGTGTGACAGCTCGGTGGTTGAGCTCTGTGAGGTTAGGTATGGGATGATTGATGATTTTGGATGCGGTGTGTGTTATTTTTGTCAGTTTGTTCCTGTTAGTGACAGAGAGCATGTTGTAAAAACAGGGAGAACAGTACAGAAAGATAGATTGAATGATGCTAGAACATACTTATAACAAAAGGTGGGGGGCAACAGAAAAGGCACAGAGTTTGCGGATGACATGAAGTCTTTGCTGTGACCTTCTATGAATGTCGATGATATGTTGATCAAATGTCAGTTTATTGTCTATGGTGAGTCCGAGGTACTTGAAGTATTCCACTGCCTGGTTGTGGATGGAGGTGGGGACCAGTCCAGAGGGGGGCCGTGCGTGAGGTGTAGATGACCATTTCTTTTGTTTTCGCCACATTCAGGTCCAGGAAGTTGTCGGTGCACCACTGAGTGAAGTGTGAGATGGAAAGGGCTGAGGACACAACCCTGTGGAGCTCCCGTGTTGGTGATGATGGTTGAAGAAGTGACTGTGCCTATCCTTACTGCCTGTGGTCTATTAGAGAGGAAGTTGAACCCAGCATATGAGGTGTGGGGGTATGTTGAGATGACGGAGCTTCTTGAACATTTGATGTTGTTGAATTGTGTTGAAAGCTGAGCTAAAATCGATGAAGAGGATGGATGCGAAGGTGCTGGGTGATTCCAGGTGTTGGAGGAGGGGGTGGAGGAGACATGCCACAGCATCCTCCGTCCCTCGACTGGTCCTATTAGCAAACTGATGCGGATCCAGTTGTGATCTGATCTGAACCATCACCGATCCACCCCCATGCTTCACTCCAGGCATGCAACAGTCTGGGTGGTACGCTTCTTTGGAGCTTCTCCACACCATAACTCTCCCAAATGTGGGAAAGACAGTAAAGGTGGACTCATCAGAGAACAACACGTTTCACATTGTCCACAGCCCAAGATTTTTGCTGCTGGCACCGCAGCCCGGCCATGGAGCTCCCAACGGACAGTTTTGGTGGAAACAGGAGAGTTGAGGTGCACATTTAATTCTGCAGTAGTGTTGTGTCATTCACGAACGATTTGTTCGAAAGAACAAATCTTTTGAGTGAACGAACTGAACTGAATCACTGCCTGAACTGATTCATTCCTTTCTCAGTTCATCTCGGTGATTCAGTGGACCAATCTTTTGAACGGATCTTTTTAATGAACGATTCGTACAGATTCAGTTCAATCAAAAGAACTGTTTTGCCCATCACTATTCTGCAGTGAGTTGGGCAGCTGCGGTTTTATGTTTTTTGGATACAATCCAGGTTAGCACCCGGACATCCCTTTCAGACAGTTTCCTCTTGTGTCCACCGTTACTCCTGTTGAATGTGGTTCATCCTTCTTGGTGGTATTGCTGACATTAGACTTGCTGTCTTGGTCACAGAGGCACCAGCAAGATGTGCACCAATAATTTGTCCTCATTTGAACTCTGATATGTCACCCATAATGTTGTGTGCATTGCAATATTTTAAGCAAAACTGTGCTATTACTTTGTTAATTGAACCTTCACACTCTGCTCTTATTGGTGCAGTCAATGAAGTTTGGCCGCCAGACTGGTCAAATTTAGCCATGAAACCTCCAACACTAAATTGGCCAGTGTTTCAGTTTCATTGTCAAACCCCTGTATATTCACAAGGTGTTATATTGTAATGTCACCCCATCAAATAAATGTCTGAACAGGAACATGGCATAATCATCTTTGGCTCACACAATGTTTAGAAGACTTAATGCTCAGTTTTCCTCATACCCGTATTCACCCTCTGAAATGCTCTGTTTAACACTTGTATCTTTAAGCCCCTGAAAAAGCCTGGTCTGCTCCAATTCACTTGTGATAAACATGGTGCACATTATTGTTATCTGTAGTTTTCATATCCAAAGCTTCATGGAAATATTTGACAAACAACATGTCTCTATAATACTCATCGTTCCCTCCTCATTGTCAGTCACTTTGGATGATGTCAGCGAATGAAAGTTGTTATGCTGACTATGATGGGCATTTAATGTGAAATTTCAGTGAACACTGTTATTTAATGTGTGAGTCCAGTGAGTCAAATGAACAAATGTTAGCACACAGTGCGATGGTTATTTCCTTGTGAAGTAAAATTTGTGCCATCACATATCTGCAATAAGCGCTGACAGCTGCTGAAGTCAGAGGAAAAGAACAAAGGCACAAAGAGAGAAAATAGATCTCTACATCATTAAGGCCATAAACGACACCACCACCACATGGCTAGTGGGATGTGGGAGGTGAGGAGAGATAACAAGAGGAAGTGAGGAAGTACAGGCCATATTTTTAATTTATTTTCAGAACATCTTCAGCAGTGGAAACGAGAACATCCACCGTCACCCGAGAACAAAGAGGACAAAAAACATGTAATCACAGCCTGTCAGGAGCATAATAAAGTAAAATTTATTAACACCTACACATGCACTCAACTAACAATAACCAGTGGAAGCACACTGCAGATATGTGCCCTCATCGAATATATTGAGGCTTTACAAAATACCTTATTTCAATACATCCCTCTTTTGTTGGTGGTGGAAATAAATGCCCAAATTAAAAGCATGTACCATAAATAGGCCTACAAGATTAGTCAATTTTGTTTGTATAGCCCAATATCATGAATTACACATTTGCCTCAGGGGGCTTCACATTCTGTAAAGGATACAACACCCTCTGTCATCCCCCCCCCCCCAAAAAAAAAGATCAGGGAAAAAAATGGTAGAAACCTCAGGAAAACACACTTAGACACTCCATATGACAAAAGTTAATAAATGTGAAATTGTATTTTGCAAAATAATATGTCCAGGGAATGAAGAGCAGCATCCAGATGTCTGCAAATGGATTTTGAGCAATATGCCAAGCAAAAGACCATGATCACCACCATGTCAATCATATACCACACAGATGAAGCCTGAGATAGTCAACCACTTCACCTCCACATAAACTAGGCCTACGGATACCAGGGAGACAGGAAAATACATACTCTGGGGAAGAAAACTGATCAGTAACATGCATTTATGAGACATGAATGCAGTACATGTGCTATCGCACACAAAACAGAACTGGCATCTGCAATGACAAAACTCAACCCATACCAGAAACCCAGTAATAAAGCAGGGTATAGCATATACCAGTCATGTAACACAAAGGAACCAGTTAGTGTATGGATTATAATTAAGGGCAACGATAAGGGCTGATAATAATGTGTATGTAGGCGCACATGAGAGTGTGATCACAATTAGGCTTTGTTGCGATAATGATACGGGAGGTATGGGAGGATAAAGGTCAATTTCCTCTGTGGTGATGAAAAGAGCAAAAGACTGCGGGGGGGAATCAATGGGATGAAAGTGTCATGTCCCTGTGGGGAAATAAGGTCATTTCAGTGAGTAAGAAAAAAACGATAGAAAAAGCATTCAAGAAAATCCTAGGACACTGTAACAACAATTATGTCTAAAATCATTAATTCAGTCTTCATGATATGAGATGATGCACTGATATACCCGAGGAAAAATTACATTGACAGCAACAGTTTCACTTCAACAAAGTGAGTTGTACACAATATAATCAAATACTCACTAGAATAAAATCAGAAGCAGAGAAAACACTAGAACTGATTTCCACGTATTAAATGTAAGGCTATGGCAATAAATAAGCGTGGGAGTTATATGCAGTATGTCTTTAGGATAGTGTACCCATTTTTTAGCATGTTTTTTCTGATGACCACTATGCTTACGTGACACATGTAAAATAAAGAAGAAAAGACAAAAGAGTTCATGAAAATGAATGTCACATCCACAAACTCAAGAGCCCATGAATAGTGCACTGTTTTTTTTCCAACTGAATGACAACAGTGAGCATTGTGTTCTTGGTTTCATTCAATGTTAAGGAGTAGCTTTGTGTAACTCTGAGCTGCAGGGATGGAATAAGAGTGTAAAAGCTTCAACACTGTCAGGAATTCGGTTGGGGATGAAATAAATTCGGCACAGTTGAAATGCAGCTTTAGTCATCATCCAGTATTTAGTGTTTGTTAGGAACTTTTAAAAGAAAAAAAAGAAAACTGGAGTGGAAATGTGGAAATGTGGAGTAGAAATGGAAAGCCTGGAACTAAGGCCTCCCATACACTAGAGAACTTTGATAAACTTTGATAAAACTTTTAAAAGACTGTCATCTGACACCCTCTTACATCTTAAGACTTTGAGAAGAGTTTTTAGTCACAGACAAAACTCTGCAAAGACTGGGAAGCTTACAGGGTCACTAATTACAAGACTACAACTAGATTCTCTTGAAATTATTTCCCATCATGCACCTCTTAGAAATTTCCAACAACTACTTTTGAGCAGAGAAAAATGGAGCAGATGTGGTATAACCAGAGTTATATTCGCTATATGCTTTTACTGTGAAGGCTTACATGGGGAGTGACTGGAAGTGTTGTTGTGTTTGCGCTGTACTTTTGCTATGCAGTTTGGCAAGTAATAAATATGTGTTTTCAGAGCTAATAACTTGCCGCAGGAATCATTCACACACAACAAGAGATGCAGCTTTTGGCAGTAGCCACCATTGCTTTTCCTCTTTTTGTACGGTAAAACAAACATCACCAACATTGGCATCTTCACCATGGTTGTCTGTAATGGTGACATCACAATCCTTAAGAATTATAAGAATATCAAACATGATTAATATTGTCATAATGCCAAGACGCAGAAAAGACGGGCTCAAATTGGGTCGTACAGCCACCTTACACCAAACGACGGGGATCATGGGAGCGTGCATCAACTTCAGCAAGATGGTAAAGATTTTATTCAGACTTTGGAATTTTGTCTGTGACTTTGAAATTCCGTTAAAAGTCAGTAGGTGTAAGGCCGGCATAATTTGTAAGAATCCCTGTTCCTCCTCTGTCCATTAGAGGTCAGTCTCTGGGAGATCAACAGGACAACTGATCTTATAAGTGTGCAGCTTTGCAGCCCTAGAGCTTCACACTAACAGCCTGATAGGCTGCTCAGTGACTAAAGCAGGACGTGAAAGGCATCAACTAGTAAATTAGTAGGTCGATGCTGGTTGCCTTTCACACTGCAGGCAAACTGAGCCGAGTCGATCAACTCCTGGGTCAATCGGAGGGTCGTTTGACCCGTGTAAAAATGCCATGTCAACCCTTTCACACTGCACAACAACAACCCAGGATTTTTGTGTAGTGTGAAAGTCTATGGCACTCAAGCGTTGGATCTTAAATTATGTACAAATATGACAATGGCGCTCAAAAAGTTAAAAACAATAAAACAAACTGAATGCAAATTGATTGGTAATTCATTAAATACATGAAGTCTCCATATGACACCAGTCCCACTCTTCTCTCCCAGGTTGGCCTCCATGGTGTTCAGCCTCAGCCCCATGACTGTAGAGACAGAGATCTCTGATCCTACTGCTGCCTTTCCACCATGAAAAACAGAATCAAAATCAGCTTTATTGGTCATATACATGTATATAGATACATACATACATGAAATATGCCCTTTGCATTCAACCCATCCAATAAGGGAGCAGTGGTCTGCTATAAAAAGTGCCCGAGGAGCAACTTTGTGTTAAGAGTCTCGAAAACCAGAGGCCAGTCTGTGGGAAACAGCACAAAGCACTGCACTGGCAACTAATGCTAACACATGATGTCGAGCTGTCAGGAGGACAAAGGACTGTGTACTCTTTGAGATTTGTCTTTAAGTTTTAGATCTACGTAGACATTGATTATTGTGCTGTTGTCTAATCAATGCATTAAAGCAAAATTATTACTCATTTCATTAGATTTTTAATGCACAACCTCTTGATTATCTGGTCTGATTACTTGAATTGTGTATAATGTTATGGCAATCATGACAAAAAAGGAGATGACCTCCAGTTGGAAATACAGATTGTACACCTACAGTCATAACAATTCAATTTATTTAACTGGACTAAAATAGAAAATAGAAATAGAATGTCCTCATATCTCTATAAAACTAATCCAGCCTAGGCAGGACTTCAATCACATATAAGACATTTTAGGACCACCAGCTCCACAAGGAGCAGGTGCAGTTAGGAGATAGCTGTGATCCTTCTTTGATTTTACCACTGCAAGCATGAAAATAAGGTTTAGGTTCAGGGAGTAGAAACCATAAAAGAAGGTTTTAAACCCTCGAGACAGAAAAAGGTTTCTGAATGTCAGAAACTGTGAATATTTACATCTAAGCATGACAGAGGTGGCATTTTACAATGTACATTTATCTCTAAATTGCACATGAATCAAGAGACATGTTAGTTATAATCATGGTTGCCAAAGCACTATGAAACCTGTATTTAACACTCCCTTCTCTATGTGGGTTGCCTGGAGACATGTTCGTATTTACAGCACAAGCCCACAGGACCAAATTAATTTTTCTTGTTAATTTTGGCATGTTGTGCCAGTATGTGCCAGTGGTGGTAAATCCACTGTGAGCCTTTGGTGCTCCTCAGATATTTGGCTCCTTGCTAATTTGCATATATTTACATGTTAAATAGGATGCCTCAAATAAGGGCAGCATTTTGTAAATTCCTGAAAACAAATTATTTAAGCTGTTTTTTTCCCGGTTTAATTTAAAACAAGCGTCAATTCAGCAACTGACTGACTGCCACACACTACAGGTCACTGCAGAAGTGATAGTGCCTTTGTTTAACACAATTGAAGCAAACCTGTGAACAGCTGAATGTGTGTATGAAGTGTAGAGGCAACAGAGACAAGGCTACAGCATATTAATAAGTTTCCAGTTGACTTAAAGCTGCAGTAGTTGTCTTTTTATCACTCAGGAGTGATGGTGAAACAGCATTTTTTATATAATTATAAAGATAAATAATGATTCCGTGTTTACACAGCAACATAGTAACAATGCAACAGCATTCACATACAGTCATAATTCTTGCCATCCAACAAATCTAAGTCCTCCTTTTAGCTCTGTTTTGGTCTCCAGCAACTCCTGAGAACCCATCAGGTCATTTACGAACTAAATGCAAGCCACAAACTGTCTGCTTTTTGGTGCTGTTCAGAGAGCATACTGTGCATTCTTGTGCATACTCTACAGGGTTGAGACTGCAGAGCCAGGTGATAATTCTCTATGGTGTCACTACTGCAAGCTCTCATATTACACACAGGCATATCATCATTATTGATATACAGTACTGATTGATGCAGCTTTTAAAGGAGAGCTATTATGTAAACCAAGTTTTAAATTAAAGTAAACCTATTACCCTCAAGAATCCGTTAAATGCACCTCCAAACTGCGGAATGTACTGAGGCTTGCATTTTGCCTAATGGGAAACAGCTTTTGTAGCACCTATGCAGTTTTAGGCGATTTGTTCCCTGCAATATACGGTAAAAGTACAATATCTCAGGTGACAAGGCTGGTAATGTTTTACAAGATTTAAAGACAAAAAAGAACATTTATCTTTGGACAAGAAAGAGAAATTGCAAAAAATACATATAAAATTAGGTGGATAACAAAAAGGATGCAAAATCATTACAATGTGTTACTAATCTGACGTTCTTTCATAAAATCAGAAAAGAGAATATTATACATGTAATTGTATTTTGAGTGTTTACTTACTCTTTGACATTCTTACAAGCCATAGTTCCATGACTGCACATATCGTATTTCACCTACAATAAGAAACACTCTTCATAGCTCACCAGGAACTATTCACTTGTTATCCTTGCCCTGGTGTACGAGAAGCCAGTTTTTCCCACTCAGTCTGTTTTTTTTTATGTGTTTTATTTTACCTGTGCATTCCCATTTCAGGTAAAAAGCATGGTCATGTTGGTAATTGTTTTCTAAAAGACGTGTTGCACATCAGGTTGTTTGTTAGGGTGAACTAGATGTTGGACCCCTTAGAGGACAAAAAAAGAGACTCACGAAGAAATAAACAGATCTACCCCAATGCCCACAAATCCCTGCAGGCAGGCTCCGCATCTGTGTGTGTCTGTGTTTGTGACAGCACGCTGTGCGTCATGCTGCTGTGGGGCTATTCCCGGGGAGAACACCAGCAAACACAGAGTAAGCTGGGAGGATGAGTCACCAGAACCTCCGGCAGGGATTTGACCTGACATGCTGCTGAAGTTGCCTCTAATACCTTCCATCAGTTAACAGTTCTCATGCAAAGACACAAATAGATATCGTGACAGTGAAGAATCACAGATTCCGTGTGGCTTTCACTATCTATGGAACCACCTGGCCCATTAGGGTACTTGGGGAATCCAACACATAAATTGGTAACATAAAGCCAATATTTAATGATCCCATCAGGCAAATAAGGTCGCTGCAGCAGCTAATAGAGATAAAAACACACAAAGGAATGACAGACAGATAAATTCACGAAAGTAAGTATATAGTTGGGTGGGGTTATGTAAACACAACTGTAATTAAAAAATTATGTATTACAGCAGCCAACACATACAGTAGGATCAGCAATATGGCCTATGCTTTCAGTAGTATGCTCCCATGTGTAGCAGTTGCAAGGAGACATACAGAACATTAAAAATTGTGGCATATTAACATCTACAGAAAGCGTTACCCAAAGAGCAAATATTCTCTTGTGAAAACATAGCATTACATTGCATAAAATAGCAACTGTACATGTCTTAAAACGTGTCCACAGAAGCATTGCTCTTGAGATTCACTGACAATGTCAAAAGATGTATTTTGATGGAAATCCATTTTATGTGCAGGAAACAAGTTGGATACCGACTGCTAAGTTTCCCATCTTCACTGTTTGGCATAATTCCACCAGGAGTTGCAGATGTGACGTCAGTGTAAAACCACTTTGTGTCTAGTTACAGTGCATCCCAAGGGAAATTAAACAGTTTTCAGAAAAGTGGGTTTGTTTTATTGTAAATGCAGACATATGTTGCAGCAGGATATATTTGGCAACACAACATTTTAGGTGGGTGTCATATTTGCTCCAAAGCTTAAAGTTATGAACTTTTATGAAATTTGTCTGAGTTGAAAATATGTGGTGGGATGCTCAGCTTAATGTGAGCTGCATCTGCATTCAGATTTTAGTCTTATCTAACTGACCTCCTTATAGATCATATGTGCAATGTAGCTGAACAGCAAGGACCTTTAAGTCAGCAACATCAAACATCAAAGGTATCAATATCTGAGTTTCACATTGACAAGCTCATCTCATACTTCTTCTACACACCATCTTCCATTAAAAATAAATCAAAAAATAACTAAGGTGAATAATTTGTGCAGTTGCAGCACTGTGACAAGGACATAATCCATCAACAGCTTCCCACACAGAACAGATCACACACTTATGAGGAACAGAGCACACAAAATCTACCTGTGGACTTCGAAGCCAAATGTTGTGACCAAGACATAAATCCAGTTGCGATTTATCTGGGTGAAAGCCAGAAACTTAGATTATTCATTGTTATGAATGTAACCATGGCTCTATGAATGTTGTGTGATCACCAGCATCTCCATCCATCCATTTTCTACCGCTTATCCTCACATAGGCTTGCAGGGGGCTGTCTTAGGGCAAACGGCAGGGTACACCCTGAACAAGTCGCCAGTTCATCACAGGGCACATTGAGACAGACAACCATTCACAATCACATTCACACCTTATTTAAATTAATCAATTAACCTAATCTAATTAACCTAGTTTTTGGATGGTGGGAGAGAACCCACGCAGACACGGGGAGAACATGCAAACTCCACACATTCACGGAATCAAACCTTAAGTTAACACTTAGTTCTTGTTGAATGTATCATAAGGCGACAGTGCTAACCACTGCAGCATCATGCGCCCACCACAACATCTGTTTATATTTATTTAAAATTATCTGTGTTAATGCCAAGGTTGTATCATCATGGTACACATAGTCAGTGCACAACAGCCATGCTCTGAGGCATACATGCTGAATATCTGCCAGCTGGGTCTATATTGGAAGTGCTCCATCAGACTCCAAAGAGATAAGACGGAACCACCACTGAATGGGCCCACTACCCAACTGAACAGCAAGCAAAGTGAGGGCCTTGGTGTGTTGTACCATAGTAATTATGGCTCTAGCGGCATGGAAGCTGGTGAACTGGATCAATACTTATTAGACTTACCCAACCCATACCACCAGTTTTCAATATCAAACTCCTGGATGGGGACTGGATACCCTTATTGCTTATTGTAGTAGTGAATACTCATGAAACCCCAACTGAACACTTCTTCCTTGACTCTAGAAGTCCTCTTTTTGGCTCATTAGCAACTCTGAAACATCACTTCATTCCCCTTTTCTGAAACAGCGGTGTTTCAGAGTCGGGGGGAGGGTTTTGGAACAGCGGGGCGTCGGAATGGAGAGCTGTCCCCCTCCTTCTGGTTACATTACACGTTAGCTAGTGAGATGAGATGACGATGAGATGAGATTATTGTCCCCCGAGTTGAAATTTGTCTTAGGCAAGTACATGCAGTTGCTGCAAAATAGTGTTTTCTTTTTGTTTAAACAAAACTGTGATCATGACAGCTGCTCTCATTTAGGTCTCATCACATGTGGGGAATCTCTTCTTCTTGTGCCGGTACACGAGACGCGCTGTGTATGAAGTTACGAGACCTCACATGCAGAAACACAACTCAATTCCTTATTAAATATGTAATCAAAGACAGCTGCTCAGTGTGAGCAAGTAGGCGGTCACTTGAACAGTGTGATGTGCCAATGAAAAAATAAGACAAAAAGAACATTTGACCTTCTCTTCTAGCTACCATGGATGTGGTAGCACTCTGCACTAACATGGATCATAAGGAAGGACTAGATGCTCTGTCACATTATTTTATTTGGAAAAGAGATATCCAGAACAAATGCTTGATGCCTAACTGAATGGACTCTACATAACAATGCGTTTCAGAATCAATTCAATAAAAAAATCAAATCAATAAAGGTTTTTTTTAATCATCACCCTCCTGAGTGCCTCAGATCTCCTACTAGAGGTTCAACCTAGACCCCTGAACTGAACAGCACCAGAGGGACACCCTTTTTTCACACTCAAGCAACACTCCATGTGGCACTTTAGACCTTTATTGTAACGTTGTACTATCTGATTTGCTGCTGCAATGATGTAAATGCCTCCATTTGTGGGACAAATAAAGTAATATTTTATCTTTCCTTAACTTTAAATATAGGATTCCCCTGCATATATCTGCTGTGCTAATCAGGTTCCCAAAATCATTTATGCAGAGTAAAGTATTGAGTCTAATTTCTCTGTTTTCTCATGAAAACACAACTTTAAGCATGTGGGTACATGTACAGACAAAACACACACAAATGACACACAGACACGCTAAAAGCATAGGCCCCGCAATTAATATGCAGCAGGGATTGGCTATTGATTTCATTTGTATTCTCTGTGCCAACTCCTAATCATTGTGTTGTTGCACTGGGCCACCTATCAGCAAAGCAGCCGTCAGAAAAATACAGCGCTTAGCCTGCTCCTGATCCTAATGGAAACAAATGACAAAAATAGCATCTAGCTCCTGGAGATTATAGGAGAAGGAAGGATGACAGAGAAGGAGGTAGAGATTTGAGGGACAGAGATTTGATACAGGTAAATGAATAAAAACCTTGCACAATTTATCAGATTATTCAGTAAATACTCATTCTTAAAACATGAAACAACAATACTTATGCCTTGTTAGTGTATCAGTACTTTTGTGCATTGTTTTTTGTTTGAATACAGTATGTCGTGCAGTGTCCACAACACATCAAGCGTGGAGTGAGCAACAAGCCTGAGACTGATTGCTATTGTTGCTAGGCTACCGAAAAAATTGTAGCTGATGACCGACATGGAAGTGCTGCTAATATTACACACACTGCATTATTCAGTTACATTTCTTGTGTGTCAATGTTAAAGAGCTTAAATCTGTCGGTCTGGAGTAAAACAGGGGACAAACTGAACAGACAAATATTGCCATCCCGCAAATGTAGAAAGAAAAGGAAAAAAAAAAAAACACTGCTACTGCTAACATTTCCCACTAACAAAGCTACAAAAACAACAGATGACATGAGAAGTAAGTCTAATTAGGCACATAATGAGTACTTTACTTACATACATTGCACCACTTGGCTCAGAAAACATTGAGAGGTGGTTGAGGAAGATGGGAAATGGGGGTGAGGGGAGCCAGAGACTGAGAAAAGATAGGAGAATGACGCTGCAGATTCAGAAATGCTCCCACACCGTCACCCCTGTTCCACAACACTGCCTATTAGCAATGACCTGACCATCAACTCAAAACAATGCCAGATCCTGGTAGTAATAACAACAAATATAAAAAAGAAAGAGCAGGCAGATAGGAACCCTCAAACTTCGAAGCTGATGGGAGAATGATGTTTTTTTTCTGTAACCAGTTGGCAAAAACATTTTTAAATCTTGCAGTTTGTTCCGGCACAAAGGATACACCCATATTTATCACGTGAATACTTTCATTTACAAGCAATTACAAACATCTGACCAGCTCTGTGGGTATAGGTGGATGTATCTACAGTTTCTCGTGCGGAGCAGACAGTATTTTTTTTTTCTCATATCTAATTTCTCCTATATATGAAGCTGTATATTTGTTTATTTTTAAGGAAAAGGATAACTATAGCTCAATTTAAAAACAATGAATTCCCTTACACACATACACTGTAAATAGCACAATTAAAACAAAATGTTACAAAACGTTAACAATAAATATAACACAATGAACAAAATATGTCAGAAGGTGTTTCCTTATGGGTTTTTTTTAATTTTTGGTGCCAGCCCAAAATGTTAAGTGGCCCTAGCCGGCCACCCCTATGAAATATTTCAGCGCCTATATACAGTATATATATATATATATATATATATATATATATATATATATATATATATATATATATATATATATATATATATGTATATATATATATATATATATATATATATATATATAGTATAGGCAGCAGAAACCTGAAGAGTGTGATGAGGGTGAGGAGCAGACAACATGGAGGGACAAGCCCCTACATGGCATGTACCACCATCAGCTAGAGGAAGTGGCTGATATCAAGAAGACCTATCAGTGGCTGGAAAATGCTGGGCTGACAGACAGCACAGAGGCACTGGTCATGGCAGCACAAGAACAGGCCCTGGATATGAGGGCTGTAGAGGCCAGCATCTACCACAATAGACCAGACCCAAGGTGCAGGCTGTGTAAGGAAGCCCCTGAGACAGTCCAGCACATAGTAGCGGGGTGTAAGATGCTAGCTGGATCAGCGTATATGGAGAGGCACAACCAAGTGGCTGGGATAGTGTACAGGAACATCTGTACCCAGAATGGACTAGAAGTACCTAAAGCCCAATGGGACATACCACCAAAGGTGGTTGAGAACAACAAGGCGAAGGTCCTGTGGGACTTCAGCATCCAGACTGACAAACAGCTCCTGGCTAACCAACCGGACATAGTGGTGGTGGACAAAGAGAAGCAGAGGGCAGTGGTGATAGATGTGGCGGTACCAGCTGATGCCAACATCAAGAAGAAGGAGCGCAAAAAGGTTGAGAAGTACCAGGGGTTGAAAGAACAGCTGGAACAGATATGGAAGGTGAAGGCCAACGTGGTCCTTGTGGTGGTAGGAGCACTCGGGGCTCAGACTGGCTCCAGCAGATTCCAGGAACAACATCTGAAGCCTCAGTCCAGAAGAGTGCAGTCCTAGGAACAGTGAAGATACTGCACAGAACCCTCAAACTCCCAGGACTCTGGTAGAGAACCCGAACTTGAGGATAACACGGATACTACCCTACAAGGGTGAGAGGAACATTTATATATATATATATATATATATATATATATATATATATATATATATATATATATATATATATATACACACACACACACTGTATATTGACAGCCCTATGATAAATATGATGCTAACTATAGATAATATGGTTAAATTGTATTTCATGAAGGTCATGTTCAAAAAGGTGCGATTTTAATTGTTTTACATAATATGCATATGGGTAGTTATTAATAGTTATTAATTTAGTTTTACTATGAATAATTCATGATAGTAAAAGCCAGTGGTAATTGTGAATAAGAACGTGTGGGTGCTGAATTTGCGATACATCAGTGGCGTGTATGCACAAAGGGAAAGCGTTTCAGAGCAACTTGAGATACTTTTTGCTTACCATTTCATACCGTTGTTTACAAGTGCAGCAGCTCCACATCTGTGTGTTAGTTTAATAGCTACCCAAGTTTTTAGCATTCATTAGCAAATAGGACTGTATTTCTAACTCAGCTATAGACTTGTGTTAAGCTTGGGTGTGTGCATGCTTAGTGAGTGTGGGCCCACTAAGTTTGAGATTTGTACTGGGTAATTTTATTTCATTGTATTGTTTCTGTTCAGAGAGAACATTTTATGTGACTCTGAAGTCATGTAAGGGGAAAAAAGGTATTCAAGGAGAGTAAATATTATTTGCGTTAATTTTTAAACTCTGCAAGTAAAGAGGAACACTATTATTTCACTGTTCTCAGTGTTATTTTCGGTTATTTGTTCTGCTAAAGGCATTTGAGTACACAGCCTATTAGTGGTGTTGCATAAAAGGAATGAAAATAAAATGTGTATATTTATAAAACAAGGAAACGTTATGTTGGATATTCTGAGAAATAAATTCCGATAACTCACGGCCCTCCTTTGATTAATACAGGTGTGGTATATAGCAGAATTTGGCTGTGAAAAAAGAGATTAAGCTTGTGTATGAAAGAAAGGCAATCATTCCACTTGCCAAAATGGCTGGAATTGTCAAACAGACAGAGTTGCTTACTTACCCTGGGACCAATCATTTAGACACAAACAGCTCAAAATGTCTCAACAATGACTGTGTCTATATCCTATAAGACTAATGATTTGATTTTGTTCCCTTAATAAAGTGAAAAGTGAAACCTGTAATGGAAGCAAATCCATGTGTGAGAGCACGAAACACTATAATAGGAACTGAAAAATGCTTTGTCAATTTCAAGTTGTTTGTTCCAGAGAATCTGATTCTTATTAGGCAATCAAATACAAATTTAGCTTTAATCCAGTCAAATATATTTATAGAGAGACTGATCCCACTGCTGAATTTTGCCTCCTCAGCACAGACTTCAGTGGGGTAGGTCTGCTCAAATGATTTGTGCTTGTTCTCCTTGTGGCTCTTCACATTGCCGCTTTTGATTACTGCCACATTGTCGGAGCATTTTCTCCATCAACTTTCCTCAATTTGGGGCAAGGCATATTCTAACGATTGCCTTGCTTCTGCTCTCTGGTGAACTGGCTAGTGAGTGGCCACTCAGAGTAAATAAACAATTTGATTGGCTAAGTGATGCTATTTCATGGTAACTGGATTAACTGTGCATTAACCGCAAAAATAGTGTACCACAATTATTTACACTACTTAAAATAAGTTAGTGATATTGTTATTTAGATGAGTGATTTTCCGTTTGGTCTGAATATAAATTAAATAAGTCATAGTTCCCTTTGATATTACTATTAATGAATCAGAAGAAAACATTTTCATTAGTTCAATATTAGTTACCCCAATAAGTTAGACAATTTAGACAAACAATTTGGTGTTTTCACCATTGTCACGCTGCGACAAAAACCGAGAGCGAGGAGCCAAAGCTTGTGGTCTGGCATTTCTTATCTAGTCTGCATCTCCAACCTGCAGGTAATACTATGTAGTTTGTTCCAACTGTTATACCAACTATTGTCCCACTATTGTGATCTTGTATGATACACAATGAACATATTATTGGATTGAATTAATTGGTCATTATTGGAAAGTTATCACTACATTATCTAACCCATAATTTTTGAGACATTTCAGAATTTGATTTGATTAGAGTTAGTATTTTATTTCGAATATGTGAAACAATACAGAAAACAAAACTTTTAACCATAAAACAAAACATGAAGAGACATTCAAAAAGGAGTGAGAAGAAGTATAACTTATGAACTCCCACCCCTTCTCCCCAAATTATGAACAACAACACCAAAAAACAACTTCCTTGTCTGTATCTGTCCACATGCTCATGCCTGATACCTAGTTAACCAAAATGTATTTTATATTGAGAACAGAAATGTAACTTGCATACAATATATGCCGGATATAAACACACTTTTGCATTCTATACAAAAGGAAAAAGAAAAAAGAAGAAACAGAAGCATTTCCCAGTATAAATCAAAAGTAAATAAATAAACAAGCACTTTCTACATAAGACTCTATGCTACTCAACACCTCCTCCGTCCCTATACCTCCCAAAAACAGTATCTCTGTACCCCATTTTAAACTTTTTAAAATTTGTACATTGTTTCAACTCAACATCAAACCCATTCCACAGTCTCATCACTCTAACCGAAACACAAAAACCTTTCCTGCTTGTTCGAGTCACCCGCATTCTAAAGTCATTTTTTTCCCTCAATTTGTATTTCCCCTCGTGAACAATGAACAACCTCTGTATACCACCTGGCAATAGATTATTTTTAGCTTTATACATATTCTGAGCTGTTAAGCTGATAAGCCACAATGTAAATTTAAGTAATTTGGACTGTAAAAATAACAAATTTGTGTGTTCTTGATAACCAACGTCGTGAATGATCCATATTGCCCTTTTTTGAATAATGGTTAGTTGCTGCAATGTTGCTTTGTCGTTATTTCCCCATATCTTAGCACAATATTGAAAGTATGGTAAGACAAGTGAACAATAAAGAGTCTGAAATGACTTCTGATCTAAGACCTTCTTTGACAAAAGTATTGAGCCAACTGACAAACAGACAACATAAAAAGCCTCGCTGCTAGTGTGGCTAAAAGAACAACAAAAGAACATTGGTATGCATCCATTTACTTTTTTTCCTGCTGATGACAAGAGTACTATTTATACTGGCATACAAAAGCACACACAAGAAATAACCTTTGACCTCTGAAAAATGTGTTGAATTCAGGTGCTCTGCCTTTTGGAGAGTGAGAATAGCTTGACAGCAGCTGTGTCACATTATGCTTCCTCTTCATGTCATGTGTGGGTTGAGTATATGAGCTTACGTTCACTGCTATCTTTTTTTTCTGTGCCAGAGACTTCATGCTGTGTATAAGCATGTGTGTGCACTGCCACCTTGTTATTCCTGCCTGGAAGACCTGTGACTTGAAAACAGACATACCTCCTCCTCCTCCCCCGACCCCAAGTTTAAATAGCTTTGTCTCTCTACCTTATAGCAACTGGTTGTCTGAGGTGTGTTTGTGTTATGTGTGTGAGATACTGTGTTAGCCCAACGTACCAAAATAGCTTTAGTTAATCCCTCTGGTTTCAATAGCTGTCGCCGTGCCTCATATCACCTGAGATGAGCAGCGAGATGAGACGTAGGAAACTAAATATGGGAGAGGAGTGGTGGAGGTATAGAGAAGAGGGGGAAAACAAAAGCAGATGGGGAAAGGAGACAACAGGCAATGTTAGGGCATTTTGAAAAAAATACAGCACAACAAAACAAGCGAGTAAACTAAATAAAGAGCCAAAAAGGTATAGGTGCAGCTTTTCCGTTCTCTTTCCAGGATGACAGTGAGCCACTCAATCCTTCAAACAGTGAATGTCCATCAATTATTTACCCTCAGTCCTTGTACTTTCCACTACAGATTGCAGGCTTATTGCAGAGCCCTGTAATCACATCTCCCCTGAGCCAGCAAGGGCTGAAATAGTAATGGAGGATACGTAGCAACTAAAGCCATTGCATGTTGGGATGTCATCGACATTGTCGAACCATCAACACCTACAGGGTCAGTCATTCAGCTATGCCTGCGGAAGAAGCCTGCTTTAACAATGTCACATACACACAAACACGTTGTACTGATGTATGAAGGCCATTTCTGCAGTGTGGACAGACTGAACGAGAAAAAATACAGCTTTTTTATTGTTTTAACAACAACAACTATACTTGTTTATGTTTTATGATGATTTTATGATGAGTATTGGGTCCCCCAAAATGTGTTTGTTTGACCCGTCCAAACTCCCCATCCATTCACCCCATGAGAAGTTGAAAGCTTGGTGTGTCTCTCACAGACACTAAAGGGACACTAACCATATGCTGATATTTTCATGCTGCTGATGCAGCTGGAGTGTTACAGGGTACATCATAGATTTAATTTTGGGTTCAATTATTATTTATTTATTTATTTTTGGTTTCCTTGTAGCACCCAAACAGGGGTTGCTGGGCAGTGTCTCCCATCCACCAGGTTTTTCCTTCGATAGGGATTGATGATATGTGTGTTCAGCAGAGCTCTGAGAAACTGTAACCAGCCAAGCTAAGCCGGGCACAGCACGAGTGGTTTCTTTCTGGATAGCACAGATGATGAAAGGAATTGTTTCCCTCGATGATGCTTTGGAAGTGTGCTGGTTCACACAAAATAGCAGCATTAGGCCTGTGGCTCTTACTCTAACATCTCACTGTGATCTTGTTCTACTCTTTCCTTCTATTTGTTCAAATTGACCCGATGACCAAATTCTAAAATAGAGCCTGCATGCAGTTATCACATGTACTCTTAAATATGTACATCATTAATGAACATGTCATAGCCACAGTTGTCCACACATTCATGCACGCTACACACTCAGCTTGGGTTTCAAAAAGTTTTGTGACATGAATCAAATAAGGAGCAGTCAGTTGATATGGTCAGTACCAGGTTACTGAGTGATGAGAGATTGCCAGGGCTGTGCGATGTGAGCACATTTGCTTTATCATCATGTCACTAAATATTATTTAAATGAAGTTGCTGTGGAACAAATTACACCCTGAAGCTATTAAACCCTCAAAAGATTTGTCATCATAATAGAGGCTCCATATTCTCCACCATGTGCTTGTGTTGCTTTTAAGGAGGAGACGCGCTGCTTCCTTTGAATCTCAAATTGCTTTGATGAGGCACTCAGACAAACTTCAAAAGCAAAGCAAAGGGAAAATGTCACATATATTGAGAAACATTGTGGCGGTTTGATTTTGAATTTAAATAGGAAAAAATTTGGGAGATAATTCAATTGAAGTCATTGTCCTTCACACCACACCCCCACTCCCCACACTTAGATTTTCAATAGCTGGTTTCACACTATCGAGCCAGGCCGGGCCAGGGCCATTAGGGGGCTACCTCAGTGCTAATAGCCCTGGGCCATAAGCCCCATGCCCCAAAACTAGCCCGACAGTGTGACTTTGCGAAAACGTCACTGATACATCCCATTATCAAACAGTATAGGTGTGATAAGTTTGATAAAGCAAGAAAGAAGCTGTTACGGAGGCGACAGCCCGGGCTGGCACGGCTTTGGCTCAATAGTGTGAAACCGACTAATAAAAAGAGCAAAGAAGCAGTGAAAAGAAAGCGCTCCTTCTAAGCACTAAGATTTATCAGTTGCATGCCAAGGAGCAACAATGTCATTTAATGTCAAGTTATGAACCTTATTTTGAATATGCAATATACACCAACCTCCCAAAAATGTATTGTAATTCATTAGTCAAGCAGCACAACTCCTCAACAAATACACAACTGTTGGTCACAGCTTCAAACTACATCACAGTTCCAAAAAAATCCAGTTGTATTTTCAGTGTAATCCATTTAACATTAATGCAACCCAGTCGCCAGAAAGAATTTCTGTTTTCATCAATATATTTCATATCAGCCTTGTATCACTTGCAGGAACAGGCAGTTACCGTGGTGAAATGATTGGTTAAGGAACAAAATACTACTGTTAAACATAACAAAGCAAAAATCCAAACCACTGTTGCCTCACTACAAGAAGATGCTAGATTCAGTTCCTGGCCCGGGGCATGTTCTCCCCATGTCTGCGTGGGTTCTCTCCGTGTGCTCCGGCTTCCTCCCACCATCCAAAAACATGCATGGGGATTAGGTTAATTGGCTTTTTGGATTGGATTTAAATTGCCCGTAGGTGGGAATGTTTGTTGTTTTGTTGGAGGAACATCAATGCATCATTTCTAAACTGCATTGAGCATGATTAACATATGGTGGAAACACCTGTAAGGTTCACTAATGGAATAGCAGGTTAATTTTTTGACATATGAAAATGTAGTAAATCCTGCATATTGGAGTTTCACAGCCAATATTCTCTGATAATTCATTCATAGTTCATCTGTATGTTACAATTTGGAATGGAAACCCTTCAAAGCACCTGTCCCAAAATACTGCAAAAAGCTACTGTGGTCCAGATGTGAATCGTGTTTGTGACTGAAATTAATTGCCAAGCAGCTGCAGAAAGAAAACCCTCCAAGTGTTTCTGCAGTGGTTTCAGGTAACAGGACCATGACATTCTAGAAAGTTCAGAGGTGTCTTAATGAGATTGAGGTCTGCACACAAAGCCAGCAGGAGAGGGAGGGAGTAGGTCACGCACACATGCACACACACACACTGACACACACACACACACACATCCCTACACACAAACACACAAAGCCAAGAGAGGTGTGGCTACAAAGACACAAGATAAGAAGGTAAATTAATTACTCTCCGTATTGTTCAATGTGATTCAACACCTCGCTCAGGCACACTACACACACATGCAACCTGACAGTATCACATGATGCTAAAGGAAGCACAGGTGACCCACTCAGTTCCTTTTTGGATCTGCTTCCACTGTAAAAGATAACTATCAAGTAAACAGCAGCTGGTCAGATCAAATGTAGTTGTGTGTGTGTTAATATTGATGTCTACATGTCTATCTGTGTGCATGTACTAATGCAAGTGTGTGGGTGTGAATGTGTGGAAGTGTGCAGCCTGGTTGTGGTCTTGCAAAACAACCTTATGACAATTTAATGAACTAATCAAAGCTGATGGGCCTCTTGTTTGTTGGGTCGTGTTCAGCTTGTTGTAGACATGCAGGCAGCTAGAAACACTGACCTAAATATAACAAAAGGAGTCAGCCCACTGGCATTGTGCTAGAGCTATCATGTTGAACTGATGTAGACTGAATAGTAAAGATGGCAGGTGAGACTGTGTATACAGGCTGTCTCGAAAAAGAAGAATAAATAGAAGCTTACTGGAAGTGTCATTCGTTCTGTACACCTGCTCCTGTCTGTAATGTAATTTGATGAAGGTAGCTGTAGGTGAAGAAGCTGTTTTAACAGCAAGAGCAAAGAATTGTGATGCAAAATTTTGTTCATGTTTTGAATTATTGTGTTCTCTTCAGATGAGACACAGATTACTTACAGTTGCATCTCTGTTTTTACATAGCTAAGGTGTTCCATGTACAACGAAATACTAGGTGACAACTGGTAGCAAAAAGAAGTCAGACTGTATTGAAGTTGATGATAAAATGATAAAAAAGATCAAGGTGCTATTATGACAAGTAACACCAAAAATACAACAAACAACATGATGACAACAACTGATCAAATTAAGCAAACATAGACAGAGCTACTAAGCACGGCTACTGACCTAATCTACTAAAGCAGACTTATTCCCACAGTGGAAATTTCATTTTTTCCACTCTTGTTCTATTCTTTTTATTGCACATTACACACAGATTTTATGCACACATGCATTGAATGGAGAAATGTCAGGGTGGAACCGCACATGTAGGTGCCCCAAGAAGTTGGTTGGTTTGGTGCTTGCTCAAGGGCACCTCAGCAGTGCCCAGGAGGAGGAACAATTTATCAATGTCTGACATTATGGAGACTATGTCCACCTCTCATACATAGACTATGGGAACTACTGACATAGGCGTGTGGTTAGAAGACATACAATGAACTGGGGCCCATGCTATTTTACTGAACGACATGACTTTCTCAATAGATTTAGGAGCCTTTTGAGATACTGCTAGCTATGTTTTTTGTCTGTTTGCAATTCAGCCAAATATCACTGAAGCATTGATGGATACTAACTCCCAGAAAAGCAGCAATTTTATTACACTCTGACTAATAGAACAGCAGATGGTTTTATAAATGCAATGAAAGGAGCTTATTACTTCCATTGCTTCGCTTTTGTGTCTTGAGTATGTTTTCTGCCAGTATGAAGCATTGACCCAGCCCTTAGCTATTGTGTGCTGCTCCTAGCCCTTCTTGCCAACTACTTTCCACTACATAAGCTGATGTTAACCATTGACCTATTCCCTGAAAAATCACTCATAAACCTATTAGATAGAATGTTTCCTCTGCAAGGATGGATATGTACAGTAGTCTAATAGTGTGATGGTTACAACACTATCAAGAACTATGTGGCATTATTGAGAGAATAGTTTAATATCAGCATCCATTGGAAACCTCTCACTTGAAATTCTACATCTCAACGGTGGGCCATCTTAGCAGTCATTAGCCTCCCAGTATGAATATTAATGAAAAAGGGGGCATTCTCAAGTGAGAAGAATCTGATTTAATCTGAAATCATGCAGTGAAAGGAAGGGTATATCTTTGCTCTGTTAAGAAGAACAAAATCCACTTTGAGACTTGAGCACCCAGCTTTATCATTACCCTATGAGGTCACTAACACATGCAGCCAGTCTGGACACACACCTGCCATTGAAACATTAGTCCTCTATTTAAAGGCATATTCGGATATTTTACACTTTAAGCCTTCTTTCTACATTGCCTAAGATGCAAAAGAGTGGTTGACAAAGAAATTTTGAAGATTGGTCCTGTCTCAGTTATTTGGCTCATTTAGAATCGGCTGTGCCAGCTAGCTATGTGCTGCTATGAGCCAATGCAAACCTGTCCAAAACAACCCCTAAACGTTCGTTTTAAAAAATGTGCAGCTCACCTTGTGGTTACTGGTGTTCACTGATGTTCCATAGCAGTGGTGTAGTGGTCCCTAGAGAAGTGGGTATACTCTCAATTTTTTGCCCTTTTTTTTTTGCCCAGAAAAAGCCCTGTTTTAGAAAGAATGACTAGTCTATTTAGTTTACCGCTTGAAGAAGAAGAATAATTCCTTTATTGATCCCTCAATGAGGGAAATTACATTTTTTTCACTCTGTTAGTATATTTTTCAGTTGCACATTACACACACAAGTTATGTAACAAACACATGCACTAGAGGAGAGGTGTCAGAGTGAGGGGGCTGCCCCTTATCCAGGCGCCCCGAGCAGTTTGGGGTTCGGTGCCTTGCTCAAGGGCACCTCGGCAGTGCCCAGGAGGAGGAACTGGCACCTCTCCAGCTACCAGTCCACTCTCCACATTTTGGTCCGATCTGGACTTGAACTGGCGACCCTCCGATTCCCAGCCCAAGTCACTACAAACTGAGCTACTGCCGCCCCAGTAGATGATCTCAGTGAGGAAGGATTATGAAATTACTAACCCATTACTGGCCCAGTGACTAGTGAGGGCAACGATGCATTTTGAGTTAACTATTCCTTCTTCCTGGAATGACACCTATTCTCTCACTTGGCAAGGCAGTAGTTTCTTTGTGTCTTTGAACATGTTCTCCCTGTGTGTGCGTGGCTTCTCTCCAGGTACTCTGGCTTCCTCACACCATCCAAAAACATGCATGGGGATTAGGTTAATTGGCTAATTTAAATTGCCCGTAGGTGTGAATGTGAGTGGTTGTCTGTCTCTGTGTGCCCTGTGATGAACTGGAGACTTGTATCCTCTGCCTTTCGCCCTAAGACATCCAAATGGATGGATGGATCGATATCCACTTTTTCGGCAATTTTATATCGGTCTCAGACCTCTAACAATATTGTTTTCAAGGTGTATTACCCCAAACTCAGCCCTGGTCCTGAATTCCAGCCACTCTATTGAGCTCTGCTGTGAACAGGCTGTTTCTTTGTCTGTACCTTCAAACGTTCCTGAGCTGTGTCTGACCACGCCCCCTCTCTGGAAGTGGCTTTCTCTCCCCTTATCGTGTTTACTTATGGATGCATACTGGCACTGGCAAAAGAGGCTACCATTAACAGTATTCAGTGTCACCAAAATTACAAATAAGGCCTGGTTTATGCTTCTGCGTCGCGGCGACGGCGGAGCAATGGCGTAGACCCGACGCCGTTGTTGAGCATTTGAAGCTCTGTGTCGAGGGAACTCGTTGCTCTGCAATTCAACGCCAAGCTGCTGGTTGTGTCTCTGTGTGGCTTCTGGGGGCTCATATCGGATTCCTTTTTTTCTTCTGACAGTAAACAATGACAACTGCGATGGAGCGGGTGTTTCTGGAGATGGGGCTCATAAAATTGAAAAAGAAATGGTGTTACTACAAATGTTGAAGCTCAGAGGACGTTTGCAGAGGGGGTCTGTGCGACCATTCCCTACCGCTTGTGCCGCTGCGCTATTAGCGGTGATGTTGAGCTGTTGACCGGAAAAGCAACCGCCGGAAATTACGTTCCGAGCGGACCAATCACAGTCCTTGCCGTTCGCATCTCAACGTGTTGTTGTTGAGATGAAGTTGAAGAATGGATCGGCACAAAGTGTTGTGTACACTACAGGTGTGGAAGCTGTGAGTTTTGCCAGCATTTTGTGTTGTTTTACTGTGTAGCGCTACTTAGCATGATGGCCTGTAAACATGTCCCAGAGGGTAGCTGCAGTGCTAGCGTTACAGGGACATGTTTACACTGCAGCTACCGGAACGAACAGTACCTCCAGAGGGTAGCTCCGGTAGCAGCGGCGCTAACGTTACAGGAACATGTTTACAGGCCATCACACTAAGTAGAGGTACATGGTAAAGCAACACAAAATGGAATAACTTACAGCTCCACGTTTGTAGCTGTCCCAGACAGTTTGTGCCGACCCATGCTTCATCTTCAGCTGGTTAGTGAAGCCTGCTTTGTGAGATGATGGGTGCACTCGTGCTAAACTTTGAGAAGCTATCTTGTTGCATTTCCAGCCAAAATAAATCGATCCACTGGGACTTCAGAGGACGAACAGAGTGAAAATAGCCCCCTGTGCACATTGAAGCAGCCAACACACAGAGCAGCTACCGTGCTTTGCTCCTAACTTCGTCAGGTTTGTTTGCAAAAGTTAGCGAGGAGAAACAATGGCGACTGCTTGTTAACTAAAAGGAGGGCTTTCTATCCGGGGTGAGGCTGGCTCAAAGGCAGTGTCCTCTACTGGAGGACTGGCATTTCACCATTCTACGTTAGTAGGCGAAAAATGTTCAACTCGCCTGTTTCAGCACACATTGGCAAAGAAGAGGAGCAAGCAGGGGAGGCGGTGACAGACTTTTTTCACTCGTGGGGCCTCATTCACAGGCTATGGGGACACATACTACTGTTATACTACATTTATATGAATGTGAATGTTGCATAATAGGTGACCTTTAAAAAAACATTCATACTTGGGGCTGACTTCACTTCTGTTGGCAGCTTATTCCATTTATGTAGCATAACAGATGTTTCACCATATTTGGTTTAAACTGTGGGCTCCAGTATCTCAGAGGCCTACTGGATTTATATTCCATTACATTTAATGAATGTATTCTGTATCCATTCAGTGATTGATAGACCAATAGCAGAACTTTAAAGTCTACTCTATAGCGTACAAAACAATTTGACTTTTATAATTTTCCAAGGAGTAACACCTCTCAACATTATTTTGTCAAAAGTCAATGTAAATAATGTTTAATGATATGACATTGTGATAATGAAACATAAATCAAATCAGAAAGAAAGGGCCATCAGTAACAGCCCAGCAGGAGTGACACCGCAAGCCTGAGTGATGCATCAGTTCAGCAAGGAGGCTGTGGCCCTTGGGTAAAGTTCAGTTTGATGGTTAGCCAACACTATGAAACTTGTTCATCTGTGAGTTTTGCACCGTTTCTGACATGCTCTGTACGCTTAGATTATGACAGATACCTGTTGAAACCATGGCCACTCACCTTCTCTGTCAATCCAAATCGCAGGGCAGGGATGCTGTAATACACAGCAGTGCTGGGCTTCCTCTGGCAGAGAGTGAGCAACTGGCTTAGTGATGGGGAAATAGATTTGCCTCAGTGCCACAGGGGAGGAGGCTGCTCTACAACCCAGAGGGGGCCTGCAGCACAATTAGGATGTGCGGGCCTGCAGCACGATTAGGACGTGCAGTCAAACAAGGCCTGCGATTATAAATGGATTTCCCTTTCCCAGCGAGGTTCAACAACTTGATGACCTCCATGATTTCCAACCCCAACAACAGCAGCTGTCTGTGATTTCTGCAATGCACCAACTTTTCTAAATGAGAATGGATGAACAGCACAGCTACTACCGCTACTTCTGGACAGATGTGAATGGACCAACACACCAGTGGTTCACCTACCCTGTTAATTAAACTGAATTTACAAAGTACCAACTGCTGTATTGTGATCTTTACAACTGTAGGTGATCACTCACCAACCCACTTCTGTGGACTTGAGCATGAAACCAATTTTGTACAGAATCACTAGCACAACTGAATGTATTTGACAGTTGCTTTATTCAGGTAAGGGCAGTGTTATCTGATAATACTGGGAAAACCACTCTCTCCAACATAAACTTACAAGTTTATGTTGTTGTAGACAATTTTTAAAGAAATAACTTTCTATAAGAAAGTACTCACTGCTTAAAGTAATTACTTACACTACCAATTACATTATTTTTGCAGTACTCTGTAACATCACTTGAGATGTACACTATATTGACAAAAGTATTTGCTCACCTGCCTTGACTCGCATATGAACTTAAGTGACATCCCATTCCTAATCCATAATGTTCAATATGACGTCAGTCCACCCTTTGCAGCTATAACAGCTTCAGCTGTTCTGGGAAGGCTGTCCACAAGGTTTAGGAGTGTGTTTATGGCATTTTTTGACCATTCTTCCAGAAGCGTATTTGTGAGGTCACACACTGATGTTGGATGAGAAGGCCTGGCTCTCAGTCTCTGCTCTAATTCATCCCAAAGGTGTTCTATCGGGTTGAGGTCAGGACTCTGTGCAGGCCAGTCAAGTTCATCCACACCTGACTCTGTCATCCATGTCTTTATGGACCTTGCTTTGTGCACTGGTGCACAGTCATGTTGGAAGAGGAAGGGGCCAGCTCCAACTGTTCCCACAAAGTTGGGAGCATGGAATTGTCCAAAATGTCTTGGTATGCTGAAGCATTCAGAGTTCCTTTCACTGGAACTAAGGGGCCAAGCCCAGCTCCTGAAAAACAACCCCACACCATAATCCCCCCTCCACCAAACTTTACACTTGGCACAATGCAGTCCAACAAGTATCGTTCTCCTGGCAACCGTCAAACTCAGACTCATCCATCAGATTGCCAGATGGAGAAGCGTGATTCGTCACTCCAGAGAACGCATCTCCACTGCTCTAGAGTCCAGTGGCAGCGTGCTTTACACCACTGCATCCAACGCTTTGTATTGCACTTGGTGATGTATGGGTTGGATGCAGCTGCTTGGCCATGGAAACCCATTCCATGAAGCTCTCTGCGCACTGTTCTTGAGCTAATCTGAAGGCCACATGAAGTCTGGAGGTCTGTAGTGATTGACTCTGCAGAAAGTTGGCGACCTCTTTGCACTATGCACCTCAGCATCTGCTGACCCCGCTCCATCATTTTAAGTGGCCTACCACTTCGTGGCTGAGTTTCTGTCATTCTTCTGCATTCTTATAATACAGCTGACAGTTGACTGTAGACTATTTAGGAGGGAGGAAATTTCACGACTGGATTTGTTGCACAGGTGGCATCCTATCACAGTCCCACGCTGGAATTCACTGAGCTCCTGAGAGCGACCTGTTCTTTCACAAATGTTTGTAAAAGCAGTCTGCATGCCTAGGTGCTTGATTTTATACACCTGTGGCCATGGAAGTGATTGGAACACCTGATTCTGATTGTTTGGATGGGTGAGCGAATACTTTTGGCCATATAGTTTATGATGACTTCTTGACTCTAAGTCTGTGAAATCCAAAGAGCAAAAAATAGAGTCAACTGGACAGTATTTGCACTTTATCGTCACATTGTTGTTCTTTTATGTGACAAATTCAAAGTAGTATGCATATTTCCACCCCTTAAAAGATGTTTTCAGCAGTGCTGCCATCCTAACATGTTACCCCAAGCACTGCATTGTTGTAATTAGACCAATTACAAAAGGTCATAACATGACATGATCTTGGTTCAACCTCCACACACCCACAAAAGTTATTTTGAGAAGTTGTTTTTGCAGTCTAACATTTTATATGTATATATGTATATGACACTAGGGGTGGCTCAATAGTGTAGTGGTTAGCACTGTCGCCTCATAGCAAGAAGGTACCAGGTTCGATTCCTGGGGCCTTTCTTTGTGGATTTTGCATGTTCTCCCTGTGTCTGCGTGGGTTCTCTCCGGGTACTCCGGCTTCCTCCCACCATCCAAAAACATGCATGGGGATTAAGTTAATTGGATAACTTAAATTGCCCATCGGTGTGAATGTGCATGTGAGTAGTTGTCTGTCTCTATGTGCCCTGCGATGAGGTGGCGACTTGTCTAGGGTGTACCCTGTCTTCTGCCCTAAGACAGCTGGGATAGGCTCCAGCCCCCCAGCGACCCTATAAGGATAAGCGGTAAAAAATAGATGGATATATGATAGTAATGATACATACAATATCCTTATACTTCATTTTTTTCTCATCTTGTCTCATCTTATCTTATTATCTATAAGAATGCAAATGCTTCCCCAGATGTTGTTGTACAATTTCCGTCAAACTATTTTTGTGTAGAATGACGATAAAGTATTTTCTATTCTATATATTTTTTTTTTTTTTCAATTTTTGTATAATGTTGCATCTTTGGGTAACTTGCAAAAAGCCGAAAGCACCTGTAGACTGAATAATCCACTTCAATGACATTATGTCCCAATTCATCATTTCTACTGTCACTGCTGAGTCAGGTATGTCTTTACTGTAACTTCTTTCTTTTCTGACCAGTTCTCTCTGCCACTAATGTGTCAAACGTTGCTCATCAAGGGAGTGAACACATTTCTTTATGCTGCCTGTCCTATAGAAAGTAAGTAAGTAAAGGATAGCTTCAAAAAGCTTCACTTTTCACTTATTCAACTGCACTTATTTAAACAGATATATCCCAGTGGCAGCAATTGAAAAAAAACAAACAAAAAAAACAAAACATAACTCACTCTGCATTATTAATTCGGCATCCAGACTTCTACTGAATTGGTTTCCATGACAAAATGGCCATCATCAGGTCAAAATCTTAATTTGTTTGTTTAAATTTGTCCAGAACATTGGTTTATGACCAAATACAAATTACAAAACTAATGACATTCCTACCGGCTTGAGCAGCACTTTGCAACAGATCTGATTAACTAATGCACTCAATAAAGATGGTAATCATAGTATGTGCTAAAAATCAGTATTGGCATTGCAAGCATGTCAGCATTTCTTTTCTAAATTAGCTGGATGTGATATTAATATCACTCAGGGTAACTGAGGGTGTTTCAACATACATTCATGTCTAATTGTAGGAGTAAACATGAACAGCATTTCTGTTTGAATAAATCTGTTTGCAATTTATGTTTATCATCTCATATTGTAATTTGTTATTAGGAGGTATACAGGGTGTCATTAAATATGTTATGTAATGTTATGCAATATAATGTTATTAGCCTATAATCTACACTAAACCAATATGCACTTCAGGCCCTGGACGTTGTCATGTAAATCACTCCCACAGAGTCACCGAGCATAACTGGGATCTGGCAGAAATTCAGTCCATGGCGTATTCTTGTCATGTCTCTGGATGGATGTCATAGTCCAGGAAAAGTTTATCTTAAGAAATAGTCTGAAATTCTGGCAGAAAAAAAAATATTGACAACATGTGCACATTCAGAAACATCAACAATAATTCAGTGACATTTTCAAATATCTTTTTAACGATGCAATGATGAGCAATACCAGATCCACACTACATAAAGTGCCCGCTGTGATAATAGCTGGTAGAGCAGTACTACTTGTAGTTGTCAATCCATTTGCTTCCTTTAGCTGATTGGTTGGATCAAGCTTACCCATAAAGGGAGGTGATTAAGAAAGGCGCATTTAAATATTTAAGTCCCCCATGACCTCATAAACCGATTCAAATGTCAAAATTCTCATGAAAAGTTCATCTTTGAAAGTGATGTATGACTTCCTCCACCAGTAGCAATTCCTGTCAAACTGAGTTTCACTCTGCTAGTTTGCAGGAATATATATTTTACTCGCAGTATTTGGCTTGCAAGGCTTGTTTTAAAATAAAGTCAGGTTATCTGTATGGTGGGGTACTGTATAGTTATTGTCTCTCTCTCTCTCTCTCTTTAAATATATATATATATATATATATATATATATATATATATATATATATATGTTAGCCATCTTTGTGTTTATATATATGCGTTTTCGCGATTCATTTTTCACAGAGAAGCAGCGTGAAGAAGATGTTATTACCTTCCCGGGACTACACTAGAACCTGCACTACACTTTTGGTCATAATGCAAGACCATAGTTATGCTGCAAAGGAAAAGGAATCCTCATCAACAAAAAAGCGTGAAAGGGAATTAAAAAGACAACGGGACCGGCAAATTAACAAAACAAGGGTAAACATTGGGGTTGTCTTTCCCAGGTGGAAAGCGCTCGTGACTAAAAAAGATTTCCAAAAGGATGCTGAACTTGCCTGCTTTCTTCTCGACAGGTAAGTCAATGTTACTGTGTAAATTAAAATGTCTCATTGCTTGGTTGTGTAATTCATTACGTTGGCGGCATACCAGTAGATCACGTAAAGCATAAACCTTGTTGGTGGATGATAACGTTAGCATATGTTTGACTGAGTAAGCTAGGGGCATTTCATGCCATTGCCAACTACCTGCTCACACAAATGATTCTATGCAGTTTGAAATAACGTATCTCATTACCCGAACGAAAACTCGATGAATTGGTGTTTGAAAACATGTTGTCGTCAACAGCCTTGTGAATCTCGATTTTCGACCCATTCCACCTACCGCAGTTCCAACTATGATGCAATACGCAGTAAAGAAAAAATGCCTGGCGCTAGAGAGCAAATGTTATATCAAATTAAAAAAAAAAAAAAAATACATAGTGTCTGGTATATATATATATATATATATATATATATATATATATATATATATATATATATATATATATATATATATATATATATATATATATATATATATATATACATATATATGTATATATATACCAGACACCATGTATTTTTTTTCAAATATATATATATATATATATATATATATATATATATATATATATATATATATATATGTATGCAGCTACAGGACTGTAAAAATTCCAATCAACTGCCACTCGGGTCGAGTGGAAGAACCAATCATATGCCTTAATGTCTCATCCTGCTCATGTTCCTCCCTCCTCCCTGCTGTTGTTCAAGTTTGAGGGGGTGTCGCTTTGAGCACTGATGGGAGGGGGAGGAGAATGTGGAGCTTAGAGGAGGCTGAGAGGAGGTGCCACTTTCAAATTTTGCTAGCTCTCTTGCTAGCTCTCAAACATCGTAGACTATAGCTTGTAACACGAAATGGATGAAAAGGAAAAGCGAAAGAGACATTCTTTTTATAAACACAGTGCTAATTAGAGCTAATGTGGTGTCGCTCTGATTTGAGCAGACAAGAATATAAGATAAGACAAGTTAAGATAAAATAAAATAAGGTTTGATAAGAAGAGAAGAGGAACTTTACTTATCCCAAAGACAAATTAAGTCAGTGAGCTCATGTTTATCAAAAATTTCAACTGATTCATAATCAAAGTACAACTAGGTTTTCTGAACCATTTGGATTGTAACTGATATTTCAGGGTGCACAGAGTGTGCACTAGTTACACATTCAGGTCTGAATCCTACTTTTGTACAATGAGCTCCAGGTTACTGAAAAACCTTGATCTAACAAAAACACAGGTCACAAGGTGGATGTGAACGCAATGGCAATGTCTTTTTTTAACACAGCTGATTGTGTTGTTTGTTGTTGATGTTGATTTCATAATAATCTGATTAGAATCTGAAAAAAGATCCTTAATAAGGCACCCTTTAAGATGCAGTATGCAATGCACCAGGCTTTCCATTAACTACAATCAATACCGTTCAAGACAACAGTATATGCACAGGGAGGCACTTTTTGTTTTCGATTCATTAGGCTACTTTTTGCTTTCACTATAAAAATTTACAAATTTTAAGCCATAACATTTTTCTTTTCCCTAAATTAAGTGGCTTTATTGCTTAATCCCAAGCAAGTCTTTCTGTTTAATTCATGATTAAAGCGTGTCTACTGCAACTCAAAATTGATGCAGAAGGTAGGCTGAGAAAGTGTAGATATTGCTGGTCAAGCAACAGTGTGTAAGTCCCTAAACCCTGTGAGGAAGTCTTTGTTGGCTGCTGGCTTGCTTGCTGGCTGCCGTTGCACTTAAATGGAGAGTGAATGCTTAGGGTAAGCATGCTCCCCATTGTGGGGTAGATTTAATTTCCTCTACTGAGCATCCTCCGTTCTTCTGGTGTGTTTCAGATTGTGTGATCCAGTTGACAAAAAGTGTGTAATGTGTGGCCACATGCTCACTCTATATAGTATATGTTAGCCATCTTTGTGTTTGATATGCCATAAATCAATATAGTGGTTATGGTTTAATATCCAAAGTGCCAAAAACATGAAAATGTCTTGCATCTGTGTCTTGTCCTCAGGACTGGAGCAAGAGTCAATAGAGACACAATGGCAGCACTTAGTACAACTATTTTCACAAAAGCAACAGAAAGTTTCTTGATTAAGAGGGGGGATTGGACAGTCTCCTGGGATGAGACCCATCCTGTTGATGGTGGGTAGCAATATAGATTACTGACAAGTCAGAATATTATGTAAAAGACAACACAAACCATCAGCCACACTCATCAATCCTGACACTATAATTACAGCATGTGAAGTGTGGGTTAAGGCATGACAAGTTGAATAATGAAAACCAGATAATTATCACATCTGTAGTCGACTATGGCTCAAAGTAGAGTGGGTCATGCTTTAATCTCAAGGTTGGCATTTCGATCTCCACCTCCTCTTGTCTGCATGTTGAAGTGTGCTTGAACAAGAAACCGAACCTCAGGCTGCTTTACAACAGATCACTGCTCCCAACACTTAGGATGGTTTAAAATGCTATACGTATAAAATTATGATATACACTCATCAACCACTTCATTAGGTCAGGCTCTTCAGCTAGGTTTTAATTCAAGTATCTAATCAGCGAATCACATGACAGCAACTCAATGTATTTAGGCAAGTACACAGACAGACAGGCTGGTCTGAGTATTTCAGAGATTGCTGATCTACTGGTATTTTCACACACAACTATTGCTGGGATTTACAAAGAATGGTCTGGAAAAATATCCAGCAGTTCTCTGGGTAAATTGTCTTGTTGATGCCAGAGGTCGGCGGAGGAGAACGGCCAGACTGGTTGGAATAAGAAGGTTTGGCATTCATGCATATCCCTTGATTAAGTTCACCTGTAAAGGTCATCGTGCATTTTAAGTGCATTCTGAAATTGCATCCAAAAGCCCAAAATCCCTAACGTTTTGTGAGTAGTATATATCTTGGTGCCTCCATGCTCCTTGCAGACAGCTGAAGCTACTTTGCATGTGTGTGGTTTTTGGGAGTGTGCACCAGTAATCTCTAACAGATTAGGGAAAATCCTCCAAGGTAATCATTTGATGTTTCGCTGGAAAAAAGTCAGGGATGAGGTCAAGGAGAGGGTTTGTAGCATAAATACGCATAAATATTTGTCTGTGTGCACGCCTGTTTGACAAATCAAATTTTACTAGATCTGTGTGATAGCTAACATGTGCAAGGCAGCAACACGCACATACACACACACACACACACACACACACACACGCACGCACGCACACACGCACGCACACACACACACACACATACATCCGCACTCCACATTCTGACCCTTGAGATCAGATGAATCGCATTGTTTGGTTCGCGTGACACATTCCCTCGAGAACTAACATTATATATGCAAGTATAAATAAGTGTTTATTCAAGTGATGAGGCGTGCAAACATGCATGTGTCTTTTTCAAATGCATTACTTTTGTATTCAGTCTATATGCTAAGCTAGTCTAATATGACCTGACTCCAGCTCAAGACACAAGATTGATATTGGCCCCTTCCCCATTGCATAATAGGCTTAAATGGCATAAACATAAAGTAAAATGCACTCCATGAGGCAGCACACAGGACCATGAATTACACTAAAACCATGTTTTCTGATCCTCTCACGTCCTGTAAGTGCCGATAAACTCACCCGAAAAATACTCTGAGGCAAACTGACGAAAGAAATGCTCTGCTTTAGCAGCTGCTAAACCTCCACAAGAAAAACAAATAGAAACAGTGGTAATTCTCACAGCACCCACAAAGGGTGCACGGCAGCTTAAATGCACTGCCAAGCAAATATGTTTCTTGGGGTCCTGAGCTATTTGCACATATTTGAATTAGTTAAGAGTGCCATGCTCTTGCAGTTAGTACTGCTGCCGTGCAGCAAGAGGGTTGCCGGTTTGAATCTGGCCAGGGGCCCTTCTGCTTGTATGTTCTCCTCATGGTAGCGGTGGTTCTCTCCTCGTTCCCTGGCTTCCACCCATAGTCCTAAGACACGCAGGTTAGGTTAATTAGCTACTCTAATGTTGCAGTAAGTGTGTATGTGAGTTCAAATGTTTGTCTTTGTCTGTGTTTCTATGTGTCGTCCCTGTTGTGGTCTGGCAGTCTGTCTAAGGTGTGCTACCAATTTATTCTACCCAATGTCAGCTGCGATCAACTCCCCCCAACCCCAATCTTGACTAGAACAAGCAGTTCCAGAGGATGAATGGCTGAATTTGCAAATATGCTTTTGGCACAGAATTGCTTTGTGCAGATGAGCCTCACTGCAAAAGCTATTCACAGCAATCAGCGCGCATAGCCACATGCAGTTAGGCTGCAAATGAAATTGCACTCAGCTCCAAAATTTTGTCAGCATGTAAAATTATGAGTACAATATCCTTGCTGATTCAATAAATCAGACTTTGAGATTGGGCAGATAGTGATTGCAACTGATGTGCAATTCACACAATCATTGGTCGCAATTCTTTTGTGAAATCACCGAAGTGTTCTTACAAATTTAGAATTGATTTAAGTTCAGAATCCAGTTTCAGCAGGCGTCTGTTGTCACAGTACTCCTCGGTACTCCTTGCAGTAAGTACAAGGGGTAGCACTCCTTCACTGAGGCAGGCTAAATAGTGTTTTGGCTGTGTTATTGTTGTTATTACTATAGTAGTAATCATTATCTGAGTTTTTTTTTTGTAGTTTTATTCCTTCATACTTTGTTGTACTTGAATTTCCACCAACATTAATAAAGTTTCAATGTCATTTACAGGCAGAAAATCCACAATAAAGTATAGGTAACCTTGCCTGTTTCTGCCAGAAAGTCCATGAAGGCAACAGTTGCTGATGTGTGCTTGACGATAACGATACTATTTTAGGTTGAGTCGTGACAGACGCATGAAGACATGTCCTTGGTACTGAGCACAATGTGCAATCATTCCCTGTAGCTCTGTCTCTCGCTTTCTTACTCTCTTTTTCTTTCCATGTTGTGGCAGTTCTGCAGTGAAATGTCCTCAAACATTCTGTTCATTTGAAAAGGATGCACTTGCTTTTCAACTTTGCAAAAAGCAATCCATTATATTTTTTTTCCAAGGAGGTCTCTTTCAACCCACACACTAAATGAGATTCCCCAAGGTAAAATGGCAGCAGTGGTAGCAACTCATTATCACTATCTCATTATAAACATTTAGCTGACTGACTTGAGGTTGTGATCTAGATCAATTTATAATGGATGAGTTGACCGGATCCCAGTATCTTCATCACTTTTACTTTTGTTGTATCAGTCCTCTTTATGGTAATAACTAAAATTTTTTATAATTTTATAATTTTGTAATTTCAGTGTCTTCCTGGATTCACGTTCTTTGTATGTGTTTGTGTTACAGGTCCCAAAGCTCAGACTATGTATACAGTTAATAATATGAATGAATCGCTTCTCTGGCTCCAGGTGACAGTGTAAAACAGTCTGCAAAAACAGTACGAAGGAACAGAGATGAAGACGTGATGCTAGTTGCCCTTCGGCTCTCTGAATATAATGCTTTATTGAACACATTTTTTCACAGTGACTTATTATTTATTTGCATTACTCTGCTATGTCTATTTGACATGAATTTAGACTTTTCTCACAATACAATCCATACTGTCAATACACCATTTCGCAATACATTGTGTTTTAGCGTCACTTTGCTGATGCACTTATACACTTAAGCTTAAAGCACAGCTTTATCAATTAACCGTTTCTTGTTTTTAGAAAGCCTCTCTCATTCAAACCATACTGGTCAACATTTAATAGCCACTGGAGAAAACAACATAAATTGCCCAACAAATGGAATGTGTGTGTGTGTGTGTGTGCGCGCGTCTCTATCATACACTAAAATACATTCCGCTACATTTTATCACCTCAAATCAACGTCTTCATTCATAAATAGATCCTCATCGTTGTAAAATAAACTATGCCAACAATCTGACTTATCCTCCTGGGCGAAGAATCAGTCATCTATCTTTACATAGAAAGGCTTCCATGTCTTTCCGCTCTACAAAAAACTATGAGCTGCCAAGAGGGACATAAAGCATTACCTCCTAGTGCCAATAGGGCAAAACGCATTTTCGCGATTCATTTTTCAGGGAGAAGGAGCGTGGAGGAGATGTTATTACATACCCAGCACTACATTAAAACCTGCACTGCACTTTGGTCGTAATGCAAGACCATAGTTATGCCGCGGCGAAGGGGAAGGACTCTTCATCACCAAAATAGCGTAAAAGGGAATTAAAAAGACAACGGGACCGGCAAATTAACAAAACATTGGGGTCGCCTTTCCCAGGTGGAAAGCGCTCATGACTAAGAAAGATTTCCAAAGGGATGCTGAAATTGCCTGCTTTCTTCTCAACAGGTAAGTCAATGTTACTGTGTAAATTAAAATGTCTCACTGCTTGGTTGTGTAATTCATTACGTTGGCGGCATACCAGTAGATCACGTAAAGCATAAACCTTGTTGGTGGATGGTAACGTTAGCATATGTTTGACTGAGTAAGCATTTCATGCCATTGCCAACTACCTGCTCACACAAATGATTCTATGCAGTTTGAAATAAAGTATCTCATTACCCGAACGAAAACTCGATGAATTGGTGTTTGAAAACATGTTGTTTTCAAACAACAGGGCACAGGGCTCTAGTGAGTCACAACAGCTGTCTGAGCTTCTTTCTGTGAATCCATTGGTTATCACTGTTGACTTTACGGAGGAACGGCTCCTCCTATACGGTAAGCGTATTGCATCATTTCCGCTCTCAGCCGCTACTCTGTTGTTTTCTACAGCACTCTGAGCTGCTCTGCCACAAAAATAGTTTTGTTACTGTCTTAATCCACAGTGGTTAACGTCCCGCCGTACATTTGTGGTGTACTAACCCTATCAAGCACTCTAAAACTTCCCTAGACTTTCCCTGTCACTCGTTGGTGTTTTCCAGCGGCTTTTTTCGGCTAACAACTAGCTTCCATAGCCTAGTTTAGCAGCTATCTTAGCGTATAGCCATGGCTTCTCCTCTTCCTTCTCCTGCTTTTTCTTGCTCAGTGTGTCTCATGCTCAGTTATTCCTCTGCCTCATTTAGTGATAATGGTACGTGTAATAAGTGTAGCATGTTCGCGGTTTTGGAGGCGAGGCTTAGCGAGTTAGAAGCCCGGCTCCGCACCATCCAAAGTCCTAGTTATGCCTCCGTAGCTAGCCAGCCCCTAGCCGGTGCGAGCCGACCTAGCGTAGCTCCTGCTAGCCGTCCCCCGGCAACTCCCGAGCAGCCGGGAGAGTGGGTGACTGTCCGAAGGAAGCGTAGTTTTAAACAGCCCACGGCTCACCACCGACCCCTTCACGTTTCTAACAAGTTTTCCCCACTCAGCGACACACCCGCTGAGAAGCCAACCCTGGTTATTGGCAGCTCTATTCTTCGAAACGTGAAATTAGCGACACCGGCAACCATAGTCAAATGCATTCTGGGGGCCAGAGCGGGCGACGTTGAATCCTATTTGAAACTGCTGGCTAAGGATAAGCGTAAATATGGGACTATTGTTATTCACGCTGGCGGTAATGACACCCGGTTACGCCAATCGGAGGTCACAAAAATTAACGTGGAATCGGTGTGTGCTTACGCTACAACAATGTCGGACTCCGTAGTTTTCTCTGGTCCCCTCCCTAGCTTGGCCTCTGATGACATGTTTAGTCGCATGTCATCCTTCCACCGCTGGCTGTTGAGGTGGTGTCCAGTTAATGATGTGGGCTTCATCGATAATTGGAGCAGTTTCTGGGGAAAACCTGGTCTGATGAGGAGAGACTGCATCCATCCTACTTTGGAAGGAGCAGCTCTCATTTCTAGAAACATGGCCAAGTTTATTAGTCGACCTAACCCATGACAACCCAGGGTTGAGACCAGGAGACAGAGTTGTAGTTTAACACACTTCTCTGTGCTTCCATTAGAGCAGTCACCCACCCAGAACCCCATAGAAACGGTGTCTGTCCCACGACCACTGAAATCCATAGTAAACAAAAGGGGAGTTGAACAAAATAACTTAATAAAAATTAAATCCACTGCTGAAATAGTTAATCAGGACAGGAGAATTAAATGTGGACTTTTAAATATCAGGTCATTATCATCTAAAGCTCTACTAGTAAATGAATTAATATCTGATAACCAGGTTGATTTATTTTGTCTTACTGAAACCTGGTTGTGTCAAGATGATTATGTCAGCCTGAATGAATCCACTCCTCCTAGTCATATTAATACTCATATTCCTAGAGATACAGGTCGTGGAGGAGGAGTTGCAGCCATTTTTGATTCTAGTCTATCGATCAAACCTAAACCTAAATTAAACTATACGTCTTTTGAAAGCCTGGTTCTTAGTCTTTCTCATCTTAAATGGAAAACAGAGAAACCAGTTTTATTTGTTATAGTGTACCGTGCTCCAGGTCCATATTCTGAATTTCTATCTGTGTTCTCTGAGTTTTTATCAACTTTAGTCCTGAGAACTGATAAAGTAATTATTGTAGGTGACTTTAATATTCATGTGGACATTGACGGTGACAGCCTTGGTACTGCTTTTATCTCGCTGTTAGATTCAATTGGCTTCTGTCAGAATGTTCAGGAACCAACTCACTGTTTTAACCATACCCTCGACCTGGTCCTGACCTACGGCATTGAAGTAGAACATTTATCAGTCCACCAACAGAATTCCTTCCTATCAGACCATTACTTGTTAACCTTTGAATTTTTTCTTCTGGACTACACTCCATCAGGTAAATCCATGTACACTAGATGTTTATCTGAAAGTGCTGTAGCCAAGTTTAAGGATATAATTCCATTAGCTTTTAATTCAATACCTAATATCAATATACTTGAGGGCTCAGACTTCAGTCCTACTCAAATTGATAATTCGGTAGATTGTGCTGCAGACTCTCTGTGAGCATCTCTAGACTCTGTTGCTCCTCTAAAAAAGAAGATAGTAAAGCATAGAAAGCTGGCTCCATGGTATAACCCTCACACCCGCAGTTTAAAGCAAGCAGCAAGAAGATTTGAAAGGAAGTGGCGTCTAACCCGTCTGCAAGAGTCTCGCCTGGACTGGCATGATAGTTTGAAAGCTTATAGGAAGGCTCTCCGTAAGGCCAGAGCAGCTTATTATTCATCATTAATAGAGGAAAATAAAAACAACCCCAGGTTTCTTTTCAGCACTGTAGCCAGGCTGACAGAGAGCCACAGCTCTATTGAACCATCTGTTCCCATAACCCTCAGTAGTAGTGACTTCATGAGCTTCTTTAATGAGAAGATTATAACTATTAGGGAGAAAATCAGTCACACTGTGCCTTTGACTGAAACTGCTTTGTCTTTAAACACAGGAAGCATAGGACTCATTGAAGAACTTGATGTATACTTGGACTGCTTTTCTCCCATAGACCTCCACAAACTGACTTCATTGATTTCCTCATCTAAGCCTTCTACTTGTCTCTTAGATCCCATCCCAACTTCACTGCTTAAAGAAGCTTTACCGTTACTGAGCACCTCTTTACTGAACATGATCAACTTATCTTTGCTGTCAGGCTATGTACCTCAGTCATTTAAAGTAGCCATAATCAAACCTCTTCTGAAGAAGCCCAGTCTTGATCCAGAGGTTTTAGCCAACTATAGACCAATATCCAACCTTCCTTTTCTCTCTAAGATCCTTGAGAAAGCACTGTGCAGTCAGCTGTGTGACTTCCTCCAGAACAATAATCTATTTGAGGACTTTCAGTCAGGATTTAGAAAATATCATAGCACCGAGACCGCTCTGGTGAAAATTACTAATGACCTGCTAATTGCGTCAGAACCATGGACTCGTCTCAGTACTTGTCTTGTTAGATCTTAGCGCTGCTTTTGATACTATTGACCATCATATCCTGTTGCAGAGATTAGAACATTTAACTGGCATCAGAGGAACTTTTTTAAGCTGGTTCAAATCCTACTTATCGGATCGATCACAGTTTGTTCACATTAATGATGAGTCCTCCATGCAGTCCATAGTCAGTTATGGAGTTCCTCAAGGTTCTGTGCTTGGGCCTATTCTATTTACTTTATATATGCTTCCTTTAGGCAATGTTATCAGGAAACACTCCATAAACTTTCACTGTTATGCAGATGATACTCAGCTATATTTGTCATTTAAGTCAGACGAATCCAGCCAGTTAGCTAAACTCCAAACATGTCTTCAGGATATAAAAACTTGGATGGCGCACAATTTCTTGTTGTTAAATTCAGATAAAACTGAGGTTATTCTAATTGGCCCTGAAAATCTCAGAAATAACCTATCTAATGACTTATTTACTCTAGGTGGCTTTGTACCAGCCTCGAACACCACTGTAAGGAATCTAGGGGTAATTTTTGACCAAGATATGTCCTTCAACGTCCACATGAATCAAACAGCTAGAACAGCTTTTTTTCATCTGCGTAACATTGCAAAAATAAGGCATATTCTCTCCCAAAATGATGCAGAAAAATTAGTCCATGCATTTGTAACTTCCAGGCTGGACTATTGTAACTCGTTATTATCAGGCTGCCCTAATAAGTCTATCAGGACTCTCCAGCTGGTCCAGAACGCTGCAGCACGTGTTCTGACCAGAACCAGGAAAAGAGACCATATTTCTCCGGTGTTAGCCTCTCTGCACTGGCTCCCTGTAAAATCTAGAATAGAATTTAAAATCCTCCTCCTCACCTACAAGGCACTTAATGGTCAGGCACCATCTTATCTTAAAGAGCTAATGGTGCCTTATAATCCTGCAAGAACTCTACGCTCTCAGAATGCAGGACTACTAGCGGTTCCTAGGGTTTATAAAAGTAGAATGGGAGCTAGAGCTTTCAGTTATCAAGCTCCTCTTCTGTGGAACCAACTCCCTCTTTCAGTCCGGGAGGCAGACACCATCCCCTTATTCAAGAGTAGGCTTAAGACTTTCCTTTTTGATAGTGCTTATAATTAGGACTGATCCAAGGTTGACTCAGGCTGCCTTGGATCAATCCTTAGTTATGCTGCTATAGGTCTAGACTGCCAGGGGACTTCCTCTGACACACTGAGCTTCTCTTCTTCTTCATTTGGATGCCTCCATTAAGTCATTTTACTAACTCATCTTCTTCCCCGGAGCCCCTGTGCTCCCAGCTCCCAGGTGTCCGTGAGCTGAGGCTACTTGTTGAGAAGGAGGTGGTGTCATCCAGGCTTCGTCTGTCCTGATGGTGGTGAGATGGAGAAGAGGCGATGCTGCTCAGGTTGTATCTTTTAGGGTAGTGGAGAAGAGGATGTGTTTCCTCTTCCTCCCTTTAACACATGCTGCAGATCAGTTTTGTGCCTCGTAGTCCCTGTGCGTTCTCATCTCACAGGTATCCATGGATCCAGTCTACCTGGTGGAGTAGTGGTTGTGCAGACCAGTCAGGCTTCATCTTCTGGTTCTGAGTGACGTGGTGGTGATGAGGTCATCCTGCGGAGGTTTCTCCTGTTTGGTGTGGTGGAGTGGAAGATGTGCTGCCCAGGCTTCTTCTGGTTGGCGTGTTGGAGAGGACGACATGCTTCTCATCCTTTGCTGATAGCTTGATGATGCTCTTCATCCCCTTGGACACTCTCATATAATTCTATATATACACACTGTATATTGTACTGTACAATTTTGTATGTTAGTGTTAATGTGTTTTCATTGTTGTTATTCTGTACACATGGCATCTATTGCACGTCTGTCCATCCTGGAAGAGGGATCCCTCCTCTGTTGCTCTTCCTGAGGTTTCTTCCGTTTCTTTTTCCCTGTTAAAAGGTTTTTTTTTGGGGAGTTTTTCCTTAGTCGATGCGAGGGTCATTTGTAAAGGACAGAGGGTGTCATATCCTGTACAGATTGTAAAGCCCAATGAGGCAAATTCATAATTTGTGATATTGGGCTATACAAATAAAGTTGACTTGACTTGACTTGACTTGTTGTCAACTGCCTCGTGAATCTCAATTTTCGACCCATTCCGCCTACCGTAGTTCCAAACATGATGCAATACGCAGTAAAAAAAAAAAAAAGCTAGAGAGCAAATGTAATATCAAATTTAACCACTAGATGGGAGGAAAAATTTCATAGTGTCTGTTTAACTCAAATAAGGTGAATTTTCCCGAAAAGACATAGTCGAATACTGGACTGGAAAAGTTAAAATACAGTACTGTAGCTAACCTAACTAACACATGCGAGAACGAAGCCTAAAGCTAATGATATATCAACCACCAGCTTGTTAGCCTTACCATAGTGAGGACAAATGAAGCTTAATTTTTTGCTTCCTCTAGATGGCGCTTCAAACCAAGATTGCCAAAAAATGTCACAAGTGCTTCATGAAGTTTCATTTGTCCATCACATTACCGCCATAGTTGTAACTCAAAACATTATATTTATTTAACTAGCTTGACTGTTTTCTACATTACTACCTCAGTTCTGTTCTCAAACCCAACATGTTTCGTTCACATATGAAATACAGTCACTTAGAATGGTGTTGTGCTTCACAAACCTGTAAAACAGTATGAAGGAACAGAGACGAAGATGTGACATTAGTTGCCCTTCAGCTCTCTGAATATAATGAGAGCAAGAATGTACCTCCCCTGTATTCATGCACTGCTGAAGCTATGCCACCGTCTCATACTGCCCCCTACTGTTATGGAAACAAATAGCAACTTCACATTCCCAGAACAATACCAACTGTTACTGTGTTCCAAATAGCAAATCAATGGATGAAAAAATAATAATAACAAGAAAAATAATTTAAAAAAAAAACAAAAAAAAAAAAACGATACCCCACGTGATCTTACTGGTGGGTGTCACACATGTTATTTACCTTGATTAATTATTCAAATCAAGCCTCTAAGGAAAGATGATATTGTATGCTCTCTGTGCCCTGTGATGAGCTGGCGACTTGTCTAAGGTGTACCCTGCCTTCCGCCATCTGGGACAGGCTCCAGCCCCCCCACGACCCTATGAGGATAAGCGGTAGAAAATGGATGGATGGACATGTTGTGAATCACAAATGTGTTGTTTGTATCTACAGTATACAGAAACATTTGGCTTTATTACGTAGTATGGAGACATCAGCTGTTTGACTGCTTACTTCAAATTGGTGTCAGTTTTTTTTTCTTAAGACAGGGAGTTACAGCAGTTGGCAAAGGATAACTTGTAAAAATAAGCACTTCACTGTGTTGCTTTTGAACCAAAAAATAGATTTGGGTTCTTCCATTGGTAATATCCATGTAAGGAACTGGAATGGAATCCATTTGTTAGGCTCATTGGGGCAGCAGCCAGATGTAAACGTGCCGTTGACATATTGTCACATTTTATATTGTTTGTCTAGCAAATGTGGTATATAGGTATTTAGTTGCTAAAAGTTCCACTAGGTTCATTAGCTAGTATCTAACCTTGTTTGCCCTATGCTTGGTAATGAACAGGCTGTTTACAGTGTGTTTATTTATTTATTTATTTATTTTCTGGGGCGAAGCTTTAAAGGTTAGGTTGAGTGTAAAATATGAATTTATATGCAGCTCTGACACATAATTGCAAATGGGGGGAATGCAAACTCCACTATAAACATTTTGATACTGATTTTCCCATTGTCATTCTCTTTTAAAAAACAAATGCAGTGGAGAACAGAGGGTGTCCAAATTGTCTTGTTTACTGTAATTCCAGAAATATTTCAGGATTAACATCATGATGACTTTTTCCACTCAGACTGAATAAAGCTTTTACCAAAAAAATATGTTGCACTCTACACACATTTCAATATCCACTTTCTTACCTTGCCCTCAGAAACAGCACAAATGTGAACTGAACAAGATGAAAAAAAAATTGACATATATGTTTGAATATAATGTACCAGACTCCATATCACTTGTTCTAGATGTTGGAGAGCCACCAAAATATTTCACAATAGTTATGGTCTTTAAATGTCTGATGTCAGCAATGCTAACAACAAGAAAAATCAAACTTGGTATGTGTGTGAGATGGACAGTAGAATTTGGAATCTTCTTGTGTTTGTATTGGCTTTACTTTGTGTCTAGCATACAGTGTGCCTCTGTGTCTTTTAGCATTTTTTATCTGTCAGTAACACTGGTAATGTGAAGTGGCAGGAAGCTAAGAGGTTTCCTACATGCTGCCACTGACCATATGTCACCACATTTACGGAGACAGGCGATGGAAAGAAAGCCTGAGATAGCAAAAAAAAAAAATAAAAAAATAATGCTATCGTAGGAGCTTTACTACACTGTCAAGATGTCAAGATGCCAGTACATGTTGGGATAGACAAGGGGAGCAAAAGTGAGGAGGACAAATCACTATAGAAATCTGTTTTTGCAGCATAAATACTGACTTATTGACACCGGTTAATGTGTCACATAAATGGCTTCATGAGCATTTATTTCTGTCATGATTATGCTAATTATTGACTGTTGACTGACAAACAAGTAAGAGCTCGAAGCAGAATCTTTCGTTGGTACCCAAGACCATTCAGCCATTCAGATTGGTCGTATACAGTAACAATTATTTTGAATCAGGAAACCCAAATTTCAACCAGGCAAAGTGAGATTTTTTTTTCAAGAGACACTTTGAATAATAATAAAAATAATCCCCAGGTGCTTTGTATAGCAGACCACTGCTGCCTTATGGGATAGGTTAAATGCAGTGGACACATTTCATGTATGTACTTTATATATGACAATGAAAGGCTGTTTAATATTGAGTATTTGAATTTACAAATATATATACATATATGTATATATATATACATGTATATATACAGTCATGGAAAAAATTATTAGACCACCCTTGTTTTCTTCAATTTCTTGTTAGTTTTAATGCCTGGCTCAACTAAAGGTACATTTGTTTGGACAATTATAATGATAACAACAAAAATAGCTCATGAGAGTTTAATTTAAGAACTAAGGATTATTCATTTTCCATGGTTTTCTTGATAATAACCAAAATTACTTAAATTCTTACATCAATAGCTATGGCATTGTACCGCCAAAAACACTACTTTTAAGCATTCCATGTTTTCTTTTCTGTTTGCTTTAAACACATGATACACACAAGAGTTAATACTTGATTGCATAACCATTGTTTTTGATGACTGCAGCCATGCGTCTTGGCATGCTCTCCACCAGCTTCTGACATTGTTCTGCTGTCACAGCAGCCCATTCCTGTTGGACAAATTCAAACAAATTTTCTTTGTTTTTGGGCTTGTGGTTCTCCATTTTGAGTTTGATGATTTTCTACAGGTTTTCAATTGGATTAAGATCTGGTGATTGAGCAGGCCAAGGCATGGTGCGAATGTTGTGGTTCTCCATCCAGGCTTCAACTGACCTTGCCGTGTGGCAAGGGGCATTGTCTTGTTGGAAAATCCAGTCATTCGAGGCAGGAAAGAGTTTTCCAGCTGATGGAAGAAGACTGTTTTCAAGGGTAGTCCTGTACTTGACCTGGTTCATTCGGCCTTCACACAATTGCATTTGCCCTGTTCCACTCAGACTGAAACAACCCCAGATCATGACTGATCCACCCCCATGTTTTACTGTAGGGGCAAGACAGTCTGGGTTGTAAGCTTCTCCAGGCTTCCTCCTAACCAGTAAGTTGGCTGGAGTGGGCATCAATTCAAAATTGGATTCATCACTGAAGAGAACCTTAGCCCAATCATCAACAGTCCAATCCTTGTGGTCTCGAGCAAAGAGTAACCGGGACTTCCTCTGCCTTTCATTGATGAAGGGCTTCTTGCGTGCTCTGTGTGACTTCAAACCAGCTTCAACAAGTCGGTTTTGAACTGTCCTTGCCGAGCAAGTCACATTTCTCGACAGTGCCCACTCATTTTTAAGGTCCCTGGAGGTCTGACGACGATTCCTGACACAGGAACGGATGAGTGCACGGTCATCTCGTGGGGTAGAAAGACGTTTCCTGCCACGGCCAGGTAGCAATTTGGTAGTGCCATGTTCAGCTTGTTTTTTTTGTTGGAATGAACGGCTGTCTTGGAGATCTTCAGTTTTTTCGCTACCTGTCTCTCACTCATGCCAATTTCCAGCAGTGCCAAGATGGCTGCCTTTGTTGCTTCACATAATTCTTTTGTTTTAGACATTATGTGAGAGCTGACAACTTCTGAGTTGTACTACGGCTTGAATGTAAGCAGGAAACCACTCTAGGCCTTTGCATGTGCAGTGCTGCTTGTGACATGAAATGGCCTCTTATATACCCTGGGAATCAATTAAGCTTAAGAATGTCAAATAGGACATAAAGTATTATGTGACCAGCTGCATTTTTTGTTGTGTTCATTGTATTATACGTTTAGTGATACCAGATATTAGAATGAACAAGAAATTGAAGAAAACAAGGGTGGTCTAATAATTTTTTCCATGACTGTATATACACATGTATATACATGTGTATATATATACATGTGTATACGTATATATATATATATATATATATATATATATATATATATATATATATATGTATATATATATATATATATATATATATATATATATATATATATATATATATGTATATATATATATATATATATATATATATATATATATATATATATATATATATATATATATATATATATATATATATATACACATGTATATATACATGTGTATATATATACATGTGTATGTATATATATATATATATATATATATATATATATATATATATATATATATATATATATATATATATATATATATATATATACCTACACAAGTATATATATGTATTTTTTTTCCATTGACATTAAAGTTGTCCAGTTGAAGTCTGGCTAACACATCTCAGTATGTATGTCTTTTATACTGTCTAGCTTTTCAATTTTTAGTCAGTGTTGGTGCATTATCGTATCTCAACATTTAATTTGTTGAGCCCAGTGTTGTCAAAACCAATGGCTAAACATACAGCAATAAGTATGTTACATTGTCTGTTCCTGTTTGCTCTCAGTTCAGAGCAATAGTGTTCTTAGTGGTGCACTGCTGGCCAGTGTTGATGAAGACTGCATGTAATTTGGCAGGCATTCAGTAGTATGCTGTGACTTCAAATAATGAGTGGAATTTTTCTGAGGTGTTACTCAAGCCAGGCAATGATGATTAATGAGGCCAGGAAGCAGTAGGACAAGAGTGACAGTGATTTCACCTTTATTAGCAATAGCAGATGTAAAGATAGTTTGGCTATGAGTCAAATAAAATCAACTTGAAATAAATAAATAAATAAATAAACATAAACAAAAAAAAAAGACTTCAAAAGTCATCTATTCTCTATGCATGCTGTATGAGTCGAATGCATCATGGTAGCACATATGTGCATCCTCAAAAAAACTAAAATGCAATTAATGCAAATACTAGAAAACTACTAACAACAATAATAATAATAATAATAATAACAATGAAAAAGTACTACTGTTACACTACTATCTATTATTATGGACTAAAATACAAATACCATTATTGCTACTACTATTATTACAACAATAACAACATAAATTGATAGGTTATAGGCTAAATATATTGGCTAAAGTTTATATCCTGTCAATATCGATGGCCACCAACTGGTTATTTTACTACTCTTTTTCATCAGAGGTGAATGCAAAGAGTGTTAACAGAGCTGCTGACAGAGATTCTATCTAATGAGGAGCAGGTCAGCAGCCACAAAGTTATATTTCAACAACATATCCACCTGCTTTACTCGCTCCCGACTCATGATGTCTTTCAGACAACATAAGAGCTCCTCACTCGCTCTGCAAGTGCATGTCGGTGCTCTCTTCTGATTGGTTCGATGTCGAGTGCTGTCAATCATTGCAGCAACGCATTTGCAGTCTGATTACAGCTCTCTTCTCTTCTCTCTCGAGCAGATTTGATGCTGTATGCGCATCCATTGCGCATATGCACAAATACGTCCCCTCGTGCAAAATGTGGCCACTAATGACGGATGAGGCCCTATGCCCAGCACGTGTTCAACGTTTTGGGAGGGGCGGCACTGTTGTTTGGTGTCATCACAATCACAATAATTTCCTTCTCCTTGCTATCTTTTTCTGTTACGTCTTTTCCCAGTGTGTTTTGACATCTCTTTCTCACATTTATCTTTGTTGTTCATTCCCATCACATTCAACTTCTCTCTATTGTGTATCTCAAACACAGTCCTGACAACCCTCCAGAGAGAAGATGTCATAATTACAACTAGGATGAATACATGCAGGGTCTGAGTTTTAGACTAGGAGACCATTGACTGATTCATATCTATTCCTACTCATACAAAAATGTTTCTTTTTGTCGTTTTTTTTAATCCTATCCAATGTAATGAGCAAAATCTATAGATTCCTTTTGAATAATATTGAAAAGAAAACATCCATACAATGAGAACAAACTGGACACACATCCCAAAACTAACACTAGAGGGGTACACACATTTCCTCACATCCTCACACATTTCTAGGAATTCAGCCAAGCACCCAAAACTGGCTCGTTACTACTTTCAACCCCTATGGAAGTGGGGTTCGCTAAGCCCGGCACCTGGTGCTGCGGGGCTTGCCGAGCCTGGTGCTGTGTTGTGGTAATGCGGACCAGCCTGATGCCGTTGCTGGTGGATCTGAGTCGGTTGAGGCTGCAGACAGTGGTGAGGCTGGAGGAGAGAGGAGGTGACAGGGGTAGGATGGGAAAACAGCTGCCAGCTGCCGCTGAAGCTCAATATTTGACAGTTTTTAGTGTTTAAAATGATACAATTTCTGTTTCCTTTGTATTTCTGTCAGTTTTTCTCTGTCCAGTTCATTTTTTATTAGACACTCCATGAAATCCACCTTTTCATCTGTGAAAACACTGTTGAGAATCTGTTCTAGAGCTTCATGCACTGAAAACCTTTTTTGACATTGCAATATTTGTTTGGGAAAAATGAAAAAAACTCAAGGTGTGCTATATCCACTGACTGCTATTTACTTTGAGCCAAAGTTGCCAAGTGACTGAGCTCAGAGAGAAGCACCCCCAAAAATAACCCTGAACATCTTTGTCGTCTTTCCGGTTCAGTGTGGTATTATTTACAAGTCAAATAAAATGTTTAAAATGAAAAAAATGTAATTTTTCATCACATACATAACAGTGGTGTGTGCTGTTGTGGAAATATTCTGTCAGGATGGTCCAATCTCCACAGGGTTCTTTAATTACACAAGGAATGAGTAACTTCACTGATTCAGTTGCCCAAAAGAGTTGCTTTAATATCTGTCTGCAGAACAGAGATGAGAATTCAGACACACAGCACAGAACTCTGCGAGTGAATACCCATCCTGAATGTAAGGAAAAAAACAATATTTATGCACTACTGATACATACATGCTTACGTGAGTTCCTGCTGACAAGCAATACCGTCATAGTGATAAACGAACATGCTGTATGTTTTACTGTAGACAGAGTCCACAAGTCTATCAGGCCTGATGGCGAGGAAAAGAGACACACACTGTTCTCTGTGAAAACTAAAACAAGATAACTTCCAGCGACATCATCATGACTTCAGACATAACAGCTTATACAATCAGCTAAATTTCCATCACATTCTCTCCTTTTGTCTCCTATAGGAACAACTAAGTAAATACAAAGTTTACTGAAAGCATCAAACATCAGATTGAATCTTTTGCATGGTCTTAAGATCAAACATCATTAAGATGTCAGTAACAGAGAAAAGTTGCATTTGTTCTTAGAATAGAACTCTCTGGCTATAGCACAGCTGAGACAGACAGAACAGGGATTGTAGAATTACACAAGTGATATTACATTACTGTATATTACTCAGTACAGATAACAACCATCTTCATAAAACAGATTGAAAGAAAAGACTCAGAGTGAGAACCTGTTCTGGCCTATACAGGCCATCGGGCAGTCGCCTTCCCAAGTCATTATAACTTTATGATTCTCAAATGTCCATGCTGTAAAACAAACAGATCCAATGCATCTCAGTTCTTCTCAGAGGTCACACCTATCAATGGTTACACCTGCAAATTCAGGCTAAACCCTTTTCTAGGAAAAATTCCTGAATGACCCTCCTCATGGAGCCCAGAGGAGAAAAAAACCCCATTCGTGTCAGATTAGGGAAAACACCTGCGTGGTCTCCATGGGAACGATCACCATTCTGGGCTTGCAGTGAACCTGGTTGTAACACAGAATAAACAGACATTAGAATCATCATAAAGGCATTATAATCACATGAATATTTATGAAAATGTTGAAAAGTTGACTGTATGCTGGTGCAGATGTCTTTAGATTTCTTTGTTTCTTGTCCGCTGTTCTGGCATCATGGTTTCAAGCTTGGAACAGAGCGCTTACTTTCACCATCTGTTCAGTTGGTGACTTGGCACGCCACATGTAGCAGGGAGCGCTGTTACCTCCTCCTGATATTGTGGATCTCCAGGTGGTGGGTCAGTTGGAGCTGGTACTTTTGCAGTGGGACGTAGATTCATGTTGCTCTTTCTGCAACCTTCACTGCTGTGTGTGTCATGAGGAGGATCTGAACGGTCCTTGCCAGCGCCTGTGTTTCCAGCAGACACTTGTTGTCTCAGTGATGGCTCCCCTTGACATCATTGCCTGTCGTCAGATCCTGGTGGTAGGATGGACAATCCTCCATTTCAGCTGGACGCCATCTTCTCCTACAGTTGAAATCAATCTGACCCCTTTGAGGTACACTGGTTAAACTTAAGGTCTGTATCCTGGATGTCTCATTTCCACCTGCCTCCAGTGTGTCTGCAAAATACAATAATGGCAAACAACACAACAAGCAACAATAGCAGACATAGATAAAACAATCCATTAAGTGTTATTTTTACTCAAGACTTTCCTGCTTTAATTTCAAAATTAAAGCCCTTAGGTGTTTTTGCCTGTTGATAGAACTGTGTTTACCAACATGAGACCTTCACTTTGACATGCAGAATGTATAAGAATAAATACCTAAGTGCAAACCCGACTAACCCCATGTAGAAAGACAATGAGCCAGCCCGATGTATAGAGTTTATTCTGAAGGACCAACTGTACTGATATTCATGCTCAAACTTCAGTCCTCTGTAAACCTCACCAACATCTCGCCTGTGAGATATTAATGAGATATAGTGACCTTGCTGCTTTCAACACTAACAAGCTGTATATCAGAAACATTTAGCCTAGTTATGCTTAAAACATATGGAGAGTTCAAAGTCATTAACAAACCCACAATATCCATAACGCTAATGTGGCCTTTCGCTGAAATGGAGTTTGATACTCCTGTTCTAGTGGATATGGAGGCTTTAGCACACTGATTCAGGTGGTACTGTGTGTCCTCTATCCAATCGGGAGGGTCTCACACCCTTTACCCGAATGTTGTCGCTGTCACCCTCTGTTGTCACTCTTTCTGTACCTGTATGGAGAGATGCTACCAGTACAGTTAGTGCACCGTAGTATGACACATGACCAAGTTTTGTGAGGTCTAGAGGCGTCCCCTGAGACTCCACTATTGCAGGACCCTCAAGCGTGTCCTGTGCAAAGTTCGAACAGTAAAACCCTACACTATTGTTGGTGGAGGCTCTGATAGACATCAAAGCAATAAGCAAGGCCTCAACTGAGATTAATTTGGAATCTGCGCAGATTTTTGCCAATTTTACTCTTTAAAACTTGACCTTGGGCCTGCCAAACCTAGGTAGTGATTCATAAAAACTCATTTAACTGCACATAATGTGCTGATTAACCAAAAAGAGTCAGTTCACTGTAAGAAATGATTCTGTGGTCATGTAGATCTGAATTAATGTATTAGGTAAAATACATTCAATATGATTGTGATTTTGATTTTGAAGCAGATATTTGCTGTGTACATGGATGTGGGAGCAACGCTGCCTAAAGCACAAAAATGAATTGCTAATAAAATTCTTATTTGAGTATTTCTTAAGTTCTGTACTTTCTGGGACATAGGCTGAATATTCTTAAAAAGGAAAAAGAATATTTAGACTAAATTCAGTGCATTTATTACATTCAAATTAATGTGCAGATTAATGTAGATGACTATTACACAATTATATATATCACTGACACATAGAATTAATTCTTCTATTAGTAGTATTTCCACATTAGGGAGTTTATCTTTTTCAAATCAACTCAATATTCTTGTTGAGGTTATAATCAATTATATGTACTGTTTTTGTATTTGAATCTACTCAATGGATAACTATTAAAGGCATCATTTAATTAATATTTACTCAATACCTAACTCTGTGAAATCTAATAAACAATATTGCTTGTCTGTTACCTAATTTTTATTGAGTAAATAGAACAGTGTGTGTGTCTTTTTCTTACAGTGTGCATATATTAAGTCTACAATCTGTCCCTGAGCTGCTTTAAGCGCTTCAGTCAATGTTTTCAGTCCTGCTCTCTGTGCTGAGGGTGAAGTCTGTAGTCTGTCAGAGGTCACCGTCACATACAGTAGTCACTTCCTGTTTGGTACTCAAATACAGCATATCCTGTCTGTAGTCCATTTTGTGGGTGCCCTAAACAACAACCATCAGTAAATACAGTTCTTGTGTCTGTATGATTAAAGGCTCATTCTGTAAATCAGTTCTCAGTTTAATATTAGGCTATGTGTTGTCAGTACAGTCAGTGACTGATATCTGATTATGTGTCCTGTCTTTTGTGATGGCTTTTGCTCCTTCAGCATGTCGTGTGCATGGTGGTTATCTGTTTTCTACAGTGTCTGATTTGTACTGTAATACATCAGTACCTGCCTGTCCCCCCTTTTTTTTTTTTTTTTTTTTTCCCCCAGAAACATCCGAATGAAACGATACCGAATAATCAAGTGTATCTATACCGTTGACCTCTGAATGTGAATGAGAACACATCTCTAATCTCAGGTTCGAGTGGGAGACAGAAAAGGCTTTTGCTTGTTATCACCTATCAAGGTCGGTTTATTTATAATTAATTAAAACAAACAGCCAGCGATTGAGACTGAAGTAGAGCACATAAAGTCAGAAAAATGTTTAACATTACCATCATAGAATCATATTCACTTTAGCATTTCCCCTTTTGACATGGTTTCTCCATATCAATCAACAGAAGTAGGAAATGTAAATCCTGCATTGTGCAGCATCCATCAGGCTGTAAGCAACTTTGCAGGCCCCCAAACTGCAAGTGACCACCACCTTTAGGGTACGGCACAACCAGGTGGGAGACAGTGTGGTGTCCCTTTTTAGAGACCTAAATCACAGGTGTAAGGAGTTCTTCATTGCATGTTCAGTAGCATCCTGTATGTGAGCGACTATGTGTAAGCTGGTCTTCATTGCAAGTATCAGCAGCAAGCGATTCTTCATTGCACAGGCATGTGGAAATGATAACAATGCAGTAGTGATTGATTTCATTTAATATAGACAGAAGCTAAAACTTTAATTAATTTATTTATTTATTAGCTCAACTGAGAGGATATCAGGGCCTTAAGTTTGAGCAATCAGAGGCATATGCTGGCAAATGCTGACCTGTGGTTCCTGTTTTTGGCATTTAGTTTTGCTCACAATTGGACCTGAAGTTGGGCCATCAAATCTATTAATAGATAGTTATCGCTCTCACTAGGCAGAGGGAAAAAATGAGTGTTTGATCATGGGAGAGGAGGATGGCTAGGTGTGGAGTGTGTTATCTTGTGTTCATGGCTATGTGAATGGAAATGTGGAAAATGTATGTGAGTTAACCCTTCTCTCATACCATTAGTTTGTTTAGGGTCTAAGTTATTCTTCCCTTGTATAGAAGTCTGAATTTGACTGATTTCTGCTGATGTATTAAAAGTTCTAATCGCTATGCTTCCTCTCTGTATTTTTATCTTCTCTAGGTCATTCTGTCTCTCCCTCTGTGTCTGTGTTCGCCAGAGTCACCTGTCAGTCTTGTATCAACTTATACTTAAACTCTCTCAAAAGTAGCAGAGCATCATCCCCTGGAAATCAACTATTTTATTTTATTTATTTTTTTAAACAAAAAATTCTGTTTCAATTTATCCACTAATTTCCTGTTTTTCTTGGTATTTGGGATTAATGCCTCCTAAATACACACAAAGCTACTCCTCTCACAAATTTTGAACTTGCCTGCTCCTTTAATTGCCATAATTTATGGACTTACTTTGGTTGTACATAAAAACACTACACACGCACACACAATTTCAAGTGTATGGACGCAATGCCCTGTTAGGAGACCTAGTCAGCAAGCTTCTACAGAAAGTCCCTGGTGACTATATCATGCTGACTACTGGGGGTCCTAACCCAGTCTCACGAACAGTTTTAATACACCTCAAATTATGCACCAAAACCACCCCAAAAGTAATACTCACATTCAGTCTTCAGAGTTTTCTTTCACCGGCCTCCTTTCTTTTTAACTCTTGAAGAAAGACCCAGCCCACACAATTTAAACCCAACACGTGTATCTTATTCTCTTTTCCTCTTTTTCAAGATGATATTCTTAGGTGAGGACTTCAGCCTCCCTTTCTCATTTCTCTTATTTCTCTCTAATTCTCTTTACCATTAATATAATATTTATTGACTCACTTTAGACTAAACATCATCTACACCAGACATCGTTTTAGTTATACTCAATATGCACAATTCTATTGAAAAGGTTTGTGCTTACCTTTTGAGCTTTCCAGGCGCTCTGTGATGTCTGGGTAGATGAGGGTAACGCTGTGATACTCCTGACTCCTTTAACCTTTTGAGAAAACACATCTGATTCATTTTTGTTCTCAAAGCAGCTTTACTTTACCCTTCTCAAGTTCCTTTAACTTGTAACAACTGATTTCTGCTAAATGTTCAGTCAACATTGAAGATACTGCACACTATCTTCCCCATATTTTTCTTCATGGTCTCCGCAATAGGTCCCTGCCGGTACCTCAGCAGGAGGTCTGCTTGGTTGGTGGTTCCCCGTAGCGTTTTTTTTTTTTTTTTTTTTTTTTTTTTTAAACCTGCTTTGCCGAAGCTCACGCAATTTTATCTGGCGTTTCTTGCCGAAGCTCACGCAATTTTATCCGTTTGCCGAAGCTCACGCACTTTATCCGTTTTGCCGAAGCTCACGCACTTTACCCGCGTTTGCCGGCTCACGCACTTTATCTATGCTTCTTGCCGAAGCTCACGCAATTTTATCTGCGTTCTTGCCGAAGCTCACGCACTTTACCCGCTGCTTGCCGGCTCACGCACTTTATCTGCGTTTTGCCGAAGCTCACGCAATTTTACCTTAGTGTTCTTGCTAAAAAGCTCACACAATTTTATCTCAGTGTTCTTGCTAAAAAGCTCACACAATTTTATCTCAGTGTTCTTGCTAAAAAGCTCACACAATTTTATCTCAGTGTTCTTGCTAAAAGCTCACACAATTACGCCAAGAAACTCACAGAAATGACAAAATAATAAAAAGAACAAAGAAAGAAACACCTGTTCTTGTTTTGCCGTCTTCGAGTCCTGGACTCGGTATTCAACACTTATTGTAGATAGACACAATTTATTCCACAATTATCTTAAGAGAAACAGAGGTGATTTAGTTTGTATTTTAAAATTAGTCCCACAATTTACCTCTTTCTTAGGAGCAACAGTACTGGACCTCAGAATCAGGAAGAGATGATAATAAATGAATGTAAACCATCTCACCAAATGTTGTCCTTGTGCAAATCGTAGCAGAGTCAGTCACAGGCCCCAGGACGCCGGTCCCCGTCCTCGGATTTTTGTGAGGCGAACGGGTTCACAACCCAGGTCAAAAATCAGCCCCTCAACGACCCGGGGGTCCGGACGGACTCTCGAACGATCCCAAAATTCTGACACCAAAATTGTTGTGGAAATATTCTGTCAGGATGGTCCAATCTCCACAGGGTTCTTTAATTACACAAGGAATGAGTAACTTCACTGATTCAGTTGCCCAAAAGAGTTGCTTTAATATCTGTCTGCAGAACAGAGATGAGAATTCAGACACACAGCACAGAACTCTGCGAGTGAATACCCATCCTGAATGTAAGGAAAAAAACAATATTTATGCACTACTGATACATACATGCTTACGTGAGTTCCTGCTGACAAGCAATACCGTCATAGTGATAAACGAACATGCTGTATGTTTTACTGTAGACAGAGTCCACAAGTCTATCAGGCCTGATGGCGAGGAAAAGACACACACTGTTCTCTGTGAAAACTAAAACAAGATAACTTCCAGCGACATCATCATGAGTTCAGACATAACAGCTTATACAATCAGCTAAATTTCCATCACAGTGCAATTACGCACTATCCATATGAAATAACAGTCCTCTATGTGTAAATTATTGCATTCAGAGCCCATTTTCAATCGTGGAATTAACAACTACACTCAGAGGAGTCAATTATCTTTCTACTTTGAGACACCACATGAGGATACAAAGCTGTACAATTGGATATTGGCACATCATGTGATGGCGCAAGATTGTCTGATTGGACACTGACTTGCCAATGAGCTGAAGCGCTTCCGTGACACCGGAAAACAACACCAGGGTACATTTCATAATTGCTGTTATATAACGCTTGTCCCTGGGCATTGGATTTTTTTCTATCTGCAGTGGAATTTGGAAGTGATGGTGAAAAAAGTAAAAGACCAGGGAACATAGAACCCCTTTTGGTAAAAGTGGGGAACATAGGACCCTGTTTTTAAACAAGGGTCCTATGTTCCCCAGTCTCATACGAAGCGGGGATCATAGAACCTGGGGAACATAGACACGCTCCCGGGGGTACCTAGAGTTTGAAGTGTAGCTCCACTGACCAAGCCTTGGTAAATTCCGTTATTTTTTGGTAGACATAAAGTCCTTTACACTACATTAGTTTTGCTGTGGTAGTTGCTGTTACCAGTGGTATGTAGTGTTTGAACATGCGTGATCACATTACTTGCCCACCACCCTTATTGTCACCATAGAATAGAAACCTATTTAGTTACTTTTTTGCATATCTGCACTATGTTTTCAATACATAGTCGAAGTCAGAGTTGAAGGATAAGTTGACGGCACAGAATTTGGTGTCAAAGTGAAAATCAAAATCATCTATATTTGTAATTTAAACCCAAAGATATTTGGCCTCTGAAAAAAAAAAAAAAAAAACTGAGCGAAAGCTTGAACAAAGAGGCGAGACACATCCATCCATCATTAAAGTTCAAAGTAAGCACTGCACATACATTAAGCATCATTTTTTCTTCTTCTGTCAAAAGTTTTTTATCTGGTTGGAAAATTTCCTCACTATCACATAAAAACAATGATCAAATGTGGCATTTCAAACAGGCCTCTTTATTCATGTTCAACAGTCACCCCTGCTGTTCCTGCTGTGCTGCTGTTCATGGTTTGTTCTGCTTGTTGTCAGCATTTGTTCATCATATGTCATGAAACTGTTGTTTTTGGTGCCTGCAGCTCTCTGTTGTTCTCAGGATGTCTTGCTTTGAGCCTATTGAAGACTGTTTCAAGGCAGGAGAAGATATTTTGGGTATGTTGGTAAATATAAAACCTGCGGTTACAACTGTTGTCTGGCAAATAAAAGTCCTTCCCTACTCTCTCGAGAAGGCTCTGTCAAAGCAAAGAAGTGCAGTTTTGCTGATTCTACTGCTGTGAGTCCTGCTCCTGCCACTGTTGCTGTGACACTCGCTAAGACTGAGAGAGTCCATACTTTCATAACTTCTTCTCTGAGAGCTGTCATAACATAAGACCTTACATGCTCATGTATTTAATCACTGTTTTTTACTCTACACTGCTACATTCCAGCATCTTTTGTCACCATGGCCTCCCAATGTAAGACTCATTTTTGACCCTCTCACCCTGAGCCCATCTGTCCTTTGCAAACAACATCAAGTCACAATTAATGCTGGAATCTGCAATCCCAGCTGCCCAGCCTCAAGTCCAGTGCTTCCAACCAATGCCGAGTATTTACACCGAACATTTGTGTTATTGTCCGAATGATCTTGACAAATATGAAAATGAAACATGAAATTTGGTAAATTTAATATCTTCAGGGGATCCCATTATATTTTGATTGCAACAAAATTCCGTACAGACATTCAAGAGGATGCATCCTCATGACTTCCTAAGCAGCAAGCTTACATTTTTGGTGAAAAGTTGGGGTACACATGTTCATTTTCACCAGAGAATGAATTGTGATAAAATTGGTAATCTGTGATCCCTATCATCAATTAAATTTTTTTTTAAATTCTGTCCTGTACTTTGGTTTATGACCAAACAGGATACACGTATACCTGAAAAGCTAATGACAACGGCCTCTGTTGTCTTATATATATATACAGTCATGGAAAAAATTATTAGACCACCCTTGTTTTCTTCAATTTCTTGTTCATTCTAATATCTGGTACCACTAAACGTATAATATAATATAATAAAACAACAAAAAATGCAGCTGGTCACATAATACTTTATGTCCTATTTGACATTCTTAAGCTTAATTGATTCCCAGGGTATATAAGAGGCCATTTCATGTCACAAGCAGCACTGCACATGCAAAGGCCTAGAGTGGTTTCCTGCTTACATTCAAGCCGTAGCACAACTCAGAAGTTGTCAGCTCTCACATAATGCCTAAAACAAAAGAATTATGTGAAGCAACAAAGGCAGCCATCTTGGCACTGCTGGAAATTGGCATGAGTGAGAGACAGGTAGCGAAAAAACTGAAGATCTCCAAGACAGCCGTTCATTCCAACAAAAAAACAAGCTGAACATGGCACTACCAAATTGCTACCTGGCCGTGGCAGGAAACGTCTTTCTACCCCACGAGATGACCGTGCACTCATCCGTTCCTGTGTCAGGAATCGTCGTCAGACCTCCAGGGACCTTAAAAATGAGTGGGCACTGTCGAGAAATGTGACTTGCTCGGCAAGGACAGTTCGAAACCGACTTGTTGAAGCTGGTTTGAAGTCACACAGAGCACGCAAGAAGCCCTTCATCAATGAAAGGCAGAGGAAGGCCCGGTTACTCTTTGCTCGAGACCACAAGGATTGGACTGTTGATGATTGGGCTAAGGTTCTCTTCAGTGATGAATCCAATTTTGAATTGATGCCCACTCCAGCCAACTTACTGGTTAGGAGGAAGCCTGGAGAAGCTTACAACCCAGACTGTCTTGCCCCTACAGTAAAACATGGGGGTGGATCAGTCATGATCTGGGGTTGTTTCAGTCTGAGTGGAACAGGGCAAATGCAATTGTGTGAAGGCCGAATGAACCAGGTCAAGTACAGGACTACCCTTGAAAACAGTCTTCTTCCATCAGCTGGAAAACTCTTTCCTGCCTCGAATGACTGGATTTTCCAACAAGACAATGCCCCTTGCCACACGGCAAGGTCAGTTAAAGCCTGGATGGAGAACCACAACATTCGCACCATGCCTTGGCCTGCTCAATCACCAGATCTTAATCCAATTGAAAACCTGTGGAAAATCATCAAACTCAAAATGGAGAACCACAAGCCCAAAAACAAAGAAAATTTGTTTGAATTTGCCCAACAGGAATGGGCTGCTGTGACAGCAGAACAATGTCAGAAGCTGGTGGAGAGCATGCCAAGACGCATGGCTGCAGTCATCAAAAACAATGGTTATGCAATCAAGTATTAACTCTTGTGTGTATCATGTGTTTAAAGCAAACAGAAAAGAAAACATGGAATGCTTAAAAGTAGTGTTTTTGGCGGTACAATGCCATAGCTATTGATGTAAGAATTTAAGTAATTTTGGTTATTATCAAGAAAACCATGGAAAATGAATAATCCTTAGTTCTTAAATTAAACTCTCATGCGCTATTTTTGTTGTTATCATTATAATTGTCCAAACAAATGTACCTTTAGTTGAGCCAGGCATTAAAATTAACAAGAAATTGAAGAAAACAAGGGTGGTCTAATAATTTTTTCCATGACTGTATATATAATGTGATAACACATTCAAGATGAAAATCATATTTCATTTCAGCATTTTGGTCATTTGGGCATACCAATTCCATACCAGTTTCTCCCAGGGTATCAATCACTGAGGAGTTCACATACCGAGCAGTGTTAAATACCACCATGTAAGGAACCCTTTAGCACCGGTGAAATTCATGAAATACATCCATGGAAATAGTAGGACAACTGTGTTGTGCAGTTTTAAGCCCAATAATATATTTTTCCCCATGGTGGTTGTGCTGTCTAATTTTACTGTGATGCAGAAAGTGACACCAAGAGGTGGTTTGTGATAAGTTGGAATGAGAAAGTGCTGACCATGTCTGAGTTCAAATTCACTAGCTCAGCTGTAGACTTTGTCTCTTTCCACAAACCCAACCAGTGCAAACAAATGCAACATCAATGATGGATGTGATTATAAAATGTCATTGCTGCTTCAATCAAGATGTCAAAACATCAGTCAGACAGTCAACTCCAAAACTCTAATTCTGGGCATGGTGGGTGGAATTATCAGAGGAGAGAGAACAGGAAAAACCTAAACATAACATGAAATGATGATTCACATCATTTCAAATAAGGTGGTTTATTTAAACTGTCAGCATGTCATTCATCTCTGTCTTCTGCATTGCTGCTGCTTGCTTGTTGTTTACTCCCTCCTCCACACCTTATCTGTCAATATCTACCATATGTTTCTGTAGGCTTGTCTCTTGAAATGATGTATTTTTCATATCTCAGTGATTAATGTCTGCTGCTCCTCTTCTCTATGTCCCTAAGGATTTGATTGTTCTCCCTGCTGAATCCTTAGCTCACTTAAGTCATGTGTATAAAGAAACAGTGCAAACAAAAACAGCAATTATTTTTACTTCACAAGAGAGCGTTTCTGACAAAATCTTATGACATATATGCTGTAATACATTTACATATATAAATACTCTGAATAACAAGTTGATTCAGCTCGTAAATATACCTTGAACATAAAACTCAATAGGGAGGAAATATTTAAAGGGCAATTAATGTGTCATTAGCTTTCCATGATCACAAGGACCTAAATGTGGATGTCCGCAGCCTATAATTTGTTATCACGTGGACTGTACATATAGCAAGCATGCACCAGGTAAGTGCTTGTTCCACAATCCAGTCTAGCTGGTTTACCAATATATAGAATATAACAAAATGGATGCTTGAATGAACAGAGTTTATTCAGCCTGCCATTATCTACATTAATACAAATTTGACAATTAGCAAACAACCCGATTGCGCATTATGTCCACCAACTGGGATGGAGTTCAGATATAAGAAATATGCACTATGCAGGCAATGCAGACCCTCACTATGAATGAAACCACAAGTGTATGTCACCATTGTGCAGCATATACACTTATCAGACATAACATGACCCACTGCTTAAGACTGTTGAACCCCTTTTGCTGCCAAAACAGCACTGACCTAAACCCTGAAGGTGAGCTGTGCTATCTGGCACATTTCTTATCAGAACCAGCATTTATTTGAGCTATAATAGCTTGTCTGTCAGATAGCACCATCCGGGTCAGTCTTTGCTCCACGATTTACCACTGTGACCACTTCCTTGGACCACTACACTGACCAGTGAAGACTGGGAGCAACCGACACAAGCTGCAGTTTTGGAGATGTTCTGTTGCAGTCATCTTGCCATCACAATTTTTCAGAATCTGTACGCCCGTACACTCATTTTTCCTGCTTCTAACACTTTGAATTAGAGGACAAAATGTTCATTTGCTGGCTGCAACCTGGCCTCTTGAAATATTCGTGCCAATTACTTCGAAAAATATTGCACTATAATTTGTTATAATCCACGTAATTCGGACATCACGTGACGTTCGATGCAGGCTGCTCTGTCTGCAAAAATGTCAGACATTCCTTACATTCTTGGCGGGTGGAGTGTGGGTGCATTTTGATCACATTTCTAGCGGGAAATATGCATTTTATTTCCATAAGCCTCACCCTGTAATCCTATCCCTAAACCTAACCATCACTGGAAGTGTTGTCGGGCGTATTTCAATGCGTATTGTAATTGTTATTTGTAAATTGTAACAATTTTAGAGTTTCAGCTAACAGTGAAAGGAATGTCCGGCATTTTTAAGGCTGTCGCTTCCGGGTTCTCTTCGGGGCTCACGCATGCACTGATCGCTCATGTTGCCAGTCATTCGTAAGATTTGCACGGAAATCTATCATATCATATATCATACAAGCCATTTCATGAGAATACTGTACATTGCTGGCTGATATATCTCAGGTTCCATGAAGAAGGTATAGGCCTAAGCAGTATTATTCACTTCACCTCTCAATGGTCATAATCTTATGCCTGATCAATGTACATTTGTTATCTGTGTTGTTGAAGGAGGAAGGAGAAATTGATTGGCTGAGTGGGCTCCACAGGCCAACAAACCAATCATCAATAAGCCAGTCATCAGCTTAGGACCATGGATGGCTGCATTAAATTGTAGGGCAATCCATTTAATTATTCAAGATCAAGTCAAGGTAGTTTTCTTCTGACTATAAGTGTCAACCTCATGGTGACACTTAACTCTTTGAATGCAAGCTGTTTTTTAAAATCGAAAGTGCCTTGTGCCAGCGTTTTTTGCCCATTTTCAGTCATATTTCTAGACCCACAGAATATTTTGTACCATGCCTCTGAAAACACTCAATAGCTCAAATGAAAGAAGAGATGCACAATTTCATCATAAAAAAAGTTGTCTTTTTTTTTTTTTACCTTGTTCCATTATTGTTTTATTTGGAGGAGAGTAGAGGCCACTTTCACCAAAATCGCCACTTTTTGTCCAGAATCTGTTTATTTTGCTCTCTAATTCTGATCATCTCCTCGTTTTGCTTTGATCTGCATGGTGCATATTAACCCTTTGTGTCTCAACTGCAAATCACAGAAGCCCCAAAATTACTCACGGGCTGCGGGAGACCGTGATTAGTGACCCGCTGTAAAAAAAAACAATACACTTTGACGGAGTAACTTGTCAATGACACTCAAGCATTGTATTTTGAATGACGGCGGGTCATTGATGGTATATTTGTGGACCAAATTGGTGGATCGACTATCATAACCATATCTTGAGGAGGATATTTGGCAATAAAGCTATTCATAAATTAAATGTTCTAGAGAACACATGATGTAGGGAGCTTTTCTCGACAGATGAAAAAGAGGGGTATTTATTAGCATTTCATTAGTAAGTAATTTACAGCAACAACCAGAAAGAAAGCAAGTGGTAGCTTATTTTCCCATTTCCTCTCTTTTGGCAAAGCTTAATATTGTGTGCATACCCTATAGGGGACCTAACCCCAAGATTATCTAAAATAAGATCCTTCAAAAGTGTGACTTGAGATGAAGGTTGGATTTGACCGCTGCCATCCCACCTCTTCTGAGTGTTCTCCATTCAGTGGAAAGTCTTCCAACTCTGCAGCTGCTCTATCTCCCCTGTGACAGCAGCATGAGTGGCTGCAGTAATCCAGTTAGAGGAAACTCACTCACTCTAAATAGCACCCAGAGATTATTCCTCTGGGTAAAATGGCACTGCACTGTGTGTATGTGTGTGTGTGTGTGTGTGTGTGTGTGTGTGGGTCTAAGGGGAACATGCTATGTAATCACAGGAGGTGATTACTTGGTAGAAGTCAGGTGTGTGTTGGTGTGTAAATTCTAGGAGAACACACAATGTAATCACGAGAGGCTGTTAGTGGCATTCAGATGTGTGTGTGTTATTTGCTTGATGCGATAAGAATGAGTCCACTCAGATAAAATTACAGCTTGGAAGATGGGTCAGAGAATTTACAAGACTGCACAAACACAAACTCAAATGCACACACCAGATCTACCACCATCAGCACTTTGTGCCTGAAGTTCACCTCTGTTTGCAGTTTGGACTGAAACTTCCTCTTTAAACACACTTTAATTGGAATAACTCTGAATGAGTTTATTGCAATTGCAAAAGGTGTGATGTGTGCATGGATATCAAAAGTGGCTTTCATCCAATGTTTTCGTATTGACATCATAATTTAACCCATTTTACAGTAATGTAATAGTAATAATAATAAACTTAACAATAATAATATAAGGTGGTCTGAAATTAATTAATATTCAATGAATTTGCCTAACCAGTGACCTGAAAACTATAAAGCACATAAAGTCAAATGAACAATGAATTCAAATTAATATATTCCCATTTGCCAACCAACACCAGTTCCCTGTGACCTCATGTGACATTACAATCTTACTTACCTATTTTACGAGCATAGTTACATGGATATGCCAACCTTTCAGTTTAACCTGCTGCAATAATGGACTAAAGATGGAGAACATAATAGACGGAACATCTTCTTTGTTAAAAAGGGTGAAAAGTCTTTGGCTCACCAAGCAGAAGCAGCAACATAAAAACCCATGAAAGCACTTTGTAAAACACAAACACAAGGTCATATTACACATTAGAAATGTGGCTTGACTGCGGACTAAATCTTTTCACTCACTTTATTGAGGTAAGAATATTGATGGCACATGGGATGAAAGATTTCTTAAACAGATTTTTAGGCGCTTTAAAGGCAGTCTTGCCCAGGGTGCAGTTCAATGTAGAACAACCCACAGTGCTGGAGCAAAGTTAATATTTTGTGCACCACAATGCTTGTCACCAATTCTATTCATAACCTTTATGGACAGAATTTGGACAGGTGCAGCTGAGGCGTTGAGGTGGTCCGGTTTGATGACCTCAGTATTACTTCTATGCTTTTCACAGACGATGTGGTTCTGTTGGCTTCATCAAGCTGCGATCTTCAACTCTCACTGGAGCAGTTCGCAGCCAAGTGTGAAGTGTGTATGTTAGGCATGAGAATCAGCATCTCCAAATCTGAGGCCATGGTCCTCAGTCAGAAAAGCGTGGAGTGCTCTCTCCGGGTTGGGGATGAGATACTGCCCCAAGTGGAGGAGTTTAAGTATCTTGGGTTCTTGTTTACGAGTAAGGGAAGAATGGAGCGGGAGATTGACAGGTGGAACGGTGCGGTTTCTGCAGTGATGTGGATGCTGTACCGCTTCATCATAGTAAAGAGGGATCTGAGCCGAAAGGCGAAGCTCTCAATTTACCAGTGGATCTACATTTCTACCCTCATCTGTGGTCACGAGCTGTGTGTCATGATCGAAAGAACAAGATCTGCAGGGTGACCAGGCTGTCCCTTATTGATCGGGTGAGAAACTCGGTCATCCGGGAGGGCCTCAGATTAGAGCCTCTGCTCCTCCACATTGAGAGGATCCAGATGAGGTGGCTCAGGCATCTAGTTAGGATGCCTCCTGGAAGCCTCCCTGGTGAGGTGCATGTCCCACCAGATACCAGGAATGACCTAGGACAGGCTGCAGAGACTGCGTGTCTCGATTGGCCTGGGAATGCCTCAGGGTTGCCCCGGAAGAGCTGGACTAAGTGGCTAGGGAGAGGGAAGTCTGGGCTTCTCTGCTTAAGCTGCTGCCCCTGCAACCCAATCCCAGATAGGCGGAAGAAAATGGATGGATGGATGGATGGACAATGGTTTTCGCTGAAAGCAGATAATTTAAAAAATATATAAAAAATGATTCTATACATTTCTACAATGATTCAGAGGGTCTGACGACCATTGTAACATAGTGTTTATATGACTGAAATAAAATTAAAACATGTTTTTCAGTTTTGTTTCTTGTGTTATTACTTTTGCTTTTTTTCTCTGAATGAATCTAAGTGCATCTTTTTAATCAAATAACAGCTCCCGAGGAAGTGACAGACATACATAAACCACCCTGCAGCCCTGTTTTCTGTACTTCCAGCTGCCAACTTTCATCTTAACTTTAATATCTCATTTTTCTATCCTTTCCCCTGCTGTCTTAATGTTTTCCCCTCTGGTTTTCCTTCTTTCTTTCTGCCTTTCATTTCTTACTTACCTGTCTTTCTACTTGTTTTCTCTCTTCAGCTTTCCGACTGATTTGTCATGCTAATTTAAGAATTAGCCATATGCTGTAGGTACACAGCTTTACATTGATCATAAATGCTACATAAGTTTTCCTTCATACTGACAACCAGCTTTGTGTGTTTACCCTACTCAGATGCATTGAGTAAGAACTCGGGTCAGCTAAGGACAACCATTGACGCTGTTGCTCAACAAAAAGTAATAAAAGTCACAAATAAACCAAGAGCCCCAGTGAACAATAAGCAGATAGCAAAACTTAAAAGGAGATGCTGCGGGGTAGGACACAAGAGGAGGAAAACAAAGCACCAGCTGCATTACAACATTTTAAAGAACACCCTTGCAAATTTCAAGATTTTGTATGATACAGCTTACAAGCAGTCATTCTTCACCTCACTGGAATGACTTCCAACACTTTCATGTGTAAACCAAAATCTTATTTTTAATGAATTGTAATTTCCTACAAATTTCATTAAAATGTAACTAAGTTAAAAATAATAAAAAAATAAAGTTGTCATTTTAATTATCAACAAAGGATTTCCATTCATTGCAAATTGAGACAGAGCAAATGCTCCATCACTCCATCTGCATTGGAAGGATGTTGGGGTGGATTTCTTGGGTCAAAGAAACATAGGACTTGCAGCCAGGAGATTGTAAATTATCTCATGTCACACAATTATATCACAGAGTTAACTCAATTGCAACCTTTTCCTAAACCTAAGAAAATTATTTCGTTGGAGTGAAAAACCTTATGTGGAAGGTTTACCAGTGTACAAAACTGACAAGGTGGGGATGAGTATGGGCTATAATAAAAGTATTAAGTAGTGTGCATGTGTTACAGCTGCAAGGGGCTTGTAGCACTTCAGGGATACAGTGGGAGAATTGCTAGAATTCCAGAACTCCAACCTCCAAGGCCTAAAAGGTGCCTAATATGAAATTCAGAGCAAGTTTTCCTCCACACTGTAAACATGGTGACGGCTAGGCTTTAACATAGCTTGCAATTTTTAATTATATATTTGCATATATATTTGTACTGACTGTATTTCCCATGTCTATTTATTACCATTTCTTATTTACTCTTTTAGTTTGATTGCACTTGTTTTACTTGGTTTTCTTTTGGATGCACCAAGGTTTGAGAGAACCGTAATTTCAATCCTCTGTATGTCCTGTACATGCTGCAGAATTGACAATAAAGCCGACTTTGACTTTAAATAATGCTCCAAATGTAAACCCCTTGAGGTCATTTGACTTTTGACTTCAAGATATCAACATGAATACAGTAACGTATTTGCATAAGGCAACCATATCTGCCCACTCCCATATTCATAAGAGTATTGTTGTCAAATCTCCATTTAGATATATTTTGAACAGATAGTAATGATTTGATTAATCCTGGTTGAATATTTAAATCAATTGATAGCTCAATCAAAGCACAACCTAGTTAAGCAAAGATTCGGGCAGTTGATGGGTACGAGTGTACTTAAGTTGAAACAATCATGTGAGTTGCTTACATTACTAGAATTTATGTGAAAAGAGACTTATAGAGACTAGACAAGATAGAGGGAGAGTGTCATACTGCCAAATCATCACAAGACCTTTTCGAAAGCATTAGCATAACTCTGGAGAGCAAAGCCCACAACATTTTGTTATATCACCAGACGACCTACAGTTGTGTCATACCACTTATGGCTAAGTATGTGGCATAATTACTTTTAAATGAGGTAAAAGCAATTTCACAATGACCCAACTCAACTTATATGCAAAACTGGCAGTTTTTAAAGTTCAGAATAGTTGCATAATGTGAACATTTTGTAGAACTGTGCCAGTGAAGTTTGCTACATGCTGTTTCATGCACAAAGTATTATTGAATATTGTTGTAACCAAAAATCATATTTTCTTCCAAGTAATCTTTGACAGTAACTTTAATCAGACATCAAACAAGAAGAGAACATACATGTCTAGCTTAATTTCTGAAAAGCATTTGCAATGCAATCACTTCAACAATGTACTATACAAACATTAAGTCAATTAGCATTATCATATTATTGTATTGGACATTATCTAATAGAATTTTGCTCCATAATACAAACACTAAATATATACATGCTCACTCCGACACCGCAAAAACCCTCTTTTACATATGCAATATTTGGATTGGTGTAATCCCAAGCATGCACCTTAAAAACTTTTAATCTATTTAAAATCATTACTGTTCTTTTATCTTTTCTTTATTCACCTACTATGTAAAGTTTACTTGTATTTTTTGTGCAATGACAAAAAAAGCATCTATCCATTTCTCAACTAAAAGACTTACTGTACAGCTCTGTGGACCATGCACTTTTGAGAATCACAACTCAAACATATACAAATAGAACAGATGTAAGCCACTTTTGTATTTTACAAAATGGATTTACATACTTAAGTGGCAGTTTTGTTTTGTCTGTCAGCCTAAATAGCAGAGGCTAATTTCCTCTGTGTGCTCTGGAATGAATTTCTTGAATCTCTTGTGTCCTTCTACACTCAAAAAAAAACAAAAAACAAAGGTGTCTGCTACATTAATCTAAGTGTAACATGTAGCTTCTACCATATATAGTCATGTTTTGTAGTTGAACATCATTGAGTAATGTTATTTAACAATGTTAAATGATGTGCAATAACTTAACATTGTGTAAATTAATTTATGTTGACAGAACATAATGCATTTTGGGTAAGATAGCAAATTGTACAACTCCAGAGCAGAAGGTGGCAGTAGTGTGCGAGCCGGTTGGCACACAGTTCAAAACACTTGTCACTGAATGTTTTAGTAGTGTGTTCACTAATCATAGCATCACTGGCAGCTAACCATAGCAGCATTAGCTGCTACAGTTTGCATTTGCATCGCTTGCTAAATGAGTATATTATAATTTAGTGGAAATAACTTTCCAATACTTTAACTAACATAATTCACGTGTTGAACCAACTCATGTACTATTTGGATCACCTCTACGAAATTAAGTTAGCTGGAAATGTAGTAAATACGTTGGACGAACATCTTGCAAATTAATTTGACTAACACTGACACTTGGTGGTGTTTTGTTTTGAACAGATTGAATCAACCTTTATCATTTAAGTTGACCCAACACAGGGACATTTAGCTTGAAGAATAGAGTTGCAAAATACGAAACCAAAACCACTTAATCATGTGGAAATCCTTTCCATGATTTTTTTTTTTTTTTATGTTCAATCAACAAATCATTTTTTCAGTGTATTTGAAACATATAGGTATATATTGACATTGTTTAGGTTCACTTGTTTTTTCATGATTTTCTGTAAACCAATTTCAGAAGTATTGTATTCTATTTTTTATTGCAACCCGGGTATCATCTCTGTACTCTTGGGCATTGGCTCTAATAGTATGATAACATTGCACTCACCAAAATAATTGCTGAGGTCTCTGGATGCAGGGACATCACTGAAGGCAATGTCACACGGGGCAAGAAACACAAGCAGCCAGACAATAAAGCACAACCCTCTAGGTTGGAAACTTTATTTTTTTCTCATTACCCAAACTGCCTGTTGTATACGTCCCTCAGAGTTTACAGACTGACCTCTTACCAAAGTTGCTGAAATGTGGGAATACAGGTGTTTTCACTTTCATTTTCCCTCCAAAATTTCCTTGCCAATAACTGATATCTTTGCAATTGCATTACCTAATGAGCACAAAAAATATTTTGGAAGCAATGTGGAGTGGGAAGTAAATCTGTCAAATGTCCTTTCATCTGACTGCCAGCACAGACATTCCCATGATTTACTTGTCTCATACACATTTTGTGATTATATACAAAAATCAGTACTGCAGAAACAGTACTTGTGCTCATTAAAGAAAGGTTGACAGACACATCTTAACAAAGCTGTGAAATGTCCAAAATGCACCATCTTTTTAGCTGATATTATTGTTAACAACCAAAACAAGGTGTGCTTATGGTTATATTGTCTTGGAAAACAGTCTGAGATGGGAGACAAGCAATGTCCAATTAGTGTGCAAAAGGACATTGGGGAAAGGGAAGAGGAAAGATAGTGGACACACACACACACACACACACACACACACACACACAAACACACACAGAGAGAGGCTGGTTTGTTTTCCATGTTTTTATCGAAAATGTTTTGTTTGACAGTCTAAAATAGCTCTTAGAGACTAAGAAATTGTCACTACCAACTCAAATACTATTGTTCAGTCAGTGGCTCGACACTTCAAACAATGATGCGTGGCTTAAAAATAACATATCTGCAACTTTGGGTTATATCAGACCTATAACTGAGACATTTAGAGAATTATTCAATTTTTATTCAACCTTTCCATTACTTGTCTTTGCATAACTGGGTTAGTGGCCCATGAAGCTGCTATCAAGTGCCACAAGTTCATTTCACATTTTTGAGACCAATATCATAATAATTTACATTTTAGTAATAGTAATATTTTTTACTTAATATAAAGAAATACATTTATAAATATTTGACAATATAAAATATGTTAACATATATCTAAGACTAATTATTTTCTTGCTGTGATGTTGGGGTGTTCTTTTATTGTGGAGGTGTAAAATGTAGTGAGACAGGAAAAGGAGGCTCACCGAGTGAACTTTTATATATTATTATAAAAAGGTTGTTATTTTGTTATTTGACAACAACCGGGACTGTCTAAGGTGATGAAATATGCCTGTGAAATTCAGGATGCTTTGTCGTCACCCCGGCAATCTAAGGGAGCTCCCCACACTTGTGACCCTTTTAATTAAAAGCACAGTGCCTTGGTGAATGTGTCTTGTAGTATTATGGGTCACCACACTATACATTTTACACTTATTTTATGATTGTGTTTTTTATTTTGTCTAGTTCCCACTGCATTTGTAATGGCATGGATGTGCAAATAAATGACCATAATTCCAAGAATGGTTTATGGTTATGACTGGAGGGGAGTTATAGACCAGGAAACTCACAATCCAATTACATGCATTGCCAATATTCTCATGTGTCAGTTCGTCTTGTTCCAGCATTAGACACCCTCCATGTCTGTTCCTTGATTCCTTGTTGCAAGTCCACACATATGCATTTTTGGTTTTATTTATTTTGATTATTTTTTTGTGTGTGTCATTATTAAACCCTTTTGCCTCTCTAAGAATTTTTTGTGCTTTGTATTTCCTCTGCAAGAGAGATTTCCTGTTGTTGCTATCAGCCCTGATTTTGTGTTGGACTTGTTTTGAACCTTATCTCAATGAATAGAGCATTTGGGTCTCCCTAGTCAGAGTCATTATATATTCAATATATCACCTTCCCCTACCCTCAAAGTCAGCCTTTTAGGTTAATTTACATAACTAAAGTGCCTGATTTTAAAATGTTTAAAATGATTTTAAAATGGTTGTCATTTGTTACATAATTACAGACATTATATATAACAAAACTTAGGTAAAGTCAAAGTTGACTTGGTTTATGTAAACAGTGGTCTCCCGGGTGAAGTCCTGAGTTTGTTTGATCCATCCTTCTTTGTGTGCCTGTGCTGAAAACCTGGTGCATCATCATACAGATGTTAAACGGTGTGTCAGTATTAGATAGTGACAATTTGGGATGGAAAGAGGTTTGAGAAACCTGTATTTAGTAAGTGTGTACTTATCAGAGTATCTGTTTGTGTTTCTTTACTTTTAGTGCTCTGACTTGTTATTTCCCAGCTATCTCTTCTCCTTTGATGGAAACAAAGTATTTGCTTGAGGTAGAAAAAAGATAATCTGACATAAAAGTGTCTGAAAGAAAAAGAAAATACAGAAAACTCAAGAGTAAAGGATTCCACATGACCTGTGTCTCTTGGCCCATATAACAATAAAGCTTCGACAAACCAACCCAGCATGGAAGATGGATTGGTGTGGAAATATATTTGGTTTATTTCAAAGCAATTCACTACCAATTCACAGGTATCCAGAGGAAGAGGCACACTGACCATTGGATGGCAAGCTGAGAAATTCCCATCGGAGCAAAAAATTCACACTCACACTTTTTACTCTTGATTGCCCTTTGTCATCCATGCGAGAGCAAACTACACACACACATTACTCTTGTCCGTCTTGGTGCACCACAACCCTGAGGGTATCCAGGAAAGACACATACACACTCCACCCCCACCCACACTATCTAAAGTGGTGTCTCCAGACTGTGGGGGAGGCTGTCTGATGAGGGGCCATGAGTTCACTTGTCTAACATCTGATTGGATATTGGGGGCGGAAATGGTTCTGGTATGATTGTTCATTTGTGCTAATGATCTGAGTCGAACTTTAAAGAGTGGCTGATTGTCCCACTGTGTACAATGCTTTTATTTTGTCAATCAAAAGTGGGTTTGTCTTCTTCATTTAAAGCCATCCAGATGGTGGGATATACACTCAACAAAAATATAAACGCAACACTTTTGTTTTTGCTCCCATTTTTTATGAGATGAACTCAAAGATCTAAAACGTTTTCCACATACACAATATCACCATTTCTCTCAAATATTGTTCACGAACCAGTCTAAATCTGTGATAGTGAGCACTTCTCCTTTGCTGAGATAATCCATCCATCCTCACAGGTATGCCATATCAAGATGCTGATTAGACACCATGATTAGTGCACAGGTGTGCCTTAGACTGCCCACAATAAAAGGCCACTCTGAAAGGTGCAGTTTTGTTTTATTGGGGCGGGTCTGGCGATTCAGAAAACCAGTCAGTATCTGGTGTGACCACCATTTGCCTCATGCAGTGCAACACATCTCCTTCGCATAGAGTTGATCAGGTTGTCGATTGTGGCCTGTGGAATGTTGGTCCACTCCTCTTCAGTGGCTGTGCGAAGTTGCTGGATATTGGCAGGAACTGGTACGCGCTGTCGTATACACCGATCCACAGCATCCCAAACATGCTCAATGGGTGACATGTCCGGTGAGTATGCTGCCATGCAAGAACTGGGACATTTTCAGCTTCCAAGAATTGTGTACAGATCCTTGCAACATGGGGCCGTGCATTACCCTGTTGCAACATGAGGTGATGGTCTTGGATGTAAGGCACAACAATGGGCCTCTTGGATCTTGGATCTTGTCACGGTATCTCTGTGCATTCAAAATGCCATCAATAAAATGCACCTGTGTTCTTCGTCCATAACAGACGCCTGCCTATACCATAACCCCACTGCCACCATGGGCCACTCGATCCACAATATTGACAGAAAACCGCTCACCCACGCCACGCCACACACGCTGTCTGCCATCTACCCTAAACAGTGTAAACCGGGATTCATCCGTGAAGAGAACACCTCTCCAACGTGCCAGACGCCATCGAATGTGAGCATTTGCCCTCTCAAGTCGGTTACGAGTCAAGTCGAGACCCTGATGAGGACGACGATCATGCAGATGAGCTTCCCTGAGACGGTTTCTGATAGTTTGTGCAGAAATTCTTTGGTTATGCAAACTGATTGTTTCAGCAGCTGTCCGAGAGGCTGGTCTCAGACAATCTTGGAGGTGAACATGCTGGATGTGGAGGTCCTGGGCTGGTGTGGTTACACATGGTCTGTGGTTATGAGGCTGGTTGGATGTACTGCCAAATTCTCTGAAATGCCTTTGGAGACAGCTTATGGTAGAGAAATGAACATTCAATACACGAGCAACAGCTCTGGTTGACATTCCGTCTGTCAGCATGCCAATTGCACGCTCCCTCAGATCTTGTGACATCTGTGGCATTGTGCCGTGTGATAACACTGCACCTTTCAGAGTGGCCTTTTATTGTGGGCAGTAATCATGGTGTCTAATCAGCATCTTGATATGGCACACCTGTGAGGTGGGATGGATTATCTCAGCAAAGGAGAAGTGCGCACTATCACAGATTTAGACTGGTTCGTGAACAATATTTGAGAGAAATGGTGATATTGTGTATGTGGAAAATGTTTTAGATCTTTGAGTTCATCTCATAAAAAATGGGAGCAAAAACAAAAGTGTTGCGTTTATATTTTTGTTGAGTGTATGTGAAGGTAGCCCACACTGTGGAAAAACACCTGAAAGACCAATAAAGCTAGACAACTGCAGTAGCTTTTAACCAAAATACTGTCCCAAAATTGATATCCCCAGAACACCTACTAAAAATTAAAAAAAAAAAGATTTTTCCTTTACTTAAATTTTCTTTAAAAAAAAAGACCTCTCACTGAATGCTACTTTTTATTGTATGCGTATTTCTCCCAGCTATTAATAAAGTGTATAAGATCTAATTTGGTTTCATTCGAATATAGCCTCCCGAATCGATCCTTGTGGTTATAAATGCACCTCCCATCTGGCCAGGTTGTTTGACAGCTGCTCACACCTGCAATGAATTTGAGTTTTTTTCACAGCACTTTATCACTATCTGCCATAAGACATGACCATTCACTGCCCACAGTTATTTTAAAAATAATTGAGAGCAGTTGTTATGAGTGTTATCGACTGTACTGGCCTTATTTCCACATGATCAGGCGAAATGATGACTGTTATTGCTCTCACTGTTGGGGTCTTGATGTGTTTGACACTGTTGTGTGGAAGGTGGGCACTAGTTTACTTTTTGTTCTTAAAATAAGGAGTGAAAACAGTTTGTGGGTTATAAATGAATTGTTCGTACATCTTGTTTTACATTGGAATATTTGAAAAAAAATCAACCACAGCACCTGAAAAGGAATTCTACACCAATTTAACCATTTTTGATGTATTTGTCCATACGGACATTTGTACTCTGACTTAAAAAAAATCATGGAATCAACATCTTTTGTCAATAAAAAGTTGAGAAAAACAGTAAATATTTTTTTTATTTTATTTGAAAAAATGTCTGAGAATAATGACCATAAGTTTGCTTCGCTTGGTGGTGTTTACTTTTGTTGAGTAAAACCTAAAACCTGCAGTGCATCCTCATCTTTGCGTCTGCAATAGCACGTTTTGTAATCCATTTCCTTGTCTATCATCTTCCTCCCTGCTTAATCTGTTTGACTTTTTTCTCCCACTGTTCACTTTGACTCACTGACTTATTCAAAAATTCCCTGACAATTAGCAGAGATACCATCAGAAAAAGACACAGGAGGTCTTTGCTTTGAGCAAAATGAGCAGGGAACATTCTCACTAATATTTATGTGAGAGGTTGGGATTGATGGAGAGGACACTTATAGCGGAGCAGGTGCCTCAATACCACTGGGTAGAGTTCAAGTGTTTTCATTGTTGGAACAGTTTATCAAAAAAGTAATGAATTAAGCTGCTTTCACACCGAACGTGCAAGGCGCAGGTGTGCCGAGAGAAACCCATTCATCGTATATGTGGTTGCGCAAAGGCGCAGTGCAGCGGTGGAGTTTGCGCTCTTGTGCGCTTCGACCAAATTGAAAAAATTTCAACTTGGGCTATGCGCGCTGTCACATCACATACGTGTGTCCAATAGGAGAGATGGCAGGAGCTGCACAGGAAGAGGAAAAAAGATGGAAATCAGATGTCTGTCAAAGATGGAGGAAAAGCTGATCAACACTCTGTCCCAGTTTGGCGAGCTGTGGGACGTGCTACTGAAAGCCTACAGGGTCTTAATAAAAAAGACTCAAAGAAGGCTCCAAAATGTTGGGCTTACCAGGTGTGTTTAATAACTGTTCTAAAAATGTGGTACACATTTCCCACAAAATAGCTAGCTAAACATAGTATAGCTTTGCTGCATATCAGGAGCACCATGACTATCTGACAGTATTTTATTCTAAAATTTACAGTGGAGAACATAAAGAGGAGACGGAAGAATTTGAGGGACAGATACATTAAGGAGAGAAAAGCTATGAGGGAAAAAAAGTGGATCTGCTGGAGGAAAATGGCAGATATGGAAATACTATTCCATAATGACATTTTTGGAGCCCAGCATCACAGAGAGGGAGACATCAAATTTGGAAGTAGAGAATCCCACCTCTCACAATGTGATGAATCCAGCATCATCGCTGGATGAAGAGCACTCTCACTTTAACCACAGTCCCCCCCCGATGACATCCCTGTGTCTCCTCCCGAGTCCCTCGCCAGCACCTCACAGGGCAGCACAGAGATGGCTGAGGTCCCCATTGATCACCATGCCACTTCCGCCAGTGCTCAGGGACCTGGAATAGCCAGGTCCAAGAGGAAGCAGCAGCAGGAGGAGGATGATATAGGGGACAGGCTAATGACAGTACTAACTGAAAAGCAAGACGAAGAGGAACTGTTCCTGCTGAGCCTGGCACCTCGCCTCCGTAGCTTGTCAGGAGAGAAGAGGAGTGTGGTCAAAACTGACATTTTGACTATTCTACAGAAGGCAGAATTTTCTTGAGTTAGTGAAGTTTTCAATGTATAATATTAAACGGGCAGCACGGTAGTGTAGTGGTTAACACTGTCGCCTCACAGCAAGAAGCTACTGGTTTTGAGTCCCGGCCCGGGGCCTTTCTATGTGGAGTTTGCATGTTCTCCCCGTGTCTGCGTGGGTTCTCTCCGGGTACTCCGGCTTCCTCCCACCATCCAAAAACATGTATGGGGATTAGGTTAATTGGCTAATTTGCACTAACAGTCATCTTTTCTTTCTATATTCCTGTTCAGTATAAAGACATGCTCTTTAGGAGTAAATTGTTGACTCTTAAAAGAGGTTTATGGGGGGAGGGGGAGTGCTCATTTGTCATTCTGCCAAGGCACCAGACCAGCATCAGACAGGAAGTAGTCCCTGTGAGGGCCACACAGTGAGGGCATCCTAGGAGGCATTGTTGGAGCCGACCCTTCTCAGCTCTTGCAGGGAAGTGGGAGCATCAGCTTCCTGTGAAAGGTCAAAAGTTGGTGGGAAGTCCCACCTCTGAAAATTGTGAAGGGCCACGGTGGCCTTACCGTATGGCATATTTGCTTTATATATTCTAGGTCTATATTTACATCCTCCCAATTCAGAAAATGACCAAAGTACCGCATACAACTATTGTGTTTTTTAGTCTCACTAAATTGCTGTTGAATTTATACTGTGCCTGTAATAAATTTGCTTTACTTGTATAATTTTGTTACCACCACAAACCTTCAACCTCAATCTCGTCAAGAGACTTTCCCTGGAATTCTGAAAGAGTGATTTTTGCCACTTTTATCGTTGCCTCCTGCAGTCTACTTGCTGCTGCAGCACATTTAACAATGTCATTCAAGTGTTCATTTGTTAACCTTGAGCACTGCTTTGTTTTATTATTATTCATTACGGAGAACACCTGTTCACATAAGTAGTCCCAAACATGGATAGAACCTTTGCAGCCATGGCTGTTAATTTGGGGTAGCCTGGCACGAGATACTGATAAAATTTATCCAATCCCGTGGAGTCGCACTGCAAGTCAATTAGCTCGAGTTGAATGTCAGCTGGCATATCAGAAGGCTTCACTGTAAATGGCGAGCAAAAAAAGCCAAATTTGTTCTCAAGTTCACTGAATACCTGAAACCTCCGCTCAAACTCTCACAGCAAATCTGTTATGTTGTCTTTATATTTATCCAAATCACCATCGGGACGGTCCGGTGCCTTCAGACGCACAGCTGTTAGACAAGAGAAATGCTCAGTGTCACCGTTGGATAGCTGCATCTCCCACAGTGACAGTTTCATCATGAACGTGCGTATGCTGTCGTCATATTGCGTGACAACTCTGTTACAGCCCTGCAATGTAGTGTCAAGTGTATTCAAGTGTTGTGTAATATCAACCCTAAATGCAAGATCCTGCACCCATTCCTTGCATTGAAGTTCCTTCACTGGGCCTCCCTTCTTCTCCATGGACTGTCCAATTTCCCCTCGTAGCTCAAAGAAGCACATGAGTACTGCACCTCTGCTTAACCACCACACGTCAGTGTGGTATGGTAGGCCAGCATGAATGTCATTATCACTGAGAAATGTGTCAAACTGACAGTGGTTTAGACCACGCGCTCTGATGAAATTGACGGTTTTCACAACCACACTCATAACGTGGTTCATTTGCAGTGTTTTGCAACCTAACACCTCCTGATGCAAAATACAGTGGAATGCCCAAAACTCTTGTCCTCCATTTGCAGTCTGTACAGTACTGTACTGTCACGGAATTTTGTGGCAACGCCTGCCTTTCTCCCGACCATTGATGCCGCGCCGTCGGTAGCCAGGCTCACGGCATGGGACCAGTCCACTCCCACCTTGTCCAGCGCTCCAATGAGAGAGCTGAAGATGTCATCTGCTGTTGTGGTGTCATTCATGGGCACCAATTCAAGCACCTCCTCAGTGATGGTCAGTTTCATCAACACCTCTAATGAATATGGCCAGTTCAGCAATATCTGTGACATCGATGCTCTCACCTATTGCAATTGAAAATGCGATAAATGACTTGATTTTCTCTTTCATTTGGCTGCTCAAGTCACTTGATAGTTCTGTCACCCTATCTGCGACAGTGTTCCTCGTTAGACTAATATTGGCAAAGGCAGGTCACTTTTCAGGGTACACGACTTCTGCAGCCTTCAGCATGCATTACTACGAACTCCCCATCAGAAAATGGAAGCTTGGAAGCTTGCACCAGCTCATTGGCAATAATGTAGCTGGCTCTCAGCCCCATCAGCGATATCGCGGCTGCAAGTAAAAGTAGACTGTTGTTTCTTCAGACCAGCTACCAATTTGTTTATCTCGTCTTTCCTTAGTTGTCCTTTCAAGTGGTCATACTTGTCTTTATGATGAGTCTCATAGTGGCGCCGAATATTAAACTCTTTCAACACTGCAACTTGCTGATTACATGCCAAGCACACTGGTTTTGTATTCACCTCTGTGAATAAATAATTCTCAGTCCATTTTTCCTGGAAAACTCTGCACTTCGTGTCCACTTTTCTTTTTTTTGACAGTGCCATTTTGGGAAGGGTGTGTTGACTGATAATTTCTCTAGTAGTGGTGAACAGTGAAGCCTGATTGCCGGTTTATTTTTACATGGACACATCACGTTGCGAAGGTTTGTTTCTTGTGACTATCTCGTATCAATACTGCCTGCTGGACATGAGCCTTTTTACACATTTGCTGCCCTCTTGCGGCCGGAAGGAGCAATTTGTTTGTATTTATTTTAAAAAATCATAACTTTTGATAGAAATGAGCTAGAGACTCGCTTTTTTTTCACATACCCAGAAATTTATGCTGGGCCGGATTAAATCATCCACGGGCCGTATGTTTGACATGCCTGCACTAGAATATATGGATGAAGCACATGTCCATAATATTAAACTTACATTAAATCTTAAAAAAAATATGAAAATTGAAAAACAAATATATCTTGATTCTTGAATGAATAGAATATAATATGCATTTCAAAGGTGATAGATTACTGTAACAACATAGGCACAAAAAATGACTTTGGCATGACTTTTACAGAAGATTTCATTAAATTCATGACTTTGAAGGCATATTTGATATTCCATGACTTTTGCAGAACCTCTATGATGATGGAAACCTTTAACATAATCCTTAATGTAACACATAACCAACTTGTGCATCCTAATATGTGAAGGAATATATGAGGGGCTTTGTCAGAAAAGGTGTCCTCTTAATCAAGGTGTGTCAGGTGAACATCTAACACACAACTTTTGTCCCTGTCCACACAGGACATTGTGCCCTCACAGTCCTGTGCTGTGTCAGGTAGTTAACAACATTCAACAGTGTGAGGACTCCTGAGCACTGTTATATCCTCAAACACAACAGAATTATGATTGGATGTAAAAGCGTGACATCCCAAGAATACAGTCAACTTACAGTGTCATCCTTTGACATTTCCAGATTGGAACTGTTCCCTGTCATTTGGTCATCAGTTCCACCAGTGGCTTCCTATGTATGAGTCAATGACAGGAATAAATCTGAGATTACTTTAAGCAGAAGCCTATAATAAAGACTTGAAGGATCAAAAGCATTTCTAGTATACTGAAGCAAGTAACTGTGATGGCACAAAGTGTGACTTGCCTTTTCTGGTGCTCGATCACTTTCACTGATCTTCAGGTCACATCGTGCTTCATAGGGTGCCTGAAATTGCACAGAGGAAATGCATTGTTTCCTCATCACACTATCACCCAGTGGTCATTAAAACAACACAGGAAAAATGAGTCATGTGCAGATGGGCACACGCCTTCAATGACCCAGCTGACCATCTATTACACCTAATGCTGTGAATCTGTTCAATATTCATTAATTAAATATCACACTTAAGGTAATACTGTTGTACTGCATATCAGTATGGTTGTGTTTCAGTTGTAGGCATGCCCAAAATTAAAAAGTTAAGAGAACATGAGAACCTAAACTCACCACTAAGCGCCACGGCCAAAAGGAATCACCATGGTTGTATGTTATCGCCTCTCCTGAAAAAATTTCCCTGACGGAAAATAGGCATACATGTGGCCTCCCATTGACCATTATTCTTTTGACTTTGCAGTTAGGATGTACATGATCATCATTCACTAGTCGTCCCAGTGTTCCATCTTCTTTTGAAGCATCTATGCTGTGAGACAAATAGACCACAAAAGTCTTTAAACTTGGCTTGGGGTTACATTCTTATAAGGGATATTGCAGTCACACAACTGCTGCTGAAAGTTGAAGAGCTATGGAGTAGAGCGCTGAGTCTTGATTGGGAGATTAGCTGCTACTTGTCAAGAGAGAGCAGGTTAAAGTTGGCAACCACAGAGAGCCAGATGTCATGCTGCTGGAGAAGCAGGTCGGTGGAGATGATTGGCTAATTCTTATCACATTCGAAAAAGTTGACATTTTTTCACTCTGTGTGCCGCGGATGCACCTGAAAAAGTAGGCACATTGTACCGCCTGCACCCTGCTTCAGATTATTGAAAATAATGGATTTGTGTCAAAAAGACACTTTATGTCAAAGGCTTCTTAGATTCGTGAAAGCCAAGATTAATTCATGTAATCCAGGCTTTCACAAATTCAAATATGTAACCACATGCCAACCCATAAATCCAAAAAACTGACAACATCTCTTCAGACAAGTAACACTTTTTTTTGTCATTTTGGTAAAGGACCAAGCAGGATACTTACCAATACTGCTTCCCATTCCACATGGAATCAAATATGTTTGTTGTTTTTGTCATCTGTTCCTTCATTCCAAGAGAAAACTCCTAACTGAAGAGCACTATAATTTCAATTTCCCTTCACTATCTGTAGCCGAGCAACTAGGTCGCTCTGCGCCAGCTTGTGCCTTACCCCGGCAGTGCCCTGCGCCTTGCGCATTCGATGTGAAAGCAGCTTTATACATTACTTGGCAGTTAAGTTATCGTGCATCTCAGGTGATGGTTACAGAGTAACCATCACCTGAGATGCACAATAAAGCAACGACCAAATAATTTAAAATTTAAACCTCATTTGCATAAAACCTTAATGTAATAGTCTCTCTTTTACTACAAAGCTGACAGCCTAGTTGTGAATATCAGGCTAAACAACCAGGCGAATGTACTGGTTTGCATTTTAGCCTCACATTCATTGTCCTTTTGCACCGCAAGTTTGAACTAATGTGTATATTTCCAAATCTGACTCTCGCCAGCTGAATTTCATTCTGCCTAGCTCCACACATTCATCTGGGATTGCTCCATTGGAGATGTATTTCAGAAAGAGGGGCCTTATTAAAAATCCTTGCATGTGATTGGATAAACCACCTGTCTGTAATCTTTCATGACGTGATACTTCAATCACTCACATCGAAACCAACGTGCGATGCTGATGAGAGCGACGCAGGGAAAACCAAAACAGAACAGCCGACATCTTGGATATAGCAGCAAAGCAAGCAATGTCAGTAAATGATCAATGTCATTCCACGCTGCGAGCCGCCATTGTTGTCTGAATCAAACAATCGCTTCCTGCCCGGCGATCCTGATCGGCTCAGTCATTTTTTGCTACCTTGAAGTCTGTCTCATTGGGTGTGAGCCCACATGAATGTGGAGCTTGGTGGAACTACATTCAGCTGGCGAGAGTCAGGTTATATACAGTATTTCCACCCCTCAGAAGACATTTTAATCAGGTCTGGCATTTCGTCAATGACATGTTGCATCATGACAAATGTTGCACAAACACACGAAAAAGGATGTTTGATTTAGTTTTTGTCACAATGTTTTAGTGTTTTTTTTTTTTTTCCTTTGGACAAACATAGTAGTGTTTAATTAATTTAATTTAATTACTAATTACTAAAATAATGTGTAAATTGTAAATGGCAATACAGTAAATATGCTGTAATAAATACTGAATGATCCTGAAAGAGGTTGCTTTATGTACAAAACATGCATAGATGTACAGTATGCATATAGCCTTTCAGACAAGTATCGTTATAATGGCCCATATTGGTTAACATGCATTTCAGGATTACTTAATTAGACATTTGGTATTGGAAGCCATACTACTGATACAAGATAACTACAATGATACTTTTCCATCAATCCCTAGTTTCCCTGTCATATCAATAACTAATTTTAAAAACACATTTTCCCCACCAAATTAATCACTTTTACTAAGGAATTTACTGAATTGACTAGCATCTGTATGTCAGCAGTCTCTTGCTGTGATTATGTGCTCACAGCCATTGTTCTTTAACCTCTGTATTGATGCTGGCTGTGGTTGCTAGGACACTGTGATGCAACCGTGATAGGCTTCTCAGTAAGTAACTTCGTGGAGTGGGTGTCGACAGCCGGCCATCCGCTGTGCTGTGTCATGTCTTTGCTGTGGCTGGTTGGAGAGATGCGTGAACTGTCTCGTCGACACACTGCCCACTCATCCAGAAAACCACTGTCATGTAATTTCTGATGGAAGATGCGGGGGGGTACACACTGTATAGGTGTGTGTACTGCAGTGGATGGATGTGATTGAGACACTCTGGTGTCGGAACTGCTGGACTATATTATTTTGCCTTCAATCTGCTGTCCAACTGCTCTTCTGATAACAGTTGTGCTGCTGCTGCTTTTGTCAGTATATTTTCATGTTTGCCTTCATCTTCCTTCCTGGTTTATAAACCCTCAGTATATCTGCCTGTCTCAGCTTGTTGTTCCCCAATCTTCCATCTTGCATTGTATTTTATTGAAAAAAATATACAGTTCCTTTAGAATGTTCATGAAAGCTATGATGAGAAATAGTTGACAACCCTTTTTCTCCATGACTAAAACCACAAAAAAAAATAAACTAAACATTGTACAAGAAAAATATATGGAATAATAAGGTACTACAATGTTCTTCATCATAGCAGGAACAAAATGCCCCAAAAATCAAGAATTGCATTTGTTGGCAATGAGGAAAATAAATATAAATAGAAAAAGAACAGAAATGATCAACAATGGGGTGCAAAATGGCATAATAAAAGACATTCATACAACACCATACTGTTCTCTTTGTCCCCCAGGTGTTATTTGCTTTTCAAAAAGACTTGAAACTTGCACTAAATAAAAAATTCCTAATCCCTCTCACCCCTGTGTTCGGTGGTAGCATGGCTTTTTATTTTCACTGCACTCATTAGAGGAAACAGTTTTTGCTCTGTTCAAGTAAATTTGGGGTATTTATCCTCCATCACCTCAGAGCCATACGGAGACTCGCAGCAGGGGAGCATAGCTCTAATTAACTAATTAATTTATCAATGAGAAACATGAAACACTTTAATTGGATTTTTGAAGTTTACTTTTTCCCTTGTTTCCTTTTTATGTCATAATGTTTGTGTGCTTGCTAGGAGCTGATAGCATTTGTATCTCAGTGAAGACAAAACTGACAACAGATAAAAAAATAAGTACATGGGAAGGGTTAGGGTTAGGGTTATATATATATATATATATAGATATATATCTTAAAAAAAAGAACATGAGGAAAAAATGTGTTTAAATAAAAATGAAATGCAACTTCTCTTCAAAACAATTTGAGTGGTTTCAGCTATGCAGTTATGGCCCTGGGGCAGTGCGTGCTCTCACTGCAAAATAACCCAAGAAGAAAACTCATAGCATCAGTTTAGATATTTCAGCAGTCCAATGCATTTACATTCTACAAGTTTTATCAAGTCAACCATGTCTCCTACAAAATTAAATTCCCATACAACTGCATTCTCAATTATATTTCCAGGGAGATTTATGTTTTCCTGGATTACTTTGTGATTAAGTTGCAGTTTTAAACAGTTGAATCAAAACAAAACCATTCAATTCACTTGATAAGGTTCACTGTTTGGGTTAAAATAACTGTATTTGCTGCATTAAAATTAAAAATTCTCACACTGGACATGAACATTGGTCTCTTGACACGGTAATGCACAAGGCATTTAGTGCTCATCAAAAAACAAATTTCTTACTTTTGGTATTTCATTTGTACACAATGTACTAACTGACTACACTCCCAGAGTTAATGATGTAGAATAAAAAAGTAGAAAGTTTGAAAAAAACAGAAATTTCAAGGTTTCAAGACTAATGTTTTCTTTCATGCTGTATGTCGCATGCTGTATTATGGATCTTTCAAGAATTCCAAACTTTTTTTTTTTATTATTATTTTCAAAAAAGAGCCAGGCATCAAATGTAGCGTTTGGACAGGCTCTCATCCTTGCTATTTCTGGCTTCAGATTTCTGGACTGACTGCTCAGTGAACGGCGTCAACAGCAGCACACATGGTCAACCTGACAGCAGTGGAGTATAACAGTTATCCCAAAGAACCAATAAAAAATGTTCACTTTGCTTTCCTGGGTAACTTCTCATTCTTTGTTCTTTGATGAAATCATATTTTTACAAATATTTCCATTAGTTTTATTCCACTCTTGTAATATACAGCCTGACACAGATAAATTCTGAGATGGCAGACAAGTATTGAGGTGGTAATTTATGGTGGTCCACATACTGCTGGTTGATCTATTCCAGAATAAAGAGTGTCTGTCTTTATTATCATTGGCTGCTATCACGTGACTAGCTATATTGACTTACTGGAGCCCGAGGGAGTGGTGATGTTATTTGGGGAAGAGGTTGCCTTGTCCTGTCAGTTTAGTGAGTTATGTTTTTAAGTTTTGTCTTGTCATCTCCTGTCTTATTTTAAAATCTTATCCTCTGGTGGTGTGTCTAGTTTTACCATTTTATTTGGTGTCCATGTAAATGAATGTTCACAGTTGAATGAATAGGAGGAAAAATACTTAACAGCATGGATCATAGACACAGGATGTGGAATTACAGGTAGGTCTGACACAAAGTACAAGACTAGCACAGGCCAAGGGGAGACAAGACAATTTCAACATAAGGAAGGGAATTACAGCTGGAAACAATCATGGTGGTGTAAGAAAAATACCAACATCGGTGAACACAAGGGCAGGAAACAAAATGATGTGAAGCAAGAGGGAAAAGGTGTTACTTCAAAATAAAACTGTTAAAGGTGAGGACAACTTGAGAAGGGGACAAAAATGGGGAACTTAATTAAATGTCAATGACACGACATCACCAAGCAGAAGCAACATTGGTCCCACAAGTAGGCTTTTAGTTTGGCTTGCTAATAATTTAGGGTGATACCATTATTTTTCATAACCATGCTGAGTTGGGGTGAGGCTAAATAGAAGACAATTGACTCCAGGAAAGCATTAACATACTACGTGTAACTAGTTTGATCTAATAGCATGGAATAGACTTTTATTATTGAGGTACTATTGGGGGAAATTCATTTGTTATGGTAGCATGAACAACTTAAGTAAGAAATTAGAAATGAGCAAATTAAATTAAATCAAATACTGTATTTAGACTATGGCTATGACCTACACACAGTGCAAGTTGGCTGTGTAAAAAATGCACAAGTGCAAAATACTTATATGTGTGTTGTGATGAAAAATGATAGTAATGAATCCAGGTCTGTTCTGTTCTTATTGCTGCTGATGGCAGGAATGACCTGCGGCAGCGCTCCTTCTTGCAGGGTGGGAGTCTCAGTCTGCTGCTGAAGGAGCTGCTTTAAGGTCCCACAGTCCCATGCAAAGAAGAGAAAGTCCTGAGAAAAGTACTGCATATTCCCTCAACAGGTGGAGACTAATTTGGACCTTCTTGTACAGAATCCTAAATACCAACTAATGGTTCATGTCATCTGTTTCTACTTTATTTCTCAGAATACTCTCTAAATAAGGTGTTTTTCTCACTGATTACCTGCATGATCTATGTAAATGAATACTAAATGCCAGAAAGCAACTCTAAACCAAATGTTTTAGTTTCTGCCATACCTTTTTATTTGTTAGAACCACAATATTTCCTTCTACAAACAACATGCACACTCCTGAAAGTCTCCATGCCAGCACATGTATATTTCTGTAGATCTCTGCATGGCACCCACCAGTGGTTCGAAAATTAAATTAAAGTGTTAAAGGTCATACAGTTCTTTCTTGGAAAAAAAAGTAAATGTTTGATTTTCCACACCAACAATGTGCCAAATGAGCAACATTAAACCTGACCACCCATCTCTGTACTGTGTCTCCACATTCCTGTCATTTAAAGCAGCCAAATAAAACAAGTGAAGTTATCTATGTAGTCAGTATTACCAAACATAAATCTATGCTTCCTACTTGCATATGCGCGCACACACACACACACACACACACACAGTCTTTTAATTACTAAATATAGATTATGTTCTAGTCCGTGGGATCTAAGAAACAAGATACAAGAAAACCCCTATTGGACCTATTGTGGAGCTACATCATAGATCACTTGCATTCCCTCAATATACAGCATGAAACACACAAAATATAAATTCAATCCAATTACAGAAAATGTAGGAGCACCAAAATGTTACACGAACATCAATGTCATGTCTTAAATATGTAATATACTGGTTAATAATTTTGTGTTTTGTTTTGTTTTGTTTTTTAAATGCACATGATAAATGATTATTGTATGGTGATGGGGAAGTGCTGTGATGAAAACAGAAGCGAGTAGGCTTTGTCAAATATTGATGAGCACAAATACACAAATTACTTTCTATTATTTATTACCATATATATATTTTTTGTCTAAATTGTTTTTATATATATACGTATATATATATATATATATATATATATATATATATATATATATATATATATATATATATATATATATATATATATATATATATATATATATATATAACAAATATCAATTTAGATATCAACATGAAACTTCACAATGATAATGATTAGTGTTATAACTATTTTTTTGTAGTTTTCTGAAATTCTGTGTTTAAATTAACAAATGAAGCCTTATCTTTGTGAGGAAGCTGTGTGTGTGTGTGTGTGTGTGTGTGTTCAGACTAAGGAATATGGATGGAAGGTGATATGTAATATGTATCTTTTGTATTGTCTTTTAATTCAGTGTCTTGTCATTTCATCCAAGCCTGTAAAATGCTATTGTTTAAAGCAGTCTGCCATTTTGTCTGTGGGCTGGTGACCTGTGATCTGCTGACTCACATCCACATCCAATTTTTTTTGTTAAATCTATCCTTAACTGTCAGAAATAATAACATTGGATAAAGCCTTGTTCAAATTTATGTTATATTCTGTTGACATATTATAGTTGAAGATTCTTACATTATCTTTTTTCTAAAATGTCATGTTTGAAATTAAAATTAAAAATTATTAATTTAAAATTTAAAATTATCTTGTGCTCTTTGACCTTGAATTTGATGACTGAAAATCTTCACAGATATGAATGTCATTTCATCATAGGTCATAGATCATCATTGGTGAGCAAAGGACATATGCACATAAAATACACAAAGAAATTCATCAATTTAGATGGAAGTATATGAATATTCACAGAACAGTAGCAGAGAGGAACAGTCAAATGCATTTGCAGATTTTCACCTGTTTGCTGTTTATTCACACTGCAGTAAACCAGCAAACCCTACAACATACGTGGTGGAAGGCAATGTATGCAACCCACAAACACAAAAAACTAAAGCAAAAGTATACTGTAATATGAGAGATGATGTGACCATGATATTGGTCCATTAGAAATTAAAAATAGCAAAAGAGAACAAATTCAAATCAAAATAAATTACTATGGAATAAAGGTTCTCAATAATACTAAAACAGTTATCACACAGACAGTAGCATGGTCAGGAATCATCCTCCACAAAACAGTAGTGAATGATTATCAGTATACAGCTAAACCTGCAGAGAGGCTTGTATAATTCCATTAGTAGAAACATTATGCAAAGTGAAACTAAGCTAAAAGTAAACACAGTAATGGCTTGCATCAGCACTGGTTACACTCTGTTTGTGAACTATAGATTATTACCACCAAGGTTAATCATTTGGCTTTCTCATCAACTGAATAAACTGAGCTGACAAATTATGGATGTGCATTAATGTTTCCTAAAAGGCTGACTATTATAAAAAGAGAAATTCTAATCTTCGTCCTCTATTCTGCATAGCTAGTGGTTAAAATATAGAGGACAACATATGTATTGTTCACTTTTTAATGGTATTTAACTCTATGGTATTTGTAATACTAATTTGAGGTACTGAATTCCCATTTTAAATTGCACTGTAATTACAACCATATAAAGCACTGCTTTATAAAGACAATGTATTATTAATTAATATTAGTATCATTACACTGGAAAAAGCACAATGTTATTTGATTGTAAAGACATTGTATGTTGAGTGGAGAAAGGACACTTTAACTGTGCTTTACAGGAGACACAGCTTAGTTAACAACTTCATACTAACTGAACTTTCAGTTTTGTTTCTTCCACGTTCTTTTGGAAACAGAATGCCTTCATTGTCACTAGTCACAAGTACCAGCCAAATTTAATTTCACATCCGTGTACCATATACAAACATCAATTAAAGTCCACAATTTTTAATGTTTGAACGTAATAATGGCATGCGTCAGAATTATAAAACTAGCACATAAACATTTGATTGTATATGTACCCTAAACTTTGAACAGTCCGTCATCCAAATAGAGGCATAGAGGGCATGTGGCTGCACAGGAGAGGTCCACGCTGCCGGGCTTGCTTTCGGGGAGAGGGGTGGGGCGGGGGGAGGTGCAGCTGCCCTGATTCAGCGTTGGCTCCAACCAGGGTTGGAGAACATTAGAGAGGGAGGCGGAGTATGGGGAAGGGGGTGGGAGAGTGCGGGTGTGTGTGTGGGTTGTCAGGTTGTTGTCAGAGGTGCCCTTGGTTCTTCAACCTTGGGCAGCAACAGATTGCGATGGGGTGGAGTAAGAAGGAGAATTTGAAGTCCAGCTGACAAGTCAGATTCTTCTTGAGGAAAACAGGGACAGCTGGCCTTTGCCAGCTGATAAGATTCCGGTGTTTGGGTTTTAGAGCAGAGGAGCACATTCCAATCTTGCTCCTTTCAGTCTATCCAATTGTATTTAGTAATTTCGTACTGGTCTTCACCTGTCAGTCTTCCTTCGCAATGCAGTCAAAATCTCCAAGATGGTTCCCATTTCGCATTTCAGTTCAATAATTAACGCAGTTTGAGTTTGCCCCACTTTGCCCAAATAATCATGAAGGGCAAATGTGGAGATCCAATCGTGGTGGTAGCTGTCTTGCCAATTTAACGGTAAATGAGGGCACCTCCTAATGCGAGTAGAAGAACCTGCCCAACCAAAAACCAAAAAAGTAGAGATCCTCTATGTCTTCAACGGAGAGTGGCATCAAGCATGCAACACATCAGCTCGCCCAGGCATCAAGAACAGACAGGGTCCCCCAACCCTAATTTCCTTGCCGAAAATATCCTGATCAATATACTGACCAGTTGATCAGTTCCATGGTGAATTTGAGGTTTGAGGAATCTACAGCCGAGTGGAGATAGGGCTCGCTGAATAGAGACAAGACACTACAGAGAGGAGAGAGGAGGAAATGACCACCCTCACCAAGATCCCAAGCTGTTTTTATCAGAGAAATTCACTGAGGTTGTTGTTAAAATTTGACAGATAAGCCTCTCATGACAATAATTCATGAAAATACTTAGCTATTCACATGCTTTTCTCACAGAAAACCCTCCCATGTAGTGCTCATAAAGGTTTTTATATTTCAGCATAGTCCTTTAATGCTTTGAGTGCCATTGACATATATACATGTCAAAGTGCACTCTCAGTTTTATAAAACGGCTGGCACTCAGTGGGTTAAGAACCGTAAGGCACACACTAAGAAACCAACCATAGCCTACCAATGCTGAAATGAGACTTCCTGTTGTTTTTTTGTGTGCTTCAGCAATATGTCCCAAAAAATCAGAGAAAAGCAATTCACTCATGCCATGATTGTAGTGTTCAGCCTACAAACCAATAACATATTCAACTAGAAAAGCACTCAGAGAGCGCAGACCTCCACCAAGGTGACAGCGACTTTTTTTTAATTTATTTAAAGTTACCCCGCCACCATGGAGGTTATGTTTTCACCGGGGCTTGTTTGTTTGTATGTTGGTTTGTCCGTTTGCAAAGTAACTCAAAAAGTTATGGGCGGTTTTTGACAAAATTTTCAGGGTTGGCCAAAAGTGGCCTAACTTAAAAGTGATTAATTTTTGGTGGTGCCGTTGAATCGGCTCGGATCACCAAAAATGAATCAGTTTTAAGTTAGGCCACTTCCGACCAACCCTGGACATTTCGTCAAAATCCGTCCACAACTTTTCGAGTTATTTTGCAAACCATCATACAAATAAACAAACCCCAGTGAAAACAACCTCCTTGGCGGAGGTAAAAATATCTAAATGCAGCCAACAAATACACTTTCTCAGCTGTTGCACACTGAGCTAAAGCAATAGTATATGGAGGAAACTTTTGACATATGCTTTAATAATTGTTGTATGTGAGCTATAGTGTTTCAATATAATACTCAGGAGAGTAGTCTTTAATACAATTACAGCAGCTTCAACACCCACTTGCAGATAGCAATGTATTATGCCATGACACTGTAAATCACCAGGAATGCAGGGGCAGAAATTCCATAAGACAATAAAGGAAAATCCATTATGCATCAACATCACAGCAACATATGGCACAGCTCCATAATACCATTCACATCATTCATTTATCCCATAAGAGCCAAATGGTAATTACTGCAGAGCTGCAGTTTTAAATTGTCAGTATGCACAGCTGCACTTGAATGCATTGTTTCAAGTATGGCACAAAGAACAATTAGATGATCAGGCTTAAGAGATGAGGCAAGGCTGATAGTGTTTCTGACATCAAAGAACAAAAGTTAAGCTGCTGCGGTGCCACTGTCAGGATCAGGATTCATTGTAGAACCACATGCCCACATCTGCAAAATAAATAAATGGCAATCTGTAAGACTGGTTTCTTTAGAATTTCTATTTGAGTGAAAAACAGAAGAGTCTGGAGTTGTCACACAAGTACAAAAATATGTTTCTGTTGACCGTGAGCGTCACATTTGAAGAATCATGTCAAATACAAATGATCATACAATTTATGTATGCAATGAAGAAAAAAGATGTAATACATATAATAGTGCAAATTTAGGAAAAAAAAATTATAACACTTTTATCAGTGGGTTGTATCAGTCATAGGCTAAATCATCATCATCATTACCTCCTTTTTGATAGATATAGACTTAACAGACATTTATTCAAATAAAAACAGGCAAAACTCCAAATGTTCCACTATTCAATCATTTAATCAAATAAGCCTGCTTCCACTGACAATCTTAGAGTTGAATCGTCTCAAATGGCAGAAAAATGTGGTTACGAGAAGAGAGATCATTCTATTCAGGCTATATGGGGCTACTGAATGTCTGATTTTGCAGGTTTCTCCTTATAAATCATCATGTAGCCTAGTCTGGTCGATATCAGTAGATTTCAGTCCATGAATAATAAGCTCACATCCTACACACAACAGACAGCACGGTCCATTATTCAGCTGAAAAGATAGGTGTTGTGTCTGCGTCTGTTTGTGTATTTACGATGTATACTGGTATATTCTGTTTTAATTCTTAGCTCCATAAAGTGTAAGTATTTATATATATACCTATTTGAGTGAAACTACTCTCCCAGATTACAGTTTTAAACACTTGTAATTTGTTTGTTTGTAAATGACGGTGCTAGCTTGCCTCAATAGGATTACATCGCAGCCCATGAGCAGCTGCTTATAACAGACACTCTCACTCAACACTGGAGCTATTTCAGAAATTGTTGTTCCTGTTAGTTATTTAGAAACAAAAACATGGAGAAATAAGGTCCTGAATAAGAAATACCAAGATTGACATTGATTTTTTTTTTTCAAAAAAGAAAATAATGTTATTTTTTTACAATACAGCAGTGATAAAGATTATCAAAGTCCAAGCCTCATGCAGCCTCACAAGACAAACTATTTTGTTCTGTGAGTGTACAAGTCATGATTTGAAATGAAGCTGCTTTTTAATTGTTATTGATTCAGTTGGTATTTCCATTGTGCTCCTTGCATCAGCTTGTATTTCTAACATGAGCTTCACATTTTGAGAATTTCCTGTCTGTCTCATTTTTTTAACTTAACCTTTCTTGTCTCGGTCATTCATATTGTCCCATCTTTTTCCAGTGCGAGTTTGTCTTGTCCCATCTCTTGTCCTAGTTCAGTGTTTGTTTAATTATTCTTAGGTACCTCCCTAAAAGCATCCTTGTTTCGTGTTTATGTTTAGATTTGCTTACCTCTGTATGAATGCCTTTAGTTAAAATTAAGGGTTTTGCTTTTTCCTTACTTTTCCCCCGCTCATTCCCACTCAACCTGCGATTTAAGATTTATAGCTGCTTTTTTATCACTTTTTAATTGTCATTGACACAGCTGGGATTCACACGTCACAAGTGCAGTGCACACGATTGGATGACTATCTCAGCATCACATGGGTGAAATAAACTTAATTTAAGTTGGCAATGCAAATGTAGCGTGTCACTTGAGAGACTGAGGGGAGATGAAGAGAGGGAGATAGATTATTTGAGCTGACAGGCTTTCATGTCATATGCTTTTTTCATCAAGTGAATGATCATCTACCCCCACAGACCTCCAACCCACCCACCCACACACAGTCACAGTCAACTGCCTGATTTCCTAAGCCCTTATGGTTTAGGGCCCCAACCAACCTCAATATCCATGTAGATCTGCATAAGCCCACGGTAATGAAAGAACAACATGGATATGGCACGACTCACAAGATCCCCGTGATACGACGTGACACACACACACACACACACAGTGCAGAGAGATAAATAGGCAATGCTTATTTGAAAAGTGAATGACTATATTACTCTGAGTGTCTCCCTGTGAGGTGTGTGTACGCACCAACTGAATGCCAGCTGTCTTTACTCAAGGTCCCTAAGCTTTGGCATTTACTAACACAGGACAGGTTAATACTATTAAAGAACTGGCATAATTAGCAGTGAGTCATCAATTATTTTAGTCATCTATTGTTCTTGGCAATGATTTGAATCCCCACCAAGGCTCCATCTTAAGTTGAAGTGGGATTCTGAAGGGTTGTGGAGATTCAAGCAGGATAAACAGGTGGGTTGTTAAGATGGGTTACCCGCCAGGCTGGAATAAATCTTTATCAATGAAGTATGTGGAATGATATATTCAACACCAGTGAAAAAAAAGGTGAAAATAGCTCGAATTGTGATTCAACAATGTTTTAAGGATTTTTTTTTTCTGATAATTGTGCTCCTTTGCTTGCTTTTTTTTACAGCATGAGGGTCATAGTGTACCCACAGTTTTATTCACCTCAAGAGGCCCTGTCTCAATAAATTAGAGGCACTTAAATGTCAAATCCTCTTTAGATTTCTTTTTGCCAAATGTTTGAATTGGGAGATCATCATCTAAATCACTGAATGTCTGAGTGGAAATGTTTAGTGTAAATGAGTGAATTAACAAGTTCTTTAATCCTACTCAGTCAGTATTTATGTTGTGACTCACATCAGCCTGTCGCTGCCTGCTGGCACTGCTGCCATCTTCACAGATTGACCTGATTATGTGGCACTTACTTGCTGATTAGCTTTATTTCAGGTCTTATGAACACACGTCATTGCTGTGCTTTCCCTAAGATAATATTGTACTTGCCAGTTTGTCTGAATGCCTCATTATTGTCAGGTAGTCAGATTGCAAGGCAAAGTGATTTGTGCTATGGTTTTCTACAGAGCTGTGTTTCTAACTGATGGCTTTGAATAATCATTTCCATGAGCATTTTTGAAGCTCTGATTCATTGTAATTTGGCACCATAGTTTTCAATTATATTATCATGATAAGTTGTGAAAACAGTGTTTCAGTATCCTGTGTATGTAGGCTGGTGTTCTGTGGGTTGAAAGCATCTCCTTTTTTTATGGCAAATAATGAATACATCACTGTGGCCAACAATTCAATTTTTGTTTCATCTGACCATAAAACAGAAGACCAGAAGTCTTCATCTTTGTCCAGATGAGCATTTGCAAAGGCCAGGCGGGCTTTTGTGTATCTTTTCTGGAGAAGTAGCATCCTCTGCCTCCATGGACCCCAGCAGTATGCTGTGTCTTTTGGACTAACTGCATTGAGATGTTTCCACCAGAATCACCAGGATGGCCTCAGTGGTGAGCCTTGACTCTGCTGCCTCTTTCACAATCCTCCTGGCCAACACAGGTGGCACTTATGGCTTCTGACCACGTCCTCTGAGATTTTCCACAGTGCAGATACTCTTGTATTTTTTAATTTTATTTTGCACTGTAGACACTGGAACTTGAAAACATTTTGATATGACCATATAGCTCTTTCCTGACTTGTCAGCAGCCACAATGTGCAGCCACAGATCCTCTGTGAGCTCCTTTGTCTGAGCCATGGATGTCAACAAACCAGCTGCAGAGAGCTGTTGTTTTTCACCTGTTGAGATGATTAAAACATTGGTTCCCAATAAGTCAGGGTAAATAGCATGCTTTCGAACATCCTGGACTATTTGAAATGGTATATAACTTTGGATTATTCCATAAACTGTGGCAAAGGGTATGAATAATTTTGGACAAGGTACTTTATGTTAAAATGTAAATTAAAGATGAGATTTTTTTTTCCACAATGATGCCTCTTTTACATCGTCTTATTATCTTCTGGGATATAATATCCAATTTTCCAATTACTTACCAGTTGAATAATACTAACTTTGAGACAAAATTCAACATCAACTTAAATTTCTAACTGGAATCAATATTAGTAATATGGTATGGCATTCAAAATTCAAGGTGATGGTTAAAATGATTTGAAACAAAAATATGAGAATAGAAATGCTCATTTAGTTTCCTCCAGTGAAAGGGAAGAAGGTTCTGTATCAGTTGTGTTCCACTGAAAGGGCACTGTACAGCAGGGGTCAGCAATAGGCAGCCCTTGGGCTAAAACTGGCCCACCAAAAAATAATGACTGGCCTGTCAGATTGTTTCCATATTGAACTGACAGTCCCATACACTGCTATAACGTGAATGAGAATGTAATCCCGTATGAAGAGCACTTTTTATACTTTTATCCATATTGAGAGTGAATGACAGACAAACATTTAGCGAAAGAGGGCAGTGCGTGGTGCTGACATAGATCTGTCTTGGCAACAACAGTTACCCACAGAGTTACTTCCTTGTTAAGAGTTTTACCAAATGAAAGCATAAGAAAGTAATATTCAACAACAATATGCTACAGTAATGTTGGATTCTGTAGTTTGCTTGAGAGACCTCTGAAATCAGAAAACATGCTAATGAAAAATCTGTAGCCTCATAATCTCAATACAGAGCAGTGGGCTACATTAAGGATACGAATTAGGTGAACGGGGTCACGGAGGTGCAGTGGTTAGCACTGTCGACTCACAGCAGAAAATACTGGGTTCGATTCCCGGCCCAGGGCCTTTCTGTGTGGAGTTCATATATATCTATTCTCTCCGGCTACTCCGGCTTCCTCCCACCATCCAAAATCAGGCATGGGGATTAGGTTAATTGGCTAATTTCAATTGTCTGTAGGTGTGCCCATAGGAACTGGCGACTTGTCTTTTTCCTTTCACCCCAAGACAGCTGGGACCACCCCGTTATATTATAATATACCAACTGCTGAAGTTCAAACTGAGCAACAGAATGGGGAAGGAAGAAAGGGAATTTTAGTGACTTTGAATGTGGCAAGGTTGTTAGTGCCAGATGGGCTGGTCTGAGTATTTCAGAAACTACTGATCTATTCATGCATAAGCATCTCTAGGGTTTACAGAGAACGGTCAGAAAAAGAGTCCAGAGAACAGCAGTTGTGTGGATGAAAATGTCTTGTTGATATGAGAGGTCACAGGGTGCTAATGCATATTTATGTGTGATGTGCAACAGAAAAATACTAAAATACTAAGATTATTAATTCCTCATTGAGAGATTAATCCCTCACTAAGAGATTAATAAAGGAATGCTTCTTCTTCACCTTCTTCTTCTTCTTTAGAAGACCACACCGGGTGACACTGCTGTCAGCTAAGATCAGTTAACAGAACAATTTGTACAGGCTCACCAGAAATGGACAATGGAAGATTGGATACACATTGCCTGGACTTACAAGTTTTCAGCTGTGACATTCAGATGGTTGTCAGAATTTGGCGTAAACAACATGGAAGCATGGATCCATCCTGCCTTATATCAACAGCTGAGGATGCTGGTGGTGGTGTAATGGTGTGGGGGATATTTTCTTGGTACATTTTGAGAATAGTTTAAGTGCTGTAGCCTATCTGGGTATTGTTGCTGACCATGTTCATCCCTTTATGACCACAATGTAGCATCTTCTGATGGCTACTTCCAGCAGGATAATGCAACATGTCATGAAGCTCATATCATTTCAAAATGGTTTCTAGAACATGACAATGAGTTCACTGGACTCCAGTAACCTCCACAGTCACAAGATCTCAACCACATTGAGCACCTTTGGGATGCAGTGTAACAGGACATTTGCATCAAAAATGTGCAGCTGGCAAATCTGCAGCAACTGTGTGATGTTATCATGTCTATATGGACCAAAATTTGTGAGGAATGTTTCCAAAACATTGTTGAAAGTATGCCACATAAATTAGAGCAGTTATAAAGGCAAACATTGGTCCAACCATTTTTCTAGCAAGGTGTACCTAATTAACTAGTTGCAGCCTTGCTTATTTGTCTTGGGTCCGTTTCACAAAGCAGGTTCAACAAACTCTGAGTGTAACCCTGAACTCTGAGCTGATCTACTCTGAGATCGGAAACTCTGAGTTTCCAGTTCCAGAACAGCTGATTTGAGTTGGTTTAATCAACTCAGAGTAATTTCACCTGGAGTTAAGCGTGTGTGCCACAACTACAAAAAGCCAGCATCAATGGAGCCAATTCGATGAGTCACCATGGCAACGGGGGAAGCGGAGGTTTGCTTTGTCATCCCACTTGAATTGGAAATCCTAATGTGCTTATATGGTGAGTTTGAATACGTTTTTAGAAAGAAGTGCAACACCACTGCAGCTACAAAAGTGAGGGAGATGGCATGGGACAACATTGCTGCCCGAGTCAGTGCGTAAGTTTAAATATAGTCCTTTACAATCACAATAATATTACAGGGGAAAACTGTTTGAATGGTAGCCTATTAACAGATCTCTGACTTAATGGTCACTAAGTGGCCAGTCAGTCTCATGCCCATATGCAAATTAGCCATGTGCAATTTGCACCGTAGCCTACTCTGTCCCCAGTTATTGTCATGCAAACCCTATAGTCCTTGACAAGTGCACTGATTGCATGTCGATACCTTTATTCAGTAGTTTCCTTGCATTGTAATGCACAACTTTGCATAGGCTACTACATGTTGAGAAAATGTATATCTGTATTGCGCAACAATTTGGAGATGGGATCCCCGAATATTGACAGGTATTTCGCACACTGCCACACATAGCCTAAATGTCTTCATCCGCATCATGTTCTGTTAAATAATTCTATTTAAAGTAACACAGACTTCTACTCAGCTAACAGATGCCTGTAAATCGGGTGGTGGCCCAACACCGCCAACCTCTAATGGAGGCAGAGGAGCTAGTCCTAAGCCAGAAATTCACACACGATGGGATGTGAGAGCATGACTGTGGTTGGTGATGTTGCAAATGTAAGGACGGATTAGGTTTTGTCTGTAGATTATGGACTGTGACGTGAAACGGTGCCGCTCAGAAATGCAAGAACATCTATGCGCAGTCTGATAACCATCTCCGGACGAATATTTAATTCTTTCTGCAGTAATGCTGCTCCTCCATCCACTGGATCGTTAATGAAAGGACATGTCATTTTATCAGACGGCAAAACTAGGCTACGCCAAAACTCGCTTGCTGAATGACTGAATGAATGAGGAAATCAAACAGCATGAGTGACTGAAAGAGGGCGGAGACAGAGAGAAACTCGAGGTTCATTGAGAAAAACCTGCTCCCGACCAGGTTAGCTTCATAGAGTCTGTTACTACGGTAACTGGCCGAGAGATTCAGTTACCTCTCTCTGTGAAACAGGCTAGAGTTAGCTCTCTTTCTCTGGTTTGAGTTACCTCCCTTTTTGAAACGGAAAACTCAGTTTCCCTCATTTCAGGGTTAACCGACTCAGAGTTTCACTAAACCTGCTTTATGAAACAGACCCCTTGTGTGTATGTTTGTTTGTGTGTGGTACAAAGAGCTCCTCTGTCTAAAACTCATTATAAAAAATCCAAGCCACTGGGTTTTAGATTAGTTGTGGCAACCATGTCTCGCTCGTTGTTTCCATGTATGAGTGACTTTTGTGTGTGCATTTTTGTCTGTGTATGAGAGAGGGATCATTGTAGACTTTATTATGCTAATAAACTCAGAGAACATGTGGATGTTCTTCATTATGTTTTTTATCAGTTCCTACAATCATAAAGCTCTTTCACCCGAAGCTGATATTATACTGTATATATGTGCTAGTGTGTATTTTGCATTTAACATTGAGTGTGTGTGGGTAATTTAAGCAGTCATTTCTATCAAAATATATTAATTACACAATGAGAAAACTCAGAGAAGTGGAATTTGCATGATAGATTTGTGTGTTTGAACCCATGTATGGTGTATTCATATTTCCCTATGAGTGCACACTGCCCTGCAGTGCAGCACTTTCTATAAAGTAATTTGTCAGAACCCAAAGAGAACAGATTGGTTGAGCAGATGTGCAGGAAACACCACCATTTCCATAATTACCTCCAGGAAAAAAAACATTCCCTGCAAAAATCAATTTACCCCTCTAACGAATGTGCTCGTAAAACGACTAAGACAAACACAATGAGCTGCAGGGAGCGGCTGCTCCTCACCCCAGTTAAACGGCATAATGTTCCAATACAGTGGCAAAGTAGCGTTCAACTTATTTTTTTGTGTATGCAGCAGTATTTTTTGTATGAAAAATATCTGGATTATGAAGACGTTTTGGACATTCAAGATACCCACAGTATAAATCTGATGACAACAGTGATTCCCACCCATGAGATGGTGGCATTTTTCGTTTTACAAGATACGTTAGCTAAATTAACAAATCACACCATCAACACGATGTGTTTAATAAATTATTGAAGAGTTCTTCAAACACATTGAGAAATCCATTATGGGGGCAATCCACCTTGGCACCTGGACACAACAAACCCTCTCAGGACCCTATATATAGGAGAGGATGAGAACAGCCGGATGGGATGGAGGGGCGGTGATATGAGGGTGGAATAGGAGGAGTCGCATCAATAAATTAATTTAGGCAGAGTTAACAGGCTCTATATTTTGTCTCACCAGTTGAGCACCTAATGACCTTTTCATTGGATTCAGTGTTAAAATTAAGCTACAATCATTTGAACAATACAAAATTTAAGGCTCATACATTAAATGGAAGATGATTGAAGGAATAGAGAATACCGTGTCTCAAAGACTTCAACATCGTGAGGAATGTATTTATATTAATTTTATTTACATTTTATGACACAAATAATGTGTCCACAGAGCTTTTGACAGTGTTTAACAAAAATATCAATGTTTCTAAAAGAAACAGAATTGTTAATTAACCCTTTAAAAATCCTTCGGCAGGTCCAAAATAAATGTTGCGAGTATCTCTGTGGACAATATCTGATATTTGTTTCACATGTCTAACTAGGTTTTAACAAGGATTGACATCTAGTGGATGAATATGGTATCAATGTCATCAGTATCACGTTTGACTTGTTGTCAAATATTGAGTCAAAATATGCTAGCATCAGAGAAGGAGCTGCATTATATGCAGTGACTGCATCTTATCATATTGAGAGGGTAATAATCTTTCCCTAATGTGTTTATACACGACATTACTTTTTATCATTGAATAATTAAAATACAAAAGCCATTTTTGTGTTGTGTTCACTTTTTCATACTACTACTACTTTTTCATTCATGATATTCATGTTAATCAGACAGCACACAATACACTACAATTAAATAAGGTTAAATACAGTCAAGACTGTATTATTATTATTGTTTTTTTTGTTTGTTGATGCTCAAGGTAAACCAAATAACCATTGCCAACTTGGCATCTTCCAATAAATCGCATTTAGCATTACAAGATCCTAGTTATCCATGCATAAGTGAATTGATTTTCCAACTTTGCAGCAGATAATCCAACAGTCACCTCAGCTACTTAATACTGGCAGTCGATATTCAGTATTTGAGCCTCTCCTTGCAAAGAACAGAAGCACATAGCTAATAATTATGTAACATGGCATCAGCTGACCTTCTCAGTCACAATATAAAACCAGTTGTCACTTTGTCCAAATCCCAGAAATGGGAACATTGGGATTAAATTGTTTATTTTTTCTGCAGGGGGTGATAATATATGATGGCAGAGGCACCGCATAGAGCATGTATATACAGTACACTGCCATCTTATCTTACTGTATGTCAGATCTCAAAATGCATTTAAATTTACAATGATTAAGCTAACAAAGTGGATCTGATGTAGGCACTTTCTACGATAGCCAAGGTCAATGTGTCACCAAGGGGGATTTATATTTCTTTATTCGCAGGGATGGAAATAGTTTGAGTTCAATGTGACTGGACATAACAGTTGATTCAATCTTAATGTGCCAGTGTTTCCCACAGTAGCACAAGCCAATGTAGTTGTTGCAGCTATTGCTGTGGTTTAAAGAATTTTAAACTTTGGCTGCAAAGGGATGTCTAGAGGTGTCTATCGGGGATGCTAATGTGTATTAATGTATCATAAAATAATACCCCAATATTAATAAGCTTAATTATAAATTATGTTGTTACATGAATAAAACATATACATAAATTGCAATCCTCTATGCCGACTTTCAAATTGCCTAAATAAAGCAGAACATTCTTTAGCTGTGTTCATAACCAAGTACCTCTGGAAGTCAAATCTTTAAGTACTCTCCCAACTATACACTGTAAATGACATCTGCAGGTAATTCTGCTTTATTGTTCCTTGTTAATCTATATGAACATTAAAAACCCTCCAATCTTCATCTCAGATGAATTAGAATGTGTACCTCCTGACATAAAAAGCAATTATCTAAAACCACATGAACTTAATAAGGAAATGACAAGAGCCGCCACACGCCCTGTGGCACCATATCTGTGTCCCCATGTTGCTCTCCATCTCCCACTTTGATATACTGTACATAATGAACATGAGGTGGCTTGAGTATAATAATCCAGCAATTTGCAACTATAATTTATTCACATTTCTTTATTGTCTGAAAGTGCATTCCAGAATGTAAGATATTTTTTTAAATGTATGAATGAATTGATAATGACAATAAAGTGTAACAAGGCTTTTATATATATATATATATATATATATATATATATATATATATATATATATATAGAACATGAGGGAGACTATTATCTCACAAGCTTTTAGCAAAAATGTGACATCATCAGGCGTGTCGAAATTTGCATATTAATAACTTGCAGGTTTCAGTGCAAGTTCAAACCTGAACAAGTGCACTAGCCTGAAAGTCACCTCCACCACCACTTCCTCCATTCTGAGATACCCAACTTTATTAGTATTGTATGTTCATATTTAACAACGACTGGTCCCACTCATTCATGTTTTCTAACACCCATAATGTTCACTGTTCATACACAGTTTAATTAAACTGCCTTGTTGAATGATAATAATATGTCCTGAATTTAACAGACACATCCAGCTCAATTTATCACAAACAAGTGATGATACCATGCATGCATGTTCTCCTCGTGTCTGCGTGTGTTCTCTCCAGGTACTCTGGCTTCCTCCCACCATCCAAAAACATGCATGGGGATTAGGTTAATTAGCTAATTTAAATTGTCTGTAGGTGTGAATGTGAGTGTGAATGGTTTTTTGTCTCTGTGTACCCTGTCTTCCACCCTAAGACAGCTGGGATTTATATTTATTAAAGGATGTGGTCACACCATGTGTGTTGTTTGAGTGTGCATGGTAGGGTTATATGTAATGCAATTAATGCACTGGATACAACTACATTGTTCAGACAAAACATTATGACCAACTGCCTAATATTGGGATGGTCCCCCATTCTTTTGTGGCTCAGGCTACAAGGCCAGTCTTCACTCCCCATGTGCATCAATGAGCCTTGGCCACTTATGACCCTGTCTCTGGTTCACCACTGTGCCTTCCTTATATTTATATACTTATATTTAGGAAAAAAAATAATTGGCTTAAAATGACTGTAAAAATAGAACTTGTGAATACGAAGACAATTAGCTTATGATTGGTTTCACAACGGTGGTCTTCTAAAAGCTTATAAAAGTTTTTTTTTTTTTTTCTTTTTCTTTTTAGTTAGCTGCCATGGAGAACGCAGGCTGAATGACCTGTACTGCAGCTATCCACCGGGGGGGCAAAGGTTTTGGCTTCACTTTTGGAGAGCCCTCTGTGTCATCGCATAACTTTCAGACAGTCCTGTTGAATAAAATTCTTCAAATACAACTTGTTGACTTTCTGTTGTATTTTTAGTTAGGAGTTTTAAGACTGATGGAATCTTGATAATACATAAAATGTGTGTACCTGGTGGTGAAGTTAAGGTGTAAGCCAGTTCAACATCAATCATTTACCAGATTACCTAATACACGAAAAAAACAGGCTTTAAAACAAATATCACTTTTCCTGAAGGTCATTTCGACAACCAGTCTTTCTGCTTTGTTTTTGTGTTGTAATATAACAGGGCGGCAGCACGGTGATGTAGTGGATAGCACTGTCGCTTCACAGCAAGAAGGTACCGGGTTCGAATCCCGGGCCCGGGGCCTTTCTGTGTGGAGTTTGCATGTTCTCTGCGTGGGTTCTCTCCGGGTACTCCGGCTTCCTCCCACCATCCAAAAACATGCATGGGGATTAGGTTAATTGGCTAATTTAAATTGACCGTAGGTGTGAATGTGAGTATGAATGGTTGTCTGTCTCTGTGTACCCAGCGATGAGGTGGCGACTTGTCCAGGGTGTACCCTGCCTTCCGCCCTAAGACAGCTGGGATAGGCTCCAGCCCCCCCGCGACCCTATGAGGATAAGCGGTAGATAATGGATGGATGGATGGATATGACAGGGCTAAGAAATGGTCTCCCATTAAACTTCCATTAAATACAGAGTATGAAATAACAGCTTGTCTCTTGTAATTACAAGGGAAATGCCATGTTTTGGCAGCTACGGTTCCAAAAACATACCGAGTCTAATTTTATTTTATCTGCCTGTCATGGATACACAATACAAGACAGCCAGCTTCCTTCTGGAATACATGCTTGTTTTTGTTAAGCATTGCATGACCTTCAATTGTCAAAAGAAATAAAAAGCCCGACCAATAAATTGGAAGTTATACGGTGAGTTATATGGGCTTAAAGGAGATATTTGAATCAGGAAAACGCCAATGTGAACACTTTTAGCTTATGTTCACATTCTGTGTTGTCGTACTGTAACATGCTGCTGATTATTCAGGCTAATTCCCTGAGTGATTAGATTTTTCCAAAGAATTTAAAATCACATCAGCTGTCAGATACATAATTTGCTTTCTCGTAAATCCCTTTGAGAAATGCGCACATCTGAGCGTGTCACCACAGGCCTGCTGCACAGCTTGCTTAGATGCAATGAAGAATTGTATGCCTCCCCTTATGCAAAGTCTCCATAGGGCCTCATCTTTCATAAGGATGAAAGATGAGGCCCTACGCAGACTGCGTGATCTGCGTTTAGGGAGGGGCGACACTGCCAATATTTGTCTGCTCGTCCTTTCGGGTTCTCAAAGCAAAACTTCCTAGCCACTCCTTGGGTGGTGACTATGCTATTGATAGTATGGCCCCTAAACGGTGGGTCAGTCTCCCATTCTCAGTTAGGTCAGCCAAGTGATTGATTTTTTTAAGACCCACAGAATATGTTTGTACTTTGACTCTGAAAACACTGAATAGCTCAAATGAAAAAATATACTCTCTATTTCATCATGAAAAAAATGGTTTTACCTTGTTCCATTCTTGTTTTATCTGGAGGACAGTAAAGGCCAGTTTCACCACTTTTTGTCTAGATTCTGTTTGTTTTGTGATCATCTCCACTTCCTGCTTTGATCTGTGGCGTATACCGTCTCTTTATTCTGACTACAAATCCCAGAAGCCCCAATATTACTCACAGGTCAAAGACCTGTATAGAGAGTACCGACAGCTAGTGTTTCTGTTGTGTATTAAACATGGCGTATACCACACACATGACTACCGTTAAATCAGTCCCACAACATCATTGTCGAATGTTCAGGATAATTCTGTCGTCTGATTGGTTCAAAGGTCGCATGTGGTGTATGTTTAATACACAACAGAAACACTAGTTGTCAGTACTCTCTCTATACGTGGCACTTTCACAGGCTGTATGAGAGAGCGCCCTCTTGTGCCAGCTGCTGAAAAACACTTTGACATGTTTATACGTCTATAACACTCAATCGTTGGATTTTACATGATGTACAAACACGTCAATGGCACTCAAAGACTTAAGATCCATCTCTTTAGGATGCCATATTTGTGAACATGTACACTGTCCCAAATATGTTTCGAGTATTCATTTCTTTGTTTTATTCTTGTTTTATATGTTAACCATTTGTTGTGTTGTTTCATGTGTTTGATCAAGCAATTTGTTGCTGTGCTATAGATATAAAGTTACTTACTTACTTGTACTATATGTGTGATACTATGGACTTCATGTATATGGGCCGGGTGGAATTGTGTCTTAGATAAAGCCCTGAGGAACACCACATTGTTTACTTTCTTTCAAAGAGTTAAATGAGAATAATGACATCTGCATCATATCAGTTTATTGAATGTGAGTCTTAAGCCAGCAGCTAATTAGGAAACAGTCGGCCTTGGCTCTTCTACCACAGTATTTTGTTAGAGCGCTTTATTTTCTGTACAGATTAAAGTGTTTCTTGGCAGACTTGAAACAGTAACTTTCTGGAATCTCTGCTGGTTGCTTGGTAACAGTTCTCAGTCAAAAAACAGCTGGGCACATAACACCACATAAAATGGTGAATTGTATTATATTCCCCTTAGTTTTTGGATGGAACAAACCAGTTATAATGTCTTAATCAGTGAGTTTTAGAGGTGCTGGAAGGAGGCTTCCTTAGCAGTGTGTTCTGGTGTGTCCAGTTTGGTGTATGTATAAATGGTTGTTGCCTGTGATTTGGTCATTATCAACAGATATTGGGAAACCAGTGTTAGAATGACATAATTAGGATCTGGCTCCTGTCAAATCCCACCATCATACACACAGCATATTAACTCTGTGGGTGTATGATGTGGCTTTGTCCTGTGAAATTCCAAAAGCTGTGACTAAGCTGAAATGTTATATAAAAAAATACCAAGGAGAAAAATTTGTCTCTTTGCTGGCTCCAAATGCAAAGACACTTTCCATATTGCTGACTTTTCAATCAACAAGCTACGCTGTGTTGCCTGCCTATGGTCCATGCCAAGTCACAGTATTATGAAATTGCTTCTCAATGGTTATGGGTTTAAATTTCCTTTTACAATCTAGCGCTTTCATGAAAATGCTTGGGTTCGGAGCAAGGCATATAATAAGTGAATTGCTTTGGTGAATTTTAATGCAAGCGTTTTCATCAAAAAAGTATAATAGAACTGAAACAAGGCAAAGAAGGAACTGGTTTCATTAGTGCAACTTGTGCTGGCTGTACACTGCAAAAAGCCTGTTGATGGTGCCATTGGTTAACAATGCTTTGGCCAGAGATTAAACATAGTAATCAGGTCTTGTGCTTCATATTCACAATTTAAATTTGCATTTATCACAGCCAGCATCATAACAGAATGACTTAAGCTCACTGTCCTGACCCGTGTGATTATATTCACCGTCACCTGGCCTGCTGGTTTCTCTGAGCAGTAGAAAAAGACGTATGCCTCTGTCAACTGATGACATAGGCTCATTATTAAATGCCTATGGATTTATGGTCACTTTATGACCAAGTCAATATGGCCGTAAAGGAGCTCAAAGCAATGCTCTCACTAAGCTGAATCACTGACTCTGTTGGATGGTCTCCCACTGTTCCAGAATTTATTTGGCAATAAAATTGTGTAAGCACACTATATATTTGCACCGGCCCTAGTGAAATGCAAAATAAGCATCTTTTCAATTGTCAAAATGGACATGAAAGACATACTATGTAGGCCAACCTGAATTTTTTCAATTCTGAAAATATGTACAGTAATCAAATCATTGGATGCCTGATACACCTAGCAAGAGCAATACAGCCTCTATATGGGAGCATCATTCTAAAATGTTTAATAAATATTGAAACAACGCAGTGCTAGGTTCCTGTCACACCTACAGTTTGGTTGATGTAGTCATTATGTGTCCATCAGTTTGAAAAAGGTTCTCTGTTGTGGAGAAGCACAAGCGTTAGTTAATAGTAAAAAAATAAGCACACTATAAAGCATTTTATTGATTGATAACTATCCCTGATTGATTGTACAAACAAATAGGCCTTCATAAATTTGTCATTAGTGTGCACATAAAATGAATGAAGAGCGAAGTCATTCATTATTTCACATTTTAATGGTTAATAAAAACCCAATTCATTCTTCCATTTCAACGCAGATCATGACATACACTATATAAATGACTACCAGATGTTCTTGTATAAAAATATTTTATATTATTCTTCACATTAGTGATCAGCAGCTGAATAAAAAGTTCCTGAAAAAAAAACACTTTCCTCACTCTGTTTCTCACTTCGAGGTCACATTTATATACCTATGAGCACCAATCAGGATTTATAATAATTGCTAATGATGCTTATCTTTTCAAACCACACCCACATGGTTCCAAATTAAGCAGACTGTGGACTGTGTATTTTACTATTAATAAATATGACTCTGGGATGAGTTTGCTCCATACTTCCATACATTTTTCAAATGGTTCATCATGAATATTTCACGTTCTAGAGAAGTACTCTTTTGTTTTTTTGTAGGTTTGTTCTGCTGTGTATTGTTTTTTCATTATTGCAATTTGTCTGTATTTTGTCTACGCTGCTGTGGCGAGTGAATTTCCCCAAATGGGGGATAAATAAAAAAAATGATGATTAAAAAAATGATTCTATTATATTCTAAAAGGTAACATATTGGTTTTGAGATTCATGAAAAAGAATGGACTGGAGTTGTAAAAGAAATAGAAAATAAACTCTATATAATATGGAAAAACTAACTTTCTTGCTGAACCTACAGTACATATGGAGAATTAACTTAAAAACATGACACAGTATGACAGTATGGCTGGATATATTCTGTGTATATACACACAGTCATGTATATATATATATATATATATATATATATATATATATATATATATATATAAATCTAATATTTTCCATCTTTGAAAGTCCAATGTGTGGGTTTTTTCTTATCTCTACTTGTATCAAATGTGACAAAGAAATCTTAACACTTGAAAGGCTTAATTTAGCAGGGATACAAAAAAGTCCTTACGGATTATATCAAAAGCTGAGATGCTTCAGTTCAGTGAGGCTCTGGTTCAGCCCTTGTAACATTAAAACATTAAGTCCACAGACATCCAAGGAGACACAGCAAGTCATATACCTTGAAATCTACTGAAAAAGCCTTTCATGCTTTCCATTTTCCAATCAGCAGCCGTGTCTGGCTGTACAATATTGCAAGGAAAAACATGACCATCAGTTTTGCAACAGTAACACTGATCTGCTTTGGGCTTCCATCTGGGGCTAGTAAGTAACACTTTCAAAGCATTAGACAGGGGAAATAATGGAAAATGCAAATTCAAAGCCGATCATAATGGCTATAGAAAGTGCACATGGACAAATCTAAGTACAGTCATTAGACTCATGCATAAATGGAAATCCTCTACAAGTAGAGGAACCATTTACACAGTGTGGGTTATATTATGCCATTGAACAGCATGTTGCACAACTCGTTATGCTGTACATGCAATGCTTTGAACAGCTGTTTCTTTCAAATGAAACTGGATAAATATGAACACCATTAGAGAGACTAAGACTTTTATTTGAGAAAAAAAGTGCAGCATTATCGCAAAAGTAATACATTTTTTGGTTTGTTTTTCATGTTTCATTTCATGCCTTTGCAATATTGTGACCCTCATGCTCCCATTCCACACACAAAAAAGTCAAATTTATGATGTGTTTGTAGTCCATAGATGTACATGAACTGAAGTGAAGCTAAAGTAAAGGTATGTTAATAGTATTAAGATTTTTTTTTTTTTCTAGTGGTGCTCCGATTGTCCCATACTCCTGTGTTCCAGACATTTCCAATCAGTGTGTTGTAAGGTCCAAAATTCAAAATATCTTCAAAAAAGATACATTTTCCAAATTCACAACATGTCTTTATCGAGCATGAAAAATTACATTCTTTACAGCACTACTTGAGTATCAATGACTACAGTTTGAGTACCATGAACAGCGCAGTGCTGTGTGTTGTGTGTTGCCAATTGCAGCAATGCGTCACTTAGTTTAGAGCTCGTTTTTGAGGTTTGAAATATAACTTTCGGAAAGAGAGGCAGAGCCACAACCAGCTGTTTCCATGGACCTCTGGGCTAAATAAGATACGATAAAACTTTATTGTTCTCGAAGAAAATTGCTGTGTAACAGTAGGAAAGTAAAAGTATATCATAAAAAAGAACATATATATGTATATATAGCCTCCTCAGACCCAAGCTCTTGTTTGGTATGTATTTTTCATTTCCTTTGTGATTTGAGAATATTGGGACCTAATAAGTATAAAAACGAAGCATTATATGTTTTACATCATGTAGTTTCTGAGAAAAAAAATAAGCACAATTAAGTATTATAGTATGGTACAGACAACCCAAAATGTGACTCACATGAGGAAGCGAGGTCTTAGGAGGACAGTGCGAAATAGTGCAAAATAACAATAATTTTAAAAAAAATCAATTAAAAACACCAGTAAGTATGTACACACTTAACATAAAGCTCTCTTGCCCTTGCAGTTGGTTAATGGTTTGGGTTAAGAATTGCCTTTGGAAAAGTAGTCTATAGGCCATTTCTTTTGCAGAATTTGCAGCCTATCATAGAGTGAACTTTTTTCTTACTGCACAAAATTCTTTAACTGAATAAGTTCATCTTTAAGGTCTATGGCCAGGTCATCTTGATATGTGCAGCGGAGAAAAACACAGTCTGTGTTGGAATCAAACTAAGCACCACATACTCAGTTTTATTCCTACTGTATGCATCAATGCCTTTAGCATTTTTTTTTTTTGTCAATCAAATTTGGCAGCACTGCCATCCCACATCATTGTGGAAAACTCACCTGTGATTGTGTGTGTGTTTGCATAACTAATATGTATAGTATACTGTATATGGTAAATGTTTATTTGTGTCACTGGGTGCCCTCTATTACGTAATTATTCCTTAATGTTGTTCAACTACAAAACATGACTATATATGGTAGAGGCTACGTTACACTTAGATTAATGTAGCAGACACCCAGTTTGGCTTTTTTGAGTGTACTTCTCTGCCATACTCCTAAACATCTTGTTCCAAACACACAGTTTTGCTAAACACAGCCTCCATTTGTTGATAATGTGGTGAAACTGGGTTGCCATAAAATCTGGTTTTGCACTGGCATGCTAAATCATTAGAGTTAATAAAAGTAAATGGGTTTATTATTTGTAGTTAAATTTATTTAATTTATGAAAAATGGCCTACTTCACCTCAAAAGATTGTAGCAATGTAATGGTCTCCACTTGAGTGGTTCAGATCACTTTTCTCACTAACCGCCATTGACAACCATAACCATGCCACGTATAAGGTTAATTGATGTCTTCATGTGGAGGCCACTGAAGTGTGCTCATGATAATTGACGTGCTGCATGCAGTGCACTGAGGTGTGTTTGTTACTAATTGTTATCTTGCTATGGATTCAGTGTGATATTCAAGTGTGTGTATGTGCACGCACATGTTCAGCTGTATGCCTGGTGTGACGTGTGTGATATATTAATTGATGATTTGCTATGGGAACTCTAAGAAGGCCTGAGTGCTTCAGCAGCACTCAAAGGGATATTAATGAGATTGGTAGTGACAATGTGCAGCACACATTTACACATTACTCAAAGCTCAGTTGTGTCTAACTGCATTAACAACAGGCTGTCATTTCAAATTAAATGGCTCAGTGGTTCATTAAAATCTTCTAAAATACACAACATGAAAAGTGGGATTTCCATCCCAGTAAACGCCACAAATCCCTGGAATTTGTGGCATTTAACAACAGTTTTATAGCCTGCGAAGTTCATGTTCGCCTGTGCCTATAATTGTTGGGAACGTGCCACTGACCCAAGAGGATAGCCGACTATTTGCATATAAATAGCAGCGAAACCATGCGTGGTCAGAGAAATGCCTGGCTTGGCTCAAATTTCCTCACTCAGTACTGGATGAAAACACTACTTTAAAACCAAAAACATCACTCATGATTGGTTGGCAGGTATGTCACTATTGGTCACCCTGGGTCATCATAACCACACCTGTGACTGTAGAGTGGCTGTGGCTGCGGTCGCACAATCCACTCAGACACCGCATCAACAACCCTGTCTTCCTCATTCATTATCAGGTCTACGGTAGCGCACCTCCAAACATCCAACTCGCCCACAGCAAGCACACTTCTGTCACATCTTCTATTGAGCATAACTAAGCATCTGAGCGCAACTTCCTGTTTCCTGTCTCACCTTCACAATATTTATTGGCTGGTTACAACACACATAAACACGAAAACAATAGCACCTCGTCTGCTTGTCGCGTACACGACAGAATTTGTCTTGCACATGCCAAACAGGAAACACGGATCAGCTGGAAGAGGATGGACACAATGGAAACCAAGCTGAGCGAACAGGTCCTTCTCTACAGACATCTGTATGATCCTTCTTGAAGGAACATAGAAATTGCAGAGAACATGGGGAAGGACATGAAACGACATGCAGGAAGATTTGGAAGAATCTTTGTGACCATTTTGTTAAAACCAAGAAAAGGTCTCAGAAAAGTGTTTGTTTTGCATTTGCCAGACCTGCACCACTGCTGACGGAGCTGGCATGGCTCTCACACTTATGATAACAATTGCCCTTACCACACGTGTTTAGAAGGCCAGTAACTCCTTAGCAAGTCCTTTCAGCAACCAGGGAGTCCATAGCAACCTTCTCCTTCCTCTGCTTCTTCTGCTTCGCAGGTGGGTTGTGGATGCAACTATTGCCGCATCTGCAGTGCGGCAGTATATATGTTTGAGCCATATATACTGCCACGGAATTGGCGCAATGATGTCACCTTCCATCCATTTTCTACCGCTTATCCTGATATAGGGTCGTGGGGGGACTGGAGCCTATCCCAGCTGTCTTAGGGTGAAAAGCGTGGTACACCCTGGAGTCTCCAATTCATCGCATCTCCAGTTCATCGCAGGGCACACAGAGACAGACAAACACTCACACCAACGGTCAGTTTAAATTAGCCAATTAACCTAATCCCCATGCATATTTTTGGATGGTGGAAGGAAGCTGGAGTACCCGGAGAGAACTTACGCAGACAGGGGGAGAACATGCAAACTCCACACAGAAAGGCCCCGGTCTGGTATTCGAACATGGTACCTTCTTGCTGTGAGGCGACAGTGCTAACTACACCACCTAACTAACTACATGACGTCACCTTGAAAAATGAAACTCAGATGGGTTGGTTTCAGCCTTTTAGGGGCACATATGTTGCTCCTTGTTATTGCAACTGTGTGTTTTTGACTTTGCTTTGTGCCTTCCTTGTTCAGTGCGAGCATCTTTCATTTGTTAAGTTAATTTTGTTAATTAGGGATATGCTTACCTCCCAAAGAAGCAAGCATATCCCTAATTAACAAAATTATGAACATACTTACCTCCTTGTGAGCACCTTTTACTTATTGAAATAGTTGTGTTATTTAATAGATATACATAATTTTCTCTTTTTTTGGCCACATTAAAGTTAGTTTATCTTCATCGGGAGTGATTTTTTTTCAATTCTGTCATAGTTTATGTGTTTGCCATCCTTGTTCATTCTACCACCCTTGGCGAAAACAATTATTTTGAATACGTCAACCTTGGCTATGCAACTGGGGCAATGGACTTTGACCTAAAATATTTAGTATCATTACCATGATAAAATCTCCCATTTCAAGTTTTCACAGGGAAATCTGAATTGTGGCATCCATTCCAATATGATGACATAATTACAGTCCAAAGCTGGCATGTTTTTTTTTTTTTTTGTTTTGTTTTTTTTACTGTCACGTCTATGAGCATTTAAATTAAGTTTGCAATATTTGACAAATTTCTTATTTGTCTGTGCGTCAGTTAGTTTTTATTATTTATATTTATTTTGTGGAATTCCAAAACAAGTGCAGTATTTTTCTGTGTGCGTTTTTTTTTACAGTTAACTGAAAAAAATGTGTACAGCATATGCCACACAGCGGAGAAGCAGCCAGGGTTTCAAATACAAGGCCTCAAAATTCCCTTCGCAATTGACTCCTACCATTGCTACCATATGGATTTACAACCCTGAAGGTTTGTGCCATCTCTGTGTGAATGTGCCTGTGTGTGTGTGTGTGTGTGTGTGTGTGTACTAGAAACAGTCTGCATGGTGGACTGCGGGGATGTCAGTTTTTACACTTAGCAAAGCTCGGGTTGACACCAGCTTGTAGACATCTGCATGCACACGCTCCTTGACGTGACCTTATTATCATGCTGGGTGATAGTCATCTTCACCAACAGCTAAACATCTGCTCGACCTGATGGCAAGAACTACACACATACACACATAAACACACACACACACACACACACACACGCTTGCATGCATGCACAAAAAGGCACAGACAGACAAAGAATAACCCTGTGGATTTGTATTCCCAGCATGATCATTTAAATATGAAACATGTTGCAGAATCTCATGGCATGAAACAAACCAGAAACAATAACCCATGATGGCATGTCCTATCATTCAAAACTTGATATATGTTTGCATTCATGGCCTGTTATGCATGTTGCTCTGCTTGTTTGAAAATTATAAACTCAAGCAAATCAGAAGGCCATATAAACCTATGTTGAGTATGGTCAGTTACATAACAAACATGCTTGTTTTAAGCCAAACTATGTTGTTTTTACTAAACCTAACCAAGTAGTTTTGTTGCCTAGATATAGGCAAGTAGTTTTATTTATTTATTTATTTTTGTTTTAGAACACTGTTACATTACATGTCTTGCATGATGGACAAAGCGATGTCCAATTTGTGTAATTTGTTTGCTCAGTATAATATGTAAGACAACGCAGTAACAGTAACATACATAAATGCAAACATTATCACTACGTGCACCAATGGGTTATGTTTACAAACAAGAAATCCAATTTGTTTCACCCAAACAATCCTCTAAATTGCAGAGGACAACAAAAAATTAAATTGTACTCTATGCAGGCAAATTCATTCTAATTTCCTCTGTGAATTTCCCATTCCTTTGTGCTGACTGTATGGTTAATAGATTAGTGACATTTTGGAGTAACGGATCAATAGAAACACTTTGGTCTTGCCAAAAGAAAGAGTATTTCTGTGATATTGGTTTCTCTTATTTTCTTTTAATCTTTTTCTCTCTGCATCACAATCACCCCACCCTCTTAATTTACAAGTTAATACCAGTGAACAGTGGGAAGAGAAAATAAGGGAACACACACACACACACACACACACACATTTTATTTTGTCCGCTTTTTGTTGAACAGTAAGTTTGAAAATTCAAGGGTAACAACAATTATATTTTAGCATTAAATATATGGTGTTGATTAAAGATCATCCACATACTGGTGGCTTAAACATTACAGAAACATGAAATCAAATTAATGCAACAATGGCAAACACCTGGTAGTAGTGGTAGTCTAATAAAATTGCCAAACACTGTTTATATGTTCAGAAACACTGCTGGAGGGATTCATGCTTTTTTGCAAATGACAGGCTTTGTTGGAGCAAAGGTTGTTTTTTTTTTAAGATACTGAGGCAGAAGCAATATTGGAAGTCTAAAACTGATGAAATAAAGACGTTTTAACCAACACTATTTAAAAAAAGAAAAACTACTTAATTTAAAGGTCACCTATTATGCAAAATTCACTTTATAAAGGTGTTCTAACAGTAGTATGTGTCCCCATAGCATGTGAATGAGACCCCAGGAGTGAAAAAAGTCTGTCACCTCCTTCCCCTGCTTGCTCCTCTTCTTCGCCAATGTCTGCAAAAATCTCCCTCTCTACGAAGACAATGCCCCTCCCTCCAGTCGAGGACACTGCCTTTGAGCCACCCCCAGGTATGAGCCCTCCTCTCAACTTATTGAGCGGCCGGCTGCCATTGATTCTCCTCGCTAACTTTCGCAAACAAACCTGACAAAGTTAGGAGCAAAGCATGGCAGCTGCTCTGTGTGTTGGCTGCTTCAACGAGCACAGGAGGCTATTTTTACTCTGTTTATCCTTTGAAGGCCATGTGGATTGATTTATTTTAGCTGGAAATATAGCAAGAGAGCTTCCCAAAATTTAGCATGTGTACGCTCATCATCTAACAAAGCAGGCTTCCCTAACCAGCTGAAGATGAAGCATGGATCGGCACCAACTGTCTGGGACACAGTTACAAACACAGAGCTGTAAGTTATTTCATTTCGTGTTGCTTTACTGTGTAGCTCTACTAAGCATGATGGCCTGTAAACATGCCCCTGTAACGTTAGTACTGCAGCTACCGGAGGGCAGCTCTGTTACCCTGGGTGACCATTTCCACAACACCAAAAAGGAGAACATTTTGCGGCATTTAGTGAGGAAAGAAAAATCGCAACATACCAATCTGGTGTACTAGATGAGTCACTGAAGATCTCTTGGTCAACTTGATAAACAATGATAAACTTTACAAAGTTCTACAGCGGATACCTTGTCATCTTCAGGTGATGTTGCTTCCCTAAAAAACAACTGGAGGGAGGAGGTGCCCGTCTGTTACTTTTGTTTCTTCGTGCTAGCCTTTCAATAGCCATCTTTTTCTTGTGTGCTAACGTCTACATCACAGTGACAAAGTGTGCAATATGCATGCAAATTGTCTTTGCTACTTTTGCTGACAAACGTGTGTCATTCGGCATTGAATAAAGTACGTCTTTTCAGCATGTTAACGTTCCGTCAACGAGATGAGACGCTGGCACAGCTAGCACGTGGGAAAAGGGGGCGGCTTGTTTACATTTTCAACCAATGACAAATCAGAGAATTGAATGACACCGCTTTTAGCCAATCATTCTTATAACCAGTCTTATGCAGCGTTGCGTTCAAGTGCAACTCCAAAAAGGAGGACAAATAAGCATCCGGCTTGAGGCTGCACAGGACAAAGCATTTAAATTCCGGTATGTCTGGCGTAAATCTGGATGTATGGCCATCCTAAGCTGCAGTGCTAAATGGAACATGTTTATAGGCCATCAAGCTAAGTAGAGCTGCAACACAAAATGGATTAACTTAGAGCTTCCACGCCTGTAGTGTCCTGGACAATTGGTACCGACCCATGCTTCATCTTCAGCTGTGTAGTCAGGCATAATTTGTATGGGCCCATGTTTACAAAGCAGTCTTCTGGAGCTCCTTTAGCACTGCAGCTAACCGTGCTCTGTCACAGAATAATGTATTCTGTACAGTCCAGATCTTCCCAGTACTTTATTTCCCCTGTGGTATACTTAACATCTTAGCTAGCTCCGTTAGCTGCAATGCTAACACTATAGGGACATGTTTACAGATGGAGCACTGCAGCTAATGGAGCTGCGGTTGCTGCAGAGCTAACGTATGTGTTCGTTAGTGAATAATATCAGGAGACATTCAACATAAGCTCTGTGAGCACAAGGCTCACTGAAGCTAGTGTTATACAGTTATTTGTAATTTGAGTGACTCTGACCACTGTTAACGGTACTGTCCCTGCACTGCAGATTGACATTAGCCTCTTTTACCAGTGCCAGTACGCATCTATAAGTAAACACACGGTAATGGGAGAGAGAGACACTTCCTCTCTCCAGATAGAGGGGCATGGTCAGACACATCCATCCATCCATCCATTATCTACCGCTTATCCTCGTAGGGTTGCTGGAGCCTATCCCAGCTATCTTAAGGCGGAAGGCAGGGTACACCCTGGACAAGTTGCCACCTCATCACAGGGCACATAGAGACAGACAACCACTCACACTTACATTCACACCTACGGTCAATTTAAATTAGCCAGTTAACCTAATCCCCATGCATGTTTTTGGATGGTGGGAGGAAGCCGGAGTACCCAGAGAGAACCCACGCAGACACGGGGAGAACATGCAAACTCCACACAGAAAGGCCCCGGGCCCGGGATTCGAACCCGGTTCCTTCTTGCTGTGAGGTGACAGTGCTAATGGTGCTAAGAGACACAGCCCAGGAAAATTTAAAGGTACAGACACAGAAACAGCCTGTGCTCAGCAGAACTCAATACAGTGATTTTTAAACTGGCTGAAAATCAGGACCAGGGCTGAGTTTGGGGTAATACACTTATATTATATACAATACATTATTGTTTACAATATTGTTGGATGTCTGAAACCTGCAGAAAAAGTGTATAATAGGAGACCTGTGATTTGAGGCAAATTTCCTCATATTCTAGTGTTAATTAGTAACTTTTTTGTGATTTGAAGTTTACCACACCTCTCTGGATTTGATAGCCTTTTGACCATGAAAGGAAATAGCAGGGTGGTTTATCGCTCCTTATAGGGTACTTATGTGTTTACTTTCCCTTACTTCAAATGCGAATGGTACTTACAATAGTTTCTTCCCGTTCTTTACCCCTAAGGGTAAATGGTACCTATACTAGTTTCTTCCTCTACTTCTCTATTTAAAAAGTACCTCGTAATCAACTTCCCCTACTATAAGCAGTATTAAACCAGTAACAAGTGTCTGACTCCCAAAACAACTTAATATACCTTTCACTCGCTTTCCTGCGTGGTCTTAGATGACAGGAGGGCAAAGAGTTTTCTCAGTTAAAACCTCTATTTAATAAGTGAGACAAAGAATGTTGGGACATAAAATACAGATCTCGATTTCTGAGGCCTTGGGTGCTCCAAGAACCACACACAAGGCTAATTCCAATCCTTTTATAGCTTTTACAGGTTTCACTTTCTAACTAGGTGTTGTCTTCGGGTCTTTGGGGTGTTGGATGTCATTAGTTCTTCTCATCATTGGTTGATATTTGGGTGTTATTGTGTGCCCACCGAAGATATCTCCGTCCAGAGGAGATAAGGACACATTCCTTTACTCTGTGATTCTCTGTTCTTTGTCTGAAAATCACAAAACTACTTTTACACTATTCATTACGCAGAATAAAGCATTTCAACATATTTATCAGAATAAAATGGTAAACCACACACCTAGTAAAACTGTATATGATTGAACACACCATAAATTTGTGTAAAGTGTATATAATTAAAGCAAACCATAATTCGTAAAAATGTCTGATTATAACAAACCATAACTGGTAAACGTGTCTATGCATATGGTTGGGTAATAAAATAGCACAAGCATGACCTTTACATCTCAACAGGGCTTTATCATCATGTTAGGGAAAACAGAACCTCTTTTTCCCACTGTGTGAAACCTTCCTATTGTCTCCTGGAGATACATAACCGCAATGAGCACAAAGGTATTGGCTACAAAATGCTTAGGAATTGTACATGCTGAATCAACAAGAGTCTGGAGAGAAATACATTGTAATTTTACCATGCACTCTGAGCATGTGAGACCTAGGCAGTAGGACGAGAATGATGTGATCTTAATTCAAGAATAAATTCCAGTCTGCAGCTTTTACGTGCAGCTGAAAAAAAAAAAAACATCATTTAAGAAATACCTCTGTTTATATGATTTTTAAACTTAGTCTATTAAATGTATAGCTACAATCTGAATAAATGCATAGAATGCATAGAATCCTAACAACCAATTACAGTTTTATCTACACCTGTTCTTTCCTCCCAAGTCTGCTTTTAAATGATTCAGAGTTATAGCCTTTTCTCATCAAATCAGGTCTTTCATTGTCAACCATATGTGTCTTTGAGCAAGGTTTAATCCCATAGACAGAGTGACGAAACTCTATTATTATTTTAGTTAAAACACTCATGACAATACTGTGCCTTTACGGTGGCACAGTCGGACACTAAGATGAGCTAAGTTTACATCACTTATTCCCTTTTGTTTTCTGACAGCTTATTAATCATACATACCATCTAGAACAGCTATTCATTGCCAGTGGACAGCAACCCTTCGGCTGGCCTCTGGTAGGCCGTGGAGGTACTGCCAAATGAATTACTTGAATAATGAATTAAAACATTTTTGGTAACATTCAAAGCAATTACTTTCAACAAAATGTTTTCAGGAATTGAGATTGAAATGCCTACTTTCAATTCAATGTTTGAATATCAACAATCCAATCACATCATGTGTTGCAACAGAAAATGGCGAGCAATTTGATGTAGTAACAAAATGGAATCAGTTTTTGATACAAAAAAGTGATGTGGTAGACAAGTCACTTGTGAAAGTTCCAACGCATATGGTGAGGAAATATGATCCCGAATGCATTATATTAAGATCTATAATAGCAGGAAGTAACATAATAGTTAAATTCCAGTGGACAGAGCAACACAAGGGGTTGAAAAAAAACCCTTTGCAGGAGGGTTGGGATGTCTGCAGATAAGCTGTCAGAGCATTCTGGTTGCAGCTTTCTGCTCGTCCACCTCTCCACTAAGACTGAAGACTAAGACTAAGAGTGTTAAAGGCTTAGTTTGTGACTAGCCTTGACAAACTCAAACAACAAGCTGCAGCTTGTAGCTGTAGTGTTTATAAAACACCTTGAATCACAGCACACTATGTCCAATAACTCTGTAGCCCCTGAGATTAACAGACACTATTGATTAATGTCGAATTTGGAAGTTTTCCTCATTTTATTAAAATGATGGTGCCCAGTGGTGGGTGAAGTCTATTATTAACTCTTTAAGTGTCATAGATGTAAATATACGTCTTTCCTTTTTTTGGCAGCAGGGACAAAAGAGCGCTCTCATGCAGCCTGTGAGTAATATTGGAGCTTCTGGGATTTGTAGTCGGGACATAAAGAGACAGTATACGCCACAGAGATCAAAGCAGAAAGTGGAGACAATCATGATGAGAGAGCAAAACAAATGGAATCTGGACAAAAAGAGGTGATTTTGGTGAAAGTGGCTTCTACTCTCCTCCAGATAAAACAAGAATGGAACAATGTAAAAAAAAAAACATTTTACTTTTCATGATGAAATAGAGAGTCTCTTCTTTCTCTGTATAAGTCGATATTAATCTCTGTATAAAGGAGGGCAGAAAGGAGGAGTACTGGAGCCTGGTGAGGGACTTTGCTGTGTGGTGCCGCACAAATCAGTTACAGCTCAACAAAGCAAAGACAAAGGAGCTGGTCATATATTGCAGAAAGTCCAGACAAAGCCTGCAACCAGTGCAGCTTGAGGGAGTTGATCTGGAGGCTGTAGACTCTTATAAGTACCTCGGGCTGTGGCTGAACTTGGACGATCAACACCAATCACCTGTACAGGAAGGTTCAAAGCAGATTGTACTTCCTGAGGATGCTCTGTTCCTTTAACATCTGCAAGAAACTCCTGTGGATGTTTTACCAGTCCATGGTTGCCAGCATTCTATTCTACACTGTGGTGTGCTGAGGGGGCAGCACCTCAACGAATGACGCATCAAGGATTGAGAAGCTGATCAGGTGGGCCAGCTCTGTGGTCGGCACAAAACTGTACTCACTGGTGACAGTTGCAGAGAAGAGGACACTGAAAAAACTGCTGAGCATCATCAGCAATCAAAGAAGCCGGTTCAGTGAAAGGCTACTCCTCCCCAAACGTAAAACAGACTCAGAGACTCCTTTGTCCCTCGTGCCAATGGTTATAATGGTCAGTATATTACTGGCCTACACACTTAACAACCTAACTTATTATTTAAATGTTGAATACTAGTGTGGTGTGTGTTTTTTTACATTTGTTTATGTTTGATAACTTTATTTCTACTGTTTATCTGTCTTCATTCTGTTTTTTGGATTCTGTACTGCTGCTGCTAGAACTTTAATTTCCCGGAAGGCACTGTCTGAAATGATCAATAAATCAATAGATAAATCACTTGCGCTATGCTGTGTTTTCAGAGTCATAGTACAAAATATTATGTGTATTATGAAAGATGACTCAAAAAGGCCAAAAATGCTACAAGGCACGTCTGTTTTTTTGAAAAAGGGCTGGCACTCAGTGAGTTAAAAGTAATAGTGGGTTACAGCTGAAGCTGAGTGTCATCACTCTCCTTCACCTTTTATGACAATTCATAGTTTATGATTAATAACTTAATAGTTATTGTTTATAAATACATATCTGATATTAATTAATGACTGAATATTAAATCTGATCCACATAATAATGTGACAATTGTCAACTCAACTTCAACAATAACATTTCTGTGCAAAACCTGTGCAACAACTGCAGATCTTCACTGTAAAAATTGTAAATCCATCCATCCATTATCTACCGCTTTTCCTCATAGGCTCGTGGGGGGATGGAGCCTATCCCAGCTGTCTTAGGGCAGAAGGCAGGGTACACCCTGGACAAGTCGCCACCTCATTGCAGGGCACATAGAAAAATTGTAAATATCATGCAATATATTTTTATCTTGACTTTTTATCTTTTGATGCTACTGTTTTGTTTTGGTTTTTTTTGCTATAGATTGTCTAGCACTGATTTGGAGCAGCACTCCCAATTTTGTTGTTTTCACTGGAATACAAGGACAATAAAGGGTTTTTACTCAAAATTGATTTGAAGATGACTCTCCAAACAATCCACACTGGAAGTGGTAGGTTCCACCAACTGTAATATACAGCAGCATACCGCATGTCAAACATACCGCAATACCACACAATAATAAATACATAATAATAATGTTGACTGTCACAGACAAATCTCCAGCACAACAAAGGAATGCACTGAACAGTAATTGAATTTACTAGAAAATGTTATTTGAAGTTTGAAGTGTTGAATTATGTAGTTTATGGATTGCTGCACTGCCCCCTTTTTCTTCCATATCAACTAGCTGAAAATGCCCTTGTGAAAAAGCTAAAAATCGATAGAGCAAGGACGCACAAACTAATGCATTTATTCTGTACCCCTAACTCTGCAAAACATACCGCTCTCTCCCTTACTGTGTGATTTGATCACAGAAAGACCACCACATCCATCTCTGTCATGCACTGACTGCCATGTTGATAGCCTAAACACACACACACACACGCACACACACACACACACACACACACACACACACACTCCTTCAAGCAACAAACAGACACAAACATAGACAACAAAAAATTCTGTCTTTTTTAATTTCATAAACTCTTCTTTCTTATCCACATATATACTGATACAGAAAAGATTCAAGGGTCAGACTGTGTTTTGCATCGTGCTGTCTTGCCATCCTAAGAGACAGATCAGTATCTTAAAAACTTTAAATTACTGCTGGTTCTCAAAGGGCACATTTGGTGTGTGTGTGTGTGTGTGTGTCCAGATAAAAAGGATTAGAGTTGGAGTGCAGGATGCCACGTGGTAAGTATTAACAGTTTTGAGCCTTTTTTCTTTTTCTTCTCATATTTATAAAGGATTTTCCCACTCAATGTTTACTCAGAAATGTGCTGCCTAAGCTATATTTCTGTGAAATCAATCTATACTTCATTTATGAAATTATTTTGTAACAGTGATTCCTGTCATGTCCTGCATTTTACACTACTGGCTTTAATGCACCCACGCCACAAAGTATGAACACAGCACAGCATTCTGAGCTCTCTTTACTATCCAGAACAATGCACTTTTCATGTGTTTTTTGCAGATATTAGCAGTAGATCCAAGCAAAAAGGATGACGACAGGGTAGCGATGCAGGAACTGTTAAATATTTTTTAATGTCATCAGAGTAGGAAAGCAGTTTCAGTGTTTTAGCAATTTCATGAGAATTTTTTACATAAAAAACAAGTGTAATTTAATGCAGAATTGTTTCACAGTTGTGTTTATGCACAAATCCATTGCTTGAAAGAAGTATGTAAAAAATGTGTGAGTAAAATACATATGCAAACAAGGTAACATAAATACACCTGCCATAAGCAGGCTTTATCTGTTCTTGCACTAATTCTGAGTGTAGCATATTCATGCATTTACATCCCAATCATTGCAGACCATAAGGCATGAAATGGCATGCTAGGATGCAAAATGGCTTATGTATTCCTGTGTTATTGATACACTATTTAGTGAGACCAAGCTGAACACCCAATTGTCTAAATATAGACTTGTTTATATAAAGCATTTATAATGGAAACAGAAATTAACACATAGGCCTAAGGCCATTTGGAATTCTGTGTGTGAGGCTGAGTTGAATAAGACTTTAAAACATTGATTTGATTTTGTAGCACTTTTTTAACCCTCTTCCTTTCGCATCCCAATGTCTTACTTAGGTACATAAATACTGGATGTATTTTTTTCTCGTCTGTCAACAATTGACTAACAAATGAGACATAGGCCTAGTTTTATGTTTGTTTCATCTGCCATTCTTGAGCGGGTAAACACAAACTCTACAAAATACAACATATGGGCACAACTGGCTAATGCTCTGGCCTTGTGTTTTTTTTCTCTGGTGAAGTGGTGATGATATAATCCTCCATCTGCTCCACAACTGATACTGCCTACTCTTCTGCTGCAGGTGTATTGACAGCAGCTGCTAGCTGTGGGGCTGACAAGATTATTTGGTGAGAGGGTTAATAAAATATTTTCATGTAATTACCATATGCATATATAGAAGTTTGGATATTTGACAAATCCAGCTTGTCCTCAGCAGTGGTGGTAATAATGGCGTTAGAGTAAAACAGTGTTACTGACAGTGTTATTTTTTTTTTAGCAGTAATCTAATTAATTACTTTTCCCATCGTTGCAATGCTGTTGCCATTACTGAGAATGTGAGGTGGCGCGTTACTACAATTTGGTTGAATGAAGCGCCACACATTGGCTGCCTGGAGAGAGCAGGGGTGGGGATGATAATACTGTTACAAATGCAAAGATGATTGGCTGAGTCGGTCCATGCCCTGCTCACGCTGTCTCACTGCACGCTCTGATTGCCAAACACAACAAGACAGCGATAATTCATGCTACGTACATAAGGCTGGAAGAGCTGGGAGCACTGAACTTTGAGGTTACATTGATCTAAGTTCCAAGTTCTGACTTCCAGTGAACACTCCATAAGGCACTCTCACACCCCTTGGTCCTATGAGTACCTGAAAAGTTACTTTTAACAATAACACAGTACTTTTGATGTAAGTAATCAGTAAAGTGAGTTGCTTTTTGAATGAAGTAACTACTAACTGAAACTAGAGACTATTTTTCAGTAACTTGCATAACACTGGTCCTCATTGGGCCTAGGCTTCATTCCCAAAAAACAAAATAGAATCACTATGGATATGTTTGTGTTGGCTGAGATCTCTGTATGTAACTATGTGTGTCAGTTTTAACTTGTACGACATGGTGACGAGAGTTTGTCAAACAAACTTTTTGTGACTAAGTCTCTGACAAGTGATTCCCCAAATATAGTTTCTTAAATGTCCTCTTGAATCAGCTATTTTTGAAAAAGCTGAACAAGAACACCTATAGTTTATATTACGGCTTGCTTAGCTCAGTTTTAGGAAGTAGTAGCAAGAAAACAGCCAACTCAAAACAACATATCAACACCATCATTATGGTTTGCGTTGTCCTCTCGCCAACACTTTAGTACAACAAAAAGAAAGACACAGGTCTGGAACCACAGTGAAGTTAAACAGTCTGTGCACACCCTTAAGATCCATGTCTACTTAGAATGATAATATAATAAAATATTTCCTTCTTCCACCACCCAATCAGATTGTGTTTTAAGAAATGTGTGTTACATCAATTCACCACTCAACTTTAAGTGGCACAGTGCTCAATGAGCAGTAGTCATGACAACAGGGACAGATGGCTGAGAGATGGATGTACTCCCATTACTCTCAGTTTAACAGAGAAAATGACAAGAGCTAGCAGTCAATGTATTCAATCTGTTCAATGTACAGTGTTACTGTGACACTATTTAAAAAGATTCCTTCAGTACTCTGAAAATACAATGATTTGCTGTAATATGAGCCAAGGTACTGATCAGTCATCCTGAACTGACAATTGTTCAAGAGAAAGAATTGTCTTGTGATGTCATTAAAGGCTACATTTGTGAAGAATAGACCTACAATTAAAATAGTTGTCCTTATGTCACGACTTAAGAGACTGATCCGAACCTTGAACCAAAAGGGCGATGGCAGAAAAAAGTTGTGAGAACCACTGGGTTCTACTGTTACACACACACAACTTGATTTATGAAAGTAGGTATAGATTGTGAGTATATATATATATTTCCATTTGGCAGCCTGTTGCAGTAGCTCCTGCTCACCGTTGAGCTTTTTCCTTATTTAACATTCTTATTTTGTACTTTTTCTTCGAAACTCTTTTTTACTTTATTTATTATACAAAATGGACAGGGCACTCATTCATCTCGTATTGGTTTTTCGTGGTTTTTCATGCTGGTGTTATGTGCCACGTCAGAAAAGAGACTCAGGAGACTGAGGTCCTTTGGAGTGCAGGGGTCACCCCTGAGGAACTTCTATGACTCTGTGGTGGCATCAGCCATCGAGGAGTCGTCATCATTATGGAGTCGTCTGCTGGGCGAGCAGCCTTACATCCAGGGATAGGAAGAGACTAGACAGACTGGTGAGGAAGACCAGCTCTGTACTGGGATGTCATCTGGACACAGTGGAGGTGGTGGGACAGGGGAGAATGGTTGCTAAGCTATTATCCCCGCTGGACAACACCTCCCACCCTCTGCAGGACACTTTGACGGCACTGGGCAGCTCCTTCAGTGAGCAGCTCCTCCACTCTCGCTGTGTGAAGGAGAGATACTGCCGGTCCTTCCTGCCTGCTGCTTTACAACATCTCACTCAGTTCTTTCTAATTCCACACACATCCAACAAAACAATGGACATGTGCAAGAAATTAATAGGCTTGTGTATTAATATTACAATACATACTCATATATTCAGTAACACTTTTGTTGAGGGATGCTGCAACACTCTCATAATATATATATATATATATATATATATATATATATATATATATATATATATATATATATATATATATATATATACATATACTGTATATATATATATATATATATATATACGTATATATATATATATATATATATATATATATATATACAGTGCATACTGTATATAGGTGCAATACTTTCATATACATATTTTTATCCATTAATGTGTAATTTTTACCACTGTTATGTACCTGTTATTTATTCATCTGTACCATTTACAACAGCCAGTCCACTGTGTTCTCTTATGTTGTATATATGATGCCTTGATTATTCACTGATGCTGTACTTGGTTTTTCGACTGATGTTCTTTTCATTATTTTTTATATAGGCCCCTCTTGTAATGCTGCACTATTCACTTTGCTGCTGTAACAATGCGAATTTCCCCGCTTGTGGGCCTAATAAAGGATTTTCTTTTCTTATCTCATCTGGATTTAGCACAAAACCGGAACATTGCCACACTTTCATTAGATAGTATTACAATAAAATGCATATTGGTTTACACTATTTTTTACGTTGCATTCAGTTGGTAATGTTAATTGTTCTTGTTTTGTACTGAAATATTTGCATCATCTTGTAATAACCTCTAAAAAAGATCTATATACTTGTATGAACAATTGATCAAATGTGTCATGTAAAATGCTGATCACAAAATGCTGATAAGTTATGAGCGAATGTAAACATATCCAGACAGTTTATAAGAAAAATGTGTTTTTTGAACAATAACATCCACTCATCGGACACTTTATTTGGTACACCTAGCGAATAAAATCTTGAACCCCTTTTGCCTTCAGAACTGCCTTAATTGTTTGTGTCATACCGTCAGCAATGTGTCAGAAACAATCCTCAGAGATTTTGGCCCATGTTGACACAATAGCATTCCACAGTTGCTGTAGATATGTCGGCTGCACATCTATGATGTGAATCTCCCACTTTACCACACCCACACAAGAAACCAGTTTGAGGTGAGCTGAGTTTTGTGACATGTTGCATTATCCTGCTGGAAGGAGCCATCAGAAGATGGTACACTGTGATCATGAAGGGATGGACAAGGTCAGCAACAATATTAAGGTAGGCTGCAGCAATTTGCTCAATTTGTAGTAACGGGCCCAAAGTGTACCAAGAAAATATCCCCACATTACACCACCACCAGGAGCCTGTACTATTGATACAAGGCAGGATGGATCCATGCTTCCATGTTGTTTAAATGCCAAATTCTGATCCTACCATCTGATTGTTGCAGCTGAATTTGAGACTTGTCAGAACAGGCAACTTTATTCCAATCTTCTATTGTCCAATTTTGGCAAGTCTGAGTAAATTGTAGCCTCAAGTTTCATGTTCTTAGCTGACAGGAGTGGCACTCAGTGTGGTCTTCTGCTGCTGTAGCCTGTATTCTTCAAGGTTCCAGTGTTGTGGTTCAGAGAGGGTGTTCTGCATTCCTTGGTTGTAACAAGCAGTTATTTGAGTAACTGTTGCCTTTCTATCATCTTGAACCAGACTGCCCATTATCCTGTGACCTTTCACGTCAACAAGGCATTTTCATCCACACAACTGCCGCTCACTGGATATTTCCTCTTTTTCAGACAATTCTCTGTAAACGTTAGAGATGGTTGTGTGTGAAAATCCTGGTAGATCAGCAGAGACATACACCATTCTGGTACTTCAAGTTGTCTTGACCATCTCTACATGTCTGAATGCATTGAGTTGTGGCCATGTGATTGGCTGAATAGCTGTTTGGTTTAACAAACAATTGAAAAGGTGTACCTAATAAAGTGGCCGGTGAGTTTACTGGCTGAAACTAACATAAAAGTATATGTATATATCCAAGTATTTATTGAAGAAGGCATATTTGGTCAGGGGAAGAGGTAGGCTTTGAAGACAATGATTGGGAATCCTGTTAAAAGTAATTGTTCAGCTCCAATATGTACTTTCAGTCTTGTAGCATCAAAATGCCTTTTGTGCTGATCCTGATTAAAAAGCAGCATGTGTGACAGACAAACTTGACTTGATTACATGGCAAGCAAAATGTATTCCTGTCAGACACACCCACAAAAACATGCACCTACACATGCAGCTACATCAATGCAAACACAAGCTTGCAATAACCCATTTGTCACCATGGCAGCTTATATTTCATGCAGCCATACATTGACCTGACAACCAGGCGTTAGTGCAAGTACTGGAAAGGCTCTTCTTAGCATACACACACACACACACACACACAAACACACAGTCACCAGCTTAAGTATTGGGAGTATTTACTGTACAGCAGCCTGCCACTGTAATTCAAGTGGAATGTCCATTAGAGCAGAGATATCTTTTCACAGTATAAGTCATGGTAATGAACTCCAGCAGCAACTCCCTGCAGTCCCGTACATCAACGCAACTCAAGAGACAAAGTGGTGCTGTAAAACCACTGTGTCTTGGAAAAGGAATGATTTTGGTGACTTTCAAGTGCCATCTAAAATCTAATTAAAGAACATCTCTGTGTGTTATATTTCAACATTTTTACACTCTGATCTGGTGCATCAGCAGCACTGTTTGCATTTTAACCATTACACTTAATAACCATATTGTTTTATTGTATCATGCTGTATGACTTTCAAAGGTCTGTTATTCTGTCTGAATCTTATAATGGGCACCTGGTAGACCGGAGGGAACATTTTGTCTCTGCATCAGCATCTTTGAATAAATGATACCATTTGCTTTGCAATTTAAATGCTCACATTTTCTACAGATGTTGCAGTTGATAGTTTTGATTTACTGTATCCTACTATTATATGCTATTATATCAGTGTGTACTATAGTGATGTCAATGGGACAATGTGATAAAGGAGCATGGTTACAGCAAAAGAAATGAGCACAATGTGAGGGTGAATGAAACAAAATGGCAATTCAGTCCAACTATAGTAAATACATGGACTGCATTAACAAAGCAGCTTTCTAGTTTTCTGGTCAATCAAAGTATTTTTTCTGCAGGTCAACATGACCCCATTCACACAGTGATAGTGTCATGCTCCGTCTGTCTGGTTTGGTTAAGTTACCCATTTTTGTCCCATGCCTGCATGTTGTCTTGTCATTTCCTGTTTTATTTTGAAATAACCCTGTCTCCCTCTATTTCAGATTGTTTTGCTTCCTGCCCTCCTGTGCTCCCACTTCTGTGATTGTCAACCCCGCCCTGTTCCCACCTGTGTACCCTTACCTCATGTATAAATAGTCTTGTCTCATCTTAGTCCTGTGCGAAATCGTTGTTCTGTGTCTTGCACCATTTCAAGTTCTCAGTGTGTTTCCAGTGTTTCCCTCATGGATCCCAAGTCGTTTTGTCATTTTTCAGAGCCTTAGTTTTTGTTTACAGTTATTCATCCCTCTCTAGGAGTAGATTTTCTGTTCATTAGCTGGCAATCTATGGGTGGGACGGTGTTGTAGTGGTTAGCACTGTCACCTCACAGCAAGAAGGTACCAGGTTTCTGTGTGGAGTTTGCATGTTCTTCCCATGTGCCCTGCGATGAGGTCCAGGACCCTATGAGGATAAGCGGTAGAAAATGGATAGCTGGATGGATGGATGGATGGATAGCTGGCAACCTCTAGTCAGGGGGGAGGTGGAGGGGAGACACCGCTCTGCAGTAATTTGAAAGTGAATGCAGTACCAGTTTTGGCCACAATCCCACATAAATCCTTTAAATGATGCAGCAAACCTCTTTAGAAATTGTACAAATAAATAATCACAATGTCAGTTCAAAGAACAGCTCTGCTCCTCTGACATCATTATGTCTGCAAAACATGAAAAGGACATACATATAAAGGCAACCCATGCAATCTGTACTGTACCAACACCGATTCCTGTAAACATGGAAGTTTATTTTGAAAAAGAAAAAAAAAAAAAAAACACTATACATGTAACAAGCAACAACTTGCTGTCTAACTGATGCTAGAGCATGTAGAGCAAGAGTTAGGAGTGAAGATGTGTTGTAAATTGCAATTAAGTCAAACACACTCTCTCATACTCATGTCACCACTACATTAATTTCCTTTTAGATTCCACAATCAGGCTGTAATCTTCCATTCTGCATTAGAGGTCATTAGAGTTAATACCTGCTAATTGATTTGCGCGTTAATTAATGAGCTTGAGTGACGAAGGACTTTCTGAATCAGACTGCAGGGAAGGAGACAAGGTTGGAGGAAGGAGAGAGGGAAGGACAAGCGTGACAAGATTTATATAGAAAACTACTGATCATTAAGTGTATTTACATCTGCATTGTCCCCCTGCAGTGAATGTGACCATAATCTTGTATGTATTTGTGTGGTCACATGTATTTTTCATGTTGGGAGTCAAAGGAGATTTGCAGACAGTCAATCAGTACAGTTAAATATAGCGTGACTGCCTGAGAAAATGAAGAATTGAGGAAAGAAGACACTGAGGAACTGAACAGGCTTTTCCTGGGGTCTTTGACAGAACTGAGTAGCAAAGAAGGAAATACTCTGTAGTGAAAATTGTCTCTTTTACTAATCCCATTTCATGCCAGCTCAGTCCTACTCTGTGGAATATTCTAAAATGAAGCACAAAGCACCAGAGGCAGGAAGGCAGCAAGAAAAGATGGACAGAGTGTAACACCAAGGTAAAAAAAAAAAGCCCAAGGAAGAGAGAGGAAAAGAATGTAAAGGATGGAGGGACAGAAATGGAAATTGGGCACATTTGAAATTCTGCGGCAGTCCATCAAAGCATGGATTGGACACGGTCTACTCAGGCTTACCCCTGTATTTCCAATGGGAGCGAGACAATGAGTTGAAGTCTCCCTTACACTTAACCACTTCCTGATGCCTTCATCTTCCCTACATTTAATCAGGGGTTCTAACAATGCTAGAAGTGCCCCATACTGTGTTTATCCAGCATTACAGTGTGGTTACAACACCTCATGACAATATATCTTTAAATATGACAGGAGCTGTGAAAAATGGACATTATCTTGCTCAAGTGCAGTTTTATGGCAAGTTCAGGCTTACCTTGACCACTGGCCTGAGTGGGAATATGTGGATATATTTTAGCATCCAGGGTGTCGGAAGTAAAAGCCATATTATTTTTTTCTGTAGAGAGAATATGTGATGTACAGTACTTCCAATGCTTAGATGATCTAATATCTGATTATGTGATAAAGTCTAAGGTATAAAACTGTGTTAGACAGAAAGCTTCTATTCCGCTATACAGCGACAGGCAAAAACTACAGATTTATATTTTGGAAAGCCACTTTTACAATTTGCAGTTTACATTCATTCAGTGAGGTTGAACATGTTTTTTTTCATTTTAAGTTTTGTAATTTGACTCCAGTAGCAATAGCTGCAGAGGTTTACCTCCCAGTACTCATTAATCATGGTTGAAATTCCTTCACATTTTACATGAATACAGTGTTGTTTCCTGTGTTATTATTGTAATAAAAAAGCAATGAAATTAATCATTGAGTAAAAAAAAAAAAGAAATAATACAACTTGTTTTGAAAAAGTGAATTAACAAAAGGGAATACATAAATCTCTAAAGATGTATTCAAGCTGAATGTGAATTGTTGCATCAAAAGTCATAGGAAAGAAATGAGCAGATATGGACCAATATTTTCCACGCCCAGCTAAGCAAATATGGAGGCAGAACTGAAATAGTCACAAGAAAAGCAGTGAATGTTTTCCTGTTTTTGTATTAAATGAAAAAAAGCAATAAAACGGATCATTGAGTCAAAAAAAAAAGTAACACAACTCACGTTGAACACATTTTGAAAGCGTAACAAAACAAAAGTGAATATATCAGGATACATGAATCAATACTTCACTGGAGAAAAACTGATGCTTGGCAAAAACTCATGTGACTAGAAAACACTGCAAAGACAGAGAAGGCAGGCCGACTTGATGTTTGGATTGGAAAAAAGATGAATTGGCACAGGAAAAAGGGAGACAATGAGGTAAGGGAGCAAGTGGAAGAGGAGGGACACATAAGAGCAGGAAGTCAGTGTATCCGAAATGAGAAGGAAGAATTACAATCAAGACTATAGGGAACATGAAATGCAGAAACATACACACGCACACACGCACACTAAGACACAAACATGCAGGACATCATCATCTCATCCCACCACACACAAACCTCAATCATACTGCACATCTTTTCTGAAGCCAGTCTGCAGATGTTATTTTCACATCAGCATGAAAGACTCCCATGTAATTCTTCTGCATTCCAGCCTCTCACATACACACACCTTTATTTACCCACCTGTCCTACATGCACACGTGTCCTGTGAGTACACCTCAGAAGGTTGAACCTAATCTAGTTCATGTGTTTATCACACACATATTTTGACAGGTTCAAAATTGGGCTATATCCCTGGACACAAATGTATGCATGAACATACAATCACACAAACACACACACACACATAGGTATGCATAGTGAGAGAAAGCTACAGCTATGAATCATTCAGAGCCCGGTGGCCTACAAATATTTTTAACAAATGGCAACATGCCTAGCCCTCGTCTATGGATTTCTTTGATGTTTTCAATTTGTATAACCTGGTTTATCAAAGTATTCAGTTCAGCAAAGTAAATATGTTCCAAGATCGTCCAAACTGTTTTGTGATGACTGGCCTCTGGAAACACACAGCCACATCCTAATAGGAAGTGTTTTTAGAATAGAAGGGGAAATGACCATCTTACACCAGAAGTCTGTTATATATATATAAAATAAAGCAGAAGAGGACAGTCAGTTCATGTCAACCAGCTGGACAGTCAGGATTACAAGATTTAATTCCCCTGCACCAAGGACACCAGCCCCCACACTTTACTGTGAGCCTGCCCATCATGCTAAGGCCTGAGCATCAGCAAGGTAGCACAAATCAATGAATTTAGATGCCATGGAGGGATGAGCCAAAATATATTAAGCCTACATCATGCTGAATGTGATGGAGCATGATGGGAACACAGTCATTCTCAAGCCCCAGGCCTCTCTGCTGTTGTGAATCAGTTGCTTACCTACATACAGTATGTCACAAAATTTTGTTCAGAGCAACATAACAAAAAATAGCAGACAGTTTAGTTAGGCAGTTTAGACAAGGAAGACAAGTGTGCATAATTTAAAAAAAAAACAAAAAAACATCTGTCTCAACTGTTTGCAGACATGTTCATCAAGTTAAGAAGGTGATTGTGTTTGCTATTAGTCTGCCCAAAAAAAATCATTGACTGCAGGTTTTATATTGATAGCAAAGGTCCACAGGCTGGATTGACCCAGCGACTGCTGCCAATAAAGTCTTCAGCAGATATATGAGCCACCAAATCCACCAGAGAATGTAGGTTTTTGTCAGTTGTAAGGAACATTATGTAAATCTCAAGTAAAAGTAAAAAAGTAAACTGACAACTGAGACCCTGGCAGTCATCACCCCAAGGTTATATGAATAACAGTTTTGTGGTTGGTGGTCGGTTTAATGTGTGGTGTAAAGTGTGGTGATGTTTATTTCACCATCTCTTTTCTGACATTTAAGTGTGTTGGCTATGGTCTGTGAAACAGCAATTATGGTGTCATTCACTGATTAACAGCACACTGTCACTCTACAGTTAATGTGAGGTTTTCACAGTGTGAATAGGCAATACTCCGTTTACAGACAAGTTCACCAACTTAAGAAGGTGATTGTGTTTGCTATTGTGTTGACAATAATGATGCTAATTTAATAATAGATAATGTCCATGAAAGGAATCACAGTGTGTTATGCTGCTCTATAAAAGCCTGCCTTCAGATAATTAGTCTGTTGTTAAACCACCTTCACTGCAGTTGAACTTATCAAATGCCATAGTGTCTGCCTCATAAAGGGCATAATTGGCTCTATGTAAGTAAGTAATAGCAGCTACCAGAAATGATAAGGTATTTTACTTGATGGGAGAGACAAACCATCTCAAATATATTTCATTGTGCAGAGTGTTTAGATCAAGTTTATTGTAACTTGCAAACTAAACTGCCAGGGAAAAATCAGCCTTTAGTCACTCTCTTCCAGCCCCTGTTGTGTACCACACATACACAAATAGGACTGCATCCACAAACACACATGTGCACCCTTGTAATTCCAATAGGAGTTCTAGCCTCTTTGCAGTATCTCCAACTGTTATCTCTGCATCCACATGGTCTCTGGCTTTCTCTCTCTCCCGAGGAGCACTGGCTGTCTGTCAAATGATACCATAACCAGGGAACACACACACACAAAAGAGAGAGAGAGAGAGAGAGAGAGAGAGAGAGAGCGAGCAGGATAAGAGATTACTGGAGTTCTTGTTAATCTACAGCACTCTAGTCAGTTCATCAGCTGTCAGTCCATTTGGTCTGGTGGTGGCTGATTGTGTGAGTGGCTGGGTAGACAATGAAAAGTTGGATGGTTGGAAGCTGGATGGGTGGATGCATTTGTCAGTCAGAGTGTAGAACTCATTCAGACTGGCTGTTGATTGACTGATAAACCAAAGGGCAGCAAATCATCCTTCAGTAGATGAATATCTGACAGACATGTCTATCAAGAGGATCCACTGACTGGCTGACTGACAAACTAATGCGTTGGGTTTTATTTTTTTTTTTAGAATAGAAAAGTTTTTTTTATTCATCTCCCATTGGGGAAAACTCCTACAGCAGTGTAATACAAGTGACAGTAAGGAAGTAAGCATAAACAAAAATTTGGACGAATGGATGTGACTTGAATTATGCTAACATCCTCGTCTAAGCAGTCCAGTACAGAACTGGCCCTCCTGACAAGCCTGTTCAGTCTCCTCCTGTCCCTCTCTGTGCTCCCTGTCCCCCAGACACCTGCATAAAAGACTGCAGACACCACCACAGTGTCATAAACTCCTGGACTCCTGGTCTCCTTCAGCTCCCCTCTCATGGCCTCTGTTGTGACCAGAAATGTTTTTAGGCATCTCCAGACCTCCCTTGTGTTATTTTGTTGCAAGTGTGTTTCTATCTTAGTCCTGTAGCTGGCCTTGTCTTCCTTTATCTTCTTGTTTAGCTCCTTCTGCACTCCCCTCAGCTCTTCTTTGTCCACAGATCCAAAAGCCCCCCTCTTCTCCTCGAAGAGGGCCTTAAGCTCAGGGGTCACCCAGGGTTTATCGTACATTCCTGATAGATACGATGTTCTCTACACAGAAGTTTATGTCTCTTACACAGTGGGTCTCCTGAGATGATGATGAGAGACTGAGGGTGAGCTGCTTGCAGCTGGAACACTTCACTGTGGATGAGCTCATAGGCTGCAGCAGCATCAGCTGAGGCGGGGATGTGAACAGTGATCGCAGAGATGTGGGCAAAATCCCTAAGCAGATAACATGGCCACAGTCTAACAGCCAGCAGTTCAACATCCTTAGTGCAGTGCTGCCCTTTGCCTACATGCCCAGCATTACACCATCTCTCATTAATAAACATAGCAAGCCCCCTGCTCTTCTTCTTACCATTCCTCCTCACACTCTGGTCTGGTCTGACAAGGTGAAATTCATCCAAAGTTACGAATGAGTCCGGAGTGAGTTCATTCAGCCATGACCCTGTGAACATCACCGATATTCCCACTGCAGCTGGGTCAGTGCTGCCAGCTTCTACATCTTATTAGGCAGAGATCTCACATTTCCCATGATGATGGACAGGACTGACAACTTGTAATGTCCCCTCTTCTCCTGACACTTCACTCCTGCCCTGCATCCACTATTTCTCCTGCAGAGCTCATCAATTCATCACCATTCTCCCTGATGAAGGCAGCGTAGTTTGGCTCAACACCAACGGCTATTCACAACTGTAAACAATTGAACCGTGGCTGCATGGGTCGCCAGAAACTCTTTGAAAACTCTTTGCCCATCCATGGTAGTGTTGAAAGAAAAAAAGTAAGAAAGACAATAAATAAAGATAAAATAATAAAAACAGAAACTTGCCAAGAGCTGCTACACCCAGAAAAGCCAAATTTGGTGTCTGCTACATTAAGTGTAACATGTAGCTTCTATCATATATAGTCATGTTTTGTGGTTGAACATCATTAAATAATGTTATTTTAGCATCATGTGCAATAATTTAACATTGCATAAATGAATTTATATGTTGACAGAAGACAGCAAATTGTGTGTACAACTCCAGAGCAGAAGGTGGCAGTAGTGTGCGAGGATTACACAGTAATAGGCAACACGTTATGCTGAGTCAACATATTTACATTAATTTCACGAAAGAAAACTGTTTCTTGCTAAATTAGTGTATTATAATTGGGTTGAAATACTTTACATATTTTTTATGTTGACCCAACAAACTTTTTTGAGTATGCAACTGGCTCACTACTTCAATATTGACTGGCTTTATTTTGTACAGCTTTAATGAACTAACTGCCTAGCAGAATGTCTTACCTCCTCTTAGCTCTGTAACAACATAACAAAGCATGGTGTAATATGAACCCTAAATGCATGACTCCAAGACAACATGATCGAAATAAAGGTATTTACTTTGACAAAAGATACTTGGAGAAACAAGGATGGAAATATACAAAACACTGACAAAGTAGCAACACAAAATCACTCTTCAATGAGGAACACTGACTTGAATGAGGAAAGGGATAAAGGGACTGTTAACAAACAAAAGGCGATCTCAAGGAGGTAAGAGTGTCTATGAATAAACAGAACTGTAACAATTAAGAAAAGCTGCTCACAGGGAGGTAAGTATATCTTCAAATATATTCAGCTAGAAAGTTTTACAACAATGTCACCCATTGAGAGGAGAAAATGGATCAAAGGGAAAAACACAGTTGAGATAACATGAAGCAAAAGTATGTGGACAAACAACAGGGGTTGGGGAATATCGGACGGTGGGTCAGGCACAAGTTACATGATGAACCAGCACAGGACGGGAGAGATGAAATTGTTTATAGATAAGGAAAGGAATCATCAGTTCAAATAATCAGGGAGGGAATAGACAAACAGTGGAAGAGTGAAAAAGTGAAAGTGATGAAAGGGACGAGGGAAAAGGCATTCCTCCAAAATTAAACTGGAAATGACAGGATAATATGAGAACCAGAAATGACATGCTCGAGGTTTTTAAACTGGAGCCAATGCGTAAGTGCCTTAAACCTGGATTATTTTTCATAGACCGCGGGGGAATCTCTTCTGGTTATACAGAAGTCTATGAGAAAGATTACTCTCACTCAACAACTTTTTTGGTCTGTGATTTTATTGTATGTTGTTTATTAGTATAAATTGACTACATCTCTAGGCATCACTTCCACAGTAATTTGCAGTCAGCAGACCAATCAGCAGACTGTTTATAAAAACAGAGACTTAAAGATGACAGCATCCAATAGTTGAGTTGGAAGAAACATGACTGGCAATCTCTGTTTGTTCATCCAATCAAGACACAAGAGGCAGCCATCTTGTCCATGTGGGAACAACACAATATGGAGATGGAAGCCTGTGTGATTGCCTGTCCAATATTGAGTGTCTTGGCTGCACTGTGTGTGATGACTGGGCCAGTAAGCCGTATGGGGGAAAACAGATATAGCACAGATCAGGAAAGGCTTTGATACAATGATCTCATGGACACAAGCAGGCCATGCACAACATGCGGATACTTTTGCCAACAAATTGCTCTGATTCTGGGAATGCTCTCCTCAAACAACTGATCATGATTCAGACTTTAAAACAATAATCTGTACAATGGAATTCAACTCTTTGAGTGCCAGGCATTTTTTTAAAATCAAAAGTGCCTTGTGCCAGCGTTTTTGCCCATTTTTCAGTCATATTTCTAGACCCACAAAATACCATGTCTCTGAAAACACAGAGAAGTTCAAATGCCACTTTTTGTACAGAATCCCTTTGTTTTGCTCTCTAAATGCGATCGTCTCCACTTCCTGCTTTGATCGCTGTGGCGCATATTAAACCTTTGTGTCCCGACTACAAATCACAGAAGCCCCAACCTTACTCACAGGCTGCAGCAGACCATGATCAACAACCAGGTGCAAAACAAAAAAACACTTTGACGTTGTATTGAAACCTCTACTTTTTAAATAGCATCAAAATTACATACATAATAACAATTTACGGAACTGTTATGTCAAAGCTCATGAACACTTGAATAATATCAAGCACTCATAACTGCCACATAAGCAATTAAAGCTGAAGTTCATAAAAAATATCCCTAATTATTATTTATTACAAGTTATTTATAGCTTAACACTCACCCAGATCGTCTGCTTAACTCTCTGAGTGCCATTTATGTATTTCGACATCATTTAAAATCTGATGCTTGTGTGCCATTGACATAATAATTCGTCAAAGTGGTTTTTCGGCAGGGGGTCACCGATCACGGTCTTCCGCAGTCTGTGAGTAATGTTGGGGCTTCTGGGAGATGTCGTTGGAGCATAAAGAGACAGTATAGACATCATACAATGTATTCTGTGGATCTTGAACTACGACTCAAACTGAGCAAAAATGGCACAAGGCACTTTCTATTTCATAAAACAGCTGTCCCTCAATGAGTTAATATTGATGTAAAAAAATGACATGATCTTTTACCACTTCAAACCAACCACTCCCATCAAACTCATCAAAAAACAGCACTCAGTCAGTGCCTCTCTATGTCTGATACTGATGCACCCAAGCATTGTGTATGATACACAATGGGCTTGCAATATATAGAGCATGTCATGTATATTGATCCATGTCATTTTTCATTATTAGACAGTCAGAGCAACTCCTGTAGCATAATGTTAAAAGGTTTTTGAAGGGTGGAAGTGTCACCCTGGAGACTGTTGGTGTCCTGTGTCAAACCAAGTCAACCTTTCCTTGCTTTTGTTACATAACATTAGCTGTTTTAACAGCAATTATGTGACAAGTGTAAACCTAACCATACTCTTTTATCACATAAATCCAAAGAAATACTTAGTAAGCCTTTGTATGCCAATACATAGGATACCTCTCTTGCATTACTTTTGGGATGATGTTAGATGCATAGTGTCGAGTTTAGGCAACAAAACCACTGAGCTGGGTTTTGTTGGTTGGCTTCACTCATGACGACACTTTAGTTTCATATGAGACATGAATACTGATTTGCTGGGTTTAAGTGTATATGTAAAGTTGTGGGCCATGAACCTGAAACAATGAGCTGAAACATCTCTGGGTGATGATGTCCTGCTCTCCTTTAAGATGAGGTTTTCCTCCAGATATTGTTTTCTGATTTATTTAGTGTATTTTGGTTATTTTGGAACTTCCTGCCCTTGTATATTTTCCACCTGTTTGTCATGTTTGCACAAGCAACACCTTTCACATAGCTTATATCTCTGAACATAATTTACTGCTGAGAGGCTTCAAGAACAGAAGAAAAGATAAATGCAGTGTTGGAAGAAATACAAAATGTTCAGTCCCTGTTTGTAGACTTAAAATAGTAATACACATTTACATACCCATTTCAACTAGTAAAAAACAAACAGTGGATTATTTGCTGATTTAATCACCTGTATTTGTTTATTCTTGATGTTAATTCCAATGTAATTACATGTAACACAAAAATGCCTCATTTCTGTTATGTCTATTTATGCTCTCTATTGTTACTGTCCCAATGGGGATCATCAAAGTTTCATCTAAAGGGTAATCTTTATCTTCTATCCACCTATCTCTCCAGAGCTAGATCCCCATTTTTAGGTCCACTTCTCTCTCCCGATCAGAGGCATGAAAAAGCGTGTTGCTGAAAGCTTCTGAGAAAAAGCTGATGTAGGAAGAATAAAAGGAAAATCTGTGAGGGGAACAGAGACGATGGTTCAATGGATGGGGAGAGGAAAATTGAAAGGTGTGGCGCTCAGCTGGAGAAAAGTTTCCTGCAGCAATCACCTTAGTGTCATCCTTGAGAGTTTAAGGAAATTAGTGATTACTCTCTTGTCTGTATATTTTTGAGCTACATTAGCTAAGCCAAGCATAAAGGGTGGATGAAGAACAACTATCCTGGGACTCTATAAAATTGCACAATACTCTCTTAAAGGAGCAGTGTGCAGGATTTAGTGCTGTCCAGTGTTGAACTATAATTGGAAGGAGTGGGACAGTGGTCTGTCTGCACTGTCTGTTCATTCTAAAATTTGAGTATTCATACTGTATACATAGACACAGTGATATTGTAAAGCGCAGAACACAGTGCGGTTTGATGCATATCACTCTCAACACACATGGGATGTTGACAGAAGGAATACAGAAGGTGCTGTCTGGTCTACCTTTACTTCCAGTTGAATTGTAAACCCACACACACACACACACACTGCTATACCACTAAACTGGATGTTTTATTGATAGTAAATCTGGAATATAGGGACACAGACTTGTGTTGGGAGCTCACGCTAATATCAGACAATGTTTTATTCAAAATGGAGCACAAGAATTAAGATCATTAAGTGTGTAATCTGACTGTTGATGTTGAGATACTGATGTTGCAGATATGTTTTTTTTGATAAATTTTAAAACTAGGTTTCAGGAACCTCACACATCCCATTTCTGCATAAACGTATTTAAGCACACATGAACAGTTCACAAATGCTTTGACTCCACATCCATCCCCCCAGACTCCCCACTGGTGACAGCAGCCCTTCTTTTCTCTCCTACAACCATCCATCCATGACACTGTTTCCAATGCTACACTGAGCTCAACCTCTCTCTCTTTATTTGTATGTACTAATGTCCCAAAATTGCATGTTACTGACTAAATTTCATCCCGAGAATGCTTTCTCCTCATGCAGCTATCCATGGATCAAGGTTACATGACAGTTTGGTAACACCTGGAAGCTGCTTCACATTCCCCTGGATCCCTTTTTGTCATATATGTTCACATTACATGCAAATATTTTTCCATGCAGGTAGAGGGATCACTGCTCTATTCTGCTTGTCGTCTCTACGATTGTTGTTTTGTACCCTTTACAGATTGTAAAGTCACTTGAGGTAATTTGTGATATTGCGCTGTACAAATAAATTCACTTGACTTCCCCTCATCGCTTCATCTCCTAATCCCTTTATTCATCCTATCTATTGTACATCATCATGACTCCCCTCCACCTTCTATATGTAATAAACTATTCTAAACCCATATTGATATTGGTGTGGTCTTTGTTTGGGAAGCACTTGCCACCATCCTGCATGTGTTAGACTGCATTGATTTTTTTCAGAATGTAAAGTCAGTCTGACTGGATCTGAGCTGCAGACATACCTTTGCAGATACAGATTTAATTAGATTTTATGTCTTTCTCATATAATTCATTGCAGCGCTCTTTGCTTTTTTTCAGCTGTTTGTGATGAGAGGTGTGAGGAAAAAAAGCAAATATATCCACTTACACTTTTTGCATTTTGAGGTTGTTATTCATTACCAGAAGTTTGGCAAGCATTATGCAACATTACCACAGGAATTACGTGTACCTGTGAAAGCACTTTAAGTGGAAAGGGAGCATTATTCATCACAGCGTTATTGCAGGTAGTGGTAAAAGCGTTTAAGTGGAAGTTGGTGTTGGCAGCAAGCATGAAATATTAGCTGGCTTTCGTTGAAGTCACATACAGCCGTATCTATGCTTGGAGAGCAGAGTTATAAATAAGTGATTGCTATCTTAAAATGCATCCACAGGTGGCTCAGTGTATGTGTAATTGCTCAGATATCACCCACTATCTGTATGTGTTCTATGAGAAGATAAGAGTTCTTGTACACACTGAAAGATACACACAAACACACCATTAGACCGTGTTACAGAGTACATCTGTGCCATCCACCCTAAAGTCAAACTATTTAAAAATGCTACACTTGCAAGCCCAGTCAACCTCTACAACCTCTGTGGTGTGTGCACATACCTATGTGTGTAATTTAGCTTTGGAGGGGTGGATCCTACTTGGGCTGTCAAAATTACCGTGTTTAAACTTGCGCGGTAACGGTAACTCTACTTGGACCAAAATGCATTAACGCGTTAACTTTGACAGCCCTAATCTTTACTCATCACACACACACACACACACACACACACACATTTATGTGCCAGTGTGACCCTAATGCCTTGTTCAACCTACAGGTTTTTAGGCCAATCGGCAGGTCGGCGACAGTTTTTTGACACCCCTTCCCCAGATCGGGATGATGCAGTCATCTGATCGGTGTGCCTGGGTCGTTCACTGGAGGGTTCACTTTGTGCATCTTTCTCAACACATGGGTGCGTTGGTTCCACAGCAGAATTAACAGAGTGAGACCTCTTGTCAGTCATAAAGTCTCTTTGTCTCAGTGGGAGGGGGAGGGGCCACTAGCAGACACAGAGAGCAGCTGTAGCAGGTGAGCTGGTGAGGAGTAGAGAGACAGGTAATGAGGAGAAACTATTAGGACTAATAAAAGAGATGATTTCAAAGCTAAATGTCCCAGCCCCATCCTGGATTACAATGTCAAATACCAGGGTCCGTCATTAACGGTTGACCAACAGCCCAGGTGAAGTGAAAATATGAGTCATTAAGTGTGAACACCTCAAAGACGCCAGTAGTAATAGTTACAGATTGTCACTTCATGTCTGTGAGCCTCAGAGTATTCTCCCCTCAATGTAGTAAACCCTGGTGCTCTCGGCTCCAAAGTTCTTTGAGATGTGGATGGAGAGGTGCTGAACACTGGCAAAACAAGCGTTTTTTTGGCCAGGCTCACGGACATCCTGACTCTGTGTCGCTGACGAAAACTGAACACCTAGCCTGCTAAATATCCAGTCGAGTCAAGCTGATGTAAAAAGAGCTCCAGCCAACAAGAGCAGACATGGTTGAAAGGAGCAGCATCTGCAACAGAGCAGCAGCAGCTTCAACAACAACAACAACTTTTGTCTTTTTGTTCTTTTACTCCATGGTAGCGCACAAACAACCTGCGTTCTGCTCTGTGTCAATGTTTGCAAGGAAAAGCTCACCAGTTGACTGTGGTCCAGTCAACCTCCTCTCGCTAATTCCTGGTCAAATGAGCTGCTCGTCCTTTTCTGATGGGCTTATGATCGCGTGTTTGCTGTGATCACTGAAACGGCTGAAATCCATTCTCAAAGATAGCAGAAGAGGCTTTGTTCTAGTGTTTGAAGGAAAATATGTTCATGTATTCATTAATATTGTCACACATATTTACAATGAAATACAGAAAAAATGCCAGGGACATTTTCTTTATCCCACAAGTTTAATAAATGATGTTCTTCAGTAGCCTGGCTATCGCGACTACAAAGCTCCGTGAACGTAGTCTGGCCAAGCTACCTTGGAAACTGATGCCTCTGTGTGCTACTGGACGAAGCCTCAACCAATTAGACCACTCTATCCTCTGACGAATGACAGACAGACTTGGTTGTAACATTTTGTGCAGCATCACAGGAAGTATGGGCGGGCCCAGGCTAGTTCTTCAATAAACTTTGTGGAAAAAGAAAAGCTCCTGTCAGCCTCAGAGTTGTTTTTGGCTTTTACAGTCCAATCGGACATCCCGCATTCAATGACGCTTCCAATGACGACACTCATTGGCAAATCAGTGGAAGGCAGTCGGCTGACATCGCGTTTTAGTATTGCTTCGGCTTGCTTGGAACCAGAGCTGAGGAGGTACAAAAAAAGTACCTAGTACCAGGTACTAGTGGAAAAGCGCCACAACCGTGCAGAGCTGTGCCGTACCGTACCACACCTGTGAAAAAGTGCCGTTTTATTTCACTTGATTCAGTCCTTTGGACTCATGGCTTGTGTGTGTTTGTTTGTTAATCTATTTACAATAAAACCTTTTCTTTAAAATCCCATACCAGCGGGTAATTTCTTTGTTACCCCTGCCTCCCTAGAGTGGGGCGTAACAATGACTTTGATCTGGATGTAGGGATAGGGAAGGAATGCACACATGCAGGAGTATAGAAACACACAAACAAAAGCTCCACACATCCCATTTGAAAAAAGAAATAACATGAGCAAAGGTTAGAGGGTTTAATAGCATTGAAATAGCAGAAAATACCAATGTTAGGAGGTTAAACCACTATATACTAGAGCAGAAATGACTTTGTTCTTGTCTTTAGCTCTGATGTATCTGTGTGTACAGACCAAGTGACAGAGAAAGCAATAATCTCTGAGAAAAAGATATTTTATTCTGTGCCAAATATACCGTTTAAAATCAATGCTGTGCTTGTACGTATCAAAGTTTGCTTTTATTGCAGGGCCTCCCTGGAATGAATCCAGCTATTGTAGATGTGTTATTTATCGAAACCATCTCGATACACTACAGTTGAATAAGATGTTTGTTTCTGATTAAATCTCAATAGTCCATATTTTAAGAAAGTAATATGTGGTAAGCCTCATGTCGAAAAGCCACAGTACCCAAATTAAATCATGGCATCTGATATAAAACCTCTCACTTTCCAGATCCACTTTTCAGTGTTGCTATTCTTCCTTCATTGGCATTAAAAGAACTCATTGGAGCAGCTAAAATGTGATAAATTGTCACTGCAGCGTCACTGGTTTCCCCAGTGTGATCACAAAGCTGTGATATTCATGTTTTTGTCATGCATATCCATCAATGATCTAATGGGAATGCACTAATGGGGGAGTAAATGTGCTTCTTAAATGCAACACAATCTGGTGTATGTTCTGTGATGTGGCTGAATGAGCGTTGTACCGATTACTTTTTGCTTATGCATAACATTCAGTTTTCAGCCAAGTGAGAATGACAGGGAAGCAGTGTGATGATGATCATTAGTGCTCATGGAGATAGAAAGTGTCTGGTGAATAATGTGTGTGCCCATGTCCATGGATTTGTGAGTTGAAGTGACTTGTGTAATTTATTCTTATATTATGTTTTATAATTTGACTCTTATTCCACCTTATAAATGCCCTAGCTAAGGAAAAAAGCATTGGGATGATTTTCACTTTATTTTAAAGCAAACGGTATATTTTAAATTGCATTCTTAGCATAATTAAACTTATTGTTTTCTTATTATTTTGCTTGGTATTGCATTTTTGCACTATTCTGCACAGTATGCACCTTTCTAAATCTTTTTAAATATGTTTACATTTCCTACTGTGTATGGCAACTGCTGTGCAACAATTTGGATTAATAAAGTTTTATCTTATCTTAAAAGGTCAATTGAGCCTGTTCATAAAGATTTTTTTATGAAATTATTAAACAACTAGAAAAGCACTCAGAGAGCGCAAACCTCTGCCAAGGTGGCGGCGGTGACAAGAAGGTTATGTTTTCACCGGGACTTGTTTGTTTGTTTATTTGTTTGTCAGTTTGCAAAGTAACTCAAAAAGTTATGGACTGTTTTTGATGAAATTTTCAGGAATGGCCAACAGTGGCCTAACTTGAAACCAATTAATTTTTGGTGGTGACGTTGAATCGGAAAATTAATCAGTTTTAAGTTAGGCCACTTAGGACCAACCCTGAAAATTTCGTCAAAATCTGTGCTTCTCATGGTCACATTTTTTTTTTTGCCAGCACTGTCACCCTTTGGGATGACAATGTTTGCCTGTCAGTCCTGTCAGTATTTCACTGTCACTCAACAGTGAATTATGTCAACAAATATCTGATGTACAAGTATCTGAGTGTACAAGTTTTGTACAGACTTTCGTGCACATCCATAGAGGATGGAGCCTTCTGGCTTTAATGATCCTCTGGGGCCAGTTGTTCAAAACATTTAATCTGGATCAGAATTATCCAGATTTGGATGTGGCATGTAAGGTGTACAATGTCCGGAGACACCACCAGGAAAAACACCCAACTTTCTGGATTAAATTTCCAAAGGATCCCAGGAGAGAACCTTGAAGGTACAAAGTTTAATTGCGTCTTACAACCGGAGCAGTATTACTTTGGTGCAGTCATTTACAGCACAAGAGACAGCCACAGCAGCTTTCCTTCGTTCACAGACTCTGAAACTGTGAAAGACTGCATTCTTGCTGTCGTGGATGAAGTCATAAATGACAACAGAATTAAAATGACTGTAATATCTGCTATTAAAAATGTGCCTCTGTCAGACACTTCAAACATCTGCAGGGTTGAAATTCTCGCCACAGATGTTTGAGACACTGTTGGTAGAACTGAAGAAAGCTGATGTAATGTCACTAGCAATTGATGAGTCCACAGACAGAGGTGATACGGCACAGTTGTGCGTGTATGTCCGTTTTTTTGACGGCAAAAACTTACGAAAGGAATTACTCGGCTCACTGACAGGCACACAGCTGGCGATGTAGTCTTTGAGAAAATCTCAGCATTTTTTCACGACCTAGATATGGAGCATGTGTGCATGCTTGTGATGGACAGGGCTCCATCCATGACAGGGAAAGTCAGTGGTTTTCAACTTCATGCTTAATGTGTGGTTTCTGAGTGACATATTCAAACACCTGAACAACCTAAACGTGGGCCTACAAGGCAGAGACAAAACTGTCATCTCGTGGAACAGATGTGCACATTCCACATCAAACTAGACATTTTTGCAACTGACTTGACCACAGGTTGCTGCATTTCCCGACACTCCATAAATGCATCTCATCCCGAGGGCAAATCACGGATGTGATGACAGATTTCATTGCAAGGTTGAAAAAGAATTTTGCCGACAGATTGGATGGAATTGTCTTGCCCATGGAGGTGATGGGCTTTGCCAGAGACCCCTTCACTGTTGCAACAGAAGGAGCTCTCTCTGCCAGAAGAAAGGAAGCGCCCCCCATCCCATTGATGAGGGGAAATTTATTCTTGAACTTGCAATCATCCATAACCATGCCACAGGAGCTTCGCACGAATGGACCTGCAAAGTTTTGGAGTGATGTCAACGCGCATCACTTTCATAACATCAAAAAAGTAGCAATCCATGTTCTCAGTATGGTTGGATCAACATATACTTGTGAATCGAGCTTCTCACACATGAACGCAATAAAAAGCAGCACACATTGCTCCCTCGCTGACAGTACTCTTCACCAGTGCCTTCGGATTGCAGTGACATCTTATGAGCCAAATGTCGCTGCTCTTGTTCAGAATAAAAAATTGTCACTTCTCCCACTAAGTAGACTACAACTAAATGCAGCATACATGTAAACATTAAGTGGGAAGTGTAGCAAAGAGATGCTTATTCACACGTGAACCGTAGTGGATGCGTGGGGTATTATTCATTGTTGATTGTTAATTACTGTTATGACTTGTAATGGGTTTGAGCACTAAAAGCTTTAATGTTTAATTTGTTTTATTCAGGTAAATGCACCTTGTGATGTGCCTTTGTCAAATATGATCAGAATGTTACTTTCATTTCATTTCAAAATGGAGACACAATTTAGTGACCAGAATATTATTTTCAAGTGGAAAATGGCATTGTTGGTACCTCAGGTTGTTTATTTAGAGAAGGTTTTAATGTCCTTATATATATATATATATATATATATATATATATATATATATATATATATATATATATATATATATGTGTGTGTGTGTGTGTGTGTACATATATATATATGCAAATCTTATTTAAGATTTACTACATAACATATAACTCGTTTTTATATATTTATTTAACCAGGCAAGGCATAAAAACTTATGCAGGCTAATAAAAATGTGGAAAAATACCAGTACTTAATTATCTAGATGGGCTTCCACCTTGGGAAGTATCTTTGTAAAATCTCACTGTGTGTGTGTGTGTGTGTATATATATATATACGTATATATATATATATACACGTATATATATATATACGTGTATATATATATATATATATACATGTACTCTCCTCTCTGTTCCAGTCTGCCATCCCCCCATGATCTGTCCACCCTAAGACACACCAGCATAGCAAACTTGCTTGAGGACTGACTGAGGAAAAAGCAGCCATTAATACCTTCTTTGTACATTTAATGATCAGCACTAGCACTTTATATTTGTATTTGTAACTATTACTGTTTCGGTGTATGTGTATATAAATGTATGTATATGTGTGTTTTTGTCGTCCTAACTTATTTCACATGGATGTAATTTTTTGTAATTTTATTCATGATATACTTTAATGGGGGGTGTTGTTCATTTAAATTCAAAAAAGAAAAAGACATATTATTTCTGTATGCACTTTAGGTCTGTTTCTTGCATTTGATAAATAAAAGTTATGAAAAATGTGGAAAGGCAGGGTTAGCTAAGCCTGGCTGTTGGCCTGTTCTGGAGCAGCCTGGTTGCACAGACTAAATCTCATGGTAATTAAAATAAATAACAATTACAAACAGAAAATGCTCTGCTGAGGGAAGTATGAGAATAACTAACTACAATACAAACTGCTGAGTGTAAAAACTATTTCAACATGGATCACTAACAAAAGCTCTCACAATGAGGAATGGATAAATATAGCTATTCTAACATGGGCTGTAAACAAAAGGCACTCACAGGGAGGTAAGTATAATGATAACTAATCTAACAGCAAAAGCTGACAAACAGAGAATCAAACAAAACCTAACAAACAAAGTAGCAAAATAGCAAACTCCTAACTGAAAGTGACAATACAAAATGCAAAGTCTCTAAAAGCACTTAACCTGGTGATACATACTGTAGGTATGGATACAGAAGAAAACAAACCAACAAGGGAGAAGGAGAGTCAAGACTATACACAAAAGGTAATCAGGCACAGGTGGAAACCAGGGCGGGGCAGACAATCATAAAAGTGGAAAACAACAAGACAACATGGAAACAGGTCTGAAATTTAAAAACTAAACTTGACAGATGACAGGACCTGGCATTTTTGTTGCTTCCTCTTGGATGGGTGCTCGCAAACAAGCAGAAATATCCAGAAATGTTCGAACACAAATAAGAAAATACAAGTACTGTATATGGTTGGGTCTCTGCAAATACAAACACTGCCACAAACATCTATTGGGTCATACGTGAAGGGATTAATTTTGAGTTAATTTACATATTCTGCCTTTAACAAAAACATACAAACAACATAGAGGCACCCTGAATATAGAGCATTAGCTGACAGATGTGTTTTATTAAACACTAGCAGAAAGGATGCTGTGCTTTAAAGCTCCTACTAGGAAGCCACTTAAACATAATGACTGACTGTGCGTGTGTGTTTATGCCTTGCCTCCACCTCATTAGGAATCTAAGTTGTCTCCATAAGTTTGTCTAATACATCTGTATGTGTGTGTGTGTGTGTGTGTGTGTGCGCATGGCTAGTTGACTTTCTATTAGTAAAACTCTCTGAGCGTGTGGCCTGAAGGCTTATTTGTTGAATCGACATAAGGCCTTGTTGGATTACTGAATTGTTAGATCAAACTGCTTTTGTTATTCTAAATTGCCAACCCATTGTGTGAGTGTGTTTGTATGGTACGTTTAGCAGCGCCAAAAGCAGTTTGTGCTAATGAATGTCACAGAGCTAAACAACAGTTCACATATATTTTGTGTACAGAAGTTCACACATAAGCACACACACATAGACAGTTTATTATTTAATAGCATGAGGTGGTTTGAACCTGTAATTGTCTGATTTACCAAGGTGTGTCAAAAAAACGAATTAGCATCCAGGCCACACTTTGAAACTGAATTCTGCTGAGTGAGATAGGACACACACACACACACACACTTAAACAACAATCCACACTTTAGCTTTCACTTCTAATTAAACTGCTGTGAAACAGGCTGACAATAGAGGCCATCAACAAACACCTGACACAATGGTGCGGCCGTCATTAAATGCAGTAAACTGTCAACAAATGCTTGTGGATATTTGGAGTGCCTTATTCAGTAATATGAATAATAACTGAATAAAATGAATGGACTAATGCAATTTCACAATAACATATCATCTCAGTGATTCATTAGCAGCTGTTTTAAAAGCAAACCAGTGTTGTGTTTTTGTTTTTATTTTCAACATTTCATTGTCACCCCTGAACCTGGACGTTTAGGGCAACAGATTATGGTGACATTTGAAAAAATAAATTATGTACATTACATCGTTACACACAAGAAAAAAATACATGGTACTGTCATGTCTGTCAAGCCAAGTTATGTTTATTATTTCTGTCTTGTCATTTTTTTCTAGTCATTTCTTGTTTTATTTTGAAATGAATTGTTTTCCCTCTCATTTCAGCTTCATTATTTCTGCCCTCCTGTGTTTTCCACCTGTGTGACTGTCTGTCCCGCCCCTCTGTCACAAAGCGATTTTCCTTTTGTTAACTATTTCAGAGCCTTAAGTATTTAGTGTTGTTTTTGCTAGAGTGATTTTGTTATAATAAGTTTTATAGCCTGTGATTTATTTCCTTGGTGTTTTCCCTTCCTTTCTGGTCGAGTGTTTTTTTTTGTTCCTAGTTTGTTAGATTAGGTCTTCCCTGGCACGTGCCCTCTCCCCCATCAGGTGAGGTGCTCTCTAATCTTTGGATTCCCATGTTCCTGTTTGTCCTCTTGTCTGATTCATGATAAAGACTTTTACTTTGTAAGATTCCTGACTCAAGTCATGCATTTTGTGTTTGCGCTGAAACCAGACCCTAACAGTTGAGTGCTGTTTGGGCCATCTAAAACATTAAAAGTCACCTTTTATGCAAAATTGGCTTAATAAATGTGTTCTAATACTAGTATGTATCCCCTTAGCCTGTGAATGAGGCCCTCGGAGTGAAAGTCTGTCACCTCCTTCACCTGCTTGCTCCTCTTCTTTGCCAATGTGTGCTGAAACAGGTGAGTTGAACATTTTTCTGCTTATGGCGTCAAGAGGAGGGATACCCCTCCCTCCAGTAGAGGACACTGCCTTTGAGCTAGCTTCCCCCGGATAGATAAGCCTCCTCTAAAGTTACTGAGCGGCCACCATTGTTTCTCCTCACTAACTTTCACTCACACAGCTACAAACGCAGAGCTGTAAGTTATTCCATTTGTGTTGTAGCTCTCCTTAACGTGATGGCCTGTAAACATGTCCCTGTAATGTGCAGCTACCGGAGGGTAGCTCCAGTACCTCCGATAGCTGCAGTGCTAAACGGAACATATTTACAGGTCATCATGCTAAGTAGAGCTGCAACACAAAATGGATTAATTACAGCTTCCACGCCTGTAGTGTTCTGGACAATTGGTACTGATCCATGCTTCAACTTCAGCTGTGTAGCCGAGCATAATTTGTATGGGCCCATGTTTACAAAGCAGCCCTTCAGAGCTCATTTAGTGCTGTAGCTAACGGAGCTCAGCAGCTCAGTTATCCACAATAAAGTAGTCTATACTGTCCAGATATTCCCAGTGCTTTATTTCCCCTGTGGTATATTTGTCATCTTAGCTAGCTCCGTTAGCAGTCCTCCTGAGTTCGTTTGGCACTACGGAGTGCTATGCGCTACGGAGGACTGCTTTGTAAACATGCTTTGAAACAGCCTGTTCTCAGCAGAGCTCAATACAGTGATTTTTAACTGACTGGAATTCAGGACCAGGGCTGAGTTTGGGGTAATACACTTTGAATACAATATTGTTTGAGGTCTGAGACCTACAGTATATAAAATTGTAGAAAAAGTGTATAATATGGGATCTTTAAAATGGTAGTGCACATGGAGACTTATGGAGAGAGGAGTAATGCTTTAACAACTTAAAGGAGTACACAAACCTCAACCATGTTATTACATGGTTGAGGTTTGTGTACTCCTTTAGCTTTGCTTCACTTCATCTCGTCACTCCCACTCGTTTATGTGCTCTCACCACTGTCTCTCTTTTCATATGATTTTCTTCCTCTCCTGATCTCATATCTGTCTTGTTTCTTCTGTCACATTTGTAAAACTGTTGTCCCTCTTTTCGTCCCATGTCCCCTCTTGTCAGGGTTTTATGAACTCAGTAGAACCCAAATGCAGGACTCACAAGGCAAATTTTCAAAATAAAGTTATTTTTTAATTACAACTGCAGAAAAACACAAAGGCTTTGGCAGGGTAACGCTAAACTATCTAAATAGACAAATGAGAAAATACAAATTTTTACTAAATAACAACAAAAAAAGAACACTCGAGGAGGAAGCAAAACTATGAAATTAAAGCACCAACGAAGAATTAACAAAGCACATGCCACAAGGGTGGACATTAAACTAGAAAATAAAGAATTACTGTAAGGAATTCTGAGGTGAGAGGTCTAATAAGCAAAGTAGTAACAAAAAACCCTTAAGGCTTACGTGGTAAAACAAATGACGAGACAACGGAAATGAACAGAACTTAAATGGATAACTTAAGGTAATAAGCACATTTTGACATGACACATCTTGCTTATTCCTATCTGGAGTTGTTCATCAACCAGTCAGTTAATAAATTTCATTCAGAATCACCATGCAGCACAGTGCCAGTACACCCTTTTAAAAAAATCAAAGAACAAACACCACAAGAACATGAATTAATGAATCATAATCATAGTTCTGGGGCAATTTGTAATAGAGTAAATATTTGTAGGTTTTCAATTGTGATGTAAAACTTTCAAATGAACATGATTCTTCAACATGTAAGTGTCAATACCATTGTAGACAAGAGGTCATGATTGCTGTGAAGCTCACTTCTTTATTTTTGACAGAAGTCCAGCACAGAGAGAGAGGGTTTGCTGGCATATTTGTAATAATGATACCAGGGTTTGGGTGAATATACAATTCTGATCAGCTGCATAACTTGTTGGCGAACAGATATACCTTCCAGAGACTATTGTGGTGGCACCTTACTTGTAAGCTTATGTACAATAATATCTGCACAGGATTTCATTTTGTTCGCCTGTAACACTGGTAATTAGGGCTGCCAAACTATTTTTACTTGCAAAGAAACAATTCCCAAAAATAGTTTATGATTTCCATGTTGAGAAACGTGCAGAAGTACATGCACAAAATGTGTAGCACATGAAGAAATAAAATTAAAATCCTACAGGGCTGATGAGAGGATCCACCAAAATAAAAAAAAAAGAAAGGCTCACATGACGCACACACAGCAGTGAAGAAACCAATCCCAGGGAACACAGCACACCAGTGGGGTAAAGAAAAAATAAGATAAAGAAGTACAATGAAAGCAGAAAATTAAAACAAATTAAACAATCTGTGATTTAACCCAAATAATCTATCAAAAGAAACCAAACACAAGCTCAATGCAAACTAAGGAAACCCAAATAAATCCAAACCATTCTAAATTAAACAAAAATATCACTACCTGAAATAAGGCAGTAACCTTAATACAAAAGAAAAAATACTGAATAAGGAAACACAACAAATAACCCAGATGCGAACAAAGGAACTCCCTGCACCCTCAAAGCAAATCCCACAAACCACCCAGCTAAGACGTAAAATAACCCCGGAGCAATTAATTCAAACCAGAGAAAACAAAATACCCCCACGGATACGACACACTCGCTCAATTTAAAATAGGGCTTGTGCTCATCCAGATGGCTTGAAGTTAAGACACTGCTAGCGATCAGCTGGGCTAGCGGCAGAAACAACCAGCAGTGGAGGCAAGGAAACAAAACAGCAGCAGTAGCGTCACTTGTAGGACGCCAGACGGAGAGCTCCTGCTGATAGGGCTGTGACGGTATGGATTTTTTTATTACCACTGTGATAAAGCACCCAATCAATGCGGTATGGCGGTTTACCGCGGTATCCCCCGACACCCCCCCAGGGCAACTCCGCCACCCCTGTTGCAATCCCGCTACTCTCCATGATCACCGTGATAACCACAACTCTGTCACCCCCATTGCAATCCCGCTACCCTCCTGATCACCACAACCCTGCCGATCACTCCTTGTCCTCTGGCATAAAATGTGCGACACTGTTCAGCTTTATAACATGATTTGGGTATTGTTGAATAGGGGGGGAGCACACATCAAGACATAAATGTATGCTGCCACATTCAGAAGAAGAGCGTTCTTTGATTGAGAAATTAATAAAAGAGGGGAAAACCTATAAAGAAGTGCAGAAAACAACAGGCTGTTCAGCTAAAATGATGTGAAACGCTTTAAAATGGCAGCCAAAACCAGAAAGGTGAGAAAGAAAAGGAAAAACAACTATTCGAATGGATCGGAGAATAACCAAACTGGCAAAGGTTCAGCCAATGATCAGCTCCAGGAGGCTCAAAGAAGGTATAAGGTTGCCTTTGAGTACTGTAACAATAAGACAGCATCTATGTGAAGCCAAGCTACCAGCAATAAGCCCCCGCAAAGTTCCATTGTTAATAAAAAGACGTGCTGATGCGGTTACAATTTGCCAAAGAACACACTGACTGGCCAAAAAAGAAATGGCATAATAATATGTGGACTGATTGTTCTTTTTGGGTCTAAGGGCCACAGACAGTTTGTCAGACGTCCTGCAAACACTGAATTCAAGCCACAGTACACAGTGAAGAAGGTGAAGCATGGTGGTGCAAGCCTCATGATATGGGGATGTTTCTCCTACTATGTTGTTGGTCCTACTTATCACATACCAGGGATCATGGATCAGTTTGAGTACATCAGACTACTGGAAGAAGTCACATTGCCGTATGCTGGAAATGCCTTTGAAATTGTTTCAACAAGACAATGACCCAAAAAACACACCAGGAAGCAAGCAAAATCATGGTTCCAGACAAACAGCATTCAAGTAATGGAGTGGCCAGCACAATCCCCGGACCTTAATCCCATAGAAAACGTGTGGGCTGACATAAAAAATGCTATTCATGAGGCGAAACCAAGAAATGCAGCGGAATTGTAGAACTAGTAACATTGTTCTGGGCTGCAATACCTGTTGACCGGTGCCAGAGGTTGGCTGACTCCATGTAATACACAGATGTGAAGCAGAGAAACTGTGGTTATGCATTTTTGTGAATCTTTTTCTTGGTTTATATAGTACATTTTTTGAGGTTGTAAAGACAGTTGTCAACACTGCTATTTTTTGAACATTATATTTTTTCACTTTCTGTACAATATTATCAAATTCAATTACTTTTTCCAATTTTCTTGCTGTGTAATAGAATGTGTAATGTACCCAATGCATTTGTGTTCATTAAAATACAATTTATTCGAAGAATTTTGACATTTACTCGCCTTTTTAACACACTGCTATTATTTTGAACATGACTGTATAGATATACACTGCAAATTATTTGGCTCTTACCAAGGAAAAAAAAATTAGATTTAGAAGTGTTAGATAATTTGTCTTGTTTTAAGAGTAAATTTCTTATTTTATGTGTTCACCTTTACACTATAATTTTATATCAAGCAAAAATCATCTTTTTTGTCCCAAATAGGCAGGGAATCTTAAAATGAGGTAAATAATTCTTAAAATAAGATATATTACGTCTCTCCCCCAAAGTCTCATCAAAATAAATCTTGTTTTAAGATTCAGTAACAAACTCAACTTGCTTGATTCAAGAGTCACACAAAAAGCATCTGAAAATTTTATTGCTCTAATTTCAAGCAGATGATGACCAATGTTTGTTCACAAAACTGGCACAGGAAACACAAAACAGGAAAAACGCAAACTTGGTCACCCAATACATAATATACCTATACAGCACAGTTATTGTTCCTCCATATTAATGTCTGTTGGCAATAATGTCACAAAGACTATATTTTATTGGCACAAAGGTACTGTCTTTAAAACTAACTGAAAACTAGGAAATGCAGTCAATTAGTTCTTTTATAAATTCTGTAGCCTGGGCAACATTGGGAACTGCCACCTCATATGCCAGCAACTCTGGACTCAGAGTCAGTGTTTCATAACGCTGGTATTCAAAAGCAACAAAAGAGGAATCTATCACAAAAATGTCTTTTATCAGTCCGAACACTGGGAAAGCACCATGTGCATCTACCATAATCATAGATTTCCCACTAATGTACTTATTGCCATTGAGGATGTACCATTTCACAGAGACAACAGATTGCATGACCTTTACGCCTAAAAAATCTTTGACTTTTCTCTTAACATAATCAACATTTTTGACAGCTGAGACAGGCCCCGATTCTCTTTCACTAGCAAAAATTGGATGCTCATTGCCTATTTCACTTTGACAACATTCAAGGAATTGATTATGGTTTGCAAATGATTAACATACATTTTTGAAATTTAACTTGGAAGCCCACTGCTTAAAATAGCTATGCTTAGCTTCAAATCGCATACACATACTTCTTATTAAAGGACCAAGAGATTCGATTTGGCTAGGTAGATGTAGCATGTAATGCTGCTTGGGAATTACATTGGCTTCAGGAAATAGTTCTTTGAACTGATGCAGATGTTGCTCAATCATGCGCCTGAGCCATAATACAGTTTCTAATGAAATAACAGGAGCAAGGACAATTTGAACAATCTGAATTAACTGGAGAATAAATTTGACATACTCATTTTCCACATCATTCAAAAGAAAAGGTAGTATTTTTAAAAGTATTAACATTTGTCCACATGACTGTTTTAATTTATTGTCATTAGCAGCAAAAGTGCTGATACTAATAGGACATGGCTTATCTCGTATATCTAGAGGTGAGTAAGGAAAATTTATGATAGCCGAGTTAATCTCATCTAATTCTATCTGTCCTGACAAAATCTGTTTTTTAAAGACAAGCTTTATTTCCATTGGTGCAACACCTTCAAAAAGTACATGCATTATATCCTGTGGAGTTTGTTTGATCAGGTCAAATGCTGGAAAATCAACTAGTCTGCGTCATCGGTTAATCCTGTAAGTGGTTTTGAGGGATGCTTTCAATGTTTCTGTGCTCGCTTTGTCTATTTCAAGACATTGCCTGATGTGCTTTTCCAAAGTTCTTTCAGGAAACTTATTCTCCTCAAAAATACTTTGCATATCTATCATCAAATAAGCATTCACAATGTCTACATTTGCTATAAGCAAAACCAACACCTTATTTAAACCCAGCAAGGTCATGTTGGGCAAGTGTGTCTCCACACACGGCTATCACAGCACCAAAAAACTCAATTTCACCATTTGGGGTTTCCATCCTAACACCATTGTAAAGAAGTGTCAGATCTTTTAGGATTCTTTTTAGTATAACATCAACACCCCATTGAGAAACATCATTTGCCTTGGCAATAGCAAGGAGTCTTATTGCAGCCAACTTGGACCTATATTTTGGATCAATATTCCCTAAACTATAATAAAACATCAATAATTTATTTGCAGAGGCATGGGGGCCTAAAGGGTTACATATTTCTATTTCATCGGTGTACAATATTATTTGCAATGCATTTGGCCTTTGAGAATATAATGGATGGGATGTAAAAAGGGCTCCATCAATAAAATCATACAAGAATCCCTCTCTACTTCTTTGTGGTACCGTGTTCAACATGGTGAAGATTCTAGAATTGGTCAGTAACTGCTTAAGACTTTGAATGTACATAGTAAAAACTCTTGTTTCTTAGGGCCATGACCCTTGAAAGACCACGCTTTACCCAGCAAATCTTCTGGGAAACTACAACTTCCTCTGGGTTGACTGGATTGAATAGTTGCCGGATGGTTTTATTCTGTCCATATGCTGTGGTTGAGAAAGGATCCATGAATGTATCAAATGTAGCCAAAGCCTCATCTTGGAGCTGAGCAGTTGTCTCTGGATTGTCTTCAAACACCCTTCTGATTCTCTCCCTTAGTGTGTCAAGGAGAGCAGCTTGGTACTGTTGCACCCCTGAGATGACACTGTTGACAGTTCTCTATGAAAATATTTAAAAATAAATAAATTACCTTCACATAATTGTTGCTAACAGGCCCATAGTTAACATTAAAATATAGAAAGGAATTATTACGGTATTTATATTTTTATAAACATTGTTTCAAGGAATTATTCATAAATATGATATCAATAGTACCATTAAAGCATTTGTCCATCGAGACAAATTTACCTGTGACAAGTGGCACTGTTCACGGACACTGATGGCAAATGCTGCTGCAGATCTAGCAATATCAGGTCTGTCTCTAGATGTCGCAGCAACAGCCTCCTCCTTCAGAAAGTGATAGGTATGCATATAGACACAATCAGGGTTGATTACAGTGATAAGTGTTTTTTTTTTTCAAGATTATAAATTAGACTACAACAAACAATGGGGTTTGTGTGTAAAAATGACACAGACAGCAGTGTTATTATTCAGCAAGTAAGTACCCAGCTCTAATTACATAGTAACCTTAACTTTACTTGGGTATGACTTTGTTTACAACTAAAAACTAAATAAATAACTAAAGCACATAAATAATACAGTCTATGAGAAAATCTTTCCATGCAGTAATGCCCTCTGTATACAGTAGTTGAAAACAATTTGTCCCATTTCTCCTTATGGAGAAAAGCGTGCCATAATGCAGGACGGACTAATGGATGAGGAACAGGACACACGAGAGGGGGGGATAATTTTAATCCCTCATTTGCTTCACTGGTCTTGGACCTGAGCAGCTGTATCGTCTATATCCAAGGTAAGTGTGAAGTTGGTTGGGACAGCTCCAGCTGTGCGCACATACCAGTAATTGATTCATTAAATTGGCCATGTTTTGCAAGTCTTGTTGCCTGTTTTGCCGTGAATAACATCGTATTACGGAGCTAATGTTAGCTAACTTAGCATTCACTGGAGACAATTACCTACTGTACATGAAATACAAAGTGTATCATATAGCTTACTCAAATCCTGCATGATTAACGCGAGCACTCAGTGCGGCGTTCAAGGAAGCCACGCTTTGAATATACCATTATATGTGAGAAATAAAACAAAATAAAACACTTCACACAAGTCAGCATCGAACAGAGAGTAAATTAATTGGCGGTCAAAATATATGAAACTGGAAACTTACGGACTCAAGGCGGCCGACAGCGTCAGGCTGCCATGATGGTTCAGGTAGAGAGGCACCAGGTGGGACAGCCACAGTACTGTCTGCTGCAGGAGTGTTACAGCTGGCAAAAACTGACACACCAAATGTTTCCTGTCCCAAAGAGCGAGATGAAGGCGTTGTACTCCATCCACTTGGTGGGCATCCACTCCTAAAATACTGAAGATGCGTCCGTTTAATGTGGCGAAAGAAGGAGTTGAAAACTCTAAAGTCCTGTTCACATCCATCAATACCACAGTAAACCCAAAAATCCGGGCTGCGACTGTGAGTTGCATTAATGTGGCTCAGCAGGACTTTAAGATTTAGAGCAACAAAGACGAAACATATCATACACCTCCACAAGGCCATGATGCTAAATCGTCTGTGATGCTGCGTCGTTTGCGCTGCGATATTGTGTCGCTGGCTGATGACCCTGAGGTGGATGGGGGAGGGAGGCACTCATCCTATCATTTGTATTTATTATTTTAACAAAAAACTTATTCAATTAAATGTTATCTCATTAATTTTAAGATGCTAAATGTCTTGTTTTTAAAATATTTTATTATTAAGTTCATATTTACATCTCATATTTTCTGTGCATCCTCAGTTGGTCCCACGGTCACACTTCAATGACATCAGTGTAAGCGATTTCCCGCTTGAGTAACGGAAAGAGGCACGTTACATTTGTGAAGGAACAGCAGCTCAAGGTCAGTAAACTTAATTGAGTTTTTAATATTACTTGCCGAAATCATATTTTTTAGAGGAGATTGTTGCTGTGACGGTTACTGTCTTCCACCGGGGTACTTGCTTAGCAAGCTAGCTGGTGTTAGCTCATGTCCACTTTTGCATGCTAACGAACTCTGGCTGTATGTTTTTGCTAGGTAGCCTAGCACCTGTTAATTGCTCGGGAGTGGATCAATGCAGAATGGATATTTTTGACAATGCTACTCTATCGGTCTTGGAGGGTAAGTCACAATTAAAGTTTATATTTTATGTAGGGCTGCGCGGTATGCACGGGATATGCGGTAGACGGTAGAGAATTTGGCCACGGTAGAGATTTGCTCTCTGCGCTCCGACTGTGCACCCCGCTGCAAGCACAGAGACAGCGGAGCAGGAGGAGTTCGTAACGCACTGTGTAACCGTATCCATAGTGACAGGAGACTCCAAAACTACTGTCTCTCTCACCCATGGTCTGACCATGAAACACTCTTCGTGTGTATGGGATATTGTTCGATGTCTTTCTGCACAATAAATGCTCTAAAAATTAGGCAACATTATATCTTTGCTTTTTAAAAAAATCTATTTAGCAAAACAATTCCATTCTAATTTTTGTACAAACTTTTATATCATGACATATACTTCATAGCACAGACAACTAAATAAACAGTTTACAAATGCGTTGGAGCTCTGAGGGACAGATAAATGGCACCGCTTTATGTTGCTTGGTACTGTAGCTGGGCATTGCCTCATCTAAATATATTAATTTGTCATATACAGCTGCCAGTGTTGATAAGGAGGCTTTGAAAGGCCTTAGCCGGGATGACCTGAGGGATCTTTTTCCTGGCCCTGGAAATTTTCTCAGAAGAAAGAAACTTTGGGAATTCATCAATCAAAATGTCAACACAAATTGGAATAAGTAACAATTATTAAAATTAAGTTGTACCATATTTTTAATTGTCCTAATGGATTTTGTTTTCATCCTATATGATCCTAATAGTGTGAAAATACCACGGACCAAGATGCCAGCACTTGTAGTGGAAGCGAGATTATGCCCTCACCCAGTTCCATGCCACCATGCCAGCCTCAAGCCTCCACCCCCATATCTGCTGAGAAAACGATGAAAATGCCAGACCCTCCAGAGTATGTGGTGTACACAGATTCAGAGTTAGACATGGTGTGTAGTCAGTACTTTGCATTGCTCTGCAATGGAAAGGAAAAGAACTACAAGATGTCAAAGGAGCTATGTTGCCGACTTGTAAGGAACACAATCACCAGCATGGTCGCAATCCTGCGTGCTAGTCCCATGGGGAAAAAAGTAAGATACCCCTCCAAACTGGAAATGAGAGCCATGTCACAGAAGATTGTCGACTATTACCCTATGTTACGTGATGCTGATACAAATATGCCATATGTAAGTAATTTTTTAAATTTTTCTAAACCAAAACTATGGACAGTTCAGAAACAAGACAAACAACTTATCTAACATTCTTTCACCACAGCTGACCATCTACACCAAAATGTACAAGCGACTCCAGAATATGAGATCCCCAAGGAAGAGGCAGGGCTCTGTACCACAAAGAGGAGTGGCCAAGACAGCTCTCGTCAGCGCAGACAACCAGGACATGGAGACAGACACAAGCAGCGAGGACAACTCCAGGACAGGTGTGCAAATTGTGGGCAAAAAAATGAAAGGGTCTGTCATGCTGTCATACTTTTTTTTTTTTTTTTGGTCTAAAAAATGTTTAATCCTGTCAAGAAGTTATAGTTGTCCACATTTGTTGAACCAGAGTTGGCTAGATATGCACTGTGTTTATATATGCCCATTTCTGGTTGTCATTATACTTATAATTGTATTGAGATTTTTTTTATTTTTATTTATTTATTATTTCCCAAAAAAAGCATCCCCACTACCAGCCCCCTCTGTGCCAAGGAAGCCAAAGAGTGGCACCAAAACATCACCGCTGCCATCCGAGTCAACCTCGTGCTCCGCACCCAAGACTGTGATTGCTTCACCAACCATGCCTGCAAAGGATGTTGTTGGTAAGCCCACCTCGGCACACCTCTCAGCCTGTCATCCGTGATAATGGATAAAGGTTTCCCAAAAATAGTGCATTGTATTTTAACCATGCTTTCCTCAGTGTTGTTGTTAAAGTGTTTACATTGAAATATCTCTACTCTGTTTTTTGTCATTTCAGTGGGCCAGGACAGTCTGAAGATGCAGCCTAGGCACTGCAGAACCTTGAGCAACATGTACAATAAACCCAATGCAAAACCCAATCAAAATGATGTTGCTCAAATTTTGGACCTTGAGTTTGAAGCCAGGCGGGCTTTCATTGATGCAGATGTTATAAGGGAAGAAGACCGACCTGCAAAAATCTTTGAGGCATATCCATGCTTCAAAGATGTTCAAAACGTATGTTTGTTTTTTTTACGACCTGAACTTGAATTACTGTGTATCCATCTGTGTACTGAATTTCAATGCATTATTAATGGTTAAATAACTGTTATTCAACACTGTTTTACAATGCTGTTTTAGGCAATGGATGAGCTACGGCGCATAGTAGGTGGCACCAACAGCAGATACACAGAGGAAGTAAAAGGAAGATGGGCAGAATTCTGTGCCAAGGTGCAGTTCTACAGTGTGTGGAGGAAAGTCCTGAAACCCCCTTTCCCTTTGGATGTCCGCAGTGGTAAGTTTCTGTTCCATATGTATATGTATTGATATTTATACCACATTCAGACCATTCTGTTCATCTTTCTATTCTTTAGTGGACTTCACACTTGCCCTTTTCAATACACTCCCATCCCTCTTCCCCTCACCAACTTCACCACCAAAGAAGCTTGGAAATAGCTGTGAGGCACTTCTTCATATCGTGAAGGTAAGATCATGATAAGGGGAAAACAGAAGTGCCTCTAGTGTCCCTCAAATGGTGCTCAGAAAGGGATACCAAAACTTTTATTACAAAACCTTTAATTCGTATATTCATTCATTTATGTATTCATTCATTCATGAAACATTAAAAATATACCACTCTTCATCAGCTTGTGTCAGGTATTAATCCATCCTAAATTCCGACAGTTTAATACGTTCCCCCCTGCCCCATTGTAAAGTATTTTTTTTTTATTTCTTACAATCTGATAATAATGAGTATGAGTTTTTAAACGTGATTTTAATTTAAGAGTGCTCAAGGCTTGGTTGCTGATAATTTAATCTAAAAGTGATCATACACTTTCAATACATTTTTATGTCTTCACACTCTCTACACATTGTTCTTTTTTTCTGTTCCAGTCAGGCGAAGACCCCGCCCTATACCTGGAGAAGCATCCTCTCTCCTCCCCAGATCTGCTTTTTGATGGATCAACCACCATCGTGGCTGTTGGTAATGTGCCTGTGACCACCCTCCCACAGGAAGACTTCTCAGAGGGGATGTTGGTCTTAATGGCATACTACTACACTTTGCATTTAACATACCCTAAATGTGTTGCAACACTCCTCTCTGTTATTCAAACAGAGGTAATTGGTGACACAATCCATGATCAGGATGCCACCAGTTCATACAAGAAAGCAATGGCTGATTGGAAATCTTTCATTGAGAAGTAGGTGAATGTCAAGCAGTATTTTGACAATGTCAGAATTTGTCAGTTGTTCATGTTATTGTTAGCTGTGCCACAAGTTTATTACAGTGACACCTAGTTATTTGCTTAAAGGGGTCCCATAGATCTTGAGTCTAGGTTTTACCTAATCAAAGCCTGTATTTCAGGATATGTTCATTGAAAAATGCTGCTACATAGGGCTGAGAATTAGTTTTTTCTTCTTTGTGGAATGTGAAAAAAATATATTCAGATGTCACTGCTCATGATGTTGAGTGTTAAATAAATGAACGGTTTTATAAGTCATTCCGGTTGTTATTTCTGTAAGGTGTATGTTCTAAAAATAAGGACAGTGTTTAGGTTTTAAGGTTTAGTTTTAAGATGAAGTCAGCCTTGTTTCAAGATAAACCTGCTTGGAATAGTCAACTCAAGTCAAGTCAACTTTATTTGTATAGCCCAATATCACAAATTATGAATTTGCCTCATTGGGCTTTACAATCTGTACAGGATATGACACCCTCTGTCCTTTACAATGACCCTCGCATCGACTAAGGAAAAACTCCCCAAAAAAAACCTTTTAACAGGGAAAAAGAAACGGAAGAAACCTCAGGAAGAGCAACAGAGGAGGGATCCCTCTTCCAGGATGGACAGACGTGCAATAGATGCCATGTGTACATAATATCAACAATTAAAACAAATTATCACTACATACAAATTTGTATGGAAATGTCCAATTCTTTATAACAACAGCTAATATACAGTTTGTATTTATAGATTTACATGAGAGTGTCGTAGGGGATGTTGAGCATCATCAAGCTATCAGCAAAGGATGAGAAGCATGTCGTCCCCTCCACCATGCCAACCAGAAGAAGCCTGGGCAGCACATCTTCCACTCCACCACACCAAACAGGAGAAACCTCCATGGGATGACCTCATCACCACCACGTCCTCAGAACCAGAAGATGAAGCCTGACTGGTCTGCACTACTCCACCAGGTAGACTGGATCCATGGATACCTGTGAGATGAGAACGCACAGGGACCACGAGGCACAAAACTAATCTGCAGCATGTGTTAAAGGGAGGAAGAGTAAACACATCCTCTTCTCCACTACTCTAACAGATACAACCTGAGCAGCATCGCCTCTTCTCCATCTCACCACCATCAGGACAGACGAAGCCTGGATGACATCAACTCCTTCTCAAACAAGTAGCCTCAGCTCACAGACACCTGGGAGCTGGGAGCACAGGGGCTCCGGGAAGAAGATGAGTTAGTAAATGACTTAATGGAGGCATCGAAATGAAGAAGAAGAGAAGCTCAGTGTGTCAGAGGAAGTCCCCGGCAGTCTAGACCTATAGCAGCATAACTAAGGATTGATCCAAGGCAGCCTGAGTCAACCTTGGATCAGTCCTAACTATAAGCACTGTCAAAAAAGGAAAGTCTTAAGCCTACTCTTGAATAAGGGATGGTGTCTGCCTCCCGGACTGAAAGAGGGAGTTGGTTCCACAGAAGAGGAGCTTGATAACTGAAAGCTCTAGCTCCCATTCTACTTTTATAAACCCTAGGAACCGCTAATAGTCCTGCATTCTGAGAGCGAGAGTTCTAGCAGGATTATAAGGCACTATTAGCACTTTAAGATAAGATGGTGCCTGACCATTAAGTGCCTTGTAAGTGAGTAGGAGGATTTTAAATTCTATACTAGAATTTACAGGGAGCCAGTGCAGAGAGGCTAACACCGGAGAAATATGGTCTCTTTTTCCTGGTTCTGGTCAGAACTCGTGCTGCAGCTTTCTGGACCAGCTGGAGAGTCCTGATAGACTTATTAGGGCAGCCTGATAATAACGAGTTACAATAGTCCAGCCTGGAAGTTACAAATGCATGGACTAATTTTTCTGCATCGTTTTGGGAGAGAATATGCCTTATTTTTTGCAATGTTACGCAGATGAAAAAAAGCTGTTCTAGCTGTTTGTTTCATGTGGACGTTGAAGGACATATCTTGGTCAAAATTACCCCTAGATTCCTTACAGTGGTGTTCGAGGCTGGCGAATGGCCACCTAGAGTAAATAAGTCATTAGATAGGTTATTTCTGAGATTTTCAGGGCCAATTAGAATAACCTCAGTTTTATCTGAATTTAACAACAAGAAATTGTGCGCCATCCAAGTTTTTATATCCTGAAGACATGTTTGGAGTTTAGCTAACTGGCTGGATTCTGGCCTGACTTAAATGACAAATATAGCTGAGTATCATCTGCATAACAGTGAAAGTTTATGGAGTGTTTCCTGATAACATTGCCTAAAGGAAGCATATATAAAGTAAATAGAATAGGCCCAAGCACAGAACCTTGAGGAACTCCATAACTGACTATGGACTGCATGGAGGACTCATCATTAATGTGAACAAACTGTGATCGATCCGATAAGTAGGATTTGAACCAGCTTAAAGCAGTTCCTCTGATGCCAGTTAAATGTTCTAATCTCTGCAACAGGATATGGTGGTCAATAGTATCAAAAGCAGCGCTAAGATCTAACAAGACAAGTACTGAGACGAGTCCATGGTCTGACGCAATTAGCAGGTCATTAGTAATTTTCACCAGAGCGGTCTCGGTGCTGTGATATTTTCTAAATCCTGACTGAAAGTCCTCAAATAGATTATTGTTCTGGAGGAAGTCACACAGCTGACTGCACACTGCTTTCTCAAGGATCTTAGAGAGAAAAGGAAGGTTGGATATTGGTCTATAGTTGGCTAAAACCTCTGGATCAAGACCGGGCTTCTTCAGAAGAGGTTTGATTACGGCTACTTTAAATGACTGAGGTACATAGCCTGACAGCAGGCAGAATAAGACAGAACTTAGTCATTCTTCACTAATACTATAGTATTTTCCTCTAAATTTAATATTTTTCTTAACTAATCTTCAGCTTAATTTGCTAAAAGTAAGAAAACATGTGTTTGTAGTTGCTTATATTTAGTATATTTCACTTATTTTGAGGCTGTAAAAGATACTTTTTTCAAGTAATCTCATTTTGAAACCAGCATTTTATGCTTATATTTAGTATATTTCACTTATTTTGAGGCTGTAAAAAGTTACATTTTAAGTAATCTCATCTTAAAACCAGCATGTGTGGCTTATTTTAAGCCTTGCAAATACCTTCGTAGACATGCTTATTTCTAGATTTAACAATCTTGATTTAAGAAATCTTGTCAAGTGAAATTATCGTGCTGCATGGACAGATAATTTCACTTGTTTTGAGTACCTTTTACCTCAGATTTAGTGTTTTTACCTTGTTTTTAGACCCACACATATATATATATATATATATATATATATATATATATATATATATATATATATATATATATATATATATATGTGTGTGTACAATAGTTTGGCCTACTTTACTACTACTCAGCTGTACTTTATAGGGAATATCATACAGTAGATCCAAGACAAAGATGACAGAAGGGTGGGCCTGAGAGGAAAATGTATGTTTACCACTTCAGCACCCCGGACAATGTCACGCATTTATCAATACACAGCATTGTAAGGTTGCTGATTACACCTCATGCTACAGAGGACCTTTTGCTACACTTCCAAGTGCATGCATATTTGTGTAGGAGTTTCTTGCAGAGTAAACTCACTGTTGCCCTGACACTTTTGTAGCAGAAAATAGGAACAAAATTACAGGATGGCAGTGTTCCCGAGATCTGTGTGGTACTCAGTCTCTATCTCCCTTTCTCATTGCCTTGGTGACTCTTTCAAAGCAAAGTTTGCAGGAGTCATATTGTCTGCCATCATCTCTCCTCCTCCCTACCTTCCAGCTTCTTCTTCAGCTCTCCCCATTTACCCATTTGTCTTTTGGATAATAAGTGTAATTAGGCTGTAAAATGACCCCTTTGTTTCTTTTTGTGACTACCGACTACACAGGAGAGCATAATAGTTCTCACTTTGCATGGTACACTCAAATTAGCTTTGCTTCAAACTCTTTGGAGCTGTTCCATAACAGAGCTATTGTCCGAGCTTTTCAGTACAATGGCTGTGTTAAATACATGGAAATGGGTACATGGAAATGTACTTGTATAGGTTTTAAATGCTGTAAATTGCCCTGCAAAATATCATCTTAAAGGGTTGTTCAGTGCTTGTGCACATACAGTACATTTGGTACTTTGAGTGCCTACCAACCCACAAACTGTGAAATTAGACAACACAGTCAGTTTGTGTGGGCTGCCTGGATCAGAAAATGTTATTCAACAAGCCATTCCGATTTGAATTCCCTTCCTATGTCACATGCAGGCTCATTGGAATTTCACAATAAGAACAAAGGACAAAAAATACTACTATGACGAAAAAGTGAAGCGTTCACCAGGAGGGTCTAAGTAATAAGAAACAGAAAGTCACTCCAAAAAGTCACTCTATAAAGTTACAAAAAACTGACAAAAGAAAGTTGCAAACAAAGACCTCATAAACAGACAATCACAAACTCGGACTTGGAAGACTAGCTGACTTGATGCATGGAACAAGATGAATTGGCACAATATAGGGGGAGACAGGGACTATTAATACAGAGGTAAGGGAACAGCTGGAAATATCAGGATGGTGCATTACATCCATTTCTGGACAATGTCCTCATTGTATCATTTTGTCCTATGAGACATGTTAGAAATTAGTTATGAAAAAAGTTATGAAAAAAAATGTTTTGAGGTCACAGTTACAGTGACCTTTGACCACCAAACTCGTGGACATTGTGCCAGATAAAAATCCCATAACAGTTGAGAGCCCAAAAATATAATTTTGCCTGTGTGGAATCATACAATTCTTTAAACTTTAATTCACATGCATTTTCTAGGGTTTTCAACTGCGTCATTGTCTTCATCATCAGATAGGGTTTATCCATGAATTTGACTCGGATGTCATTACATGAAATACTTGTGTGTATTGCAGTGGCAAGTTTTGTTGAAGCAGGAGCTTATTAAATAAATTATCTACTTGGGTGTTTACTCTTTATTTCTTCTTGTCCTGAGGACATTTCCATTAGTGCATATTTTTTATGAACCTGACCTGCCAGATGGTTTGTTACACATCTTAAATGCTGTCATTGGAGACTATTTGGAAAAGGACAGGCACTTTCAAAATATACTTGGCAAGTGATTAATTGAACAGTCTGTCAATCAAACTCTTGCTGAAGCCAGACAGGAGAGCAAAAATCATATTTCCATCAAAAAATGCCTTTAAGTTCTGTTTTTTTGCTTTGCAATTCTGACAAACCTGATGCTATTCCAGCCTCTATCATGTCATAGCTGTTTGGAACAAAGAAACACCTCTGTCATGTCACACACACTTACAGTAAGCATGGCTGTTATCACATCTACACATGCTATTAGCTGATCTGGAAGCAGGTGATGTATAAGGCGGCCATAAGGAACACCCTTATGTATTGTCATTAGTTCCAAAGACCATCCTGTCCCTGACTACTGAGTTTTTTAGAGTTTCATACACGTTGTCACGTTTTGCTCGGTGTGTGAAGCTCAGCTAAATACTGATTAAAAGGTACTCCTTGTTTCTGGTCATGGGTAAAAAACTTATATCGCTCAAATGTGACATTTTGACGAGGCACAAAATATGTTTTGAATTTGGCCATAAGTGCTGCCAAAGTTAGGGTATCACACTGCGGTATTTACCGAGGAAAGAAAAATTGCAACATACCGATCTGGTGTACTAGATGAGTCACTGAAGATCTCTTGGTCAACTTTAATTCCACAGTTTACTCTCCTGTGTGACTGGTGAGGCTTGACTGCATGATAAACTTTACAAAGTTCTGCAGCGGATACCTTGTCATCTTCAGGTGATGTTGCTTCCCGAAAAAACAACCCGAGGGAGGAGGTGCCTGCAGCCCATCTGTTGCTTTTATGTTTCTCCGTGCTAACATGCCTTTCAATGGCCATCTTTCCAACTGTTGTGTGCTAACGTCCACATCAGTGACAAAGTGTGCAATATGCATGCAAATCGTCTTTGCTACTTTTGCTGACAAACATGCTTTTTTGATCATTCGGCATTGAATGAGGTCCGTCTTATTGGCACGTTAACTTTCCGTTAAGGAGATGAGACAACACAGCTAGCACATGGGAAAAGGGGGTGGCTTGTTTACATTTTCAACCAATGAGTAATCAGAGAATTGAGTGACACCACTTTTAGCCAATCATTTTAGAACCAGTCTGACACCGTGGGACGATATGCAGTTCAAGTGCAACTCCAAAAAGGAGGACAAATAATCATCTGGCTTGAGGCTGTGCAGGACGCTGGACAAGGCATTTAAATTCCGGAATGTCCGGCTTAAATCTGGACATATGGCCACCCTAGTCCAGAGCATCTTCTCCAATAACATGCTAAATGGACGCTTTCAGTTTTACATCCCTGCTCCACAGCTTAAATCTCTTCTGGTTCGTTTGTTTTCAGGAACTATATCAGCATCTGCTTGTGGTGAATGCTCCTTTTCTTCTTCCACATCACTGGCGTCTTCATTGTCAGCCATGCCATCTCTGCCGATATACCATAGTTAGCTGGCCATACTGTAGAAAGCTAAAACTAACTGACCTTGTTCTATCAGTTCTATTCTATGTGATAAACGTGTACTTTATATAATTTATACTTATATGTGTGTGTGTGTGTGTGTGTGTGTGTGTATGTATATATATATGTATATATGTCTCACTAGGTTTTATTAATAGTGATTTATATTGTTAGATTGATTTTATTTGTTTTAATTGTAGTTTCCAAATACCGGGACCTGAGAACTATATTTCGTTCCTCTTTCCATGCTGTGAATGACAATAAAGTATCTATAAAGTATCTATCTAACATCTCCCAACTCGTGTAGCGTGACCTGTTAATGATATTCACCAGCATTCACATAGCTAGCACTAATCATACAAATTCCCAAATGTTAAGACTAAACACTGTACATTTGTCACTACAACATAATCTTTCCAGCACTCTTACCTCAGCATTGTCTATACCGGAATGAAGAAAAAAATTGTAATTTCATCCAGAGGAAGTGGTTTGTCATACTTTTCATTTGAATGTGTTTAAATGTTTTAAATACATGAATTGATCTCATGGCTTTTCAGAGTGATCTGTAATAGTCACGATTTATTGTTGACGTAACCTTGAGGATGTCTTAATGCAATAATATAACTGCAATTTCATCTCCTGAATTTCTTTTTCTGATTTTTTCTTAATAGAATATTTCATGTACAGTCCTTAGATGTGCAAATATTAACAATGACCACAAAGAACAAAATACAGTGTAACACTGAGCTCTGTCTCTGCTGCCTGATAAACAGTCTGGTCTTGATAATATTATACAAGAACTGAACATCAGCCTATAGGCGATGGCTGCAGCTTTTTGTCTAAAATTGTAAAATAATACCTCGAGGTAGAAAGCTCTGTGGCTCCCCAGTTTTCCTTTAATGCAGTTTCACATATGAAATAATAGTTATGCCAGCTTATCACTTGGCTGACTACTTGTCTTATTACTGAGAGATAATTAAACTAATTAAACATTATACATTCAATATTTCATCATATTTAAATCCATTGCTTTAAAGGTTTCATTGGTCAAGAGTTGTGTCTTTTTTGTCCCCATAAGGAGTGCCATCAAATCTAAATTATTGTCTGGACTGGTCCACACAGCTTCACAAGCCCACATGCAACATGGAGATCTTTTCCTACCATTTGTGAAACGTAATAAATAGGTTGTATTACTTTCACTTTTCAAACAGTGAAGCGCCACCTGGCCCTTGTGGGACACTTGCGGAATATGAATTACATTGATTTGGCCATTCTATCAATAAGAAAGAAATTAGATTTGTGTGGGGGTTTGAATAATATAATAGCTTCATCCACACTGTTGACAAAGCTATTGCCAGGTCATTAACACTGATCATCAGAGATTGTAATGTGCCAACAGCTTAATTTCAAGTGGTTACAGAAAATGAGCCCAGCTACATGCATGACTGGACATGATGTCAGAAAGAATGCAAGTTTTAGGCACCTAAACTTAACCTAACTTCGTTAATCAACCAAACTGCAGTCTAATTAGAGAAATATCCCTCTATTTCTGACTTTTCCCTCTTGCAGCGATGCTAAACTCCTTGTGTACTAAAGCCTGTGGTAAGAGGAGACGTTTATCATTATTTTACAGGCTGTACAACTTCAAACATGTATAACATCCACTGAAGATCATTGAGAGGCTCAGATTTTGCCTTAAGGTCTGTCGCTTTGGATGTACAGTATGTGTTCATCTTTTCCCCAAGATTTTAATCTTAATTAGTGGGATATTATCAGATGCTGTTAAACGATTTTTGCTGCCAGACAAACACACTCGAGCAGCTGCATTTCTGTCTGTGTTTGGTTTGCCAATGAGACGGCACGCAGTGAGGTATGAACCCTCCGAGCCTTAAAAATAGCCAAGCATTAAGCATCAGAAATTTAGTGGTGTATTTTATTGGTTAAATATAAAAAGCCATTAAAAAGACACATTCCTCCTTATCTTTCTCAACTTTAAATAAATGCTAAAGAGCTGTTTTTTTTTGTCCACAGTTACATTAAAACTTGTATTCTTTTGAGTATACCTATGAACCACATTTATCCACATGACAACTGACTTTAATATTTAAACTTCTGCATCTAGTCCTATTCTAGTATGCTGTTCCAGTAGATTCAGGAGAAGACTCCCTCGGTAACAAAATGGTAGAAAAACATTTTTCCAAAGGAACATCTAACTACTATTTTTAAAAGGTAACAACAACATCTTCTATAATACATGATTACCTTCTGCTAAATGTCTCCCATTGTCATGATCATACTGCACACAAAAATGAATATGACATGATCCGATTAGGTGTTAATGTAACCCATTTACATTGCTTTTCTAATCGGGTAAGATCTGTACTTGCTTGTAAAGTCAATAAAATGGCATTGAAAGAAAGACAGGTGTTGCTACAGTTCAGTCAACTGATACCTATTTTTTTTCTCTTTACAAACAATAAGTGTGCATCACCTTATCATCAAGAGGTATCATTATTGAACTCACAATTTTCAACTTTTCAACTTCATATTTATGGGGTTATTTTTCACAATATCTGTGAGTCTGTCATCAAAGTTTCATCCATCCACTTTCAACTGCTTATCCTCACATAGGGTTGAGGGGGGGCTGGAGCCTATCCCAGCTGTCTTAGGGCAGAAGGCAGGGTACACCCTAGACAAGTTTCCAGTTCAACACAGGGACAGACAACCACTCACACTCACATTCACACCTACGGACAATTTAAATGCATGTTTTTGGATGGTGGGAGGAAACCGGAGTACCCGGAGAGAACCCACACAGACACGGGGAGAACATGCAAACTCCACACAGAAAGGCCCCGGGCCGGGAATCGAACCTGGTACCTTCTTGCTGTGAGAGGCGACAGTGCTAACCATGGTGACAGTGCTAACCATGCCACCGTGCCACCCATCAAAGTTTCATAATCTTATTAAATATGCAAGAATTCCACTGCGCCTCATAGGTTACTCTCAAATTATAATAACTGCCCACTATTGGTTTCTGCACCCAAAAAAATTTGTATTATGTACTTTTTGCGTCTAATATATTCCTAAATCTATATCTACATCTGTTACATAATTATGTTGTGTGTGAAATAGTCACCTCACAACATATGAATTCTTGAGTTATGGCTTGTGAGTCCAAGAGGATGTTTGTCCGTTACACTTTCACAAAAATGGGATGGACAAAGTGATCATTGACCTTTGACCACCAAAATTGAATTAGTTCATGAGAATGGCATAAATGGACAGATAGATGTACACACTGATGGATGGACACCCTGAAAACATAATGCGTCAAGCCGCATCTTTCTCCTCTGTGGCAGCATAAAAAATTGCTCATATTTCTCTACAAAGTCAACTTGATCATGTCCAACTACAAAACGAGACAGACATGTTTTGGCCTGGTGGAAGGTTCTGAGCAGTGAAAGCTATCACTAAAATGCATTTTATATTTTTTTTGCTATACACAGCTTGCTTAATTAACAAATTCAGTATGACAGAGAGAGATAGTTGGTGGGAGTGAGGCTGTTGGGTCTGCTCATTTTAATAAAAGGTTTTAATGAGTGTGGCTCCCAGCATAACATGTTATGCAGGTCAATTTCACATAATGGGTCACGGTCCTAAATTATTTGACATCCCAGAATAATACCAGTGTTATGGTGATAGACAACCCTTGTTGTGCATTTGCATTTGAGGTTATTTAGTTCATTCAGTAAATGTGACTTACTACTCTTGTGGTATGTTAAGTTAAAAAATTGTTGTTTAGGTTAAAATGATTAAATATTAAAAGTATGTTAGGTCCTCTTTCAACTACTACATACAGAAACATTGATGTGCTATGGGCTCACCTATATTTGTTATAATGGCCAATCACTGTAAATGGAAGGCATTGAGAGCAAGCCTATGACTTTGTATACAGGAACAGCGCCTCGCCATTGGTTCCGTTAGGTGGATGAAATCTGGGTCAAAATCAAGACACAAGAAGAGGAGGAGAGACCTGTATGATGGGAACATCTGTTCCACAAGAGTATGTTTCAAAAATGTCAAGCAAGTCCAGTTGACTTATTTTTTTTACCTTTTTGGAAAACTTAGATAAATACAGTAAGTCACTGACTAGGCCTGTCACGATTGTCAATAAATCAATTTATCGTACGATAAATGAAAACAAAGTCGGTCGTTTTTCTGGCCTCTATAAAGCGCAATGTTTTCCTTGTCTCTCTCTACCAAAGAGGCTGCATAAGAAGAAGGTTCACTCTGTGCAGTTTTCTCAACATGTGGGTGTGTTGGTTCCACAGCAGAATTAACAGAGCGAGACCTCTTGTCAGTCATAATCTGGTTTCACACTATCGAGCCAAAGCTGAGCCAGCTTGGGCTTGCTGGTGCTAAGTGCTTTCACACTGCAGGGCCAGGTGCTAACTGCGGGCCACCTCCGGGCCGTTTTGGTGCTAATGGTGCGCGATTTCTGGCTCCACCTAACCCATGGTCTTAGTGGTGCCAAAGCAGGGCTAAAGGTGGTGTCACGGAAAAGGAAAAGCTAGGTCAGTTCTATGCCAAGTAAAGTAGTAATGTAAAGTTTGCCCTATGTTTGCTGTTAGCTGTATAGCCTACTACTATCGATGTAAACAAATAGTAATTTAGCGAGCTATCTTCTATACAGCCTCATGACGATGTGGTATAGCTGGCATTATGAACGGATTGTTTTATGGTTTACATACCTCAATTGTTTTGTGTTTCCATGCCTTGGCTCTCAGTCATCATTCCTGTTGTAAGTTGATTGCTCTTTGCCATCATCCTGCACGTAGCCTCCGTAAAAGCTTGTTTCTTTCTTCATCAAACTTATCAAACCTACCTTGTTTGATAATGGTTGTATGCATCAGTGATGTTTTTGCAAACGAGGACGTAAACCGGAGGGGCTAGTAGCCCAACAGTGTGAACACAAACACTTTTGGGGCATGAGACTTGTGGCCCAGGGCTATTAGCACTAAGGTAGCCCCCTAATGGCCCCGGCCCGGCCCGGCTCGATAGTGTGAAACCGGCTATTAAGTCTCTTTGTGTCAGTGGGAGGAGGAGGGGGGCCACAGGCAGACATACAAAGAGCAGCTGCAGGTGAGCTGGTAAGAAGGAGAGAGCCAGGTAATGAGGAGAAACTAGTAGTAATAATAAAAGAGATGATTTCAAAGCGAAATGCCCCTGCCCCAGCCCGGATTACAATGTCAAATACCAGGGTCTGACATTAACGTTTGCCCGAAAGCCCGGATGAATTAAAAATAAGCAGTGGGTCGGCAGACAGTGGGCAAACATGCCCGATTGTGCCAGCCTGTGCCGCGTAGCTCAGAGTCGCTGAAACAGGTAGCTTACCTGTTCAGACAGGGCACGGAGGGTGTTACTGCTATTGATCAAATGTGAAATAGCAATAAATACTGCTTTCAGAAGAAATAAGTGTTATGTGTTGTATGCAGTCACAGAAAATGGATTTTAGTAAAGTATAAGTTATAAGTGAAAGTATGAGCCACGTAGAGAGAAAAAGAACCTCTTAAGAACCTCAGAATAATTCTGACAATAATATTGTCTATCGGTAATAAGTTGTGGGACAATATATTGTCCAGCAAAATTTGTTATCATGACAGGCCTATCATTGACTTGGTTTCACACAAGACACAAACAATGTCCTCCTGGGTGAAAATCCTGTGTTTGTTTGACCCATCTCACATGCCTGATGCAGACTTTCTCATTCCTTATACTATGACAATTGGCTTTACTGTAAATTGGAGTAAGTTGAAAGCCTGGTGTGTCTCATGCAGAATCTATAGAGTGTCTTGCTGTGTCAATATCAGAGGCAGGGGAGTACTGACAAAGTTGTCAGTGAGAATGGGTGGTGTTAAAGTCACTAGTTTCATCTGTTTTTTGGTAGTGGACAAACAGATCACTTTATCTGTGTTGACTGTGGGATTGTATGTGGCCAACAACTTAATTGAGTTACACAGAATTAAAGCACTGGAGGTTGAACTTCGCAAGTTATTAAACCATATCTGTTTTATTTCAATTGGGACAGACTTGATTTAGCATGAACAATATTTTTTTTACATAGTGCACATGATATGAAAGGTACAGAGTCTTTGTTGATTAGACCCCATCGTGCCATGTGAAAACGAGGTCAGAAATGCAGCAGCCAATTAGGTTTGATTCCCCCAGGGTCTAGACACTGGTGGTTGTGGGGTGATGAGCTGATGAGGGGATGATGTTGAATTGGTGCCGTCATGAAGACTGGAGGAGATGGGGTGGAGGAGGGTTGACTTTAGTTGGAGCATCAATGACAACTGACAGCAGCAGAGAGGAGAACAGTTTTACAGTATGACAGCAACAATACGATTGGGCTCAACAAGGCCATGCTGAATCTGGTTGGTTAACTTAGAGTGACACCCACAGTCATCTGATAGAGTAGGAGCTAAGAGACTGAGAGATAAAATTAATGAATAAATGAATATGTGTCCCAAAAGAATTCAAGTTTAAATGCATATGTCCTTCTCGTTACACAAAAAAGAAAAGCATGTGAGGTTGATACATTAATATGCATAACATGTTGCCACATTAAAACATCCCATGTGCATACTGAATCGTCCTCCTGGATAGCTACTAATTAGCCTGACGTTGAAGGCATCAAATACTTGTCCATAAATACACCTGTACCATCTGTGCGGGCTTCCCCAGACAGTACCAGCAGGAATGATGCGTTTGAGTGTGGATATGTTTTTGTTGTAGTGTATCTCTATCCATATCCTTCCCTAAGGTGTTATTAGAACCTACTATAGTTTATATATTGAGTTTCTGATGCAACTGCTGTCTGACTATTTCAGACCAATATTAAAATGATGAACACTTTGCATCATTCTGCTCAGCACTTGTTGACTTTTGAGACTTTGGACTAGGAGTCAGTGTAACGTATCACAGTGTGACTCATCGTCTGAAGACATTTGATGCCTTGACTCATACTGTTTTCCATGATTTATTCACTCTGCAGAGACCAGTATAAAAACATTTGAGTCCTCCCACTATTGCTGTGCTGCATCTGCTCCATCAGAAAATGTGTACCTTTGTGGGTTTAAAAGAAATACAAATACATAGTCTAATCATCATTAATTTTAATAAATTCTGAATTATTTTTTTTCCAAAACTTCGTTTTAGAAAATGTATGTGAGAAATGTATTTAAATTAATCATAAAATGTCCCTGATATGGGGCGTCTCACAGCAAGAAGGTACCGGGTTCGATTTCCGGCCCGGGGCCTTTCTGTGTGGAGTTTGCATGTTCTCGCTGTGTCTGCGTGGGTTCTCTGCGGGTACTCCGGCTTCCTCCCACCATCCAAAAAAAAACATGCATGGGGATTAGGTTGATTGACTAATTTAAATTGACCGTAGGTGTGAATGTGAGTATGAGTGGTTGTCTGTCTCGATGTGCCCTGCGATGAGGTGGTGACTTGTCCAGGGTGTACCCTGCCTTCCGCCCTAAGACAGCTTTGATAGGCTCCAGCCCCCCGCGACCCTATGAGGATAAGCGGGAGAAAATGGATGGATGGATGTCCCCCATATGTCACCAGACATTAAGAAATAATGTTAATTTCAAATACTTATATCACTGACAACAGTAGTCAAGCTAGGATATTCTTAATGAAATGCTAACGTTATGAAACCTAAAAGACCCCATTATGACTCTTAAATATGTTGCGACAAAGTCCAAAATAAAACAAGGATTTGTATTGGAGATGCCTTTGAAAGATGGAGACGGCTGAAAGACGGCCAGGAGCACTCTCTGGTGTCCACTCTCTCCATGGATCCTCAGTCCCCGGCCTAGAGCTATTCCCCTGTCAGGGGCTAGAGAAGCTGGGGTCCTTGGCACATTGTCTTTTTGGATGTGCAGTGTCAGTAGTGCCTTGTCTAGTTCCTCAAGCTCCTCAAGGAAAAGTTGTCTGCTCTGGACCTTACTTTGGTTCCGCTCTGGGTTGACTGCCATCCAGATTGTAAACACATTATAGAGACAGCCAGCATTTTTTCAGTTTTAAATGATCACAAGTGGGAGGGGGCGCTCTTGAGCGGCGATATGTAAAGACGTGTAGTTGTGTTGCTCTGCAGGGATACGCCACTTTTTCATATTAATACTTCTATATCTGACACTAAAGCGCTACCCGTCGTCAGTTGAGACTCTACTGTAAGTGTTGACACTATCTGAAACAACTGTTTTGCGATGTCTGGTTCAAAAAGCAGCAAAAAGTCGGAGGCAGCTAAGGCTACCGATAGCAATGCTACATCTCCGGATACGGCCGTGCTAATGGCTGCGATAACAAGCTCGGAACAAAATGTGGTGGCCAAGATTACTACGCTCGAAACGAAGGTTGAGAACAAGTGTCAGGCCTTAAACAACATGATTGACTCGCTCCGCAACCACTTTAAAGACCAAATTGACAGCGCGCGGTCTGAATTTTGTACCAAGATTGAGCCGCTAGCTACTAGCTTCGCAGACTACCGGGGCCGGCTAACTAGCTTGGAGGAAACTACAAACACGTACTCTGATTGGGTTGTGGACTTGGAGAAACAAGTTTATGACTTGAAGATATGAAGATACGGTGTCAGCTCTCACTGAGAAGACTGAGGACCTGGAGGGAAGACAGCGCAGATGCAACATTCGAATACTTGGAGTAAGGGAAAAGTTTGAAAGTGGGACACGGCCTGCCATTTCCGTAGCAAACCTACTGCGAGAAGTTTTGGGCTTAGATGCCGCTCCCACATTGGACCGGGCACAACGCAGCCTCCAGCCTGCTCCCACAAGAGGACAGAACCCCAGGCCGTTTATTATTAAATTTCACTACTATCAAGAAAAGCTGGAAGTGCTCCGCAAGGTGCGCAAAACAGCCCTCTGACCCACAATGGTGACAACATCCTCATTTTTCCCGACCTGCCATCCACAGTAGCCAAGAAGAGGGGGGCTTTTAAAGAGGTGAAAGGACTGCTCCGTGGCTGCCGTGACGTAAGATTTGGGATGCTTTACCCTGCGAAGCTGAGGATCACCTCCCCTCTGGGTGAGAAGATGTTCATTGATCCAGCTGCGGCTAAAGACTACGTCATGAAACATCTGGTGGCGGATGGGCAACAAGGTGCTGGCTGAGTATCCTAAGGTACCATATTAATGGCTTAAGATCTTTGAATACACTCGCAGAGACGTTTGTGCAAATTGTGCATCACTGTCATCTTTTTTTTTTTATGTGATTTAATACAAACTTGAGGAGGGCTTACCCTGTGAACAGATGATCATATTTCTGATTTTACAGCTTGTCAGATATCAATATTTTCTCATTGGCGTTCCCTGTTATTGGGCAACCTTGGTTTTGTAAGGTTAACAGATTTACATATCACACACATGCTCTATGGGGGGGGTGCGGTTATCTCCTGGTTGAGAGGAGAGAAGTTAAAGGGCAATTTTTTATTTTTGTCTTTTTTTTTTTTTTGGTCTTTTCCTTTCTTTCTTTCTTCAGCTGCAGTTTCAGATTCAGGTTTACATTTATATCTTATTATGGTATTGTGGTTCATTCAACATGACTGTTTTTTACCTTTGTGGATATGACCACTATGCCTAGTATAGTCCGCACAGCTGGACTCTGCCCTACTACATTTATTAGCTGGAATGTGAAGGGACTCAACAATTTAGTTAAACGTAAAAGAGTATTTGCTCATTTACCAACCTTTAAACCGGACATTGTCTTCTTACAAGAGACACACCTGCGCTCCACACACAGTAACAGAGCTGGCTTCCCCAGGTCTATCATTCAGGATTCGATTCAAAAGCCCGGGGAGTTGCTATCCTTATCAGAAAAAAACTCCCTTTTGTTTCTACGAGTGTGAAAAGTGATGTCAATGGTCGTTTTGTCATAATTACGGGTAAACTATATCACACACCAGTCATTCTAGTAAATGTTTACGCCCCAAATTGGGACAACCCACAGTTTCTCACAAGACTGATGGGTAGGTTACCAGATTTAACCACACATTGTCTAATAATGGGTGGGGACATGAATTTGGCACTGAATTCAAATCTTGACAGATCAAAATCTCGCCAATCTACAGGGATCTCCAAGTCAGCCTCTGTGCTCAAGGACTTTCTCCAAAACTATGGTATCTCGGACCTTTTACGGGTTTCTGAGCCCTCTGCAAGATATTATTCCTTTTTTTCACCTGTGCATCACTCATACTCAAGGATTGATTATTTTTTCTTGGACAATACGCTTATCCCAAAGGTCACTTCATGTAAATACCACGCAATTGTGATTTCTGATCATGCACCAGTACAGATCGACATTTCATTTCCAAATGCCTGTGCCACGCAGAGGGTCTGGAGATTTGACTCAACACTACTGTCTGATGAGGTCTTTTGTAAATTTATTACATCCCACATTGAGTTGTATCTAGAAGTGGAGATCAATGCTGCCTTTAAACAGTATTACCAGGACCTCTATACTACTCAGAATACTTGTACATCTAATGATATAGATTCTTTCGTAGACAAGCTAGACATCCCAACCACTGACTCAGCCCAACATGGGACACTTGAAAGACCCATTACCGCAGTTGAAATATTACAGGCAATCCAATCACTACAAAATGGCAAAGCACCTGGCCCAGATGGGTTTCCATATGATTTTTACAAGGCATTTGCTGACAAGCTAGTTTCTCTGCTCTGTGATGTTTTCGCTAAAATTCACGCAACTGCTAAATTACCACAAACATTATCCCAAGCCACAATTACTGTTATTATAAAAAAAGACAAAGATCCTCAAAAATGTGGATCTTATCGCCCCATCAGTCTGCTAAATGTAGACTATAAGATCCTCACAAAGGTGCTTGCACTCCACCTCGAAAAGGTGGTACCTGCTATTATGCATGAAGATCAGACAGGCTTTATAGTTAACCGTCAATCATATTTTAATACTCGATGCCTGTTCAATGTTTTATATTCTGACCATTCAACTGATCACCCTGAATTAGTAGCTTCACTCGATGCCAAAAAGGCGTTTGATTGTGTCGAATGGCCTTATTTGTTTACTGTTTTGAACAAGTTTGGGTTTGGCTCCAACTTTGTGTCATGGATCAAGATTTTGTACTCACTTCCGATGTCTTCTGTCCGCACTAACAACACTACTTCAGATTATTTCTCATTGCATAGAGGCACTCGTCAGGGATGCCCCTTGAGTCCCTTACTGTTTGATCTTGCAATAGAACCCCTAGCAGTGGCATTGAGAGCTGATCCAGAGATTAAGGGGATCAGCCGTGGAATTCTACTCACAAAACATCACTGTACGCGGATGATCTCCTTTTGTTCATTTCGGACCCAGAAACGTCCATTCCTAGAGCATTAGAACTCCTTGGTTCCTTTGGTCATCTATCCGGGTACAGATTGAATCTGGGTAAAAGTATACTTTTTCCCATTAACCAATTGGCCAAAGATTTTGACTACTCAAACTTCCCATTCAAAATAGAGCATTCTTCATTTACCTATTTGGGCATCCAAATTTCTAGTACTTTTAAAGACCTTTTTGAATGTAACTTTGCCCCCATTCTGGACAAAACCAAGTCAGATCTGACTGGATGAGTTAACACAATTAAAATGGTCGTTTTGCCCAGATTCATGTATTTATTCCAAATGATACCCCTATGTCTCGCCAAAACATTTTTTAACAAAATAGATAAAATTGTTGCTTCTTTTATTTGGGATAAAAAAAAGTCCCAAGAATTCGTAAAACCCGGTTGCAGTGTTCTAAGGCTGAGGGAGGATTAGCTCTACCAAATTTCATGTATTATTACTGGTCTGCCAATATTGTGAAACTATCCACCTGGTTTCGTGTGTTTAAAGAAGGCACTGGCCTACTCTGGTCTACCATGGAACTAAACTCTAACTTGCCTGTATCCCCGATACAGCAATGATGTGCTCTGCCTTACCAATTACTAGTAATGTAAGATTTAAAAACCCTGTGGTCAAGAACTCTCTTAATATTTGGTTTCAGTGTCGTCGGAACTTTGGCTTTAAAACAGTTTCTTACTTGTTCCCCTATCGTATCAAATCCACTTTTTTTACCAGCTTTGAGTGATTCTGGTTTCAATATGTGGTATAAGAAGGGAATTGTATTTTTCTCTGATTTGTTTGTTAAAGGGTCATTTTTATCATTCGAAATGTTAACTAAAAATTTTGATATTCCCAAATCTCATTTCAAGTATTTACAGGTCCGTAGTTTTGTAATGAAACACTTCAGAACTTATCCAACCCTACCTCCCTCTTGTCCTCTTGAGGATTGTCTGCACCCTCGACCTTTTGCTAGAGGTCAAATCTCTCGAATATACAATTTATTACACCACATAAGACCTGAATCTCTAGACAATCTTAAAGATGCATGGGAACTAGACTTGAACTTACAGATCTCAGATGATGTGTGGGACCTTAGTGTCCGCCGCATTCACTCCACATCCATCTGTATACGGCACTGCTTAATACAGTTCAAAGTCTTTCATCGTTCTTATTTAACCAAAGCTAAATTGGCAAATATATATAATACTTCTGATGATGGGTGCCTGAGGTGCGGACAGTCTCCCGCCACTATGAGCCATATGTTTTGGTCCTGTAGTGCCTTAAACAGACTTTGGAACTCAATTTTTGAAGCCTTCTCTTTTGTCTGCAACAAAACAATTGATCCTAACCCAATAACGGCAGTGTTTGGTGTTCTTCCAAACCAGTATAGCATAACATCATATCAGGCAAATGTAGTTGCCTTCTCATCTCTTCTGGCCCGAAGGTTAATACTCTTAAAATGGAAAGATGCGCAGCCTCCTTCTTTTATCCAGTGGGTGAGAGAAGTCATGATGTGTTTACAGATGGAAAACTTAAGATACAGCTTACAGGGCTCTCAAAAAAGATACTACAAGACATGGTCATCCTTTATTGAATATATCAAGAAGTTGCCGTTTGCCAGGATTTGATCTCATATTGCTAGATTGCCAACCTCGATTGCCTGTAAATCTGTGCAACAGTACACGTTATGTGTAAACTGCAGCTTTTTTATTTTTTTTTGTTGTGGGGTGGTATTGTTATTTAGTCTATTTTATTTTATTTATTTTGCCTATTTTATTATATTTATTTTTCATTTGTCATGCTTTATTCTAATCTTTGTACAAAATATGCCCTACGTGCTTCTGTTCAGCACGGCTTGTTAGTGTTACCTGACATACTTGACACTTTGATTCATGCAATCTTCTGTATGTTTGTATAAAATATGGAAAAGCATGGCTCTTCCAGCAGCTGGCTCTTGTGTCGCTACAGAGGCTGCCTGTGGTGCTCCTTGTAATGCATATTCAGATAGAAGGTCATCTTCAAATTCACTTTCAAAATATGAATACTCTGAATGGATTTCTAAATTATCCTAGTATTCAGAGATGGCTTCCTCTTCCACATCACTGAATGACTGACTTTCTTCAAAGATGAGCTCTAAAGCCCTCTGACAGCCAAATTTCGTCATACTGAGGGTTGAAAATTCTGTAATGTCGAGGTATTTATCTCTTTTGCCACCTTCTTGATGCGCAGGTGCAAGACATACAGAGTGATATATAGAGTGAAAAAAATGTTTGACATCTGCTATTTTGTGAATTTACGTGCACCTGTGGATGTGCCTGCGAGCATTTGCCTATTCACTGCATCAGACGTTGACAAGACATGCGATAGCAGTAAACCCACATTAATGCCATGTTTAACAGTTTAACAAAACATGGATTTGTTGGGATAAAAAAATATATACTACAAAAGCATGGCTGTTGATTAAGTAGTGACATAATGTTAACCTACATTTAAATACTTGTCCCACATTTTCACAGCCATGTGGTCCCTTGGGGTAATTAATTGCCCACCCCAGATGTATGGAGTTGCAAGGGGCTGTGAGGCATACATGGACACTGCTAGCTAGCAAAACATTTATTCGTTTTTGACAGGCCCCCATCTAAACGCCAAGCAAAAGATGAATTTTCATCAAATAAAATAATAATGAAAGGAGTATTTTTTGCACAATTAATCTTAATCTTTTGGTTTTTGTTCTTTTTTTCCTGTCAGGGTGTTAGTTATGTTTTGAAACCCATTTTTGCATATGGAGGACATTTTTGAAAATACACTGACCGCAAAGAATTTAACCCTTAATACTAGAAAAGCACTCAGAGAGCGCAGACCTCCGCTGTGGCGGCAACAACTTTTTTTATTTAAAGTTAACCTCACTGCCAAAGAGGTTATTTTTTCACTGGGACTACTTTTTTTGTTTGTTGGTTTGTCGGTTTGCAAAGTAACTCAAAAAAGTTATGGACTGTTTTTGATGAAAATTTAAGGATGGGCTGAACATAAACTGATTAATATTTGATGGTGCTGCTGAATTGAATCTGATCACCACCAAAAATTAAACAATTTTAAGTTAGGCCACTTCTGACCAACCCTGAAAATTTCGTCAAAATCAGTTCACAACTTTTTGAGTTATTTTGCAAAACAACAAACAAATAAACAAACCCTGGTGAAAACATAACCTCCTTGGTGAAGGTAATAATTTGTTTCACAGCAGAAAATGAAAGGTTTGCAAAGATATACCCAGACAAGTCCCTTTTCATAGAATGAATAAGAGATTCCAAAATATTTAACCTTTCATGGCTAAATCTGTCTTCCCTATTTTTTCCTACACTTTCCCCTGCACCAGGTGAGCTATGTTGAACTAAGTGTAGCAGACAATAAATCAATAGAAGGTTGGATAAGGTTGGAGTGTTTCACATTTAGCAAAAAGATAACTTTGGATAAGTCAAAGGCACACACACACACACACACGCACACACACACATAGGGCTGGCTCAGATGGAGGTGGAAGCTGAGAGATCACATTAATTAAAAAAGATAAGGATGCAGACACACAAGCAACAGACAAAATATAGACATTACAGAAAGGTATAGGGCAAGAGGTGATATAGCGAAATGATTGCTTCAGACTGGACTTTTGTAACTTTTATTGCATCCACAGAGTCACGTATACAAAAACATTTCTAGTAGAGAATAATGACAGCTTAGGGAGACACTTGGGAAATGTTTTTGGAGTTGTGAGTTTGGGTATCTATTTGTCTTTGTACTTTGTCAAAGTACTTTGTCTTTCTAAAACTAAGTACTGCAAGAGTAAATACTGTTACGATTTTGATGGGCTGGATTAATTTTCAAAAGTCCATATTTATTTCACCAAATATGACATAATAGCTCAACATTGCATTTTCAGTTTCATAGACCCACCAATTTCACTATCAAGTGTCTCCTACAAAAGTCTCCTAGGTGAAAATGTTTGTTTGAGCCATTGAGCTGCACCACTTCCTCCATTTGGAGGACTTCCATAGACTGTAATTATCAATACATTTATGTAACAACAAAAACAAACTTAATTGATGACAAAATGCATTTTGTCCTGATAAGGTTGGAGGTCAAAGTAATTAGCAAAAAGTCCTTGGAAAAATCGATTCTCTACATTTATAGACATACCTCTACAGATGTCTCCATGCTTTCTTATGTCCTAGTCCCTTTGGGCTGCAGAGGCTGGTATTAGCTTATTGCAGATGTGTTTGGGTATCTCTGTACCTTTGCTCATAAGTAACAAAAATTACAGAACTCAGTATTGTTCAGACTTTACAATACAGTCAGGGAAAAATGTTGTGTTAGAAGTTCATTATGGGTCAACGATTTACATCAAGCATTTGTTGGTCGCTGTATACAATTTCCTGTAAAACAGCTAGACCAAATGGTAAGATTTGAAGCAATTACTTTCTTCAGTTAAGCAGTGAAGCAAAAATAAATATCACATTTCTCACAGAGGGTCATAGTAGCATTGCTTTTGCAGGCTTTGCAGTGGCCACATTTACCACATTTTACAAGCTAATGTGTCTGTGCAAACACATGAAGGTGAAGGTGTGGTGTTGAGTGAAGGGCAGCCTCACTGCTCAGCTAGTAGCCTGGAAGCTTCTTTGTTTCACTCGCTTTTGAACTCCGTGCAGTTTAGTCATGGCAGTAAATAAAACATCCATTAACAAGGCCTAACATGACTGTTATAATCACAATATTCTTCTGAATCCATTTGTTAACTGCCATCCATCCATTATCTACTGCTTATCCTCATAGGGTCGTGGGGGGCTGGAGCCTATCCCAACTGTCTTAGGGCGGAAGGCAGGGGACACCCTGGACAAGTCGCCACCTCATTGCAGGACACATAGTGACAGACAACCACTCACACTCACATTCACACATACGGTCAATTTAAATTAACTCATTAACCTAATCCCCATGCATGTTTTTAGATGGTGGGAGGAAGCCTGAGTACCCGGAGAGAACCCACGCTGCCACGGGGAGAACATGCAAACTCCACACAATTGTTAACTTAAAAAATAAACACTCCCAGATATAACACAATCGCAAATTTAAACTATCACCTACGAGCTAAGCATGCAAATGCAGCTTATTAGACAAATGCTAACACCTAACAGGGAAAGCACTATTATGGAGTGAGCAAGTGGATGAAACTGAATGGAAGAAGTTAGCTACAGTGCTTGTTATGTGGTTAAATGGTGGCTGATTGCAGACCAGTCTGCACACGCAGACACGGGGAGAACATGCAAACTCCACACAGAAAGGCCCCGGGATTCGAACCCGGTACCTTCTTGCTATGAGGCGACAGTGCTAACCACTACACCACCGTGCCGCCCTGATTGAGGACTCATGGAGTTTAAAAAAAGATTAAATACACAAGAAAAAATGTGATTAACTGTGATTAAATATTGACATTCTGTGATTAATTGTGATTATAAAAATGGATCTTTTGATTAAAATATTTTTTTTATTGCACCATAACTTGCCTTTGTCCTAATACCTGCATATTTCCTTTTAACTACTGTTTGATAGTTTTGGTTGTTAGGTATCTTAAATAGTTCATCTCAATTTCTTTCTCATTTAACACCTCCATATTGTTTTCTGTCTCCACATTAACCCCAATCTCATTTATATTCAAAACCACCATTTATCTAGGGGTGTTCTATCCAGCACTCTGCTCTAAATGCATGGATTTACTCACCATCACCTATGAGAGATTCTCAATGCAGACAAGGTCTTCTGTTGATGACCTCTCAGCAGCGCCAATGGAGTCACGGATGGAAGGTCATTTCCTTGCTCAATGGAATGTCGATTGTTGTTACTGAAACGGTGTTGCTCATCCACTTTTAACACCCACATTTTCCCTGTCCCATAAAACATGGGAGCCTGAATGCACCGCTGAGAATTTGACTGACTCACTCCCAGACTAAATCACTTGTATAAATAGGATTTTTTTCTTTTTTTTGCAGTGAGAACAGAGCGAGAAGTAGAAAGGACGAGATGAGAATAAAAGATAACATGACTGAAACAGACGCAGAGCAGATGAAGGAAGGCAAAGAAAAAAAAGAAGGCAAAGCTATAGGTCAAGAGAAGAGACAAGCTGAATATCCACAGAAGATGGCGTTCAAAAGGCAGAATAAGGGAGGTAAGTGAGGCAACAGAGGAGATGAAGACCATAAAAAGTTAGCACAAATACAAAAACAAGTTTTTTTAAAATAGTGATTTATATATAGGGAAAGTAATAATTGTTTAATTAATAGAATTACAACATTATTGTCTCAGGAAAATGAATCATGGTATAGTTTATTTTTAAGTATTTTCATCTATTTTATTGATTTTATTTAAATTGTTACATTTTTAGAATTTATTTACTCACATTCCTTAAAATCTGTTCATTGCGAAAATTAAATTTAGTCAGTTAAAAAAGGATGACTGTAGTTTAAATATGATGATCTGTGGATCAACCAAGATTCATTTATTTAAAATTTATGAGGCTGGTTAACCTCAGGCTTATAAAGATTTCAGTACATCCACGCTTCACACTCCAGTCCAGTAGGTGGTGGTAGTGCAGCTGCCAAATTCAGAATCTGCAGAGAAGAAGGACTTTCTCTGCTGTCTGCACCTCTGTTCAAGCATTAACATTATGCACATTGCATTGACTGGTAAGTTATTTGTCGCCGTATATAACCTGTCTATTATCAATGTATGTACGTTGTCAGTGCAAGTGACACACGACTATAAATATACTGACTATCAAATGCATCATTGTGAACATTTTCTTGTAGTCTGGTAGCTTGCCAACTTCCACACGTTTGTAACCTGTTTCTAACAAGTAGCTGTCAGACAGCTTAAGCTAGCTGGCGCTTTTCCCTTTAGCCAACACGGCTAAATTTTGTAATTAAGGGGCGTCACGTGATGCATTCAGACTGAGAGTATCGCTTTTACCGATCTCCTGCTCCTCCAGCCTATAAACTACATTTGCCAACCACAATTATTTTGGCTTCTATTATTAAGGGACATGTCTGGCACCAAGGGGAATACTAATCCTTGTGAAGCTTCACGTAGAGCTTGTCCTGAAGCAAAAAAAAGCCATCATCAGCTAACATGGTGGCTAGCATGGATGACGGCGACAACATGTCATTTGAGGAAAGCATAGCTAATGCGGTTTCCAAAACTGTTACTAAAAAAGATAAGTGCTCTTATGGAGCAGAAATTCACCGAGCACACCACCCTTGACAAACTAAGTTACCGCTGCGAAGACAACACAAAGCGTATAACTAACTGAGAACCGCATGTCTGATGGCTAGAAGCGCATAGCCACTCTGGAAAATAAGCTAGCTGAACTTGAACGAGAGTGGAGACCTTAACCAACCGAGCTGAGGACAATGAGAGCAGGAGCCGCAGGGATAACATACGTATCATCTGTCTCAAAGAAGGTGCAGAGGGGAAACAAGCCGTCAGGTTTTTTGAGACCTGGCTTCCAGACATACTGGACCAAGCGAGGCTCGATTAAAATCGACCGGGCACACAGAACCTGAAGCCCGGTGAAGAAAAAATAGTAAAGAAAAGATTGTAAAATTCATCCGTATTCATCTGTTCATCTGTATTCGACTACACCCGACTGTCTGTTTATTTGCACATTGACTATCATCACGAACCATAATTATTTATCAGGTTATACATTTTTATTTTATACTTTCAATACTGCTCTTCTGTATTATAATTTAATTTAATTGTAAATAGTAATATTTTCTATATTTCTGTTATTTATTTATTTTTTTATATATATCTTCTTATTTGTATTGTGATTGTATTTCTTGCTGCTGCTACACAGTAATTTCCCAAGTTGGGATCAATAAAGTAATTCTATTCTATTCTATTCTATTCTAAAAACTACAATCGACCGGTTATCATCAAGTTGCTCAATTTCAGCGACAAACAATGGATCCTTGCTGCTGTCCGAGAAAAACGGGAGATCATCTACCAGGACAATAAGATTCACATCCGACAGGATCTATCAACCCAGGTGAGAGTGGCCCGGCGTCAGTTCAATGGGGTATGTGAACGCCTCATCCAGAGGTCAGTGGTTCCAGATGCGCTACCCGACCGTCTTATGCTTCACCTTCAGCGGAGAGGAACGCTCCTTCAAAAGCCCACGAGAAGCGGAGGACTTTTTGAGCAAGAACGGTTAATTCTGTCCGCGGAACATGGATAACTTTATGTGCTTTCTTCACAGTTCACACAGCCAACAGTGACTGGACTCTGTTGGTATGATTCTGGTTTGTTTTCATTTTAGCTCGATTTGGCACTTGCTACGGCTACTAGTACAGTGTTTGCCTGTGTTAGACACATGCTCAGGTAATGTGCCTACGTTTTGTTTTCCTGATGATGTTTAATTACTTTTTAGTTTACATTTAGTTTGCTGATTAATCCCATCAGTGGTTTGGCTGGGGAGTGGGAGGGTTGTGGAGAACGAGCATCGGCAATGCGACATGGACGGTCGGTTCCGTGGCCGGTGTGGTATTTTTTCTCTAAAAAAAAAAAAGGATACCTCTCTGCCTCACCTACCCTAAGATTCTTAACACCTTTGTAAGGTTGTTTATTGTTTTCTGGTTTAAAGGGCTCCTTCTTGTTCAAGGTTTTGAGCTGACGTTTGGGGAGGAGTTTTCGCAGACAGCCTCATTTAATGTGTCATTTTCAGTGTGTTTAGCTCCAGTCCTTTATTGATTAACAGATCGGTTACTGCCTTTCCTCTTCTCTGTCTCACTTGCATAAAATACCTCCAACTCTACAAAGGACTTAATTTTACATGAGTGACCTTAAGATTGTTTCACTTAATGTAAAGGGCATTCACCATGTTTTCAAACGCCGGAAAATCTTGTCCTTTCTTAAAAAAGAGAGGTGTCAAGTTACCTTTCTCCAAGAAACCCACCTTTCAGACCTCGAACATATAAAACTGAGGAGAAGCTGGGTGGGTCAAGTATTTCTTTTTCTTATAATTCAAAAAGTAGAGGTGTTGTAATACTCCAACATCGTTCCCTGCCCTTTGCACTTGGTAAAACAATATCTGATAAGGAAGAACGTTATGTACTTATGTCTAGCTACCGTTATGGAGAACATGTCGTTTTTGGGTGTACAGTATATATGCAAGCACCATTTTTGGGCATTTACAGATCAGGCATTTTATCTCCTTACAGACCTCCTTTTCTCCTACGAATATCGCTTACAGTGAAGTTGAGAGTTTTCTTCTAAAGCTTAAAAATAGAAAACATTTTATAGCAGCATTGTACTCACTTCTTGGTTCTTCTGCCACATACCACTTACCAGATATCACTCATAGATGGGAAAAAGACTTGAATAATGAATATCTTGAGGATGACTGGCAGGCAACCATACGCCTGATCAGGTCTACATCTATCTGTAACTGGTTGAGAGAAACTCAATACAAAATACTTCAGAGGTTGCATATTACTCCTGTTATTTTGAACGAAATTGATCACTCCATTTCTCCTCTCTGTACCAAGTGCAACTTACAAAGGGGGACTCATTATCATTGTTTCTGGGAATGTTTACATATTTCCAGATTTTGTACACTTATTTCAAAGGTGCTCAGTAGGATGTTTACAACAAAAATCAAGAAAGATCCTGGGGTTTTACTCCTAGGTCTTCCCTCTAGAGATTCGCACCTCACCGCATTACGAAGTAAGCTTTTTGAAAAACTCTACTAGTTGCTCATAAGTGCACATTAAAAAACTGGATTAAACCTCTTCCACCCAGTGTTACCCTTTGGTACAGGGAGATCTTTACTAATATTTTACCTCATGAAAGATTGCAAGCTATTGTGAAGGGTAATGATGATTTTTTCTTTAGAGTTTGGACAACCTTTTTGGATAATATATCTGCAGATCTGAAAAATTTACCGATGATGGGCAGACAGTTTTCTGAATGGAGGAAGGTTATACCTCTCAGCCCTTCAAATGTGACTCTGTAACTCTGCTTTGTGCTGTCTGTCGAGTCGGGGTGGGGGGAGGTCTTGCTTCTGTACTTTGTTTGTTGTAGAGATAAAAATAAAATGTGTTATAAAAAAAAATAGTAATTAAAACGAGTCATTAGTTATTTTAAAATGAGTGACAAACTTGTGCTTACTGACGATGTTCTCACAAATGTATGTCCAGTTAATTAGCCCCGCCCTGCTCTCAGGTGAGTTTCAGCCGAAGATGGCTCAGGGTAACCTGACTCTCGCCAGCTGAATGTAGTTCCTCCAAGCTCCACATGGCGTTTCACTGAGCTCCACACTTTCATCTGGGATAGCTCCATTGGAGATGTATTTCAAAAGGCGGGCCTTATCAAAAATACTTGCATGTGATTAGATAAACCCCTTGTCCGTCATCTTTAATGACGTGCTACTTCAAACCAACCACTCACATGGAAACCATGGAAACCGATGCTAACAGAGCGACACAGGGATAACCAAAACAGAACAGCCAATATCTTGAAGCTCTTGCCAATCCCGGTCAGGAGAAGAGCGAAAACATCCTTGCCACCAATAAATGCATTCAAAACATCTTTTAAAGAATGAATATGCAATAGGGTTGCTAACAAATTTGAAATAGCAGAATCAATGTCGATGCACGACTCCTCGCTGTGAGCCGCCATTGTTGTTTGAATCAAAACAGTCACTTCTCCGCTACGTCACATCTATGAAATTCCGCCCGACGATCCTGATTGGCTTAGCCATTTTTTGCTCCCTTGACGTCCTTCCCATTGGGTGTGAGTCCAGATGAATGTGTGGAGCTCAGTGGAACACCATGTGGAGTGGGACTACATTCAGCTGGCAAGAGTCAGGTTAGGCTCAAGGTAGCCACCGCACACTTGACTGCCCGCTTCATGTCCAGACAGTAATATGTTGCTCCACCTACTAGTATTATACGTCAGGTTGACATTGACTGCCTCACTCCCTGGAAAGGTTGCAGCGCATGTCCGTAGAGGAGGATGTTTTTTTTCGCCTCCCATGCTAAAGGTATAGAGTAGCCATATGACCAGTGCTGAGGCTCGTCGCTTTTCTCTGCATCCTGTCTGCACTTTCCAGTGAAAATTACTCATGAGACTGTAATTTAATTGATGCACCTATGTTGCCCTCTGGTGCATGAATTGTGAACTAGAAAAGCATTCAGAGAGCACAGACCTCCGCCAAGGCGGCGGCAACTTTTTATTTAAAGTTAGCCCCGCCACCAAGGAAGTTATGTTTTCACCGAGGCTTGTTTGTTGGTTTGTTTGTCGATTTGTCGGTTTGCAAAATAACTCAAAAAGTCAAAAGATTTTGACAAAATTTTCAGGATTGACTGAAAGTGGCCAAACTTAAAACTGATTAATTTTTGGTGGTGATGTTGAATCGGATCCGATCACCACCAAAAATTAATCAGTTTTAAGTTAAGCCACTTCGGGCCAACCCTGAAATTTTCGTCAAAATCCGTCCATTATTTTTTGACTTATTTTGCAAACCAACAAACAAACAATCATTATCAAAATGTAATATTCATACTTGTCGTTGCGCAAAACCACCCAAACAACATCAATGATTTGATTGTGATGTAAACAAGTTGTAGGGATTCCTTGGGGTAATAGTGTACAGTATGTTACTGTTACTCATTTACCTGTCTGCTCAAGTATTGCATTCTTCTACAGTTGAAGGAGTTTTCTTATTGGTGTATCACCGTTCTCCTGAGCCTTGTGAAATTGGTTTGGGTCCTAAAATAAAAATTGGATCCCAGGAAGCAAGAAGTGAATTCATTGTTCCCTTGAATTAGTTTGCATTTTTAGAAAATTCATCTGCATTGTGTGTCAAAATAAGTATGTTTATTTGTTTATTTTTGCATGCATTTTTTGCACACTGAAATGTGCCTTTTTGTGTTGTTTTTTTATTTTTTTTGACATGTGAATGAGCATTGGTTCTGTGTTCAAGTACATCTTACTAACTCTTATACTGTGGCATGGAAACATTGCAATGTTACGACGAGTAACAGTAACCATTGGGTGACACTGCAGTTTTAGTCCTGATAACGGTCTGTGCACATACAGTTAATCACAAATTCTTGTTGTGTTATAAAAAGACATTGTCAGTCATACAAATTGTACAGCGGAATTAAGAATTAAAAGTGCAGTGCGTAGGATCTGATGGCATCTATTGGTGAGGTTGCAGACTGTGAAACTCCTGTGTGCCAAGCCTGTAGCATGTAGGAGAACTATGGAGGTGGATGCAAAAAAATAGTGCCTCCAAAAAATACTGCAGAAACATGGCCGCCAACCACCTTGAAAAGAACCAGTGTGTGGATACAGTGATGAAAATGCAACATTTATTATTTTCAGGTAACAATACACTGGAGTAAAAACAAATATATTAGTAGTCTCGTGCCACGGTGGTGCAATGGTTAGCGCTGTCGCCTCACAGCAAGAAGGTACCGGGTTCGATTCTGTGTGGAGTGCATGTTCTCCCCATGTCTGCTTGGGTTCTCTCTGGGTACTCAGGCTTCCTCCCACCATCCAAAAACATGCATGGGGATTAGGTCAATTTACTAATTTAAATTGTGAATGTCAGTGTGGTTGTCGGTCTCTATGTGCCCTGCGATGAACTCGTGACTTGTCCAGGGTGTACCCTGCCTTTCGCCCTAAGACAGCGTCAGCCCCCCCAACCCTATGTTAGGATAAGCGGTAGAAAATAGATGGTATTAATGTCCATTTCTGCCAATAGATCCCTCAAAATGCCAAACACAGGTCCTTTAATATTAAATCATAAATCAACAACAGACCCTGACAGTAAATGATACATGGTCCTGATCCAGTACCAGTGGTCTGCAGGTTTGTGACCCTCCATTATGGTCATGGCTCGTTAACCACCAGTGAGAAAAGCAGCAGGACATCAGCTTTAAGGATGACAGCCCCTAATGACTTTCTATTTCAAGTCCATTATAGGACCCAAACAACCCACTGATTTAAAAATTAAAGTGTTACACTGTGGTATTTGTTCTTGATATTGATGTAGACTATTACGAACCTTTCATAACCAGTGTTTTTTTCAGTGTCGGCAGCACAGAGTTCTTAAAAGTTCTTAAAGTTAAGAAAATCTCATACTGTTACAAGCCTACTGTACATACAGTCTTATAGTCTAATGATAGAGCACAAGATGAATATAGTGTGTGTGAGAAAGACAATGCATTTCAGCTGTATTTAACAAAGGAAGGTTATTTGTTCTGATTGGATTGGTTGCATGTAGAAGAAAATAGAAAATAAAATTGAAGATGTGCACATTTGTGTGAGTGAGTCAGTGACTGTGTCTGTGTGTGTGTGTGCTTTTGTATGGGTGTGTGTGCGAGTGTTTGTGTGCTGACAGCTAAACAAAGGGTGTACGGGACCATGACAAGTTGTTGATGGTTTCATATCCACTCTGGGGCCACAATGAAACTCTACTGGAGGAAAAAAGATTTTTTTTTCAAAACAAAGGGAGATGAAAAAATGAGCGGTAGGAGAGTGGGAAAAAAGCAACACATTACAGCATTTCCCCGAACAGTCACAAATGCCACTGACTTGTTATTGTCTTGTCTGCATAGAGGTGTGTGTGTATGTGTGTGTTTGTGTGTGTGTCTTTTTCCTTTTATCTCATACCCTTTCAACCTGTCATTCTTTCACCTCCTCTAATTCAACTACTCAAGTCTGATGAACCTATTGTGTTATTGACATTGCAGCAACACATTTATTCACAGGCACTTGGACACAAACGCTTGCTCTCAAAACTGTAGCACATTACAAAATGGTCCATCTGATGCCTTCTTCTCCAGACCACATGTATGTGGTGGCCAGTGTTGCAGGTAACATGTTACCTGCAACACTGGCCAACACTGGTTACATGTAAAGATCAGATTAAATTTGTGTGTAACACAGTAGTGTAGTATGTTTTCCAGATTTTTGAGACCAGTTGCATTTCCCTAGCTCCTTCTTACATGAAGTTATGGTTAAAAATGCATATTTGACCTTGGTGACCTTTACCGTTTACTGATCGTGACCAAACTGAATCGGTGACTTCTGGATTCCTATATTGATTAATATACCAAACTAGGTGACAATTGGCTGAAAATTGTACACCCTGGAGCGTTCAGAAATGTGTGCAATCCCCCATACATTACTATGGCGTGACCTTTCATTTGACCATGATGACCACCAAAAATTAATAAGTTTTAAGTCAGGCCACTTCTGACCAATCCTGAGAATTTCGTCAAAATCCGTCCATAACTTTTTGAGTTATTTTGCAAACCAACACATGAACAGAAAACAAACCCTGGTGATCACATAACCTCCTTGGCGGAGGTAATAACAAACATACAACAACATAAGGGATGCATTAAATAAAGCAAACCTACAGAGAGAGAGAGAAAGAGTCTTAAGAGTATTAATTTATTAGAGTGACACCCTGAAGGTGTTACAGAGTGAAATGTGTCCTTTTAGCTCACTGTCCATCCTCTGCTGGGTCATCGCGACACGTGACTCCCTTCACATTGTCGTTGTCACATTGTTTATGAAATATCAGTAATAGCATGAAATACAGAAATAAGATGGTTTGGGTTTCAATGGTTACTTGGTCAATTTTACGGCACTTTGTTGTCATTGTGACAATAAACATACTTTTAGGATAGGAAATGATCAGGGATCAAATAAACCATAGTTGACTCTCATTTTGAAACAACTGTCTCTTAAATTCTGACGTTTTTCTGACTCCTCCATCCTATGTGGGCTTTGTCAATCTCTCTTCATAATATTAACTGGATTGATGATATCTCAAAACCTAGCCAAAACAACCAAAGTTTTACCTCATTGGTAGATACAGTACAACACAGAACTTAAAGTTGAGATGCATGGAAAGCAAACACCAACTGAGAGTTTTCAACCATATCACATGGTCTTTATCAGCAGATTGATTGCACTCAAACCCTTTATGTCATGATACTGACACATCAATTACAATCAGATAGTAATTAAGAACACATTTTCATCCCAACTCGTCACAAACTGCCGCTTCTCCACATCCCTTGGTTCACGTTGAGGCAAAAAAATAACTTAGTTTTGATATTAAAAAAAAAAACAAACTTAGATTTGATGTTTAGGTTTAGAAAAAAAAAGATGATTGGGATTATACTATGTTGTTTTTGTGAAAGTGAAAGTGACCATTGTGTGCATGGGGCAAATCACCAAACTGCAAGCAAACAGGAAACTTGTTGTTTTAATTAATTTAATTAATAAACATTAAAGTATTTCCCACATGGGAGTAAAACTTAACACACAGGACCTCAGTCACTTGCAACATATTTTCTCTGAAAGTTCACTATTGATGTAGATGGGCTAACATTGTGCTTTATGGAAAGCCAGCAGTATCAACGACTGTGACAAAGCCTCTGTATTTGATGCTGTGGGAATGAGAACAGGCTGTAATATGTCACAAAAACAAGTCGGAACCTCCAAAATCAGTGAGGCTTAGAGTAGCAGCATTTTCTATAGAACACTATAGAAATTTCTAAGAACACTTTGAATATGTTTCTGTTCCCCTAATTGTTTTATGATTCACCATCTGTCTACTAAATAACTAAAAAACTAAAGTTCTGTTGCCCACAAGCAAAATATATTTGATAATCCTGGATAGAGCCCACTCCCTTGATAAAGTGTTGCAAAGTTTAAAAACAACATGGGCAGAAGAATAAAAAAGTCAAGCTATTATCTCAAAGCTGCAGAGGTGGCTTTCAGACCAAATCCCTCTCACAGGACAATGAGACAAATATTTGTTATACCTCTGAAAATATTCAGTATTATCTCCTCTTTACTTTGCTGAGGAATGGCCTTGAAAGTGTGTTGGTGGTGCAAAACTACAATGGAATCATAAGTCTTCCGTCTGCATTATTTATGATATTGGTAGATCACGTTATTAGAGGGATGCCACAAGCTGAGAAATGGGCTGCCTTCCAAAAACTGGACTTGGTTGTTGTACCCTTAGTGGCTTGTTAAGGATTCATGGGCTGAGAGGCACTGTTTGCTATTCGATTTGACCTTCAGATTTGCCAAATCCCATTTGTTATGGGGCTAAACACTGATAGAGATGTATTCTAACCAAGTACCACCTCCACACACACACAAACACCCATACAACACACACACACACACCAAACCAATCCAATCCACTTAGAGGCTAAGGCTCTTATGTGATTTTTTTTAAAATTATTCATAAAGATGCATTCATTCTGACTTGTACCTTTTGGAATTAAACCAAACAGATATGTTTTGTGTGTGTGGGCACATGGGGGCGAATGAGGAAAAAAATCACAATTTGTCACATTTGAAGCATGAAATCACTTTAATATTGTATGGATTTGTAACCTCTGTGCTGTGCACTAATTATAGAACCACTGAGAGGGGCTTAAGTGTACTTTGAACAGGAATTATTACACTGAGGTGTGCATGAACCATCAGTTCCTTTTATGATCCACGGCAGAAATAGCTAAAACTATCATGGGAAGAATAAATGACTCAGTGTAACTTTTGCTTTACCTTTTGAGCTACACATTCTCTTACAACTTGACAGAAAATGGAAAAGGTTTTCTACCTCTTCAACTTAAAGATGCAGTTGTAAACATTTCTCCCCCTCTTGCTGCAGTGCACAGTATTTGAATGAGAGAAGCTGACAGGAAGAAACATGAACCCAAGCTGCGGCCCAGCAATACTATTCCACTGAAACAGTCTATAAATGTTAACCACATGGGTTTAGAAGGTAAACTGTGTAATAGGCAATGTAAGTTTAGAAATGATGTACATGTTGATGGATTCTGCACCCTTGACATTCTAACCTTTAAGTCACGGAGGATATAATCTCCAAATGTGCAATATGTAGTTGTGATTCACTTGAGCATTCAATTGCTTCCAAGTGATGGAACAGTATACAGTAGTATAGTTTGTGGCACTAGCATGAAGCAGTGTGAAGCAATAAATGTAATCATTATCAACATAAAAGCTTTATTCATTATGTTAAGCATAAACTTTTCCCAATGTTGTCTACATATCTGTTTCTTTCTTTCTTTATTTATTTTCCCCTTGATTCACTCCTAGTGACATGTATGATTATTTTTGCTGAGGCACCAGTATGGATGTTTAAACTAATACCTCCTTCACAAACACACACACACACACAGATGTTTAGTAAGCCTAAAGGTGGTCAAACACAGTGCCATTTTGACCTATTTTGAGGCGATTATTCACTTGTGCAACTATTTTTGGGATCAGGCTGAGTCTCGGCTCAATCGTGTTTCGTGCATCGTGTAGTGTACATGGGGTAATGAGAAGCCATTAACACCTCACGAACAGCTCCAGATCAGCAATTGTTTGGTCACAAAAAAAAACAAACCTCTTTGAAATCCAGGGGCCCGTTGCACAAAAGTAGGATTCAGACATCCAGGATATGTGACTGAGCTGGGTTCAACCAACCGAAAACAAGTGAGTCCAGGCTTAAACGGTTGCACAAAAACCAAGTCAGGATGAGCGGACACAGATTCATCAAGCCAGGCGAAACCAATCCAGCATAAGTGCACGCACACGGCTTCCTCCAATAGACCCTGTCATTGATCACAGATTCACTGATTCACCATGGCAAAGAGGGGCGTACTTTTCCCGTCAGAGGCAGAAATCCTCATGGAGGCTGAGGAGGAGGAGAAGGACCACATCAAAAGGAGAGGAAACACCACCACAGTTATAAAACCACGAGAGACAGTAAGGCAAAGTATTGCAGACCTCCAGAATATGTAACTAGTGCAGAAATACACACTCGGTACTCTGAGAAACATCACAATTACAATCCAAATCATCCAGGTCATTAACATATCCGAAAACCTAGTTGCACTTTGATTATGAATCAGTTTGTAATCAATCAATCATTTGTAAATGAAACTGGCTGACTGACTGCAGTTGTGAGTGAACTGTGTAAATGTAACTCCATCAGACTATTTTACTCTATAGTTTCCAGTCATTTCTACAACTCTGATTTTTCTCCGATAGAGCAGTGGTCCCCAGCCTTTTTATCACTGCGGACCAGTCAATGCTTGCCAATTTTACCACGGATCGGGGGGAGGGGGGGTTGTTTATATTGCAAATATAATAATGAACGTGAATCCACTGTGTACTCGTATGCAACTTTATTAGCAGCTTCCTTGTAACATTGCGCCAACAACATTTGTTTAAAATCAAAGTTTAGCATCATCTCTGCTCCCTAAATAAAAATACACATGGAAAAATACATAAAGAAGGGGAACCAGCAATTTCACATTTCTTTCACTATTATCTTAATATACGTAAATAACATTTTTTTTTTATTATTATCAAACACTCCATGAATGTTAATTTTCAACAGTTGAAATAAAGTTGTCAGCTTTAACAGTCCTCCTCATCTCCTTTCCCTCACCCCCCTCTGTCGGCAAACACAGCCCTAACGCTCTCTGACTATGGTCACTATGGTAACGTTTAAACACGCCATCAAAGAAAGATACAGATACACCAAAAAAAGAATAAAAAGTGCATGAATTTTAACTCACCATAGCGCTAAATCAATGGGAGCCCTGAGCTTGTTTCTCTGCAACGAGATGGTCGCATCTGGGGGTAATGGGAGACAATGACACCCGAAGTGTGTTGCTTATGTCCAGTCTACTCCTTTTTTTTGTTTTGGTAGCTGTCACTGCAGAAAACCCCGCTTCACACAGATAGGATGTCGGAAATGACATCAGGGTTTTCTCAAAAATATTTTTAAGGCCGCCGTCGTTTGCAATCTCCAGCAGTTGATCTTCTTCTTGTACAGACATGCTGGATTCACCCGGTTTGTTGATAAATGGGTCGTGGATCCATTCCTTGGCAGTTCGTGGGTCCTTTTTGGTTGGGAAGTAGCGCTCGAACTCTTTTAAAAGCAAAGACAGGTAATTGTGCACCAGCTGGGAGAATGAAGGCCCAGGCTCAGTCTCACACAAAATCCCCCCTAATGTTTGACACATGTCCAATATGCCTCTGTTCACGCGTCGTCCCCACATTTCCAGTTTGGCTTAAATGCAGCTACTTTATCTACCAACTTGAGACTGTTGTCATTTTCCCCTGAAGGGACAGATTAAGTTCATTGAGCAGGATGAATATGTCGCACAAGTAAGCCAATTTTGTGACCCACTCCTCGTCACTGAAATGTGCTGCCAGCGGTGACTTTTTTCTGAGAGAAATCTTTGCAGCGGCTCTCATAACTCAAACACTCTGGCCAGCGATTTCCCTCGGGATAACCATCTTATTTCTGTGTATAAGAGAAGCCGCCTGTGCTCCGCATCCATCTCCTCACAAAGCTGCTCAAAAAGGCGCGAGTTAAGTGCATGTGCTTTGATGTGATCAATAACTTTAACGATATCATTCAATACGCTGTTCAATTCCGGTGGCATTTGCCAGCATTTCCCTGTGAATGATACAATGCGTAGATTCACACTCAGGTGCAACCTCTTTAATCCGAGCAGTTAAACCAGACACCTGTCCGGTCATGGCAGCAGCTCCAGCTATGCATATGCCGACACAAAATGACCATTTCAGTTTTCCTGATATATAACCATCCAGCGACTTGAACAGTTCTGCGGCTGTGGTGTTGGTTGGCAACGATTGTGCACATAACATGTCCTCATGTACATCCTCCTGATAAAAATATTGCACATAAACAAATAGTAGAGCCCTGTTGTCAGCATCTGTTGATTCGTCAACCTGGAGTGCGTACCAAGGTGATGTGTTAATCCTCTCCAACAATTGTTTCTCAATGTCTTCGGCTATTTCCTCAATGCGCCGAGTCACGGTGCTAGCAGACAGAGGCACCTGTGCAATCTTTTTAACAGCAGCCTCTCCTAGAAGTTCACGGCAAATGTCTTTAGTGGAGGTCAATATCAATTCTTCTCCAATAGTGAATGGCTTTTTAGATGAAGAAGCAGGATTACCTTCAAATTCTTCAAGATAACATAAAATCATCAGACTGAAGGTTGGGTCTTGGGGGCAGTTGGGTGTTCCAACAGGACAATGACCCTAAACACATCAAAAGTGGTAATGGAATGGCTAAATCAGGCTAGAATTAAGGTTTTAGAATGGCCTTCCCAAAGTACTGACTTAAACCCCATTGAGAACATGTGGACAGAAAGCTGACAAATTTAACTGAACTGCACCAATTCTGTCAAGAGGAGTGGTCAAAGATTCAACCAGAAGCTTGCCAGAATCTTGTGGATGGCCACCAAAAGCGTCTAATTGAAGTGAAAATGGCCAAGGGATATGTAACCAAATGTTAGCATTGCTGTATGTATATTTTTGACCCAGCAGATTTGGTCACTTTTTCTGTTAACCCATAATAAAGTCATAAAAGAACCAAACTTAATGAATGTTTTTTGTGACAAAGAAGAATCTGTTCCAATCAGAGTGGTAGAAATAACTGGAAATTCAAGAGCGCCATGACATTATGTTCTTTACAAGTGTATGTAAACTTTTGACCACGCCTGTACTTACTAACTTTACTTTTGTGTAGCAGTCAAGGAATTAGAAAACACACATTCAGCAATATGTGGGTGTCTGATTCCATCCCTCTTCCTCAGCCCTTGAACAAAACTGAATCTCCTCTTCTTTTTGCTTGGCAGATTAGATAGTTGAGTTGTCCTCCGACAGGAATAGTATGAATTGTTAACAAATTACAATCAGGTACTATTGGCGCATCAACATGTTAACTCCTAGCAGGGAGGAGGACAAATGAGACAGAGGGGAGGAGTGAGAGACTGGTGGGAGGAGAAAGAGACAGAGGAGTGCAGAGAGAATCAAGTCTGCTGTCTTTCCAGGGATCCTTTCTGAACATGCCTCTACTGGGAACATGTTTAAAGAAGTTCTCTCGCTCTCTGTCAGTCTGGGAAACTCGGTGTGTTGATTTCTGCCAACTAGGTTTCTCCCATCTCCTCTTTTTTCTTTTTTTCACACGTCAGTTCTTGTTTGTTATCCAGACTCTCATGCATAAAACATGGCAGTTTGAAGTACCTGGAGCTGCACACATCACAGGGGATGAACCCAGCATCCAGAATTCTTATCCTTATCTTGTTTATTGTCATCTGAGAGTTTATTCACCTTACATAAAATATTTGTAACTGCTACGATTTTAAAATAACCGATATGATAGCAGGTAGTTGAACATGGTGAAAAATTTGTTGTCCCAAGGTCAGCGTTTGCTTTCAGGTCTAAGCAGTGTACATGCAATTTAGATTTGATATTGCTAAATCAATCACTGCGGTCACATGGTAGGATCGTACTGGATTTCGTCAAATCCAATGTTGCAACTCGGCGGGTGGTCTGTCCCAAAATCCATGTGCACATGGAGTTTGTTTATATCAGATAATGGTCAGCGACCTGGCTAGGTCGCACTGTAGCCCACAATACAACAATAAGTAATAAACTCTGTCTCCTCGTCTGTCCAAAAGTGAGTTGTTGATTTCTTCGAAGCCATGGTATAGTTTTGTTAACTTTTCTGGCAACAACATTACTATTTATAATGCCGTCGGCGCTTCCTTCCATTTCTGGGTGAAATCCCTGTGGACATTCTCGAGCAGGACGCAGGATGCGAATATGATACGATCCCATTCACAAGCGGCACGAAGCGGATTAAGAACGGCTTAAGCCAGGGGTTCCTATCGGATTCGCGAATCCAGTCCTGATATGATCCTTAGCACATGAATTTGATACATTTTTGATGCCTTTATGATACGATTAAACTTGTCCATGTGCACACAGTGAATGTTGTCAGTTAGTTGGACAAAAGGGTTTTGGCTGCATAGAATTCGCCAAAGCTTCTGTGAAAGTCCTCCGTTATCATCATGTCAAGAGAGTCAACTGAACTGAAGACTCTTGGATGAGAGTTGAAAGGTTTTCAAAAAACAAGTACAGTTGGTGGAGAAAGCTAACACCTGGATACACACACCCATCACTTCTCTTTACACTACTGCTGAATTAACTGATGTTCACACTACATTCCTTATTCATTTGACACACTCTTTAATTTGGTTTAATTGGGGCTTCATTCTGATTTATTGTCATCTAATTTGGTTTGGTCATTTGGTTCAGTTTGAAGGAATAGTTTTACTCTGTTTAAATGTTTATATAACATGGTGTCTTTACCTTTTGTTATGGCAGCATGAGACAGGTCGTGGCAACTGCATATGAATTATATTGTTGTCAAGAGACTGGGCTTTTTTGAAAGATTTATTGGATTATGGAAGTCAGCTGTGCCAGGGCAACTGTCCAGCGTGCCAGCCATACCTCCTGCTTCGCACACACAAGCAACACAAAACAAGGAGAAGAGCTCCCTGAACATACAACAAGATTTAGACCCGCCAGATATCCCAAAATGTCAAGAGACAAATTTTGGTAGACATTGATAAAGTAAAGCAGATGGTTCAAGAATCTGACAAAAACTTCAGTAAAAACACAATTCACAACCAAAAACCCCAATATACTTGAGTAAAACATTTGACACTTTTGAGAGTTCACTGAGTTCGGCACCATATTCTTGATGTTCCCCAGGAGCTTATAAGTGCTTCCACTGCTGTAATTGGTTAAAATGTTATGATATGCTACTGCAGCCCTTTTAAATAAGATGCACATAGTGAGGGCGGCATCTCAGGTTTATGGTAAATGGACTGTAAAAGTGGAGGGCCTTCCTAGTCATCCAACCCAACCACTCAAAGTGCTTTTAGATTACATAATAAAAAATATTCAGGGTGAGTTCATTGATTTTTGTCTCAAGTGTCTGAACATATGAAACATGTTTCACATATAATGTTTTGCTGCACACATTGTGGCCATAACTGCCACATTTGAGGAGACTTAAAATGACAATCATGAAATGAGAACCCCCCTGAGTTGCACGCACCACAAAAGAGTGTGTGAAAAGCAGTATTTATACTAAAAATACTTCCCTTTAGGAAAGATCTTTCAAATCTTTTTTTTCAAATCAGATCTTTCTGTGTGTGAAGTGCAGCCACAAATGATCTGCCACTGCACTGATCATACATGAACTGCAAACTACTCGTCATGCTCGGTGACAAATAAGCTCTCTGTAGCTGTGTCTACACTAGAGACTCGGACTCGGGTTGGAAGTGGGAGAGCAATGGCCTCCTCCTCAATGCCAATATTAAATTGTAGGTGAAGACAGCACCGATGAGGCTTAGCTGAAGAGCGTAGTGCTAGAGTTATTTACAGTGCATCTGGAAAGTATTCACAGCGCTTAACCTTTTCCTCGTTTTGTTGTTACAGCCTTATTCCAAAACTATACGCAACGCCCCATTATGACAACATGATTTTTTTTAAATGTTAGCAAATTTACATACAAATAAAAAAAAACTAAGAAATCACACGGATATAAGTATTCACAATTCACAAAATTGAGCTCAGGTGCATCCTGTTTCCACTGATAATCAGATGTTCCTACATCTTAATTAGAGTCCACCTGTGGTAAATTCAGTATATTGGACATGATCTGGAAAGGCACACACCTGTCGATATAAGACCCCACACTTGACAGTGCATCTCAGAGCACAAACCAAGTATGAAGCCAAAGCAATTGTCTGAAAACCTGCTCCAGAGCACTTTTGACCTCATATTGGGCCGAGGGTTCATCTTTCAGCAGCACAACAACCCTAAGCACACAGCCAATATATGAAAGGCGTTACCAAAGTATTGAGCAAAGGCTGTGAATACTTATGAATCTGTGATTTCTTAGGTTTTGTAAACATAAAAAAATGTCATAATGGGCTGATGCATGTGGAATTTTGAGGGGGAATATTTATATTTTTTTATATATAAAAATATATATTTTTTATATTTTAAAAGATAATAATGTAATATATGAAATATACACTGTAAAAAAAAGTAATAACAGAATTTTACTGTTTATTTTACATATTTTGCCTATATTTTTAAAACACCATTTAATTTCCAAAAAAAGACTAATTTTACGTGAGATGTAAAATAACATGAAATCGAGGTAACTGTGAAACCACACAATATTTATGCTCTTTTACAAAAAAAAAACATTAGAAATACACATCTTTAGCTATTGTTAAAATACGTTCACAAAGGATCATAAATATTTCACAAATATTTGTCTGTTATTTAAGGGAATAAACTGTTATATTCAACTTTAAAACTCTAAAAAAGGAAAAAAAAAACATTGTGGCAACCAGGGGAAGCTCAGTGTTGCAGAAGAACAGCAAGGGTTCATGGGAGGAGTGATGTTAAGAGGGATTTATGTTAAAACGGTTGTGTTTTGTGGTCATAGTAACCTTAAGTGTGTGGTTGGGGTGGGATGTGGAGAGGGAGTGTTTCATTGGGGACGTTCTATGTTGTGTTTTGCCAATTAATGTTGTACCACTAGTAAGGGTTGTAACAGTGTTAATCAAACCTGAACAGTGTCTGTTAATCTGTTCAGTTTATATTAAATGGTGCCACCTTGAGTTTTGCAGTGTAAGAAGTATAAGTGTGCCTAAATTATGTGCATTTGTTTTTGTGTAGACACAATGTAATCTATAAGAACAAAAGGTGAGAGAGAGCATGGATCATTGTAATGCTACACTATAGGGTATTTTATATAACTATATAGTACCAAAACAATGTATTGTTAGTTGTTGTCTGTTATATTACATCAATATAAGTCATTATACAACCTCTTTCTGAAAAAAATGATTTCATTAAAACCAACTAACAACAGCACATTTCTGTAAATTTAAGTATTATTATTCGTAATATGTTTATTTACCATATTTATTGGTAATTCAATAGATTTAAAATGTGAAAATGTTTCTAATTAACCTGAAAATAAGGCAAAATCTTGTTAAAATTACAAATAAGAATTGTATTTTAATTATGGAAAAGAACCGTATTTTAATGAGAAAGTAATTTTTGGTGCCCCAGTTGCTGGAAATTTACACTTTTTTCAAGATTTTTTTTTTTTACAGTGTAATAAAATGTGGAAAAACTGAAGCTCTGTGAATACTCTCCAGATGCACTGTATGAAAAAATAATGTTATGTTGGGAATGCAGTCATGCTGGGTGCCAAATCAGAAAACTTGGAAGGCCAGCATCGATTTTAATCTTTGCCGCTGAAGATGAGTGACAGCCTTACAACACTGCCTGCCACTCTTCCATTACAAGATTTGAAATATACCTTGTTTTCAGAGGACTTGATGCATTAGTGAACTGATGGAATGTGTGAATGACTGGATACATTTCTGACTGAATATCCATATATAAATATACATGTTTATGATCTGTGTGTTACAGATCCATAGACGTAGCACATCTGCAGATGCACATAATATACACTACTTATGTGTGTAGATGTGAGTGTGTTAAGCTGATGACATTATGTGCATATGCATATGTGATGTGTGTGTGCTGCACCTCGATTAGCTGAGGTAATGGTCTGAATAATGATGTTGCTTTTTTTGCCATCTGGCCCTGTAGAAGCTCACTCTGCTCTGTTGTTTCTAAAATACACAAGAGAACAGTGGGGCCATCTATCTTATGAGTGTGTGTGTGTGTGTGTGTGTGTGTTTACCACCATCCTGGCAAATAACTGCTGTGCTTTTTGTCCTTTTTTACGAATTTGATTTAGAGCTGCAATATGTTTGCAGTACGCAAAGAAGTATGCTGTATGAACTTCACCGATGCAGCAGATCTGTCTTGCATCCTTTTTCCCTCTTATTCTTTTACTTAACCATCTTGCCATCTGGCCCAATGAACATAACCCAACTCCAATGATCTGGACCACACAGACTCAGTTATTTGAAATACCCCCGCTGTGCAACGACTGTTCAATACAAATACAATTTACTGTCTCAGTTGTCTGTGATGTGCTTCAGCGCACTCTTTCTCCCCATAACACCATTTATGTGCCTTCCCCATATTTTACCCCACACAGTATTGTGACTATTTAATCTACAGTAGATGCAATAATGAGTTTTTCAAATCCCCTTGCACACTGAGAAAATGAACAGACTGAATTATCTTGAACTACGGTAAGTGTTGAAAATTCTCCCTTTTCTCACTGTGCCAACTAAATACGTAGTGTTTAATTCCAAAATAGCATTCCTCGTTGATGAACAGTGACATCCAGTTTCCATAAAGTCGGCTGGTTTGAAAGGCAGGCACTAAATTTAACTAACATTAACATTAATACGTGATTTCAGTTGCCTTGAGTTGAAAAGAAACTTAAAGTTGCTATATATGTGTATATATATATATATATATATATATATATATATATATATATATATATATATATATACTATTTGTACAGTGCATTTCTAGTTATCTGAGCATTTCTAGTTATCTGACCATTCAAAGCACTTTTACACTACAGTCACCCATTCACACACTGATGTTGGGAGATAGCCATCAAGTACACATTCATTGATGCAGAGCATGGCACATGGACTGTTGGAGATGGTCATCAAACCACCGACCTTCCGATTAGTGGCCAAGCTGCTCTACAACTGAGCCACATTATAAGTGGCAAAAGTGTTAGCAAGCTATAGTGAGTGTTAGCAATCTCTTTAGTTTCTGTATGAGAGGCACCCGGCTTTCAACTAAATCCAATGTCATTCCATCTGCATCATCATTAGATGCTAAGAGCAAAGAATATAAGCTTATGTTAAGTGGCTTTGTGACCATATACTATGAACACAATTCACTGGTCTGGTTGAAATGAAGTCCATGGAGTTTGCTCCCTTTATCATGGCTGTGTTTCTTTCTGAGGCCACTGTCTATGCCATAGCTGGGATGGACAATGTAAAAAAGGTAGAAGGAAAGTATCTAAAAAATAATGTATAAGTATCACAGAAAGACAGATGTTTGACTTGATAACTGAGTAGCAGATGAGAAAGAAACAATTTAATCTATCAACACCATCAGTTAGGAAACTATAACTCCAGGAAACCTGGAAATTCTAAACCAGGAGACCTGTTTTTGTATCAAGTCTTACAGACATACAGGCTGTAAACTGCTTTGGAATTTTTCTCATTAATCAGGACATTTTCAAAGCTCGTATTCTGAAATATCTAAAATCTATTGTCACTTATGCAAAGGCCAATTTTGGTCAGCAACTTTGTCACAGCATGTCCCCAAAATCCCTCATTTAATCAACCTTTGTTACGTGAAGAAAAAGCCTTGCCCCTGTTAAACTGAAATTCTTTTTATAACATCCAATTTGATTGTTTCTGCAACAAGTGAATTGGGCCTATCTGCCATTCTCACTACTTTCCTTTAGTTTTTGTCTCCTGTCACTGTGCCAAAACTACTAAGACAGGATGAAATGCATTTTGAGTATCAGGAGACTGAGTCAATAAGGCCATTAGTGACAAGTGTCCCTCTTCTATTGTATCACCCACTTCCAGTCACTCTATTATCCCTTGCAATTTTGGTATAAAGCCCTCCCACAAGTAGCACTCCTGGATGTTTTTCCACACATATTTTTCTCTTCTCTTACCACGACCAGCCGCAAATATCCTCAATGTTGCGCTTATCTTAAAAGTCTAGTCTTTTTTAAAATATGATCTTGTGGAGTGAGGACAATTCCCACCCTGAGGAACTGGCCTTTGTGAAAATTATCTTAGTAGAGTATGATAACAAAGCTGACTGTACACTGGGGCATCCTAGCATTTACTGTTTACTCTATGTGATGGAGGATCCCATAGCATGTTGCCTAAAATAAAACAGTTATATAATGGAACTAAAGGGAGAATTCACATTAAAGAAGGTGTCAGTTTAATTACAAAATGTTAAACTACAAAAGACCTTATCACTGTTATTTGTCCCCCCTTTAAACTCTAAACCTTACATCTTACTCTTGATTGTCTTTCTTTTTTTAACTCTTTCTACTCAGAGAGACAACATCTTCTTGCACAGCTCCACTAAGCCCAAGCAATCATTATCCCATCAACTCTGAAAATTGTATTTCTCCTCTCCATTGTTGTGTGCTACCTTCCTGGCCTGTTGATGTCCGTTGCCATGAACTGAATTCTCAATCCATTTATGGAGATGCCTAGCAAAAGGGCTCTATCACACAATGAATCAGCCTTGATACAAACATGATTACCCTCTGGTCACTTAACTAAAAGCTATGATTGGCTATCACTAGGTAGTATTCAACCCAGATGTGACAGGCTTATTGAATGAGTTCTTTCTAAACTAAAGCAGTAGAAGTGCAAAAAAATACAATGTAAGCGGTAAGAGAAATGGTAAAATTGTAAGCTGTGGGGAACTACAGAACAGGGTGTTTAGATGTTTTTTATTATTATTTGGTTTTCACTAATGCAATCAAAGTAAATTCTGTGTAAATGGAGTACTGGATTATTGAGAATTTGGAGACTGAATGAATGTAAAAGATTGCTGCAAGATCTGGCTACTTTAACGTTCATTCGTCTATTTTGTCTTGTGCCTTATAGAGAATTAAAGCTATCGTCTGTCATTCTGTTCAGAAACACTTTTTGTTATGCTGGGTGAAATGGTCCTTCCACCCTGATAGCAGTCAATACATTATGTATTCAGAAAAAAGAATGAAAAGAATTAGAACTCTGTGGCAGCTGCAGGACTGTAAAAACACTGACCAATCTCGTGTTGTGTCATACCATGTGTTCGGAAACAATTTGTTCAAAAGAACAAATCTTTTGAGTGAACGAACTGAACTGAATCACTTCCTGAACTGATTCGTTCCTTTCTCAGTTCACTTGAGCTTAGTCTCAGCAAGGTGGCTGGGAGTTGAACTGCCTCGTTCCTTAGTTCATGACTCGTGAATCTTCGATGAACGACCCAGCCAGCAAGGGGAGGGGAGGGGCAACTCACTGAACGAACGAGTGATTCTAGCAGGAAGCTGCAGCGATTCGAACCGTTCACTGAACGAACTAGTTCACTGACCGATTTGTTCGCTGAACGAACGACAAGTGAACTTGTTTGCTGAACAAACAACGAGTGATTCTAGCAGGAAGCTGCGATTTGAAGCGTTCACTGAACGAACTAGTTCACTGACCGATTTGTTCGCTGAACGAATGACGAGTGAACAAATGAGTGATTCTAGCAGGAAGCTGTAGCGATTCGAACTGTTCACTGAACGAACTAGTTCACTGAACGTTTTGTTCACTGAACGAATGAGTGAGTCTATGATGAAGCTGCCACAATTCGGAGGAGGATGCCAGCGTCCTCTTCAGAGGAAGCCGGTAGAGTCACTCAGTCAGTCCCGCGAGGAGGAACTAGAAGTGGGGTATAAGCTGTCATGGCGCTGACATGTTTCTCTGAGCTAATAGCAAATGCTAAGTGAAGCCACATTCAAAAAAAGGCACACACGTCACAGTGCTCATATTAACAGACTGAAGAGCAGATGAGAGGAAAGGAGCGAGTGAGACTAACCGGTGCACGCAGGGTGCATTTACACTGATATTTCATTCTTAATATATTAATAATTAATAGTTTATAATTGTCATTTTACTTTTTAATGAGTATTTCCCACTGTGATTGTTTTTTTATTTTCATTTCAGTGCAATAACAATATTTAATAACCTGACATTTACATACGCTATATTTGTTTATTTAAAAGGCTAGAAATGCATATAGGTCTTCAGCAGACTAACGTGTGGTGAACATCCTGCTTGCTGCAGTGTAATGACGCGCGGGGGGTGGGGGGGGGGATCTCGGTGATTCGGTGAACAAATCTTTTGAACAGATCTTTTTAATGAACGATTCATACAGATTCAGTTCAGTCAAAAGAACTGTTTTGCCCATCACTAGACCAATCGCCTTCCTTGGTCCAAATGGAAAGAACGCCCCCCACTGTCTCTCCCTCCTCCCCACTGTTGCCAGAAATATCCAGCACACTCCTCTGCAGAAATACAGAGTTAGCATGAGAATCCATTCTATAGGGAACAATGGCAGAAAAAAATGCAGCCAAAAATACCACTTCCAGTATTACTTCTGATGGCTCACCCTGCTAAACAGGCAAAGAGAAGAAAGTCTGCGGCAGAAAAGGCTGTAGCCCGATGCTAACATTCACTTCTCTGTGGGTGTAAGCCGGACGTAGGTGTGGCTTGTGTTGAAAAGGTTAAAGTATATGACATTTTGACCATATTGTACAACCACAGTCTCCAGTGTCTGCATTTTAAAGGTTTTAAAGATCTAAACGCAGAGTAGAATCTGCGTTTAGATCTTATTTGTTTAATATGCTCTCTCAATAACATTATATTATGTAGCTGCAAGTAGGCTAGCCAAAGTTAAATTTCTGGTAAGGTTACACCAGCACCTTGTTTTAACTGTTACTGTTTACACACCCAGAGTGCTTTGTCATGTCTGAATGTTATGATGTTAAAATCATCCACTGATATCAAAGTTTAATAAATCATCATTATAGCGGCTTGACCTAATTATGAGCCTATGCTAGCACGCGGTCAGTCAGTTCATCAACAGGATTATCACATGTGTGCACAGAAAAGTTTAAAACAAATGAGCTATCTGAATGGTATACCCTTTATAGGATACTGACATCATGTCCAACAAATTCACAAAAACTGCAATGTAGTAGTCGGTTTATATTGAGCTTCTTTGTCATCTTATTAACATGAACATAAACTTAAGGTAAAGTAGCTAAAATATTTCTGACAACTTAATTTATGACCTGCCATAATTGGCTAATATACTGCACACAGTACAAGAGACATACTTGCTAGCAAAGATGCCTAACATTACAACAGATTACACTGTGACCCTCAATAGTTCCGATCATGCCAGATACCCGAGTAAGTTAGTCCTCAGCAATGGTCACCAGCTGAACATATGCTAACCATTTTCAGTACTGTTTGTGCAATTTACTACACAAGAACTTCTCATTATAACCTATACAGTCTATGATTATAATGTGGGGAATGCTGCTCTCTGTATATCTTGCCCCCCGGCTGCGTACACGACTTCTGTGTGACGTCACCCAGAGATCCATCTATAGGATATGACATTTTGACCATATTGCACAGCCATAGTTTCCAGTGTCTGCACTATAAAGGTTATAAAATGATGTTGATATATTGGCTTTGAATGGTACGTTTTACAACTGTGGTGATGTAGCATATCAGCTCTCCTTTCCCTGCTGAATCCTACTGTCAGATGTTCAAGTTTGAGGGGATGTAGCTTTGGATGGAGCACGGGAGGGGGGAGGAGCTTAGAGGAGGTGCTACTTTCAAATCTTGCTAGCACTCTCGCTCACTCTCTAACATGTCAGACTATAGCTTTAAAGGACTGTCACTAAAACAAGTGAAAATAGTCAATTGAAGTTGCATTGAAAACAAAGACAGAAATTATATCCACAGAAACCAAAATCATGTGTAAAATGTTGTAATGATTCATTCATTACATGTATGGTTACTGATGGACACATGCTGGATGATTTTCCAGTACAAGTGGATGGTTTTGGCCCATCAGTATCTGGGTTATGGGCCCAATAAATTTAAGCTGTGCCCCTCTTCTCTCTTTCCAGGGTGTGCTCCTGCAGTCTGTGATTTCACACAAATTTCATACTTGTCAGTACATTTTAGTTTATGTTAAAACCGGTGTATTTGCAAAGAAGAAATGCATAACTATTGGCCACAGCAACATTCATCAGGATCAGTCATCCAGAAGCATCTACTAGCAGCAGTTTTACACTTATATCCATTTTACATACAGTATTCCTAATTCATGAAAACTCAATGTTCAGCTTTGAATATTTCTGTTTCCCTAACAACCTTTTGGGTATAATATTTGTACATTAGGGCAACAAAACACCCAATAAAGTTTATTTATACATTTACTGCTTGCAATAAACTTTGAACCCTCACCTTCAACAAATCCAGGGTAACTTCTTGTTATCTGATTCATGATAATGTAGTGTTTATGATCATTTAATTTTCTTTCAGCTGCAACCACTACTCCAGCAGTGTTAAACAGACTAAAGCAGGTTAGCCATTTAGCACAAGTTAAAATGGCGATCCACCTTGGTGAACCAGCATTGTCCCTTCGTGTATATAATACACGTTTTAGAGCAGATGAAACCACAAACACAAAGAAATAGATAATTGGTATGACATGTAGTCAAATAAAAAAACAGTGTTCTTCTGATGTTATTTCCGAGTAGGACTATGGGAATGTCAGGTCCTACAGAGATTTCAATTTCTCACTCCAAGAAAATATAATTAAGTGAAATTATGCTTCATTTAATAATAGGCAAACTGTGAGATAATTATTTCATAGCACACATAACACACTGCTTCACACCACTTTCCAAAGTTTTCGAACCTGTGTATCAGTCTCAATAGAGAATACATTTAAAATAATTTGACTTCACTGCTGAGTGGCAAAGTGGTGCAGTGGTTAGCGCTGTCGCCTCACAGCAAGAAGGTACCGAGTTTGATTCCTGGCCCGGGACCTTTCTGTGTGGAGTTTGCATGTTCTCCACATGTCTGCGTGGGTTCTCTCCAGGTACTCTGGCTTCCTCCCACCATCCAAAAACATGCATGGGGATTATGTTAATTGGCTAATTTAAATTGACCGTAGGTGTGAATCTGAGTGTGAGTGGTTGTCTGTCTCTATGTGCCCTGCGATGAACCGGCGACTTGTCCAGGGTGTACCTTTTGCCCTATGACAGCCCCCCTCCATCCCTCCATCTTCCTCTGCCTATCCATTGCTCAAAACATCTGTTTCATGCTCTTCTTATGCAATTTTCCTTTGTGTGTACACATAAACACATTGGACACTGTACATGTGCTTGGCATTATGTTATGATTTGTACCTTCCATAATCAATACAATGTTCTGCCTTATTAATAGCAGCATAGCCATGTGTGTGTGTGAGACCCATTCAGTCCAGATTGCTTGCATGTGTGTGGTTGTAGATTACTGTAGCCGTCATGGTTTTTGATGAATGGACAGATGACAGTTATAAGTGTATGCCTGTGTGTCAGTCATGCTTTCACATGAGAGCAATGACTGACAGCACAGTTTAACTCAATGGACGGCTCACAAGCCTTAAGCACATTGCTGAATTGGGATGAAGAGGTTTTAATAAGATTGCCACTAAGCCAAGCTACTCATTTTCAATATGGCTTAAAGGGCCTGCCAGCACACTATAAAATGAGACACTGAAAGAGAAGCAAGCCAGGAAGTTAGATATAATAGGCTATTTATAAGATAATAATGTCATGTTAAAATGCAAACATATTGGAAGATAGCTCTTGTATGATGTGTTTGGTGTTGAGGGCTTTGTTGTTGTTTTCATGTTTAGAGATTAAATTCCATGGTGTTTCGCCTGGATTGTTTTTTTTCTGCTCTAACATGACCTGTAACTCAGAAACCATGCAATTTTGCTAAATATTATAGTTGTCTGCACATGTAGATGTAGACCTACACATTAACAAATTAAAAACAATAAAGATGGAGCCGTGAGAGTGGCAGCCAGTCACAGCAGCTCTTGTCTCCATTCTGTGTTTCTTTATTTATTTACCTTTATTTTTCCATCTTTCTTAATTTTTCTTTCAAGTACGAGTGCCACATTTGCACAACACAAAAATGGACGTGCAAATGGTGATTTTATTCGTCTGTTTTTTTCTTTTTTTCAGAGTTTTTAAGTCCACATCTGGCAACCCGTTCAACCACGGCTCCATTGTTTACAGCCGTGAACAGCTGTTAGCGCTGAGCCAGGCCAGACCACCGTCATGGCAGAGACCGGACATCCCCGAAGAGCTCCGCAGGAGGAAGAGGGGATGCAGGGCAGGAGTGAAGCGTCGGGAGAAGAGGAGACGCTACAAGCCGTCCATCCCGTCTGTCATCATGGGAAACGTGAGGTCTCTGCCGAATAAGATGGAGGAGCTGGCAGCGCTGACCCGGCTGCAGTGGGAGTATCGGGAGAGCAGCCTGCTGATGTTCACTGAGTCATGGCTGAATGAACTCACTCCGGACTCGCTCGTAACTCTGGATGGATTTCACCTCGTCAGAGCGGACCGGAGCGCGAGGGAGAGTGGTAAGAAGAAGGGAGGAGGGATTGCGATGTAAGTTAATGAGAGGTGGTGTAACGCTGGACATGTGAGCGTTAAACAACAGCGCTGCACTAAGGATGTTGAACTGCTGGCTGTTAGTCTGCGGCCATATTATCTGCCGAGGGAGTTTTCACACGTGATCGCGATCACCGTTTACATCCCCCCCTCGGCTGATGCTGCTGCAGCCTTTGAGCTCATCCACAGTGAAGTGTCCCAGCTTCAAACATCTCACCCTCAGTCTCTGATCATCATCTCAGGAGACTTTAACCACACATCGCTCTCCACCACTCTCCCCACATTCTGCCAGTATGTGGACTGCCCAACAAGAGACAATAAAACTCTGGACTTACTGTATGCAAACACCAAGGATGCATACAGCTCATCACCCCTCCCCCTGCTGGGTCGCTCAGATCACAACCTGGTGAGACTGCAATCCATTTACATACCTATGGTGAAGAAGCAACCCCCCACCATAAGGTGTGTAAAGCTGTGGTCAGAGGAAGCCACTGAGGCCCTGCAGGACTGCTTCAGGACCACACACTGGGATGTGCTGTGTGACCCCCATGGTGAGGACATCGACACCATGACCCACTGTGTAACGGACTATATAAACTTCGGTGTGGAGAACACTGTACCCACCAGGAAAGTACGGTGCTTCTCCAACAGTAAACCCTGGGTAACCCCTGAGCTGAAGGCCCTGTTGAAGGAGAAGAGGAGGGCCTTTGGATCTGGGGACAAAGAGGAGCTGAGGAGGGTGCAGAGAGAGCTGAAGAGGAAGATCAAGGAGGGCAAGGCCAGCTACAGGACCAGGATGGAAAGTAACTTGCAACAGAACAACGCAAGGGAGGTCTGGAGAGGCCTAAAAACCATCTCTGGTCACAGCAGAGGCCATGAGAGGGGAGCTGAAGGAGACCAAGAGTGGGCCAACCAACTAAATTTGTTTTTCAACAGGTTTGACTGTGCCCCCACTCCTCCCCCCACTCATCAAAGCACCAGCCAGCCAGCTCTTTCTTCACAACACCTCAGCCCTCTGCCACCCCCACCATCACCACCACCCCTCCCCACCTCATCCTCATCCAGCACCAACACCCCACCACCACCACCATCCATCCTCACCTCATCCTCCTCCACCACCACCACCACCAAAACCATCTCCATCACAGCTGACCAGGTGAGAAGTGAACTGAAGAGGATGAAGGCAAGGAAGGCCACGGGCCCCGACGGCATCAGCTCCAGACTCCTTAAGGACTGTGCAGACAAGCTCTGTCAGGTGCTGCTGCACATTTTCAACCTGAGCCTGAGTCTGGAGAGAGTCCCACAGCTGTGGAAGACTTCCTGTGTGGTTCCTGTCCCAAAGACGACGCACCCCAGGGAGCCCAACCACTTCAGGCCTGTGGTCCTCACTTCTCACCTGATGAAGACCCTGGAAAGGATTGTGTTGAGAAACCTCTGCCCCATGGTGAGCTCACATCTGGACCCACTGCAGTTTGCCTACCAACCGAACATCGGAGTGGATGATGCAGTAATCTACCTGCTGCACAGATCACTGACTCACCTGGAGAACACCGGCAGCACTGTGAGGATCATGTTCTTTGATTTCTCCAGTGCTTTCAACACGATCCAGCCTTTTCTGCTCAGGGGGAAGCTTGAAAGTGTGGGAGTAGACTGTCACCTGGCTGCATGGACCATAGACTACCTCACCAACAGACCACAGTACGTGAGGCTTCAGAACTGTGTGTCAGACATGGTAGTCTGCAGCACGGGGGCCCCACAGGGGACAGTGCTCTCCCCCTTTCTCTTCACCCTGTACACATCGGACTTCAGATACAACTCTGGGAGCTGTCACCTCCAGAAGTTCTCCGACGACACAGCTATTATTGGATGTGTGTCTGAGGGGGACGATCGGGAGTACAGGACCGTCATCACTGGCTTTGTCGACTGGTGTGAGCATCACCACCTTCAGCTCAACGCCAGTAAGACCAAGGAGATGGTCATTGACTTCCGCAGGAGGAAGACACCCCAGACAGCACCAGTGAACATCCAGGGCCTGGACATTGAAATGGTGGAGAGCTACAGGTACCTGGGTGTTCACCTCAACAATAAACTGGACTGGACTCACAACACAGATGTCCTGTACAAGAAGGGCCAAAGTCGTCTCCGCCTGCTGAGGAGACTGAGGTCCTTTGGAGTTTGCAGGACTCAGCTCAGGACCTTTTATGACACTGTGGTAGCGTCTGCAGTCTTTTATGCAGTGGTCTGCTGGGGAGCAGGGAGCACAGAGGGGGACAGGAAGAGACTGAACAGGCTGGTCAGGAGGGCCAGCTCTGTCCTGGACTGCTCCCTGGACTCCATAGAGGAGGTGGGTGAGAGGAGGATGTTAGCTAAGCTCACCTCCATCATGGACAACCCCTCTCACCCTCTGCATGGGACTGTGGAGGCTTTAAGCAGCTCCTTCAGCTGCAGACTCAGACTTCCACCCTGCAAGAAAGAGCGCTACCGCAGGTCATTCATACCATCAGCAATAAAACTTTACAACATCAGCATCACTGGCTGATGTAAACACAATCTGGACTCATCTCCATCACTGTCATTGTTATTGTCATTGTCATCACACTATCACTTTGCACAAAAAAATAGAAAATTGCACTGCCACAATAATAATTGTGTTTTAAACAGTTTCATCTGTACAAGTATATATATCTATATATTTTTCCATTGTATTTTAGTTCATTGTAAATATGTAAATATTTTTATTCTATTCTATTCTATTTTATTCTATTTTATTATTATTACTATTGTGTCTGTGATTTTGTCTTTGTTGCTGTGGCAGGTAAATTCCCCCCCAAGGGGGATGAATAAAAAAAATATTCTATTCTATTCTTCTATTCTAAATAAAAGCCACACACAATTTGAGATTAGATTGATATTTATAGTGTTTGTAATACCTTTTTAATAAAAGACACCTAAAGTTACACATCATGCATAATAACCTCATGTTGTTGACTACACAGATTTTGCAAATTTTGACAAAAAGTGATTTTGTGTAATTGTCAGGGATTGTTGTTTGATTTTTTGGCAGTAATGTTCAATAATGTATGCACATTATTATTTTCAGGAAACAAAAGATTCCCGTGTGATGCCATAGCGTATAATGTATAAATTATTGAATGTTTCCCATAAAAATCACTTTTTCAAAAAAGTGATTGATCAAAAACTGTGTAGCGTTGTCATATCAGCAGCATGAGTTGAGATATGTCTGAGCTGCAGTTTATAATGTAGAAGTTTTTTCATTCATTCATTTTTTAATTCTGGTGTTGCACTTTGTAGATGGTCCCTTCGCTGTCTCCTCAGGAGCAATGTTTTCATGGAGCACCAGGGACGCGTCATTCCAAAAAAAATACGGTTGTAGCTCATCATGTGCATCACCAACACTGCAGAATCTACCAATATCTTTCTGGTGGTTCAGGGATTACTGAAGAGTAAGCATTTCCCAACACGTGTTTGTAAGCAACCAAACTTCAGATCTCTGGCATCTTGCAGAAAATAATTTTAGAGCATTGTCAGTACCAGTGTCAGTGAGGAAACAGTGAGGAACTGGTTTGATTTCAGCTGATGAGTCCTGTCTCTCTGATAACAGTGTGTACCTCTAACCTCACAACACTTTAATCATGATAACAAAGAGTGTAAAAAATCCAGATGGTGGATAACTCTTTGTACGATTGCATTTTTACTGACTTCACTCATAAGTGATTGCTAGCCAAAGGAGGGGACAGCTGTATGACATGACAACAAAGAGCAATGCCTTTGCTACAATTGAACATTTAATCAAAACCCTGCTGTAGTCCCACTTTGTACTTACAGGTTGACATTCTTATAAAAAAATGTTTTGATTATGCAGCCAACATCATCCACTTGACTTCATACTTATGAAGAAAACTTAAGTATGACACTACAGGTAAAAGAATGTATCCTTTGCTGAGTTGCTTACCTAAGGATGTTGCTTTAAACCCTTGAAAATATGTCATAAGTTAAAGAAAAAAATAGTCATTCACTGATTTCAAAGGCATTTTACAGCAATAAATGTCTACAGTTTCCATGGAGACCATTTGTCTATTTGCACTGGCATAAATAATAAGACCTTGGTAGAATAAAAGATGACAAGAAAACCAACTTGTTAGTGGAGGAAAAGACTACTTCTACAGTAATATAATCACAGAAAGTTCATACTCAAGAGCAAATTTGATTAGCAAATAAGAGCAAATAGAACACAAAGTATGTAAGAGGAAATTGCAAGGAAAATATTGTCAAGTAATTCCTCACCAGTTACTGACTGGAAAGATCCTGTAGCATAAAACTGTAGAGCAATCATAAATTGCAAAGAGCCAGGAAGAGCACAGCAGAGAGTAGCATGATATGACAAATCAAAAGCATATTTTGAATAAACAATTTTATTTTAAAGAAGAGTTTTGTGCAAATCAAAGACAAAATTAAGATTCAAACGGGCAACAGAAAGCTTCTTTAAGGTTTTCCTTGTTAAGATTTTCCTTGTTAAGAAAAACGTTAAAGAAGGAAAGACTAAACAACTTAGAATAGTAAAAAAAACAAAACAAAACAAAAAGCTCTCTCAAGGACATTAAATTTATATTCAGGCTACAGTGAGAAAGTATTAAAGGAAAATAAGTTAAAGAAAGCAAGGAAGAAAATAATTAGGATAAAAAGTTTGTGTTAGATGTTTTCAGCCATTCAATCTCAGAAACACCTGTAATGGAATGACAAATTTAGTGTTTTAAACTATGCAAGCTGATTTTAAAGTCTTGGAAAGAGACATTTGCTCCTGAAATGATGGTTAAGTTGTTTTCTAATTGCATAAAGATAAGGGTGAGGGTTAGTGTGCTTAAGGGCTGGATAAGGTTTAGCGTAAAACAGGGAAAACATCCAAGCTAAAACACATGATAACATTACACTGACACTTTGTTTCAAGTCTTGTTTATATTCTATATATCTGAAACAAAAAAAAACACTCTTTCTCAGAAGATATATAAAACTATAAACCAAAAAAGCTCTCTCAGGAGGCTATAGAAAATTCTGAAAAAAAAACTTTCGCAAAGAGGCCATGAAAAATATCAACAGAAAGCGCTCACTAAAAAGTTATATAAATTTACAAACAGAAGGAATCAGAAGCACTCTTTCTCTAAGAAGCTATGTAAATTACAAAAGAAATTAGTGTCACTCTCACTAAGAGACTATGAAAATTAATAAGAAAATAAAAGCTCTCTTACACTAAGAGATAAGAAAGTTAACAAACAAAAAAATCACTCTGGCCCGAGAGAAAAATTAAGGGACTAAACGGAAATCCGCCCTGCGATGAACTGGCGACTTGTCCAGGGTGTAGCCTGCCTTTCGCCCTAAGACAGCTGGGATAGGCTCCAGCCCCCCCCCCCCCAAACGTTATGGATGGATGGATGGATAAACAGAAATGCTACTCACACTGGAGCACAAACTACAAACAAAACAATACTAAACTAAGGCTACAAAACTTACAAAATAAACCACTCCAGAGCAACGACGAAAAAACTGGAAGAAAACTTTCTTGAGACGTGGAACCTGGAGTTGCGATGGGGACGTGATGATCTTGCACAAGACAAAGGAGACAAGACTATTTATAAATGAGGAAGGGGGCACAGATGGAAACATTCAGGGCGGGGCAGACAATCACAGACGCAGGAACACAGGAGGGCAGGAAGCAAAATGGTCTGAAACGAGAGGGAGACAGGGTTACTTCAAAATAAAACATTAAACGACAAGATAACATGCAAAGTTGCAGTTACATACAGCCAATATTAAAACACATACTGCACACTATAATTATAAAACATAAATTAAACTTGCAAGGCCTAAACATAAGGATAGCAGTTACAGATTCCATTCCATTTCTGTCTCCATAACCTTCACCAAATTTTTAAAATCCTAAATTGGGATTAGCTTTTGAAGCTGTAGTTCAGTCTGCAAATAAGTCCAGGTGGTAGTAACAGAGAACATAAAAGTATGCCGCTGGAGCGCAGAAAATAATTACTGGTTTTAAAAGAAATACACCCACAAAGGTAAAAGGGGAGGAGACCATGGATGGATTTATAAATAAAATTACAGTCTGCGCATGGCCGGGAGGGCCACTGAACTCCGGGTGCTATGGTGAGTGAGAGCTTTGCAGCCTGTGACAAACCTCAAGGACCCATGATACAGTGTCCAGGTAACAAAAGCATTGTGCAGGTGCATGCATATTCAGCAAATCACAGAAGTCAAGCAAGGGAGAAACGTAGCCAAAACCATTTTTTTTTCTGGCAGCAAAGGAGAAACAGGATTTATTTCTGAAAAGAAACGTAGCATAAGCTTTTAACTTTTTACAGGGTTTTAATGATAAGAAGAGAATCTACTCTCTTCCTAGCATTAAAAAAACAACATTGTTTTAGATTTTGAGCCTATCAACACAAGTTTTAAACCAAGCAGGTGTAGATGTACAGTGTCAATAGCAGCCTGCAGGTAGCTACTGAAAAGACTGGGCAAGGGTAACACTACGGCAGTAAACAACAGTATCATCAGCATAAAAATGAAGCTGCATGTGTGAAATATTGTGACCTAGGTTATTAACATGAATAGTAAATAGAAGTGGACCCAGGACAGAACCTTGGAACCTTAAAAGTATTTCATTTTGCAACTTGCAAACACATTAACAAGTTGGTTTTAACTTTAACTGGTCTTTATTGTGGACAAGGAGCATGGAAGGTTGCACAAGGTTCGGTACATAGTACAAAATGAAATAGCACGGGGCATAGTAGGGCCACATGAACAATGTAAAAAACTTTCACATCATTATGTAATGCCGCCACATTCTGTAATAACGTACCACATTTCCTAATACACTGTTACATATTGCACCAAAAAAAACACACCAAAATTTATTTCTTAATTTGAAAAAAAAAACAACATAATAATGACTCATGTATAAGAATCTATTTTACGAACTAGTAAGATGTTTCATGAGTCAAAACTTATTCAAATATAACGGTTAATTATAATCATAGAGAATGTGTCTGAAAGGTTAGAGACAAAATAAATAAAATAATTTAATTAATTTAATAAACCATCAAAATTATTGTCCTTTATCTGAATTCATTATATTCATAACAAGTTTATCTTGGAGGAAAAGATATTTGTGCTGTTGCTACAAGACAGGAGCAGGGTGGTGTAGTGGTTAGCACCGGTTAGCATCGCCTCAGAGCAAGAAGGTACTGGGTTTGATTCCCGGACCGGGGCCTTTCTGTGTGGAGTTTGTATGTTCTCCCCGTGTCTGCGTGGGTTCTCTCTGGGTACTCCAGCTTCCTCCCACCATCCAAAAACATGCATGGGCATTAGGTTAACTGACTAATTTAAATTGCCCATATGTGCCGAATGTGAGCCTGAATGTGAGTGTGAGTGGTTGTTTGTCTGTGCCCTGCGATGAACTGGAGACTTGTCCAGGGTGTACCCTGCCTTCCGCCCTAAGAGAACTGGGATATGCTCCATCTCCTCCACGACCCTATGTGAAGATAAGCGATAGATAATGGATAGATAGATGCTATGAGTCTTCAGTAAATTTCTTGTATATTACAGATATTGCAAATCTTTTTGTTAATAGGCAATTGTGGATAGTTTTCTTTTTTTTATTTCAATAACAATTAGAAATATCTAATTTTGATTTGAAAGATTGTTTAGGTTGTTTTAGTCAGTCACATCTTTTGTCTGCTTTCTATCACGTATATATATGCACAACATAATCAAGATTGCAGATGTGTATGTCTCCAGATATTTCAGTGCACTGATAATGTTTGTGTCCACAACACACATTTAGTCAAACACATTCTCTATTACTATAACAAACACATTTATATTTGAATAAGCTTTGACCAATGAAACATCTTACTAGTTTCTCAAATTAAGACAAATTTTTGTGGTTAATTACGTAATGCCCCAAATTATTACATTTTCTTCAGTACATCATCTGTCACTTTTTAATAACCAGTGCAATATGTAAGAACTTATTACAAAATACGGCAAACTTTATTCCATATTGCATTCTATAATTTTATTACATATTGTATTCTAGAGTTTTCTTACATATTGCGTTCAAGAATTTGATTACATATTGTAGCAAGTTATTATATAATGTAGTGTTATTACGAAATGACAGAAAATTACCAACATGGGAGAACAATACAAGGGCAGGAAGTGAAATCTGACGAGACATAAAAACATTCATGTTTACTTGCATCACATCACCGGCACACTGGCTTGCATGCAATGTGTGTGCATCCGAGGCCCTGTTTACGCGAGAACACTTGCGGGTAAAAATGACAAAATACTTTATCGGAAGTGCCTTTTCTTTAGACACTGATAGCGTTTTTGGGGCTTGAAAACACAAAGAAATGAAACTACTCTCCAGAGTGGAAAACTTGGAATACGCTCCACCGTAGCGTTTCCCTCTACACTGCCCAAGACGCAACACTCTGCTCAGATCTGCTCACATCGCGTACGCCTTTACGTCACATACACTACATGTGCCAGTACAGGGAAATAAAACATGTCAGATTAATTCCACGTGTCCTGCGTCGGACCTTCAAGCTGCTCTGGCAGCTCTGGAGTCTTTCCATCAATATTACTGAACAGAGAAGGATCTATAATTACGTGCAGACATGGCGGTGTTGTGTGATAGTAAATCACAAAACCAACTAGCCGCCTTGCAGGCATACCCAATTGAATTCACACACTTTTGCATCGGACGCAGACCTCCTCCCAAAAACGCTCGTCTAAATGTGGAATAAAAGAAGACGCAACGCCACTTTTGCATCTTCTGTTCAGACCGTTATCATATAAACATAGCCCAAGTGACCCCTGTCTTGAATAGTGTCCTGTTGACAAAATCGTAGTCCCAAGACTCTTTACACATCCAAGTACAGCTAATGCTGGTCTGAAAGCAGTCTTATGATGAAGCGTATGCAAATTGAAGTGTTGACATTTATTTTACAAGACCAGCGGTCTCTGTGGCCTCTCTAATAGCATCCACAACAAGAGCAGTGATACTGATGCAGCTTTTAAAATAAGAGTGGTATTAATTCAGAACCCAGAAAGAACTCTGCCACAGTGACAATCATAACAAACATTTATATCCTACTTTTAGACTTATTATGCTTATTTTAATCTATTCAAAATCAGATCTTGCTGCAGTGACTGATAATTACACTGGTGTTCATATGGTAATATGGTAATTTAATGGAGAAAGTCAGTGAAATACATTGCTTTCCAGTGTCCCTCCTGATGAACTGTCTAGTCTGTTTAATAAACAAACACAGTGATTAAATGACTGCTTTCGTCTTTATTTTTCAAATGACCTTGCGTCTGCTTTTGGCTCGGTGGCTCCTAATTTACTTCTCTTGATAAATTGTATTTGTCTCCAGCTTCTGAGTATGCAATCTGGCACAGTCAAACTATGAAACTTCAAAACACTTCACTATAAAACGTCCTTGCTGGAAGACTAAAATGTGTTCACAAAAAATGTATAATGGGAAAGGGGTCGCTCGTAGTGACGAAGCTACAGATAATTATTAGTCAACACTGCAGGTCCCCTTAACCTGTGGAGTTTTGTTGCATCTTTCAGCTTATTGTTTTGGTTTTACACCCCACAGCACTGTTTTTTTTTAATGTTGGCTTCAGTAAACAAAATTCTGACAAACTGCTACTGTACCCGACCAGCTCAGCAGCTAATTGTAGACAGAAAAAGTTGGCAATTATAACACTTAACCTTAACCATTCTAGGTCAGAGCCTAACTTGTTTGGTGATGAAAGCCACCTCCATGTACATTGATTACCACGATTTATAAAACTCATACATGATAGTAATGGTAAGGCATTCACCTCAAATGTTTATGGTTAGGACATGTTGTTGGGCATTGAGTCTCACAAGAGTTTTTGCATGTTTTTGAAATTACCCACTAGCCATGACCCATAAATTCCACCTGCCTCTTGATCAGCCAATAACTAAATTGAATTGCAGTGGCAGTATTTCAACCAAGAGACGGCGGTTGCTATGATGATGGTTGAATTAGTCTGTAATTATACACACAGGAATCAGAAACATTTTATTGCCAAGTAAGTTTGCTCAAACAAGGCATTTAACTTGGTGACTCAGTGCGTGAAATATAAACATAAACCTAATTATGTAGCTAGAAAAGCACTCAGAGAGCGCAGACCTCCGCCAAGGTGACCGCAGCGGTGGCAACATTTTATTGAAAGTTACCCCCGATGCCAAGGAGGTTATGTTTTCACTGGGGCTTGTTTGTTTGTTTGTTTGTTTGTTGGTTTGCAAAGTAACTCAAAAATGAAAATTTCGTCAAAATCCGTCCACAACGTTTTGAGTTATTTTGCAAACCAACAAACAAATAGACAACTTGGCTTGAACTGTCCAGAAGGAGCAAATATTCAGAAATGTGCTCAGGACCAGGATTAGCAAAAAAAAAATCCGGACTCAAACACATAATTGCGTTAAGATCACAAAAAAAAAAAAAAAAAAAAAAAAAAAAAAAACATGGCATCTACTGGCATCATCATGGCATCATTTGCTGACAAATATGTCAGCAAATGATATCAAAAAAGGATGAAATTGTAACTCAAATGTGTTGGTCCAGGGCGCACAATATTTAAATCTGCCAGCAGCAGAGGCCTGCTTCTGGGCACAGTGTGTTTCAGAGTGATTGCCGTAAGTGAACGACCAGTGAAAGATTAATGTCATCTTATTGGTTATCTTGGCTGTGCTGTTAACACAGATATTTAGAGACATCTTTTAATCACACATAGCAGAGGGCAGTGACAGACCATGCTTAGGTACAGCAGAATTCAACACATACAGTAGATGCATGCATACTCATATAGTGTTTACACAGACATACACATTTATCATATCTCTTTGTACACGTTGACAGAAGGACACAGATCATTATGCATTAACACACCCTTGTGTTTTCTGTGTGGATTCATGATTCATGTTTTTTACTGTACAGTGTGTGTGTTTGTGTGTGTATGTGTGTGTGTCAGAAGGGAGAGGAGCTTGAGAAGCTCATCCTTCGACTTGGCTGCTTCAGTTACAGAAACTCTTTGCAACAATGGGATGGCTGACACCCGAAAAACACAAATCTGTTGGAGAAACAGTGTACCAGAATAGCCTTGATTACCACAGCCAGTGAGATGAAAGAGCTGCTTAAGATATTAAAGCTGAATCAATCATGTGAACAGAATAATTTTAGCAATGAATTAAATATTATCATAAATAATATAATATTGCACTCTCAGCTAACTATGGCTCTAATATCAAACAATAAGAATCAGTCTTAGTGTAGCATGCTTAGCTATGATGGTAAAAATAGAATACATCTAGGAATGTAGCATGTTTGCATCTAAGTTGAAATTCAAATGGTTGCCCAAAAAATGCCTCATCTATTGCACAACCAAACAAACCTTACAGCACAAAACAAACCAGTGCTGTGCATTCCTTTGTTTTTTTTTTTGGTTTTTTTTTTTAATATTTGATGGTTGTGGATCAGGTAGAGCAGGTTGACCACCAATTGGAAGGTCAGGGATTCAGTTCCCACCTCCTGCAGTCATGTGCCATGGTGTCCTTGAGCAAGATACCTAATCCCAAATAGCCGTGCATTGGTGGATCAATGTGAAAAGCTTGATGGTTGTCTCCCACCATCAGTATGAGGACTCTTCATGCAAAAGAAAATGATCACATTAAATGTTCAATTGACTGGATGTTCTCAGGGTTTTTTTTCTAATCTGCAGAATCATCAAGTCTTCAGGTGATTTTTGAGAATCACAATTTTTACTTTCAAAGTGAACTTGAATAGAGACAACCCAGTCAGCAAAAAGTGATGTGACAGCACAATCCAGAAAGACAAAGTGTCAGATATTCACATTAGTCATGTTAATCACATGAGGCAAAATTATCATCACACTGGTTCCTGAACCTAACCTAAGTAGGGGTGTAGCAATACGCATATCTGCACTTATGGCACCTTCCAGAGGTATCTGCCAAAGTGCAGGCATGTTTTAATTGTGGAACTTAAAATTTGTATCATTTAGTTTCCGCTTCAGCTTGCACATACACAGCCGCAAGTTACAGCTTGTGATGAATAGTCATGTCAACAGATCTGTGAGAAAGACAAGTGGATAACTGAATCGCAGTGTGCCAACATTGTTCAGATCTGCTACGAATGCGCAACACAACAAACAAACACACACACACATTGTGTAATTCAGGAAATACAGTGTAATTATCACTATTGCGAGGAATACCCAAGGAGCTGCACACACAGCTCCTGACAGTATTTCAAATACACTGTTTTTTTTTTTTTTTTCATTGCAGCAGATTTAAGACCATACATACCCATGTTGAGTACATTGAGTACTCAGATTTTAGACTTCCAACAATTCCCAGTGTTCCAGCAGCAAAATGGATAATACAACATTACAATAGGCCTACATAAAAAATAAGGACCTGTGACGGAACAAGTAGAACAAGTCAACACGGAGAAAATATTGAAAAATATGTCAAAATAAGCAGGTGACATAGTTTTGTTAGTAAACAAATGTAAGTGAACGGTACTGTACCATACTGTCACTTTAAAACATGGGTACATATTGTGGTTTTTTGCACCATTACACCCCTATGATTCAGTGTTTGTGTCTTTTAAAACTAACTTTCTATGAATATGAACAACTATTTTGAAAGACTCAATACATCTAACAAAGGTATGGTCACATGACTTCTCTGACATGTCCATAAGTAATGTCTGAGGGGTACACCTGGACTGGACTGGTACATGTCTGTCTCACTGAGTGGTGGGCACTGAACAAGTGGTGGTCACTGATGATTTGGGAGTGAGAAAGTCTCCTTCCTTCCTCCTTGTGATGCACAACTCCAAAACAAAGTTTCAAAATAAAGATAAAATTAAAAATGTGGAAGACATGGAACATGGGACAGGTTAAGCGGGTGGGTAGGTCAGGTACATGATACAAGAATGATACAAGAACTGGCACAGGACAGGAAGAGACAACAGTAGGGGTAATTTACATAAGTGGAAGGAAGTAAAGGGTGGCACGGTGGTGTAGTGGTTAGCACTGTTGCCTCACTGCAAGAAGGTACGAGGATCGATTCCTGGGCCCGGGGCCTTTCTCTGCCTTTCCTCCTACCATCCAAAAACATGCATGGTGATTAGGTTAATTGGCTAATTTAAATTGACCATAGGTGGAAATGTGAGTGTGAATGGTTGTCTGTCTCTATGTGCCCTGCGATGAGGTGGCGACTTGTCCAGGGTGTACCCCGCATTCCGCCCTAAGATAGCTGGGATAGGACCCCCCGCCCCCCCAATCCCCCCCCCCGACCCTATGTAGGATAAACGTAAGAAAATGGATGGATGGAAGGAAGTAAAGTGATCTGGAATGACAGGGAACAGGTGTTATTGCAAAACAAAACAGGAAGTGACAATACAATATCAGACTAAAAAGTTTGATATTTGATATTGATATCTGAAAGGTCTGGCAGTCCTGGTGTAGTGGAAGATATCCCGCAACAGTGATTGACTCAAGGTCTGCCACATTTAATCCAATCTCCATGCTTCGTTTTCTAATGTTGATGAGCATATGTCTGTTGTATGTTATGATTGCCATGTATTCTGTGGAAAAAGTGTAGAACTGTGATATTTTATTTGGGTTTGATTTTCTTAATCATAATTCATTACAGGATTCTGGATCAACACCCAGCTACTGAATCACTGCAGCAGCTGTATCGTTCTAGGTAAGGGATCAGCTCCTCTAATTGTTTTGGCTCACCCACAGAGCTTTAAGTGACACAGTCAGAGGATAAGCCCAAATTTAAGTCCAAAATCCAAAATTAAAGGATGCGGTTCTAAATCAAAAGATGAACACTTTAACAAGGTGAACAGCAAGGTGAAATTGAATCAGACAAAAGCTCCAGCGTTATCGCAGCTTCAGCTGTGAAATTATATTTGCATAATATTCAAATACCAAAGAGAGGAGAGCTCCAAGTAGACCAGAATGTACAAACCATGAGTCACAGTATGTTTTGTTGAATTTATCTTTGATTTGCATTTCTGTTTGTGTAAGTGAAATAAAATATGATGAAACAAATACAGTGCACTTCTTAGTTCAGTGTGTGTTGATTGTGGGGTTGCATCAGTGTCAAAGACCAGAGGAAAAAGAGAAAGATGTAGAAAGACAAGAGGCACTGACTTTTAAAAATATCTTTACCATAACTGTGACAGAGAGTAACAACGTCTTCAAAAAGGAAGCAAAAATGACACAAAAGCATCACTTACAACAGCAGCATGGCCAAAAAAAATCACACAAAATGAAACATTATGCCAAGGAGTTTAACCGAGCATCAGTGCATCACATGCTTGTATGACTACATATAATTTACTGTTTTCTCCTCATATTTAAAAATTGAGCCATAACCTTGCTGCTATAATGGATGCATGGAAATAGAGGAGAAGAGAATGAGAAAATGGAAGTAGGAGCGTGCTGAGTTCTCATTAGTTCTGATGGGATAGATTTTTTTTTGTAATGCATGCATGAGAGGAGATAACTGGCAACAAAGAGTCAAGGACACAATTCAAGGAAATGATGCAGAGTACTAGATTACATATGATAAATAAAGAGATCCCTGTGGGGAAATTGTGTTTCACAGCTGTGAATAGAAGCGAAATAAAAGCAAAGCGATAAAGGAACGACCATGGAATACTTCCATTTCAGTATATTTTCATCAACCAATTGTCCTAATTAGAGGATGTTATAATTGCAGTTCAGTATTCATTTTTATGATGGCAATAATGGCACTGACAAAATACAGTGTGTGTGTGTGTGTGTGTGTGTTTGTGTGTCAAGTGACAAGTAAAAGCGTGTCAGTACAGGATAGAGTGCTGCTTTAATTTCAGATGACTTAACAATCTTTGACAGTCTGTGACACCCACATTATCAAGCTTGAGGTTTTCCTGAATCCAACTTCAATATGCATACATTAAATTAATTATTTCTTAAACACAGTTTTGACTTTGATATGTACTGTTCTTTGCCCCAATGCTTGGAAAGGACAACAACTCAAATTGACTCGACTTGTTTTGACTAAATCACTAGAGGTGTAACAATCCACATATTCGTACCAAACAATCACGGTATAGTGAGATGGATATCTAATTTATTGCATGAGAATTTCTGATATATTTATAAAGTTCAGGAACATAGTGACATAGATACACATGATAACAAACAAAGGAAAACAGACATGAAACCTCATATGAACTACAATAATGATAGATCGGTTACATCAATATTATAATAATATTCCAACACAACATTTACTGACAGTTCCAGAGGTGTACTGTGGCAAATATGCAAACTTGTTTTTAGTCTGAGTTCCCACAGGATGAGACCGTTCAGTGTCGTTCAGGCTTGCACATATGCAGCAACATAGAGGAACAGCCCCATGGTAAACAGCCATGTTAATCGATATGTTGCAATGAGAACACCAATGGTTGGTTATTACTTCCAGGAGCAGCATTTGCACTTCTCGTTGTTTCTTACTTGCAGTGATGGTGGTTTATACAACATGTTCAAGTTTGGATCTCTCGTGAAAGGGATGGCTAATGGAAGAGATGTTGTTGAAATCATGTGTGGGATCATTTCAGTTTCCTGGTGGAAGACGCAGACACGGGGAGAACATGTAAACTCCACACAGAAAGGCTCCGGGCTATGCATTGAACTGGTACCGTCTTGCTGTGAGGTGACAGTGCTAATCACTACACCACCGTGCTGCCCTTGAAGATCACATTGTTCCAAATGTTACATCTGATTCAGGCAATTCTATCAAAGGCTATCAAAGCCAAAAGAAAAAAAAAAAAAAAAGAAAAAATGTAAGCTTAATGAACAAGGCATATGGCTAGTCACCACAGACCTGTGGATGAAACTAAATGGAATAAGTTAAAGGTCACATATTATGCAAAATTCACTTAATAAAGGTATTGTAACAGAAGTATGTGTCCCCATAGCCTGTGAATGAGGCGCCAGGAATAAAAACATCTGTCACCTCCTTGCTACTCTACTTAGCTTATGTAGCCTATGCTGAAACAGGCGTGTCAAAAATTTCTCCACTGTTGACATCAATAGGGAAGATCCTCCTCCCTCCAGTAGTGGATACTGCCTTTGACCCCATTTATTTTGTGTTGCTTTACTGTGTAGCTCTACTCAGCGTGATAGCCTGTAAACATGTCCCTGTAGCATTAGCACTGCAGCTAAAAAGATGACCATTTTTTCTCCTGCTGTATTACCTCTGTAAACACTATAAACATGACTTTTTGGTCTGAATGGTTAGTTTAACCCTTTAGGTCCTGAGCCTGTTTTGGCCGTTTTTAATACTTTTGAATTTGTCTCTATATACCACATGAAAAATGTTTAACATGCCCATGCTTGGTATCTTTTTTTTAGTACAATTTCATCTAGATGAAGAGATTGTTATTTCATATATTGTTATTTCACCATGACCTACTTCATTAACATATTGGGCCAAAAAAATCTAATTCAAGTTGAAAAAGAAAATTGTATTTATTACAATAAAAACCACAAACATGCTCAATCAACTGTTTTGGAACTTGTCGATGTACTGAATTTTGATCAAATATATGGTGAAAATAACACATAAAGCTCTGGGGCGTGGCTACAATGTGAATAACAGGACTCTGCTGTCATTACATCCTGAAGAGAAACAGGTATCACAGGTCACGGGTATACAGGCTGTTGACTGTTGCATGCCTGAAGTGAAGCATGGGGGTGGATCGGTGATGGTTTGGGCTGCAATATCATGGCATTCCCTATGCCCAATACTTGTGCTAGATGGGCACGTCACTGCCAAAGACTACCGGACCATTCTGGAGGACCATGTGCACCCAGTGGTTCAAACATTGTATCCTGAAGGCGGTGCCATGTATCAGGATGATAATGCACCAATACATACAGCCAGACTGGTGACAGAGTGGTTTGATGAATATGAAAGTGAAGTTGAACATTTCCCATGGCCTGCACAGTCACCAGATCTAAACATTATTGAGCCACTTTAGGGTGTTTTGGAAGAGCGAGTCAGGAAACATTTTCCTTCACCAGCATCACGTAGTGACCTGGCCACTGTGCAGGACTTGTATCTGTCATTCTCAAGAATTGATGCTGATCCCTACACCAAACAAATGAATTGTTGTGGTCTAAAACCAGGCTTTTCAGTTTCATTGACCAACCATTGTATGTGTCCAGGTTTAACTGAGGGCCAGTTTGAATCCCACATAGTGGTCTTCAGCATCAGGAAAATCTGTGTGGCTGCATGTGGATTTCCTACTAGGCTGGCCCTGTGTTTTAATTGTACCAACTATTTTTTGTTCTGTGTAAATAAATGCTTGAAATTGTCTGCAGAATTATTACAACAACTTTATGAAAACTATAAAAAACAAATTCAGTATATTAAAACCTACTGTATGTTTAGATTTGTCATGTGTCACTACAGTTTCATAGTTCTGCCTCCTGAAGCAAAGATTTCATAACATTTTTGATTTTGCACAACATACTGGTGCATTCCTCACAGCTGCAGAGGACCATAGTCAGCTCTGTATACTTGGCAGGATGGTCAAAGATACATGAAAGCTCTTCATCAACCCCCTGTAGCCATCTGGTGACCTACAATAAATAATGTTAAAAAAAACACCACTGTAATGTTAAAGTGCAACAAGTAGCCTAATTAGACAAATAAGTTTTCAGTTTAGCAATGAGATGCTACCTCTGGTATCTCCTAATCGCTAATATTCTCAGCTTCTGTGGGCACGGTTGCACAGTTTCCACAGCAGTACCTATCCAAAAACAGCTAACATATACACTATGTTGCCAAAAGTATTTGCTCACCTGCCTTGATATGAAATTAAGTGTTCTAAGTGTTAAGTTCCTAATCCGTAGGATTCAATATGACGTCTGTCCACCCTTTGCAGCTGTAACAGCCTCAACTCTTCTGGGAAGGCTGTCCACAAGGTTTAGGAGTGTGTTTATGGGAAGTTTTGACCATTCTTCCAGAAGCGTATTTGTGAGGTCACACTGATGTTGGACGAGAAGGCCTGGCTCTCAGTCTCCACTCTAATTCATCCCAAAGGTGTTCTATCAGGTTGAGGTCAGGACTCATCACTCCAGAGAAGGCATCTCCACTGCTCTAGAGTCCAGTGGCGGCGTCCTCATTGTAGTAGGTGATGCATGGCTTGCATGCAGTGTAAACATGTCCCTGTAATACTAGCACTGCTGCTACCCTCCGGGACATGTTTACAGGCCGTCACGCTAAGTAGATCTACACAGTAAAGCAACACAAAATGGAATAACTTACAGCTTCCACGCCTGTAGTGTCCAGGACAGTTTGTGCCGATCCATGCTTCAACTTCAGCTGTGTAGCCAAGCATAATTTGTGTGGGCCCATGTTTACAAAGCACTCCAGAGCTTGGTTAACACTGCAGCTAACCGAGCTCTGTCATAGAGTAATGTATTCTATACAGCCCAGATCCTCCCAGTACTATTTCCCCTGTGGTATACTTGTCATCTTAGCTAGCTCCGTTAACTGTAGTGGTAACTCTACCGGGCCATGTTTACAGACGGAGCACTGCAATTAACGGAGCTGTGATTGCTGCAGAGCTAACTTTGTGTCCTTGAGTAATTAATATCAGGAGACATTCAACATAAGCTCTGTGAGCACAAGGCTCATTTGAAGCTAGCGTTGTAATTTCAGTGACTCTGACTACTGGTAACGGGACTGTCTGTGCACTGCAGAGTAACGTCAGTAGCCTCTTTGCCAGTGCCAGTACACACCTAAGTAAACATAAGTGCACGGTAAGGGGGGAGAGAGCCACTTCCTCTCTCCAGAGAAGGGGGCATGGTCAGACACAGCTAGGGAAAATTAAAAGGTACAGACACAGAAACAGACTGTTCTCAGCAGAGCTCAATACAGCAACTTTTAACTGGATGGAATTCAGGACCAGGGCTGAGTTTGGGGGAATACACTTTGAATACAATATTGCTGGATGTCTGAGACCTATATAAAATTGTAAAAAAAAGTGTATAATATCTGATCTTTAACATTCAAGAACTAAAAACATACCCTGAAAGGCTTCAACTTGTAAGATGAATATCTAAGTAGGATCATTAATTAGTATGCATTCATGTCTTGACTTTCCCCACATTCTAATCTCATTAGTAACCTGTCACTGGCTCAAAAAAGAGGCAAAAGGCTTTTAAGGGCAAATTATATTTAAAGCGGTTGAGAACATTTTGACACTGCTGCCTCTTTCCCTCCTCCAGGCCTGCCACCTCTTCTTGTACAATCTCTGGCAGATGTCCCTCAATCTCCATTCCCCATACCCATCCAAGGTTGTGTAGTTACTCCCGCCCTAGCAGTCATCCAGGTGTGTGAACCAACCAACACACAAATACTGATATAGGTACCCAAACACCAGCCAGGCTAATAAGCTTAGTGGCTCCAGCTCGTACCTTTGAACCATGTAATCAGAAAATTGATTCAGTCCCCTGAACAAGACTCTGGGAGGTGAGTTTTATTTATTAAATTAGTTTTATATTTAGTAGTGAAGGAATGGGGTGATGTGGGTATTACTTATTTTATTATGCATATATATACTAAGAGGCATTAAAAACGCAACAAAGTCAATGTAAAATAAAATTGGATACAACTACTTTGTATACAAAAGAATGCTTTGTTTACTCGTGGCTATTGAAACTATGGAGCCACATTTTTCAGCTCAAACAATAAATTAATGTGGCAGACGGTACCAATCCTTGTTTTTGCATGTGTGATTCGTTAGGACATTGTTTGAAAGCTTTCAATGAGTTCTTTTGGTGATTTGAGTTCAACTGGTCAAGGCTTTAAAAACCCGGAGGAAAAATGCAAGCTGTCACAGACAGTCACCATGCCACGCTTAGCAGCAAACATGAGGGAGCAGGCCATTGGTATGCTGAGATCCGGAATGACCGAAGCGAGGGTAGCCAGGCACGCATGTCACGCCTGCAGGCACATTATGCACAGACATAATGTGCAGGTTATGGACTGGCCGTCTTATTCCCCGGATATGAATCCGATTGAACACCTTTGGGACAATCTGGATCGCTGTGTACGGTGTCGTATTCCACTGTCGGTGACGGTTGCTGATCTCCATACTGCACCCTTGGAAGAGTGGGAAGCGATTTCAGTGGCAGAAATCAACGCGCATGTCTATGCCACATGATCACACAAGTTCAAATTAATATTGAAAAAAAATACAGTGCTGCATTTTCAATGCCTCTTAATGTAATTATAAAGAATGCAGAAAATATTGTCATGTAGTTAATTAAATGAGAGGTGGTAGTTAGAGCGATGATGAGTGAGTCTCTTTTCATCAAAGATCAACTCCTCAGATGTCGGCATCTCTTCTCTAGATCAGTCACTACGCTGATCTACTTCCTGGCGTCTGAGCGCCAAAAAATTATTGTCTGCATAACAAATGTAATGCACCCTTCATTTGAGTCTGTGTATTCTATCTTCATGCATGGTGTCAGGCATTTCTCACAATTCTATAGGCGTTAACTGTTATATGGAATCGGAAACTTTCATACAAATCTGTATGTGTTAAAAGTTGTTAAATGGAGGTGGCTATACCATCGTTGTTCTGTACACATGACATCTATTGCACATCTGGTCATCCCTCCTCTGCTGCTCTTTGTGAGGTTTCTTCCATTTCTTTTTCCCTGTTAAGGGTTTTGTTTGGGGAGTTTTTCCTTAGTCAATGTGAGGGTCGTTTGTAAAGGTCAGAGGGTGTCATATCCTGTACTGTTCGTTAAGCCCCTGAGGCATTCTGTATTGTGATATTAGGTTACAATAAATCGACTCGACTTGCTTATACCTTTCAGCCGTCTCTTCATCTTATTAGTCTGTCCTGATTGAACTGTGGTTCTTTAAAGCTGATAGCAGTGATAGACGCGTCATCACACCCACCTTCACCGGTCGATGCATCCAAGCATTCAAGGGAAATGAGTTAGAAGTTATTTATCAACACATCCCACTTTTCTAGGTGTTACTTTATTATTATAATTTGGGCGTCAAAACCAGTATGGATATCCTTGGTGTCAACAACACCACTTTAGTTAGATAAATACTACCATACACTATGATATACTTTATACAATATTATACAATATACTTTTAGAAGAAGAACCAACTTTATTAATAATGTTACATACCGTAAATTACCAAATAATAGCTGGGGCAATCATTTAACAGACCAGGCGGCAATTTGGGACCAGGCGGCAATTTGGGACAGGCATTTAATTCCTCCCTCACAAAAATCTTGCTCAGCAAAACTAGGAAAATATGGTGATTTACTCAAATTCTTTTATTAAACCAGTATGACTACGGTATAATGTTTACATTTTTTAAAAGTAAGATTACAGCACTGGAGGTTTCTCTCATTTTGTCAACACAACACTCTCATACAAACTCAATTAAACCTCAAACCAGTGAAAGATTGCTGAATTAATCAGTTTTTCAGGAAGGTCGATAATATAAGGCCAAATACTGAACAGCAATGACTTTTATATGAGTAACTTGTTGTGTAAAACAGAAAAAAATACATATACATGCATTTAAAAAGCGCGAAGGAAGGCAACCTGAGTGAAGACATCACTACAACTGTAAGACCAAGTCCATGTCCGTCCTCTAACTCATCCTCCTCATCACTATCCATCTCCTCTTCATCGTCATCATCCTCAACTACCAGTTCATTTTCAAACTCTTCACCCTCATCTTCCTCCTGCTGCTCTGCTTCTCCATCATCCTCCTGCTCTCCTTGTCTGGCCTGAGCCAACATCTCTCTCCCTGCTGCTCATGGCTCCCCTTCTTTGAAACAGTGGATCAAATGGTCCTCACTGCCATCAGCTGCCACTGTCAGGCCACACACCTTAAAGCACAATATCCCAAAAATGTATATTACTCGATGCTGTCTCTCTCTGTCTCTCTCTCTCTCTCTGTCACTCACATTCACAGTCTCTCTCTCTCCCTCTCTCTCTCTTTTTCCACACACAAACAGACAAACTCACACACACAATCACCTTGAAGGTTTTTTCACCAGCTCCTTATCCAACTTCTCCCAAGCTTTAAGCACCCAGGTGACAAGTAGGCGACGAGCTGGGGCTCTCATGTTTCCTCCAGCGTTGTAGGTTTTGTCTGTGTCACCGGCTATCCAGCTGTCATATGACTCGTGCAGACTGGCTTTGAATGGCTGATTCCAAACAACGTCAGGTGCCTGGATGTATTTTGTACATCCTCCCGGTATCACAGCCGTAGTTATCTTGTAGCCCCGCTTCAGCTCCTCTTTAGTGGCCTAGCTGATGTGGCATCGGTAGGAATCCCAGACGAGGAGACGAGGGCCAAAGTTGAATATCCCCACAACTTTCTGCAGCCAGTCTGCAGTCAAGTCATCATTCATCCAGCCATTTTTAGAAGAGGCTATCACCACTCCACCGATGCTTTGCAACGCCCTAACTTCCCTGACACCTCCTTTGAAAACCACAAAAGGTTTCAGTTTGGTCCCGTCAGCTTTTGCTGCCAGAACCACAGTCAAGTGGCTCTTCTCGTGGCCTGTGGTTTTCAGAGGGACAATGCGTGCTCCACGTGTCTCAACAGTGGTGGACCCGACCATGTCGAACCACACCGTTTCACCGCCGTTTCATCCATTGCTATGATGTCTCTGTCCGGAATCTTTTTTGTTTCAATCATCCAAGAGGAAAATGTCACAAACTTCTCTATCTTCTCCAGCTTTTCTATGAATCCCCTGGCATCCTTGTGAGCAATACTAGTACGTCTTCTGGAGGTGAATTTGTTGCGGCGGAGGAAACGATTTAGCCAACCAACACTCGCTGCAAACTCCTCACCTCTGTTGTCACTCACGGTAGCGTACATGTCTTTTGCCCTCACCCTGATCATTTTACGGGACACTCTCTCGTGGCGTGCCCGTTTGCTGATTATCCAGTACCGCATATTTATCTCAAGCTCCTCGCTTGCCTTCTTCCTCCCTCCTCCAAGCAGCCTGGCCCTGCTGCTGTCCTCCTCAGACAGACGCTGAAGCTCAGATTTATTTTTCCATCAGTCTCTTACTCTCTTTGGGTTGCTTCGGCTGCTTCTCCCGAGTTCTCCTCTGCATATTTTATGACTGAAAGTTTGAATTTCAAGTCGTATTTCTATTTTCTTTTCTGCACTGGAGCCATGGCGATTATCAATGTGATAATGACTGTTAGAAAGCTAGCATAGCACTTGAAAAAGGCGAAGAAGAAATACGTGCAGTGTCAGTGGTCACGTCTTCTTTTTTGATGTTTTTTAAATAAATCAGACCCGGTATTTATTTGGAACCAGCGTTTATTTACCAAAATATACATCTGCACCCGGCGTTTAAAGGGGATCCGGCGTTTAAAGGGGAGGGAAGGGGTTAATTGAAACCCGGCTATTATATGGTAATATACGGTATATACACACATACTACATACACGCTACATGAAATTTGACCTGTGCATCCATTCCACACCATCTGAACCATCCCTTAAGGGTGGTCTTGTCCCCCCCGTCCTGTGCGAGTTTGTCTTGTTCCATGTGTACAATATTGCGTCCATGCCCTCAGCTTCATTGACAAGTACTTTTTGTCCATAACAGACAAACTCACACACACAATCACCTTGAAGGATTTTTTCACCAGCTCTGTATCCAACTTCTCCCAAGCTTTAAGCACCCAGGGGACAAGTAGGCGACGAGCTGGGGCTCTCATGTTTCCTCCAGCAGTGTAGGTTTTGCCCCCCCCGTCCTATGCGAGTTTGTCTTGTCCCATGTGTACAATACTGCGTCCATGCCCTCAGCTTCATTGACAAGTACTTTTTGTCCATAACAGACAAACTCACACACACAATCACCTTGAAGGATTTTTTCACCAGCTCTGTATCCAACTTCTCCCAAGCTTTAAGCACCCAGGTGACAAGTAGGCGACGAGCTGGGGCTCTCATGTTTCCTCCAGCAGTGTAGGTTTTGTCCCCCCCGTCCTATGCGAGTTTGTCTTGTCCCATGTGTACAGTACTGCGTCCATGCCCTCAGCTTCATTGACAAGTACTTCATTATCAAACACTTTTTTGCTCATTTGTAGCATAATTAGACTTAGCTTTAGACTTTAGAGAAGCACCTTTTGTTTGTAGACGAAGGCAGATACTGCATACCTGTAGCCTATACTTTCCTCTATAGAAGCACCTTCTGTTTATAGACGAGTGTAATTATACCTTAGCACCTTTTGTTGTAGACTTGTGATAGTACCTTGGTCAAAGCTTCTTTTGTTTGTAGATTGGAGTTTAGACAATTTACCTAGTAGAGCCTTATGTTTGCAATTTCCCTCTCAACATACACTATATTGCCAAAAGTATTCGCTCACCTGCCTTGACTCTCATATGAACTTAAGGGCATCCCATTCCTAATCCATAGGGTTCAATATGACGTTGGTCCACCCTTTGCAGCTATAACAGCTTCAACTCTTCTGGGAAGGCTGGCCACAAGGTTTATGGGAATGTGTGTGTTTATGGGAATTTTTGACCATTCTTCCACAAGCGTATTTGTGAGGTCACACACTGATGTTGGACGAGAACACCTGGCTCTCAGTCTCCGCTCTAATTCATCCCAAAGGTGTTCTATCGGGTTGAGGTCAGGACTCTGTGCAGGCCACTCAACTTCATCCACCCCAGACTCTGTCATCCATGTCTTTATGGACCTTGCATTGTGCACTGGTGCACAGTCATGTTGGAAGAGGAAGGGGGCAGCTCCAAACTGTTCCCACAAAGTTGGGAGCATGGAATTGTCCAAAATGTCTTGGTATGCTGAAGCATTCAGAGTTCCTTTCACTGGAACTAAGGGGCCAAGCCCAGCTCCTGAAAAACAACCCCACACCATAGTCCCCCCTCCACCAAACTTTACACTTGGTACAATGCAGTCAAGTATCGTTCTCCTGGCAACCGCCAAACCCAGACTCGTCCATCAGATTGCCAGATGGAGAAGCGTGATTCATCACTCCAGAGAACGCGTCTCCACTGCTCTAGAGTCCAGTGGTGGCGTTTTACATCACTGCATCCAATGCTTTGCATTGCGCTTGGTGATGTATGGCTTGGATGCAGCTGCCATGGAAACCCATTCCATGAAGCTCTCTGCACAGTGTTCTTGAGCTAATCTGAAGGCTACATGAAGTTTGGAGGTCTGTAGCGATTGACTCTGCAGAAAGTTGGCGACCTCGTCGCACTATGCACCTCAGCATCCGCTGACCCCGCTCCATCAGTTTACGTGGTCCACTACTTCATGGCTGAGTTGCTGTCGTTCCCAAACACTTCCAGGTTCTTATAATACAGCTGACAGTTGACAGTGGAATATTTAGGAGCGAGGAAATTTCACGACTGGATTTGTTGCACAGGTGGCATCCTATCACAGTTCCACGCTGGAATTCACTGAGCTCCTGAGAGCGACCTATTCTTTCACAAATGTTTGTAAAAGCAGTCTGCATGCCTAGGTGCTTGATTTTATACACCTGTGGCCATGGAAGAGATTGGAACACTTGATTCAGATTATTTGGATGGGTGAGCAAATACTTTTGGCAATATAGTGTATATTCCTCTTAGTGAGTGCCACTATTTAAAATAGCACTTTTGATATTCCTTTATTTTTTCACTCACTCCTCAAGAGCGCCTTTGGTTTTCCCATTTTTCCCATGTGCCACAGTCTTTACCTGTACCACGAGTTGCTGCTTCATCAATCAAATGAGTGTGATTTTGAAAGAACTGGGATCGCTAAGTCGTGCTCTTGGCTTCTTGCTATGTTTGCAGCTCCCTCACAAACCCAATCGCCACAAAAAACAAAAGATGGGTATATTGACCTAATGTATCATTACTTAGTAATACATAAATGTAGCAATAAGTGATAAATAATAGTAATATATAATAAATAAATGTTGTTTCCAAGGGTTAACTAAGCATGCCCTGCCATTAACTGGATCCTGGCAAATAATGACACACATTTTAAACTCCAATAAAACAAAAACAGTAAATAAAGTACAAGTGGGGATTGTAATACATAACTCAGATTCAGACAATAAAGTGCTAATAGGCTATAGGTTAACTTCAATTCCTTTGGATCAAAAAACACAAAAAGAGAACTACCACATTTTGTAGATGTGTTGTCCCTGTTACATCGCCAAGAGTCACAGTCACAGAATAGTTTTAATTGCCCGCCCAGAAAACTAAGGTGTTTGCCAGTGTACATACACAGAAGTACTAATCAAGAGTAGGGACTTGTTGTGTCAAAGCAACAGTGGTGCCAATGGTGACTGGAAGGTATGACCCATACTGACCTAAAGCCCATTCTTGAACTCGTTGTTTTGGAAATGACAACTGCATTTTTGCAGTGTCCAAACACATTTCTTTATGTCTCTCTCCATATTGCTCTGTTACCTGCAATGATCCCCGAATAGTAAAGTGCAGTTATACATGACCAGTAGGGCCAGCTTGTCGCCTCATTTGAGTGGATGATTTTTTTTTTGTAGACGCCTACAAGTACAGCCAGTGGCTCACAATGGTTAGCAGAAACTAAACTATTAATCTACATTTTCTCCCAAATGCCTCAAATCATAGTTTGTCATTCTAAATGTATGCAACTTTAGCCCAATACTCTGAGGTGATTCATGATCATGTCTTCAGTCTTTGCTTTCTTTTGCCTCCAGCTAACACTGATGTAATCATGAGGTTGCTTATGAATAGATCTATTGGCTGAGAAATAAATGACTAGGAAAAAAGTAATCTCACATTCTATGTACAAAACTAAACACTAAAGAGAGCTTTTAACCAAGAATGTGGTTCCTCATTCCCACAGCTATGCCTCCAGTTATTCATTGTGTTTCTTGCATTTACCCTTTCCCATACATCCTGTTTGTTTTTCTCTCTCTCTCTGTGTGTGTGTGTGTGTGTTCAAAGCCGCACACCTGTTCCTCATTTACTCTTCTGTAGGACCACTCTTCCCCAGATCATTGTTACCACCACAGTGATAGTCTGGTGTTCTTGGCCTCTGTTTCATACAATCAGGTATTTCTTAGTGCTATTTGTTTTCTGAACTAACCCTGTTTCCTTGTGTCTCCAGGATTCAATCTCTCTGGAACTTAACATAACATATGCTCTGTACATTTTATATTCATGCCAACATTTATGCGTATGCACACTTTCTGTTTGCTTGAGTGTGTGAATTAGTATAGGTGTGTAGTCTGAATCCATGGGGTCTCATTAATGGATTCATTAAGGCCAGCAAGATCTCATTTGGACTGAGTGAATTATTCAACCTGTGAGTCAGTCAGAGCCCGAAAGACACCTGCAGATGCCACCCAGGTGGAGGGGTGATGGTGGCAGAAGGTGGGTAGTAACTCTGAATTGTATATTGAATCTGCCAAAAACCAAGAGAATGAGAAGTAAAAAGAGATAAAAAATGGTTTTCGAGTTGCTCATTTGATATTATTGCTAGACTGTGGTGCTGCAGGTTGATAAGGACAATGGGTCTTTTTTTAACAACAAACATTTAGACTTAGGACAGTAGGAAAACAATGGAGTTGCCAGGCTGCAATCTGTAAGAATATCAGAAAGGAGGATGTTTCTGAAACATTTTTATCGATGAAAATAAATAAGGAATCACATTTGGTCCACATATACAATGTGAAGCCTGCAGTAACATTTACAGGACAGTTATAAACTTTCACAAAACATTTCCGGAACTTGAGCTTAAACTACTAAATTTGCAAGAATTGTTAAATTGTTTTACTGTTGAACTCATCACGTACCGTGATATTTTCACTCAATTGCCTTGTCCTTTCTTCATGTAAACACATAGGGGAAGTAATAACAAAAGGTTAAATGCTAATTTATCAGGCAAGAATTAAATCCTTCATTCAGTACCATAGACAGCACAACTTCAGGCATAATAAAACACTTCTTTGAAAACCAATATTGAGAATGTATTTTCTACATAACAATAAATAGGCTACTACAATGTAGTCCTACTTTTCAGATGAAGGAAAAAAGAAGACTGCACTTTGATAACAGATTTCTTTCTGCTTTCCTGTTTCCCCTCTTTCACCCAGATCTCTGCAAATCTGTAGGCAGAGAAGGCAATCCTCGGCCCATTTACCGAGATGATCCGCAACCAGAGTTCATCACATAGCACAGACAGACACAAAGGTGAATGCTGATCATAAAACTTTATTTTTAATTTGATGAGCAGTTTAGTCAAAAACAGTAATAGATTACAGAGTATCAGTAACTAGTAAATTTCTTAGTGAGTAACTTGTATATTTCTTAATGACCTGAGGCCTGCCAAATGCCAAACTCCCATGAATCCTATTCAATTAAAAGTACATAAAATATATATATATATATATATATATATATATATATATAGATGCCTGTCATAATTTACATATCTCTGGTAACGCATTTCAGTTTGTCCAAGTTGACTTACCGTTGCACAATTAATCCATGCTAACACGCGTTAACTTCCACAGCCTTAGTTTTTAGGTATTCGGTCTACTGGTGGCCTTCATCTATCACCCTTACCTGCTGGCATTCAATTATCAACCTTGCCTGCTAGCTTCAAACCACTGGCCTTGCCTGTTAACTTCCAACCATAAGCTTTGACTGTGAGCCTCTACATATTGTCCTTGCCTGCTAGCCTTTACCCATCAGCCTTGCCTGGTAACCTCGACCCCTTGGCCTTACCTGTTAAGGCCAATTTATAGTACTCCGTAAAGTGTCGTACGTACAGACGGAGAGCCCTCTGTGTCGCTGGAGAGCCTGACGGAGAGCCTCTCCGTCGTCTCCGTCGTCCTGAAATATTTTTTAACTGTCCACCAATCCGTCAAGGGAAGACGGAGACGGCAAGGGCTATGATTGGTCCTCTAAAAACATCACTTCCGGAATTACTTTTCCGGTTTGACCACTCTCTCCACAACATAAACAGTACCAGCGCCATTTTCAGAAGACCGACTAGCAAGCGAGACATGAATCCCGTGGAAGAACGCCTAGCCAAAGAGGTTAGAAGACACGAGAACCTCTACGTGACTTCTTTAAAAACATACAAGGACGCACAAATGGCCAGTAACTCCTGGTTGGAAATTTCAAAGGCGGTGGACTTGTCAGTTCCTGAGTGCAAAAAGAGATGGAGGTGGCTCAGGGACAAATTCATTCGTCTGCGACGGAAGATGACGAGCAGCAGCAGTGGGGATGCATGCGGTGAGAAAAAGGTCCCCAGGATTTACATGTTCCTCTCCTGGCTCTTGCCTCGCATAAAATATCGGGAGACGTCGTCCAACTACGATGTCAAGGTAATTGTTAAGTTTCCTTTGTGTTGGCACCTAGCATGCTAGCAATAGGCTACAACCAGGGAAGACACAGACTCTGAATGCACAGTCAAATTTGCTATTTATGTATGCTACCATTTTTTTGCACACAAAATGTGACTCGTGATAAGTATGCTTGTACATTTTTCTGACAGTGTAGCTGCAGGCTGTTTTGATATCGCCAGTGTGCCATCCAGTCATAGGTGCCATAATGGATGTCTACATTGTTGATGTAGTTTATTTAATTGTGTTACTTTGGCCAATGTTGTCGTGTGGGCTTAGTTTTTGTTAATTAAAAAAACAAATTGTTTTTCTTTACCATAGGAGCAGAACTCACAGGGGAGAGACAATGGAGGAAGAGAATTTACTGTTGATGGCCCTGTTAATGACTGCCAGTCAACCCCCGCACCAAGTCCACCCACGGCTACGACCACTCTCCTGTCTTCATTCGAGACATCCCCCACACCAAGTCCACCTACAGCTACGACCACTCTCCTGCCTACGTTGGGCGGCAGTAGCTCAGTCTGTAGTGACAAGGGCTGGGAATCGGTGGGAATCGCCAGTTCAAGTCCAGGTCGGACCAAAATGTGGAGAGTGGACTGGTAGCTGGAGAGGTGCCAGCTCCTCCTCCCGGGCACTGCCGAGGTGCCCTTGAGCAAGGCACCGAACCCCCAACTGCTCGGGGCGCCTGGATAAGGGGCTCACTCTGACACCTCTCCTCTAATGCATGTGCATGTGTGTTTCATAACTTCTGTGTGATGAAATATTAACAGAGTGAAAAAATGTAATTTCCCCATTGAGGGATCAATAAAGTAAGTCTTCTTCTTCTTCCAGTCATCACCCACACCATCCACAATAAGCACTCCCCACCTGCAGTCACTCTGGTCTCCATGCCACACCAGCCTCCCACCTTCCCATCTGCAGTCTCCCAGACAACGCCATCCTCTCTGTCATGCAGGGGATGGAAAAGGCAGAGGGTGCTGCTGGAGGACAACTTTGCACAGGCATGGGAGGAGTTGAAGGAGAACAGAGAGACGATCCAAAGGTAGCTGGAGAGGCCAGAGGACGCCATCATCCGTTTCACAAAGACAGTCGGCGACATGTTGAGGAAAGTGGCCGAAGAGGAACGGGATGATGCCATACATAAAATGTACTGTATGCTCTATGGACGCATAAAGCGACAGAACGCCTGTGTGACATATACAAACCTCTAACCTAAAAGAGATGGTGGCAAATTGCACTACATTGTTGTAAATTGTTTTTAGCAATTTAAAGATTACTTTTAAAGCATTGCATTTTTTATTAGAGTTTATTCGATTTTAACTGTCTAACTATTTATCCCTTTTCAACCTGTTTACTTTTGTACGTTAATGTGAAATCTTGTTTACTTTGCATCTTGTTGACTTTGCACCTTGTGTTATTGTACTTTATTTACTTTGCATAATAAGGACAAATAAAACACCAAATAAGATTTAAAAAGATTTGTTAATTTATTTACAACTTTTACAAGGTTTGTAGTCAGCATATTATTTTTATTCAGCGACTGCCGAGTGTGCCTCGTGACACAATGTCCTCCTGCCATGGTACCACTCCCGCTGGCTCCAGAAAGAACAGTTGAACTCTGACACACATAGCCGCTGAAGTGCAACGTCTCTTGGACATCTCTGCTGGTCGAATGGGTCGAAGGTTTAAATCGTTAGCCACATCTCTGTGCCACTCACCAGGCTGCAATGATCCAGCATAATCTGTATCTGGGAAATTTGGCGGTATGTAGCGGCTCTCCGGTGTGTTTGCCTCGTCAGTGTAGGTCAGGTAGTTGTGGAGAACAACACAAGCCTTCATCACATCCACACACTTGTCTGGCAGGAATTCCATTGTCCTTCCAAGAATTCTCCACTGTGCTGCCATGATGCCAAAAGCATTTTCAATCACCTGTCTGGCTCTTGATAGACGGTAATTGAAGGTCTGCCTCTCCCTGTCCAAATTTCCCCCTAAAGAAATGCAGCGTATTACTGATTAGAACATATTTACACAAAAAAACATGAATTAGATATGCTTTTGTTAAAAGAGAATGTACTCTGCAATGATCATGGCACATACCAGGGAATGGACGCATGAGGTTGATGTGTAGAGGAAAGGCAGCATCAGCAACAATCAGGTGGGGTACATGCGTCCTGGTGCCAGGAAGAGCAGTCGAGGGAGGCAGGTTTAGCTTCTGGCCGAGCAGCATCGATCCAAATATGCTTTCTTTGAAAATGCCGCCGTCACTCTCCCGTCCATACGCCCCGACGTCCACTGTCGTAAACCGATACCTGGCATCACACGTAGCCATAAGCACAAGTGAGCTCCTTTGTAGTTAAAGTAGTCACTCCCGGCGTGAGGTGGTGCCTTGATGTTTACATGTTTTCCATCAAGGTTCCAATGCAGTTTGGAAAGTTCCAAAGTCGCCAAAAATCAGCTGCTATGGCCTGCCACTGGCTGGTTGAAGGACATGGCAGGAAATCTGGCTGTAGAGCCATCCACAACCCCTTGCAGACCTCTGATACAATCCTGGACACCGTGCTGGACGCCAGTCTGAAGCTCACAGCTACATCTTGTTGGTTGGCACCAGAAGCCAAAACCCTTAAAGTTACAGCCAGTCTCTGGGCAGCATCAACGGGCATGCGGTGGGTGCCCTGGTGAGTGATATGAGGTAGCACACGACGAAGAAGTTCATCAAATTTGCCAGCCGACATTCGAAAATACCTGAAGTGGGTTTCCTCGTCCATGTCCCTCATCGGTCCAATAAGACTGTTAAATTCGCCTGCCATCAGTCTCGGTACATTTAGTGGACGTACATACCACCTCCGGACACGTCTCCTCAGTCTTTCACGTCTCCAATCAAAAGCATCTGTGCATCAATAATATTCAGCTGCAACAACAACAACTGTCTTTCTCTCTCGGTCGCCATTGCTCACTGTTGGCCGGAAGCATAACAACTGACGAAGTGAACGAACACTGCCGTCGGGACTAGGCCAGTCTTGCGTAGCGACCCCTACTGATAGGGCGGGAAATTGCATTGCATATCCGTCACCACGACGGAGAAGTGCGAGGGCTCGAGGGGACTCCGTAGCTACGGAGTCAGATAACGTATTACGCAGTCGGAGAAGTATATTCCAGCCTTTAGCCTGCAGCCATTGGCCTTGCCTGGTAACTTCCAACCTCCAGCCATCAGTCCTGCCTGCTAACATCACCAAAAAGAGTAAAACAGTGGAACATCTGCTTTTACCATGTCACAAATCATTGCGTTGTGTATTATACTTTTGTGGGGTTCTTATCTCAGCCTAATTGAGTGAGCAACGGCAGATTTTGAGCAAGAAAATGCCTCATCATACCACATAACCTTGTTCCATTGCTTCAGAGTCCAATCATTATGCTCCCTTGCAAATTGAAGCTTTACTGATAAATGGTTTTCTTACAGCTACACTGGTGTTGAGTTCCGTTCAATGCTCTTACATCCATTACTGAACATTGCCCTAAGTTGCATTGTTTTTTTTTTTTTTGTTTTTTTTTACAATTCTATTTCACCAAACATTTAAGGGCTCACCGATCAAGATCATTCAGGATTTTTTCCCGATCACATTTCTTTCTGGAAGATGACATTTCCCCACTGTACTTCCAATTTTAATAAGGTGTTAGACAATTCTTAACCATAGACTGTAAAAAGAATGGATGTAGCACCCGTTATTTCACCCATTGGTTTGGGGGAGTCCATTTTGTGCTCCAATCATGGGCATTTGAACTGCACCATCTTGGATTTTAGTGGGCAAGTACTTTCTATATCTGGAGGAGAGGCAGTAACTTTACGGGTCAGCCGGCCGAGATCCCGCCCACTGAACTCTAGTTATCCGCGCAAAAACAGATCATAATGCTGCTGCTGTGTTTTAAAAATCATCTTTTCAGATTCAGAGGTTTTAGGTGGAGCTGCAGGGTTTGGTGAAGTTGTGGGGGAAATTCATTTGTACTATTTATCTGTGAAACGATCGTTAAACATGTTATTTTCCGCGTTTCAACACTGCCTCCATCCACTAATGTTATCCAGCACAGCAGCACACAAACAACAGCAGGCGCTTCCTGATGGAGCATCTCTGTCCGTGCAATGTCGGACTTTTTAAACAGAACAATGATATGAAATAAGGTTGTATTCCCGCATGACTCAACATGCTCTGGTCATTTGTCTGTATCAGCAGGGACCATGAGTCAGCAATAAAGTCATTATAGGGATGCAATTGGTCCTCTAGTTGCAGCCCTGCCGTGAAATGCAGCTCCTCGCCCTATACAGAAACACACAGACAGGTCTCCTCTGCAGACAGGACAGGAACTAAAGTATCAATTAGCCTTGTGAAACGCAAGTCAAATTCATTCAACTTGCTCAAAAAATTCATTAATTCATTTAGTAATTATGGCTGGGGTATATTTCCTCAGAACAGACCGAAAGGTTTTGGTTTGCATTCACTTTTATCCAGTTTTGTGTTGAGAAGAACATCTGTTATTTGCACTCTTTAGAGGAGCTTTAAAGGCTGTAAGCAACCAATGGGCTACTCTTCTCCCTCATGATCTCCTTCACAAATAATTAAATCTTAGTTTTTTTTCCCCTGCATTTGTCTGCGAATTGCAAGGGGGTGCATTTCATGGCAGGGGTGCACAACATGCACCACGACGAACTGCAAGGGCTCAAGGGGTCCCCGTGGCCACGTAGTCGGATAACGTATTACGCAGTTGCAGAAGTATATTCCACCCTTTAGTTTCACTAGTTCCTTTGGAAACCATGTTTGTCTTAGTCATAAATGTATTTGTAATTAAAATTATGAATATCAATTAAGACCGCCACAGATGTAGGATTTTAATGATTTTATGGGAGTTCAGCTCCCTCTGGCTTCCAAGTAATTTGAACGGTGCTCTCGCTGCATCAGTTAGGGTTAAATAACTTGTTGTTAGCTGAAACGTAATTGCCCATAGAAAGATAATTCCTTTGTTTGAAGAATTCCTTTATTGATCCCTCAATGAGAGAAATTACAATTACAAAAACTATGCAGTAATTATCAAATGAGAGGGTCTTACCTATTTGCTTTATTTGCTCAGTTAAATCCAGGTGGTGACTTGGGCCACATTTGGGCCAGTGTGTGTGTGTGTGTGTGTGTGTGTGTGTGAGAGAGAGAGAGAGAGAGAGAGAGAGAATCTGAGAAACTGAGTGTGCTGTAGACACAGCCTTCCTCTCTCAGAATGGACTCTCTGGACTCTCCCATTTGGCAATGGTCGTATCACATAAGGTAAATGGGATGGAAAAATAGCCACAATTTTTTTTTTAACACTTATATCATTAAGTGAAAGAAGATGGATGGATGTTATTGTTTGCAGTGCCTTTAATAATAGGTTTCTCACCCAACACTGATGTTGTTTTCATCGTTTGGTAGGGCATCAAAACATGGAAATTCCTCTGCCTATGTATTAGACAGTAACCTTATCTTAATCAGAACATTTAAGGTCATATGACTGGAGACGAACAGCCACAATCAGACGTGACCATCTGTTTGGTTTTAAGTATGCAGCAGTCTGGTTATTTTTACACATGCACAAATACAGTCATTTCACAGAAATATATTCTGTGCTCTCAATGTGGCACATATTTGAAACTTCTGGCACTAACACAAGTGACAGTATTTTGAGTAGCATCATATTAGAAACATGTTCATTTTATTGTTCATTTTTTCACTTGTTGAACATTCTTGAATTTCTTTGAAATCTGTTTATAGGCCTATATCTATGCCATAAATCCTGAAAGCACATTTACTTTATGAAACATTAACAAAATGCACAGGTTCCATACTGCAGTAGCCATCAGAAAAAAAAAATGCACACAACCATATGAGCACATGTACACACATACACATGCCGGGCAATCAGTATGATTAAGCAGACTTTGCGGTGCAGTGAAAGCTCTATCAATCACCCCTGAAGTTGAAGTGCAAGGTAGGGCCCCCAAATAGCCTTTGTGAATGTGTGTGTGTAAAGAGTGTGTGATTTGTGTATGTTTGTGACAAAGTCCAGGAAGATGGAGGGATTACTCTTAACCTGCAATTGTGTGTGTGTGTGTGTGTGTGTATGTGTCCCTAGGGTGCTAGTTAAGTATAGGAAGACAGAATGTGTGTGTGTGTGTGTGTGTGTGTGTGTGTGTGTGAGTGAGAGAGCGAGAGAGAGAGAGAGAGAGATAGACTGAATGTATGTGGCCACGTAACAGTCTTCCTCTCTCAAAATGTATTTTCTGGACTGTCTCATCTGGCTGTTGGTCATATCACATAAGGTAAATAGGAAGGCAAAATGGTTGCCAAATCTCACTCATTTGCAAGTCAGATTATTGTGGTTGCCATGACTTCTTTCTCCTGTAATTACTGAACAAAACATGCTGTGAACCCAAATGCATGACTCAAGTCAAGTCAAGTCAAGTCAACTTTATTTGTATAGCCCAATATCACAAATTATGAATTTGCCTCATTGGGCTTTACAATCTGTACAGGATATGACACCCTCTGTCCTTTACAAATGACCCTCGCATCGACTAAGGAAAAACTCCCCAAAAAAAACCTTTTAACAGGGAAAAAGAAACGGAAGAAACCTCAGGAAGAGCAACAGAGGAGGGATCCCTCTTCCAGGATGGACAGACGTGCAATAGATGCCATGTGTACAGAATAACAACAATGAAAACACATTAACACTAACATACAAAATTGTATGGAAATGTCCAAATCAATATAACAACAGCTAATATACAGTGTGTATATATAGAATTATATGAGAGTGTCCAAGGGGATGAAGAGCATCATCAAGCTATCAGCAAAGGATGAGAAGCATGTCGTCCTCTCCAACACGCCAACCAGAAGAAGCCTGGGCAGCACATCTTCCACTCCACCACACCAAACAGGAGAAACCTCCGCAGGATGACCTCATCACCACCACGTCACTCAGAACCAGAAGATGAAGCCTGACTGGTCTGCACAACCACTACTCCACCAGGTAGACTGGATCCATGGATACCTGTGAGATGAGAACGCACAGGGACTACGAGGCACAAAACTAATCTGCAGCATGTGTTAAAGGGAGGAAGAGGAAACACATCCTCTTCTCCACTACCCTAAAAGATACAACCTGAGCAGCATCGCCTCTTCTCCATCTCACCACCATCAGGACAGACGAAGCCTGGATGACATCACCTCCTTCTCAACAAGTAGCCTCAGCTCACGGACACCTGGGAGCTGGGAGCACAGGGGCTCCGGGGAAGAAGATGAGTTAGTAAAATGACTTAATGGAGGCATCCAAATGAAGAAGAAGAGAAGCTCAGTGTGTCAGAGGAAGTCCGCCGGCAGTCTAGACCTATAGCAGCATAACTAAGGATTGATCCAAGGCAGCCTGAGTCAACCTTGGATCAGTCCTAACTATAAGCACTATCAAAAAGGAAAGTCTTAAGCCTACTCTTGAATAAGGGGATGGTGTCTGCCTCCTGGACTGAAAGAGGGAGTTGGTTCCACAGAAGAGGAGCTTGATAACTGAAAGCTCTAGCTCCCATTCTACTTTTATAAACCCTAGGAACCGCTAGTAGTCCTGCATTCTGAGAGCGTAGAGTTCTAGCAGGATTATAAGGCACTATTAGCTCTTTAAGATAAGATGGTGCCTGACCATTAAGTGCCTTGTAGGTGAGGAGGAGGATTTTAAATTCTATTCTAGATTTTACAGGGAGCCAGTGCAGAGAGGCTAACACCGAAGAAATATGGTCTCTCTTCCTGGTTCTGGTCAGAACACGTGCTGCAGCATTCTGGGCCAGCTGTAGAGTCCTGATAGACTTATTAGGGCAGCCTGATAATAACGAGTTACAATAGTCCAGCCTGGAAGTTACAAATGCATGGACTAATTTTTCTGCATCGTTTTGGGAGAGAATATGCCTTATTTTTGCAATGTTACGCAGATGAAAAAAAGCTGTTCTAGCTGTATGTTTCATGTGGACGTTGAAGGACATATCTTGGTCAAAAATTACCCCTAGATTCCTTACAGTGGTGTTCGAGGCTGGTACAAAGCCACCTAGAGTAAATAAGTCATTAGATAGGTTATTTCTGAGATTTTCAGGGCCAATTAGAATAACCTCAGTTTTATCTGAATTTAACAACAAGAAATTGTGCGCCATCCAAGTTTTTATATCCTGAAGACATGTTTGGAGTTTAGCTAACTGGCTGGATTCATCTGACTTAAATGACAAATATAGCTGAGTATCATCTGCATAACAGTGAAAGTTTATGGAGTGTTTCCTGATAACATTGCCTAAAGGAAGCATATATAAAGTAAATAGAATAGGCCCAAGCACAGAACCTTGAGGAACTCCATAACTGACTATGGACTGCATGGAGGACTCATCATTAATGTGAACAAACTGTGATCGATCCGATAAGTAGGATTTGAACCAGCTTAAAGCAGTTCCTCTGATGCCAGTTAAATGTTCTAATCTCTGCAACAGGATATGATGGTCAATAGTATCAAAAGCAGCGCTAAGATCTAACAAGACAAGTACTGAGACGAGTCCATGGTCTGACGCAATTAGCAGGTCATTAGTAATTTTCACCAGAGCGGTCTCGGTGCTATGATATTTTCTAAATCCTGACTGAAAGTCCTCAAATAGATTATTGTTCTGGAGGAAGTCACACAGCTGACTGCACACTGCTTCCTCAAGGATCTTAGAGAGAAAAGGAAGGTTGGATATTGGTCTATAGTTGGCTAAAACCTCTGGATCAAGACCGGGCTTCTTCAGAAGAGGTTTGATTACGGCTACTTTAAATGACTGAGGTACATAGCCTGACAGCAAAGATAAGTTGATCATGTTCAGTAAAGAGGTGCTCAGTAACGGTAAAGCTTCTTTAAGCAGTGAAGTTGGGATGGGCTCTAAGAGACAAGTAGAAGGCTTAGATGAGGAAATCAATGAAGTCAGTTTGTGGAGGTCTATGGGAGAAAAGCAGTCCAAGTATACATCAAGTTCTTCAATGAGTCCTATGCTTCCTGTGTTTAAAGACAAAGCAGTTTCAGTCAAAGGCACAGTGTGACTGATTTTCTCCCTAATAGTTATAATCTTCTCATTAAAGAAGCTCATGAAGTCACTACTACTGAGAGTTATGGGAACAGATGGTTCAATAGAGCTGTGGCTCTCTGTCAGCCTGGCTACAGTGCTGAAAAGAAACCTGGGGTTGTTTTTATTTTCCTCTATTAATGATGAATAATAAGCTGCTCTGGCCTTACGGAGAGCCTTCCTATAAGCTTTCAAACTATCATGCCAGTCCAGGCGAGACTCTTGCAGACGGGTTAAACGCCACTTCCTTTCAAATCTTCTTGCTGCTTGCTTTAAACTGCGGGTGTGAGGGTTATACCATGGAGCCAGCTTTCTATGCTTTACTATCTTCTTTTTTAGAGGAGCAACAGAGTCTAGAGATGCTCACAGAGAGTCTGCAGCACAATCTACCAAATTATCAATTTGAGTAGGACTGAAGTCTGAGCCCTCAAGTATATTGATATTAGGTATTGAATTAAAAGCTAATGGAATTATATCCTTAAACTTGGCTACAGCACTTTCAGATAAACATCTAGTGTACATGGATTTACCTGATGGAGTGTAGTCCAGAAGAAAAAATTCAAAGGTTAACAAGTAATGGTCTGATAGGAAAGAATTCTGTTGGTGGACTGATAAATGTTCTACTTCAATGCCGTAGGTCAGGACCAGGTCGAGGGTATGGTTAAAACAGTGAGTTGGTTCCTTAACATTCTGACAGAAGCCAATTGAATCTAACAGTGAGATAAAAGCAGTACCAAGGCTGTCACTGTCAACGTCCACATGAATATTAAAGTCACCTACAATAATTACTTTATCAGTTCTCAGGACTAAAGTTGATAAAAACTCAGAGAACTCAGATAGAAATTCAGAATATGGACCTGGAGCACGGTACACTATAACAAATAAAACTGGTTTCTCTGTTTTCCATTTAAGATGAGAAAGACTGAGAACCAGGCTTTCAAAAGACGTATAGTTTAATTTAGGTTTAGGTTTGATCGATAGACTAGAATCAAAAATGGCTGCAACTCCTCCTCCACGACCTGTATCTCTAGGAATATGAGTATTAATATGACTAGGAGGAGTGGATTCATTCAGGCTGACATAATCATCCTGACACAACCAGGTTTCAGTAAGACAAAATAAATCAACCTGGTTATCAGATATTAATTCATTTACTAGTAGAGCTTTAGATGATAATGACCTGATATTTAAAAGTCCACATTTAATTCTCCTGTCCTGATTATCTATTTCAGCAGTGGATTTAATTTTTATTAAATTATTTTGTTCAACTCCCCTTTTGTTTACTATGGATTGAACTGATTTCAGTGGTCGTGGGACAGACACCGTTTCTATGGGGTTCTGGGTGGGTGACTGCACTAATGGAAGCACAGAGAAGTGTGTTAAACTACAACTCTGTCTCCTGGTCTCAACCCTGGGTTGTCATGGGTTAGGTCGACTAATAAACTTGGCCATATTTCTAGAAATGAGAGCTGCTCCTTCCAAAGTAGGATGGATGCAGTCTCTCCTCATCAGACCAGGTTTTCCCCAGAAACTGCTCCAATTATCGATGAAGCCCACATCATTAACTGGACACCACCTCGACAGCCAGCGGTGGAAGGATGACATGCGACTAAACATGTCATCAGAGGCCAAGCTAGGGAGGGGACCAGAGAAAACTACGGAGTCCGACATTGTTTTGGCATAAGCACACACCGATTCCACGTTAATTTTTGTGACCTCCGATTGGCGTAACCGGGTGTCATTACCGCCAGCGTGAATAACAATAGTCCCATATTTACGCTTATCCTTAGCCAGCAGTTTCAAATAGGATTCAACGTCGCCCGCTCTGGCCCCGGAATGCATTTGACTATGGTTGCCGGTGTCGCTAATTTCACGTTTCGAAGAATAGAGCTGCCAATAACCAGGGTTGGCTTCTCAGCGGGTGTGTCGCTGAGTGGGGAAAACTTGTTAGAAACGTGAAGGGGTCGGTGGTGAGCCGTGGGCTGTTTAAAACTACGCTTCCTTCGGACAGTCACCCACTCTCCCGGCTGCTCGGGAGTTGCCGGGGGACGGCTAGCAGGAGCTACGCTAGGTCGGCTCGCACCGGCTAGGGGCTGGCTAGCTACGGAGGCATAACTAGGACTTTGGATGGTGCGGAGCCGGGCTTCTAACTCGCTAAGCCTCGCCTCCAAAACCGCGAACATGCTACACTTATTACACATACCATTATCACTAAAGGAGGCAGAGGAATAACTGAGCATGAGACACACTGAGCAAGAGAAAGCAGGAGAAGGAAGAGGAGAAGCCATGGCTATACGCTAAGATAGCTGCTAAACTAGGCTATGGAAGCTAGTTGTTAGCCGAAAAAAGCCGCTGGAAAACACCAACGAGTGACAGGGAAAGTCTAGGGAAGTTTTAGAGTGCTTGATAGGATTAGTACACTACAAATGTACGGCGGGACGTTAATCACTGTGGATTAAGACAGTAACAAAACTATTTTTGTGGCAGAGCAGCTCAGAGTGCTGTAGGAAACAACAGAGTAGCGGCTGAGAGCGGAAATGATGCAATACGCTTACCGTATAGGAGGAGCCGGAGGCGGAGGTGTATCAAAGTATCAAAGTACATATCTATTTAGAATAATCAAACAAAGAATACTTGATAGGTTGAGGCAAACTTCAAATTAGGGGTCAGCAAACTTAGCCTTTAGATAGATGGTAGGCTAAAATATTGGAAAAAGCGAATTTAAGAAATTGTCACAAATCTAAATGAAGACTTTGTTGCAGCTAGTTGTGTAATACAGAGGGAAACAAAAATTGCTACAGTTATGCAATGCAATGTATGGGAGATGCAGAGATTTACAAAAATGACAAGAAAAAATAAAAGAGCATCAATGTATGTGATAAAGACGCACGAAAGGAATTGATTGACACATAAAAGACTTGAAAACAACCTCTTCACATTAAAGCTATAGTCTGTAATTCTGTTCAGAAACACTTTTTGTTGTACTTGGTGAAATGGTCCTTCCATCCTGAGAGCAGTCAATATATTATGTATTCAGATAAAGGAAGGAAAGACCTCTGTGGACCTCAGACCTCTGTGGCAGCCGCAGGACTGTAAAAACTCTGTCCAATCCCTGCCATTCGGTCTGAAAGGAAAGAACCAATCAGATGCCTTCATGTTTCGTCCTGCTCACGTCCCCCGTGTCCCTCCTTCCTCCCCACTGTTGCCAGAAATATCCACCACACTCCTCTGCAAAAATACAGAGTTAGCAGAAGAAGAATCCGTTCTGTAGGGAACAATGGCAGAGAAAATGCAGCCAAAAATATCACTTCCAGCATTACTTCTGATGGCTCACCCTGCTAAACAGGCAGAAAGAAGAAAGTCAGAGACAGAAAAGGCTGCAACAAAACAGTGGATAAAAGAACTGTGACAGTTTCTTTTCATTCAAGAGGGGACTAGTAGAGGGGACTAGGAGTTTTTTTCTTTGCAATGCGTTCAAAGGCTCTGCTATCTGGGAAAAGTTGGGTACGAAGCGGTGACACCAGCCAGCCATTCCCAAGAAACGTTGCAACTCCTTGATGTTCCTTGGTATGGGGAATGCCTGGACAGCCTCGGTCTTTTCCTCATCAACTTGAACTCCGTTGACTGATACTACATGACCAAGGAACTTGAGGGAGGTTTTGCAAAACTGACATTTTTTCAGGTTCACTGTGAGGCCTGGGAGCCTGAGTTTGTCCAGGACAGCCTGTATGTCATGGTAGTGCTGCTCAAAAGTGAGTGAGTGAATAATGATGTCGTCCAGATAGACCATGCAAATGTTCCCTCGCAGCTCTCTCAAAACCAGCTCCATCAATCTTTGAAAGGTACATTTTTTAAACCAAAGGGCATAACCTCAAACTGAAACAGTCCAAAAGGGCAAATGAAAGCCGTTTTCTCCTTGGTGCTCTCGTCCATGGGCACCTGCCAGTATCCGCTGTTAAGGTTGATGGTGGTGAATACAGAGGAGCCAGCCAAGGATTCTAAGATTTCCTGTATATTTGGAATTGAGTAAGCATCCGTTTGAGTGTCTGCATTCATTTTTTGGTAATCAACACAAAAGTGAGATTTGGTGCTGAGAAGCCCGCACGACACCCTCAATAAGGTCAGCCTCTTCAGAGTCGGTACCGGAGGGACATGGCAAGTTCAAGGAGGGTGGTACGGCTGAGTAAAATGCTATGTTTGGGGAAACAGGAGCTCTTCTTGGTGTGCTGGTTGGTTCCTTTATGAAATGATATTTTTTCTTGGATACAGATTTGAACTAGTAGGTGTTGTCTGAGATGTCATACTGCAACCCTGTGATAAATGCAAAATCCAGTCCCAGTACCACTGGAAGTGCAAGACACTGAGATGGTAAGACAGCCACAGATACTACTACTGTATGTTGATGGATGTGGATTTCCAGTTCACACCAGCCCAGAGGTTTTCTCGAAGTACCATCAGCCAAATACAGGGGGCCCTGGTGCCAAGGTTGCAACTGCTTTCCACTCCCTTGGAATTGGTTCCAGATTTTGTCAGTGATGAGGGTGTAGGAAGACCCTGGATCCAGGATGGCGTTCCCTTTCCATGAACCAACTTCAAATGGAATCACAATCTGCTGGGGTTAGAGATCATCAGGTAGTCTTAAAGGTGCAAAATCTTTACTCTGGAGTGAGAGTGTGTTAATGGTGGGTGGGGGGTTTCCATTCCTGCTTGTCTGATGGGGTGGTTCTGTTTTTGAAATTAATTTTTCCCAGGTTGATATTGAGGACATGCTGACGGAGGATGGAAGTTTTTGCAGCGCCAACGATGAACATGAGACACACCAGGTGAGTGATCGGAGTGGGAATGCTGGGGTGCAGGGTCAGGCTTAGCTGGTTTTTGTGGGAATTTTTTCCGCTGCTCATAATGACGTTGATTTTCCTCATCCTTCTCCAGCTGCTGCCCTAGACGAAACGGTGCTTCCACGGTGCTAATACTGTTACTTCGGAGCTGGCTTGCTAATTTGGGGTTGATGTTCTTCAATGTGAGTTTAAATACTTCCCGTTCTGTGATTAGAGGGTTCCATCGCTTACACAAAGAGCGGTACATATAAGCAAAATCCCTAATGCTTTCACTCTCCCCTTGTACACGGGTTCTGACTCTTTCTGCGAGTTCATCCTGATAATCTTCTGACAGAAAGGCCGAGGTAAATCGTTTCTCAAATTCCTGCCATGTTGTGATCTCCAGGCGAGCGACATCCCACCAATCCCGAGCAGTACCATACAGCACATTTCGAAGTGCCATCAGTTCATGGTTGGTGAGGGGGTGTAATGTCAGTCCTTACATCGCTCCAAAAATAAGAGGGGATCCTGGGGATCCTCCATCCTTCCAAAGGTAGAAAACTGCATTTTAATGGGGCTTTTCCCACGTACAGCTGTCCTAAAGTCATGTTGGATGGAATGTTGACTGAAGCCTGTGTCTTTGGGTTTGTGCAAGTTAAATGAATTTTGCAAAGGTCTGAACCGCAGCATCAACCAGAGCTGAGGGACACAGAGGGGGAGCTAGGCTACGCTGGCTCACTTCCTCTGACAGGCTACAGATGATAGCTGCACAATGGGTCACCTCCTCTTCCACATGCTGTATGACAGCTACCAGGGGTTCCGTGACAGATTTGAGGTCGGCTAGTAGCTCAGTGTGATATTGCTTCAAACACCAGTTTATTGTTGAGACAAATTGTTGATTGAGGTATTTAAAGTGTTTTTCCATTTTCTTCTCCAGGTCCTTTATTTTGTCCTCACAAGTGGCGGCCATTTTGTCTGTATGTTTTTCTACATAGCTTTTTAGCTCCTCCAGGTGCTCCTTTTGCTCATCAAAGATCACTTGTCCACCCAGTTTGATGTGCTGATTTGATGTGATTTCCTGGGGCAGTGGAATGAATGGTTGTGCAAGTTCATCTGATCCACACACATCCATTTCTATTAGGGAAATGCTGGTGCCTTGTCCAAATGTTTGCTCCATGCTGGCTCCTTCCATACTGGTCCTTTCAACAGCCATTTTAACACATGTATTTCCTGTGTTCCTTTGTTCTTTATTTGATGTTTCCATCCTTAGTTCAGTTTTCTAAACTTTTATTAAATTGTGAGTCACATCTGGGGTGCCATTTTTTTATGTGACCGTTTCTTTTCATTCAAGAGGGGACTACTGAACCACTTTATTTTTGTGATGTTCTTATTTTTCCTGGGGTGCCAGCCAGGCAGTGAGCCTGGCAAAATAAATTATTATAAAGGGTGTTTGGTTGACAGTAGTCATCTTTGTCCCTCTAAAAAACCCACACACAAGGATCCTAAGGATTAACCTTAACAACCTTAAACATCATTGAAACTAAGTGGAAAAGATGAAACTCTCTGAAATTAAATTTTCATGTCCCTTAATTCAACACACAAAAAATATATATTCAAACCCACACAAATATAGACAACAAAATCAGACCACAACTCCAATGTTTCTTTTTTCAAAACAAAAATATATTTTCTTTTCCTTTTCAGTTCCAGGCAGAGTTTATGCTCTTCACTCAAAACAAAATTATATTCGATAAGGTTTTGTCCCAAAAAAAAAAATGCAAAACTTACTTTTTCTTCACAGTTCAACAAAAATAAGTTTTTGTCAAAAGGAAAAAAACCCCAAAGCCAGCTGTTTTCAGATATAGTTTTAAATAAAGTTTGCTCTGCAATAAAAAAAGAGAGTCACATCACTCTGTCCGAGTAAACTTGTCAGTCACCGCCGTCTGTCTGGTCTGTTTGTCAATCAGTCAGTCCGGTGGCAGCAAATTGCTCCGTGGGGCCGTTCTCTACCCACAGGAGGATGAGAATACGCTGTCGAGGTACGAGGAAGAGGCACGAGGAAGTGGCACGAGAAAGAGGCACGATGGAACTTCTGGACCGCTGCGGATGTCGAATCGTCACGGGAATTAATTTTAGCCACTGGACGGTCTAGCCGCGGTGGTGCGGCGCTATTCCGGCCAGCGTTTACTAACTGTGCGCCCCTGCCATCTTGCCGGCGTGACGTTACTTAAATATGAAGCAGCTCCGCCTCTTTTAAATAAACTGTACTGGGATTGGTCGCCTTCCTTGCCAATCCGAGGGATTGTTACAAAACGAGAGTGAACATCGGTGGAGACACTGAGGCATCTGAGGGGACTGAAAGGTGATGCAGAAGTTTCTGCTTTCTTTCTGTTTTCCTGAAATATGCAATGTTGGCCAACTTAGCTACTTTTGTAGCGCATATTAGCCCGATGCTAACATTAGCTTCTCTGTGGGTGTAAGCCAGTTGTAGGTGTCGCTTGTATTGAAGACGTTATGCGATATGACATTTTGACCATATTGCACAGCCAGAGTCTCCAGTGTCTGCATTATAAAGGTGTTCGGACTCGAGCAGACTGTGAGCAGAGGGGAATCCAGATGTCCGTTCTGCTCATAGCGTACTGCCACTAGTAGTTTCCCATGAAATTTCAGTGAAATGGAAGATCACTGTCTTGTGTGTGTGACAACATTGTGGAGCGGAAATGTTGAGCTTTGCGCACTCCGTGTCCATTCCGCCGAGTATGTCTGGGCCTCTAATCCAATGCTACCATTAGTTTCTCTGTCAGTGTAAGCCTGTCATCAGTGCCGCTTCTATTGAATGAGTTATATGATATGACATGTTGATCATATTGCACAATCACTGTCTCAGGTGTCTGCATTATACAGATGATGAAATGATATATTAGCTTTGAACAGGACATTTTACAACTGTGGTGATGTAGCGTAAGGGCTCTCCTCTCTCTGCTGAATCCTACTGTCAGATGTTCAAGTTTGAGGGGGTGTAGTTTTGGACGGAGCACTGACAGGAGGGGGAGGAGGGGGTGGATCTTAGAGGGGGCTGAGAGGAGGTGCCACTTTGAAATCTTACTAGCTCTTTTGCTACCTCTTGATGACAGATTACAGCCAGCTGTATACTCACTGTGTTTGCTAGCGCGCGCAATCGTTCGAAACCCATTGTGCGCGGCACAAAAAGGTGCTCGTTGCGTACACGACAAAATTTCTGTCTTGCATGCGCCAGACCAGCTGGAAGAGGATGGACACGCTGGAAACCAAGCTGAGCAAACAGGTCCATCTCTACAGACATCTGTATGACTTGTCTTCAAAGGAACATAGAGATGCTGTGAGAGCACAGCACTCATGGAAAGAAATCGCAGACCATGGAGAAGGATAAAACAGCATGTAGAAGTCACTACTCTCTTTGACCCCATCAGAGTTTTGGGGTGTTCACACTACAGGACTGGTCAGAGAGTGTTCACATTACAAGACTCTCTGTTCAGCAGGTGTGTCAGACTGCAGCACTGCTGTCCAGTCAGCCCCTTTTGTTAATTCCTGGTTAATAAATGAGCCACTTGTTGTTTTCTAGAGCGCAAATGATTGCAAATGATTAGCAAATCCTGAGTAATCAGGCATTCTATCTCCTCTACTTTTTCTGCTTCACCAGTGGTTTGTGGATGCGTTTTCACAACAGTGACACCTCTGTTCAGGAGAGGATTGCAACTACTGCCGCATCTGTCGTGTGGCAGTATATATGGTTTGAGCGCGCTGATGACATCACCAAGTGTGCGTGCGCTAGCAAACACGGTGAATATACGGCCAGCTTATAGCTTTCAATGAGTGCTAAGCCTGCCATTATTGTGTTTGTAGTTGAATGTAGTGAGGCTCATGGAAGTGGATAAAAGATGGATAGAATCATAAAAAGCAATCTTCATACCAGGTTACGTTGTCTTTTTGTATATTATAGCAGTGTGTGTGGTTAAACGGAAATAATAATAAATAATTATTTATTAATAATAATATAGATAATAATAAATAATTATTATATGTTATATATAATTATTTATTGATTTAAACTATCAAAAGTCTAATCTAAAAGTAACAAAAAAAGGGCTTAGAATATGAGGAATAAAGTTGAAGGTCTAACAGCAGTACAAAATGCCCAAAAATAATAATAATAAAAAAAAATACAAAAGCTCACAAGACTTGACTTGATTCAAAGAAACCTGACAGTGAACGATGGCTGTTTATCATGACACTATTAACCTTTCAAACACAAGAAAATGTTTCACAGGTGGAAACAATCAATCTGAAACAAGAGGAAACAGACAATGTGGAAAACAAGACCATAAAGGTAATGCTATAAGAATAACAGACATAACATCTCCCTTAAAGCTCACCTATTATGCACAATTCACTTTATAAAGGTAGTATAACAGTTGTATGTGTCCCCATAGCCTGTGAATGAGGTCCCAGGAGTGAAAAAAAGTCTGTCACCTCCTCCCCTGCTTGCTCCTCTTCTTTGCCAATGTGTGATGAAGAGGCGAGTTGAACATTTTTCGCCTACTAACGTAGAACGGCGAAATGCCCCTCCCTCCAGTAGAGGACACTGCCTTTGAGCCAGCCTCTCCCCCGGATAGACAACCCTCCTCTAAAGTTACGGAGCAGCCGCCATTGTTTCTCCTCGCTAACTTTCGCAAACCTGACAAAGTTAGGAGCAAAGCATGGCAGCTACTCTGTGTGTTAGCTGCTTCAACGAGTACAGGAAGCTGTTTTTACTCTGTTCGCCCTCTGAAGACCCAGTGAATCAATTTATTTTAGCTGGAAAAGTAGCAAGAGAGCTTCCTAAAGTAAACATGTGTGCGCTCATCATCTCACAAAGCAGGCTTCACTAACCAGCTGAAGATGAAGCATGGGTCGGCACAAACTGTCTGGGACACAGCTACAAACATGGAGCTGTAAGTTATTTCATTTTGTGTTGCTTTACTGTGTACCTCTACTTAGCGTGATGGCCTGTAAACATGTCCCTGTAATGTTAACACTGCAGCTACCGGAGCTACCCTCCCGAGGTACCGGTAGCTGCAGTGTAAACATGTCCCTGTAAAACTAGCACTGCAGCTACCCTCTGGGACATGTTTGCAAGCCGTCGTGCTAAGTACAGCTACACAGTAAAGCAACACAAAATGGATTAACTTACAGCTTCCACGCCTGTAGTGTCCAGGACAGTTTGTACCGATCCATGCTTCATCTTCAGCTGTGTAGCCAAGCATAATTTGTATGGGTCCATGTTTACAAAGCAGTCCTCTGGAACTCAGCTCACCATGCTCCGGAGGACTGCTTTGCTAACGTTAGTGTCCTTGAGTAATTAATATGAGGAGACATTCAACATAAGCTCTGTGAGCACAAGGCTCATTTGAAGCTAATATACACATATTTGTAATTTTGGTGACTCCGACTACTGTTAATGGTAGCCTCTTTTGCCAGTGCCAGCATGCATCTAGACAGAAGGGCACTGTAAGGGGAGAAAGCCACTTCCTCTCTCTCCAGGGAGGGGGGTGGTCAGCCACAGCTCAGGAACATTTAAAGGTACAGACACAGAAACAGCCTGTTATCAGCAGAGCTCAATACAGTGATTTTTAACTGACTGGAATTCAGGACCAGGGCTGAGTTTGGATTAATACACTTTGGATACGATATTGTTGGATGTCTGAGACCTATATAGAATTGCAGAAAAAGTGCATAATATGTGATCTATATCGGATCTATAACTAAAATTTGTGTGTTCGGTTATTTCTTTTCTTTCTTTTGCAGTTTGATAATTTGTGCTTTTTTGATTGCACAATTCTATAACGTTTAATTTTTCATGTTCTGCACTGACGATTCAGTTCATTTCAATTCCATTTTTTATGGATATCATTTTACACACAATTTAGTTGACTGCTTTACAGTACAAACAGAACAAATCCAGTGGAAGCCAATGAGTATTAGTATGTTTTGAGTCAGGAGCGAATGGTGGAAGTGAGTTCCACAGCTTAGTCCTTAGTCCTGGTAGACAGGAGTCTTTGATCAGATGATCAGAGTGCTCTCGCAGTGTGTAATGGGCAGTGTTGTGCTACCTACTGAAAAATAGTAAATAGTTATAGTTACTAGTTAATTAATTCAAACAGTGATTCAATTACATTGCTGTTTACTTACATTAAAAAGTGGCCTGTTCCTGTTAGAAGTAACTTTTAGTTACTGTTTAGGACCATGGGGCGTGAGAGTTTGCCTTATGGTGTCTTCATGGAAGTCAGAACTTGAAGCTTAGATCAGTGTCGCCCCAAAGATTAACGCTCCCAGTACTTCCCAACCTTACAGATGTATGACAAGACATGTAGCTACTGTTTACACCAGTAGCAAATGAATTCTATATCAGGTTGGTGAGATTTAGGTTCTAATTTAAATTCTGACTCAGACCTTGGAAATTCCGACATTCGTGTACAACAGGAATGCTCCATGAGTCAAAACACACAAACACCAGGTTCCCAATGCTGCCGCAATGACATTAATCCTCTGTTTGATGTTTGTCGCCTTATGCTGGGAAAGTGAGGGGACGGATCAGTGTAATTATGAACCTGCAGCATCCGTGCGCATGAATGAAAGCAATATAGCATATTGTAACAGTAACTGTGTTTATTTATTTAAAAAGTAATGCTTTAGAGTATTAGTTACTGTCAAAAGTAACAGTGTTACAGTAGCAGTTACTGCCCAACACTGGTAAAGGGAGAGGAGTTCTGTGAAGTAAGAGGGAGCAAGACAATGTAACATTTTGCACAGAAACATTAATATTTATTTATTTATTTCATATTAGTAATACTGTCCCTTTTTGGGGTGGTATGGTACTGCGTTCTCTAATACAATAAACTGCAATGATCAAGGCAGGAGGGTACGAGGGCATGGATGAGCAAGTTTATCAAACTAAATATTCATATTTGTTGGTGTATAGCCTTTAAATAACTACATTTTCACTATAGAAGAATATAGTGGGCTCTCCAGTATGCCAACTCCACCATTTCACATAGAACACACCTAAGATACAACCCGTTTCCTCCTTGCACCTCACTCTGCACCTAGATTATGCATCGTTTAATTAACAAAAGTGGAGATGAACATCCTAAATGCTCTTTAGATAATTTGGTATACATTATTTGAATAAAGCCCATCAAGTTCAAGTGTTAGCCTGTGAAAAAGTCTGAGAAAATAACCAAACTTAACATGTAACACAAATACAATTATGGAACAGACATTAATCGTATATTGATTAAAGAACTGTAACTACAATCCTTCCACATGCAACAACTTTTATTTTTGCAGCTTTCCTTTGCAGTTCTCTTCAACTGTAAGTTTTCTTTCATTACTCTTAAAGCCCATAGTATCCACAACAAATCCTCCTGCTCAGTGGCTGCATTGCAAATATGAAAAATAACTTGGCCTTTGAAATTACAATGGAGGGGAACCTGAATTGAGATGATAAGATGAGCTGGAGAGAATTTGATTTGTGCAGGTGGGGGGCATGATATCCATCTGTCTTAATGACTTTTAGAACAAGTTTGAGGACAAAATGTCTCTCCAGAACTTCCCCAGAGACATTTCTTTGAAGGCAGATTTTGAACGAGCTAGTTGCTGTTCACCCAATGTGTGATGCATCACCTTATGCCTTTCAAGTATTTGTTCAACCAAAAGATAATGTGTGTGTCGGTGTGTCAAATGCTTCGCAAAGCTTGAAGCCATATCTGGTGTTTGTGTGTTGTGAAAGTCACTCAGCTAACAGATATTTTGGATTGCATTTTTCGTATACATGAAGTGTGTGGGTGTGTTTTATGACGAGTTTAAGTGCAATGAACAAATCAGGCATTTCTGCGTCAACATTTCTTGGCTAAAGCTGCATTAACATTAAATTGAGAAGGGAATGTCTAATTTGAAAACACGTTTCTTCTAAATAGGGCTTATTAGCGGCACGACAAACGCATAATGAAGTCAGCCAGTCAGTCAGTTATTGGAGATCTACACTATTTCATGCCTAGCTGCACATGCAATAAAAGTCATGAAAGCATGTCGAAAGACAAACCATTTGATCAGAGATGCACATATCAGCACAATTTATGGGAGAAGGGAATCAGAATGCGTTAGGGAAAGATAAAGATGGAAATCAAAGGAATTTGAGATCATTGAGCCACACAGTTTTGCTTTACAGAGATTATACTAATGGAGAGGCAGAGAGTGATGGAATAACGTACGATCAATTTCTTCCCTCGCTGTATTCATTTATTCATGCAGACTTGATAGTATGCACAGGCATGCTTGAGGAATAGCAAATTTCATTTTCTCACTTGAGTTCAGTTTCAAGACAAGCTTAATTAACCAATTCAGCAAAACTCACTGAAAAACAAAGTAAAACTCAACAAAATGCCTTGAAAGTTCTCCCAACTGTTTTGACAGACACAAGTGCTGGGTTCGTGGGAATTAGCGTGACTCACCGGATGGAAGTCTGCCATTGACTACATGTCACACGTGGCATTCCCCTTCTATTTTGCAAGGGCACCATCCCAAACAAAGCCAGAGCATTTCTGCTCTTATATAATAAATTGTAATATGTGGCGTTACACCATTGTATAGGTCTGGCATATGTCAGACCTATACTATATATATATATATATATATATATATATATATATATATATATATATATATATATATATATATATATATACACATATATATACACACACACGTATGTATATATATGTATATGCATATATATATATATATATATATACGTATGTATATATACAGTATATATTCTGCCTCTCGTGGCTGAAAAGTAGCTTAGAAAAAAATATTCTTGGATTTTTTTGTCATCTGTATTTAAGTCGTAAACACAAAAGACAAAACGATCCAACTTACAAAATTTATAACCGTGTGTGTGTGTGTGTGTGTGTGTTTTTATTTTTTTCTCACCTACCTCTCAGGGCTTTGACCTTGTAAACACCTAGTATTCAACTCCACAATAAACTTCTCCAGTTGCATGGAAACTGCTGTTTTAAAGATTCCACTAAATCAAAGAACCATCAACATGGTTATTAATTGTATTTATTTTCAGTGAGGAATCCTTAAACGATCATTTAACTTTGCATGATTATAACAGATTGTTTCACCAAGGAGAAGGGAAATATAATGGAAAAAATACATTGATCACAAGTACAGCAGCCAGACTTCTGACTGCTGCTTGCAATATCTCTGAGGTCAATGAGAGACTTTTTGCTCAACATTTTCAACAATCAATTTCACAATCCTGTGATGCAACAAAGACGCAAATGGATGAAAATGAACAAAAACACCGGCAGTGGGATTGAAACTGATATTAGCAAATGACAGTCTGAGGTGCTTACAGAAGGCATTATATTAGGTGAAACCACAGATTTGAAGGTATACAGAACCACTGTCTCTATTCAACAAGATAATACCATTGATGCTGCAAGTCATGGCCTACTATTGTGACAATAAATAAAAAAGTTGTTAGAATGTTAGAGAACATTTTAACTTTTATTTGTTGAAACACTAAGATATATCTGCAAGCAAAAATAGTAAATGTCTACACCTTAAAAGAGGAAGAGCAGTTTGCTTTAAGATTGTCCTTGAGCATACTGCTCCTTTGCACATCAAGAGAAACTGTCTGCACATCATCAATTTATAGATCACATGTGCAGTGAATTCTTTAAAATGAAACTTTAAAGCAGCACTTTCAATCTTGCTTAGGCAAGCTGGGGAAATAACTTCATAATAAGCTAACATACTTTACAGTCAGTTGATAATCCTGTAGGCTTAAAAGGTATAGTAACAGAAGTCAGTTGCTTTTAAACACACAGCATTAAGATCTGGAGATTCAATAACTGAGTAAGACATGGATATAGTAGTAATGGTTGAGTGAGCTATAAAGTAAATGACGAGTAGGAGCAGCATAAGAGAAAATAAATCTGACAAATAAGAAAACCAGAAATGTCCCAAACACAGCAAATCAAAGAGAAAATCCAGGCAGATACAGACAGCACCACACAATTCTAGTGGGTGATAAGTGGTGATTGAGAGGGATTATTAAGTTAGATTTGATATTTCTTAAAGCTTTTTTTATTTGACAGAGATGGTGATAGTCTTAAAAGAGAGAGAGACAAAGGGGATGACACGCAGTAAAAGGTCTGACATCTTATTTTAAATGTTTGTTCATATTATGTCTTTAAAGTTAGACGCTAAAAAGTACTAAGGTCTTAATCTTAAATTGACAACAATATATTCAAAGCACAATCGACATTATCTACTTTCCTTCAAACAAATATAACTTGACATTTTAGCAGCCAGACCTCTTCTCCCCATTGAATTGATATGACATTCCAGATTACAATTGTTAGATATGTTCAGCATTTCCAAAGGCTCCATGTGACATGTGACCTTTACCTTGTCTCAAGGGTGAGTCAGATATAGGACATAAAAAGAAGAAGCTGTTAACAGGAAAAAAAGAACCTGTCTGGATCACATGACAGCCATCACCATGACAGGACTTTATATCATTACAAAATATCCTAACCATGCTTGCTATGCTGTGTATGGCTCATTTTTCCATTTTTTTTTAAAATTTGGTTTATAAAATATCAATATATGCCCAAATAGCATATGTATCCAAATAATTAGTAAACCTCCCCCCAAAGATTAAAGATTTGATATTAGTCATTGTTCACAACTTAATAAGAGCAGTAACAATTAGTTGATCTACAGAAAATTCATTGTGCTAATTAATAAATTGTGCAAGCAGGCCAAATTTGCAAGTTATAATATATTTCTAGCTTCTCAAATGTGATAATCTGTTGCTTTTCCTTATCTCTAATAAATCAATGAGTTGTGGGTTTTGTACTGTCTGTAAAAAAAAAAGTTTAGTTAGTTGCACATGACATTAAGAGTGTGCCCCTGAGGACATGACCGTCACTGATTGGGTCAGACCTGTTTGAACTCAGCTCTGGAGAGATGGCGATACTCTGCTATGTGTGTTTGTTTCTGAAGAAATTAATTTGCTGACTTAGGAGGGAGGCTGCGGCACCCAGGATACAGCAATGGCACGGGTTTGTCTTCAATGCAAGGTGGCGTTGTTGTGTTATTTCATTACTGCTTTGTAGTGATGGACAAATGAAGCACTTGTGATATTTTTTGACTGGTCCAGATGGCGCTCTTCGTTTGAAGATGAAGGCTAGTGTAATGCAATCCATTACGTATCTTGCAAGCATGCACTTTAGGATTATAGTTGGTTCAGAAAAAAGCTTTGAAAGATTAACGTGACTTGATAGCTCTCAAACTTTGTCGAGTTAAGTTGGCACTCAGTCACGTCAGTTTGTGAAAGTTAGCTTGTCGCTAACACTGGCTTGCTATATGTAAGGGTGTATTCACACCAGGAAGGTCCATTAGTTCACTTGATTTGGTCTGGATAATTTTTTTTGTGCATTTCCCTTTCACACTGTGATTAATTGCAGTAGGACCAGAATTAACACGCGCTAAGGCCGTTCAGTGGTATTGGACGATAAATGTGTGGGCTGGGTAAAGCAGGAAGCCTAAAAGTATGCTGTTCTCGTTATCCTTATAGCAATATGGTTTATATAGTTACAGCTTTTTGCAGAAATGTTCGAGCGTCAAGACCATTTGATGCAACTAGTTTTACAATATAATGATCATAATTTTGCAACGACGAAGATGTGCAGCAAAACAGCTGAGAAGGAGAGCTCTCGGGTGTACAACATGGTACAGTAATGACAGGTCTACTGTACAGAAAATGGAACAGGTAGGCTATTTGGAGATGTGCGAAGACTACGGGAGCCCGTCAAATCCAAAAAGTTAGCTTTTTGCAATGGGTCGGATCGAGGTCAGGCTGCTTTCACACCTGAAATGAACCGCTCCGAGACCACCTCCTTAGCTGTGTCTTGGTCTGCTTGTTTGGTCCGCAGCAGAGTTTGAGTGATTATATTCACACCAGTCAAAAAGGTCTAAACCAAGGTAAGAAACAAACTTGAGTTTGTTTTAATCTAACTAAACAAGGCAGGTGTGAATACACTCTAAGTTACTGCGAGCTATGCTAGATCTGCCGTGATGTTCTTTATTCTGGGTCCAATGTTTATCAAGAAAACCTGTATTTAATCAGTCGGTGGAAATTAAGATTGGGATTTTTGCGCCTGAAACTGAAAACCAAGATTACTGCTGAATGATATGGAAATGTAAATTGTGTGGTTTTTCTACTGACTTATTATGTTATTGAGACATTACAGACTCCACCATGGCCAGTATTTGTCAGTTTCACCATTACCATGCCCGTCTAACACCTGCATGTGTACATTAAGTAGTTTTATTTCAGTGAAAGTACACTTGTCAAGCATGCATTCTGAGAAAAGTGTGGTAGGTGGAGATAGTCACAGTTTAATTATTGATAGGACATTTCATTGTCCTGTGTGTGATTTTAAACAGCCATTTGTTGAGAGAGACACGTTTATTCATTGAGGGGGTCAATTAAGATGGAAAGAAAATGTGCCGTGTCCATTGAGGGCCTGCAAGTTTAAAACAAATGTTTACTTCACATAAAATGCACACAAATACAGAGAACATCAAAATGAACCAGACTATGATGAAGCAGTTGTACTGCAAAATGTCAAAAAATGTTTCTGTGGATGGTGACATGATCCAGTATAGCTTTCAGATGAAAATGAATCTGAAAAAAAACTTTAAAAGGGAACATAAAATTTTGATAAGACACATACTGTCATACAGGCCTAAGTCATCACTGAAGCATGACTTGATCTGGAAAAAGAGCTTGAGTTGTTTAATACGGTATGTCTGTTTTTCTGAAAATGTCCTGTGCTTTTGTTTTCCATGCAGCTCTACACTGAATTCCATAGGATCACCAATCAAAAATCTACCATATGCCTTCCTTGCTGCATCTCCTAACACCCCCATATGCATATCTTGTGGTTGTTTGTTCACCAGGACAAGAACAACATCACTGCAGCAAAAACAGCAGTCCTGGCCGGTCTACCACTGTACTTAAAGGAGGATTCATCAGAGGTCCTCAAAACTTGCAATGTATTTTTTCTATTCTTCTTTTCCCTAATCCAGAGCTCAGTACCATCATCCATTTTGCAAAAAAAATTTCATTTTTGCATAGAACGACTGTGGATTTAGCTCTCCATCTTACAGCGTAGATGGATCTGTTCACAACCACTATGGAATGGAAGAATGACGACACACACCACTCGCTCTGTATGGTATGTGAGCCATGTATCAGCATTGGTAAAAATTTGTTAAAGCGACCCTTTAACACGTCGTAAACTGAGCACCAGTTTAACGTTTGCTTAAAAATCAGGTTAAATCACATCCACTACGATTAATTTAATAGGTTATCTGCTCCCAAAATTTTGGACACAAATAAAAAGTGCATAAAATGAGTATAGATTCCTATAGATTCCTTCCCTTCATGGTGTATTTTGTTTGTACTCTTCTAAACTCAAAAATCTTCTACACAGATCTTCACGAATATCTTGATCACTTCTGGGAGTAGAAAGAGAAACCTTAACCTTATCTTAACTGATCACTCACTGATCAGATGTTCTGAGCTAAACATTGGTAACAAGTGACGACCTGGACCAGAACGCTCCCTCCAATATATGGAAGGACAAAGAGGGTAATAATTTGTGTAAATAATCTTGTACTGGATGGATGGATGGATGGCTGGATGGATAATACATGGAATTGTGGTCCTGCATTTCTTAGCTTAAGCCTAGATTTGCCTGTTTTGATATTTGCATATCGGGGTCAGCAGATGCTGAGGCACATAGTGCGAAGAGGTAGCCGACTTTCTACAGAGTCAATCGCTCCAGACTTCCAAACTTCATCTGGCATTCAGATTAGCTCAAGAACAGAGCACAGAGAGCTTCATGGAATGGGTTTCCATAGCCGAGCAGCTGCATCCAAGCCATACATCACCAAGTGCAATGCAAAGCAGTGGATGCAGTTGTGTAAAGCACCTCGACACTGGACTCTAGAGCAGTGGAAACGCGCTCTCTGGAGTGACAAATTACGCTTCTCCATCTGGCAATCTGATGGATGAGTCTGGGTTTGGCGGTTGCCAGGAGAACGATACTTGTCGGACTGCATTGTACCAAGTGAAAAGTTTGGTTGAAGGGGGATTATGGTGTGGAGTTGTTTTTCAGGAGCTGGGCTTGGCCCCTTAGTTCCAGTGAAAGGAACTGTGAATGCTTCAGCAAGCCAAGACATTTTGGACAATTCCATGCTCCCAATTTTGTTGGAACAGTTTGGAGCTAGCCCCTTCCTCTTCCAAAATGACTGTGCACCGGTGCACAAAGCAAGGTCCATAAAGACATGGATGACAGAGTGTGTTGTGGATGAAATTGACTGGCCTGCACAGAGTCCTGACCTCAACCCGATAGAACACCTTTGGGATGAATTAGAGCGGAGACTGAGGGCCAGGCCTTCTCATCCAACATCAGTGTGTGACCTCACAAATACGCTTGTGGAAGAATGGTCAAAAATTCCCATAAACACACTCCTAAACCTTGTGGACAGCCTTCCCAGAAGAGTTGAGGCTGTTACAGCTGCAAAGGGTGGACAGACGTCATATTGAATCCTATGGATTAGGAACTTAACACTTCGAACACTTAATTTCATATCAAGGCAGGTGAGCAAATACTTTTGGCAATATAGTGTATATTCCCTTTTCAGGATGAGTTAGAAGTAACTCAGGAGGGAGCTGTGGTTCAGGTGGTAGTGGTAAATGAGGAGAAGCCTGCAGGAGTTCATGTGCAAATCATACTCGAGGATCAGGTCGTGATGTCTCACAGACTTTGAACAGATTCCTTAGTGATTTTGTTTGGACTGATCAATGCTTTCCATTTGAGCAACCCTGAGAATCTCCATTGCTTCTTTGAGTTCACAATCACTGCGGCTCACAGTCTGCCCCAGTATGAATTGGCTTTAACATACCGCAGGGGCGTCACTGGACCTAATACTGTACTGGGCACACCTGGGGCACAAAGAATTCACAAGCGCGTGCAAAGTACGTGAGAAAAAAAAACATATTCAGCACTTATTTATATATATATAAAAAACATGTATTTCTGCCATCAATATTCAAAATCAGGGGGTCGGGTGCGCTGTGAGTTGGGTGGCAGCCGAAGGCGGGGACCTTGGCGGTCCAATCCCCGGCTACAGAAGCTAGCTCTAGGGACGTGGAATGTCACCTCTCTGGCAGGGAAGGAGCCCGAACTGGTGTGTGAGGTGGAGAAGTTCCGACTAGATATAGTCGGACTCACCTCCACACACAGTTTGGGCTCCGGTACCAGTCCTCTTGAGAGGGGTTGGACTTTGTTCCACTCTGGAGTTGCCCGCGGTGAGAGGCGCCGAGCAGGTGTGGGCATACTTATTGCCCCTCGGCTCGGTGCCTGTACATTGGGGTTTACCCCGGTAGACGAGAGGGTAGTCTCCCTCCACCTTCGGGTGGGGAGACGGGTCCTGACTGTTGTGTGTGCTTATGCACCAAACAACAGTTCAGAGTACCCACCCTTTTTGGAGTCCTTGGAGGGGGTGCTGGAGAGCGCCCCCTCTGGGGATTCCCTCGTTCTGCCGGGGGACTTCAATGCTCATGTGGGCAATGACAGTGAGACCTGGAGAGGCGTGATTGGGAGGAACGGCCCCCCCGACCGGAACCCTAGTGGTGCTCTGTTATTGGACTTCTGTGCTCGTCACGGATTGTCCATAACGAACACCATGTTCAAGCACAAGGATGTCCATATGTGCACTTGGCACCAGGACACCCTAGGCCGCAGCTCGATGATGGACTGTGTAGTCGTGTCACCGAACTTGCGGCTGCATATCTTGGACACTCGGGTGAAAGTGAAAGCAGAGCTGTCAACCGATCACCACCTGGTGGTGAGTTGGCTTCGATGGTGGGGGAAGATGCCGGTTCGATCTGGCAGACCAAAACGTATTGTGAGGGTCTGCTGGGAGCGTCTGGCAGAGTCCCCTGTCGGAAGGAGTCGACACACATCCCGAGGGAGGTGGGGGACACTGAGTCCAAATGGGCCATGTTCCGTGCCTCCATTGTTGAGGCAGCCAACCAGAGCTGTGGCCGTAAGGTGGTTGGTGCCTGTCGTGGCGGCAATCCCCGAACCCGTTGGTGGACACCTGCGGTAAGGGATGCCGTCAAGCTGAAGAAGGAGTCCTATCAGGCCTTTTTGGCCTGTGGGACTCTGGAGGCAGCTGACAGATACCGGCTGGCCAAGGGTGAGGTGTGGGTGAGGTGTACCGGGCACGTCCCACTGGTAGGAGACCCCGGGGACGACCCAGGACATGCTGGAGAGACTATGTCTCTCTGCTGGCCTGGGAACGCCTCGGGATCCCTCCAGAAGAGCTGGACAAAGTGGCTGGGGAGAGGGAAGTCTGGGTTTCCCTGCTTAAGCTGCTACCACCGAGACCCGATCCCGGATAAGCGGAAGAGAATGGATGGATGGATGGATATTCAAAATCAAATGACTCAGAGACAAAATAAAATAAAAAAAAAAAAACATGATTGGGACATCATTCAATGATAGTCAACTCACCTCTGCTCTTGCTCGTCATCTTTCTCTCCCTCACCTCTTCCTGCACACTGCTGTTCCACTTTGTCTGGACAGACATGGAAATTTATATAAAAAAAACCTAACTGGGGCAACAAAACCTGATATCTGTAGCCATGTTTCTGGTGACAAACACAGAAATTTGACTATTTTTTCTGGCAACAAAATCAGATGCTTTCGCTGTAGCCATGTTTCTGGTGACAAAACAAGATTATTTTAGTCAAAGGCAAACCGATTAACAAGACAAGTCTACTGTGCTATTATTCTGTGAAAAAAACTTGGTTTAAAATTTGACTATTTCAGATGAGAACCACTGTACCATCCATAGGCTGTATCTGTCAACTAACATAAGCTTCCTAAAAAAATCGTCATTGATGCAGAGGTCCTGAGCAGAACCATCAGACCATAACCAACATTATGTTTCATGCTGATGAAACTCACTGGAAATTCTCCGCACAGCTCGTACAGCAAATGAATACCGTTGTCTTGATACAAGGAATAGCGTTAGCTAACTTAGCATTAACTTAAAACAGACTTATGTTGTCTAGCTAGCTAGGAGGACTTCACTTACCTCTCTCATTCCTCACTGATTTGTCCCTACTGCGGGCGAATAACTTTCTGATATCCATCCAGGAGTTACAGTTCGAGTCAAATCAAAATTAAAATAATATATTTAACAAGTTGTTGTCGGCTAACGTTACCTACCTTCTCTCTCTCTCTCTGGCTCTCTCTCTCTCTCTGGCTCTCTCAACTTCAAGTTGAGGAGTATTATCAGCTGAAGTCGCTACACGTGAATAAATTACCATATTAATTGGCCATGTGCACATTGTTTATGTGGAGTGAATACAGTAGCAATGATTTGCCATACTAAGTAATATGTGTACTACCGTGTAGTCTATGCTATGTAGACTTAAAACTCTGAAGTGATTTTTTTCTATTGGTGAAATTTGTTACTGGGGCACTGCAGATCAATACTGGGGCACGTGCCCCAGTGAAATCTGTCTGGCGACGTGGCTGACATACCGTACACCTATTCAGTCTGTTGTTTATGCTTTGTGTAGCTGAGTGGCTATAATGTGTTACGTTAAATGTGACACCGATCTTCCGATTAGTGGCAGTATCACAGGAAACTACAGTACAGCTGTGCGCTCTAGCTCTGAGTGGAGTTGATATTCAAAGCACACACCTATTCAGCCTGTTCTTCATTATTCTATTGTTGTTATTATTATAACTTGCCTTTAAACATGAAATGTCTGTTCTTGGTCTCGGATTTTGTAAAATAAAGAAAAGTCACAAACTTCCTACAGAAAACTCATCTTACTAAAGCAGAACATGAGAAAGAAAGAAAGAACGCGAAAGAAATTTGATTTCAAGAACACCTTTTACAGCTCACATTCTAATGCTCGGAAAAGAGGAGTAGCATTTATGTCTAATGTAATCAAATTTCAGTGTATAAAGGAAATAAAAGACAAAGAAGCAACTTGTATTATTGGAAAAGGAAAAATAGACCAAATAATGATAACGTTGGTAAATATATATGCCCCACCCACCAAAGTTTTTTTAAGTTTTTATTTGACACCATTGCATTGGAGGCTGAGGGCATATGTACAGTCATGGAAAAAATTATTAGACCACCCTTGTTTTCTTCAATTTCTTGTTAATTTTAATGCCTGGCTCAACTAAAGGTACATTTGTTTGGACAATTATAATGATAACAACAAAAATAGCTCATGAGAGTTTAATTTAAGAACTAAGGATTATTCATTTTCCATGGTTTTCTTGATAATAACCAAAATTACTTAAATTCTTACATCAATAGCTATGGCATTGTACCGCCAAAAACACTACTTTTAAGCATTCCATGTTTTCTTTTCTGTTTGCTTTAAACACATGATACACACAAGAGTTAATACTTGATTGCATAACCATTGTTTTTGATGACTGCAGCCATGCGTCTTGGCATGCTCTCCACCAGCTTCTGACATTGTTCTGCTGTCACAGCAGCCCATTCCTGTTGGACAAATTCAAACAAATTTTCTTTGTTTTTGGGCTTGTGGTTCTCCATTTTGAGTTTGATGATTTTCCACAGGTTTTCAATTGGATTAAGATCTGGTGATTGAGCAGGCCAAGGCATGGTGCGAATGTTGTGGTTCTCCATCCAGGCTTTAACTGACCTTGCCGTGTGGCAAGGGGCATTGTCTTGTTGGAAAATCCAGTCATTCGAGGCAGGAAAGAGTTTTCCAGCTGATGGAAGAAGACTGTTTTCAAGGGTAGTCCTGTACTTGACCTGGTTCATTCGGCCTTCACACAATTGCATTTGCCCTGTTCCACTCAGACTGAAACAACCCCAGATCATGACTGATCCACCCCCATGTTTTACTGTAGGGGCAAGACAGTGTGGGTTGTAAGCTTCTCCAGGCTTCCTCCTAACCAGTAAGTTGGCTGGAGTGGGCATCAATTCAAAATTGGATTCATCACTGAAGAGAACCTTAGCCCAATCATCAACAGTCCAATCCTTGTGGTCTCGAGCAAAGAGTAACCGGGCCTTCCTCTGCCTTTCATTGATGAAGGGCTTCTTGCGTGCTCTGTGTGACTTCAAACCAGCTTCAACAAGTCGGTTTCGAACTGTCCTTGCCGAGCAAGTCACATTTCTCGACAGTGCCCACTCATTTTTAAGGTCCCTGGAGGTCTGACGACGATTCCTGACACAGGAACGGATGAGTGCACGGTCATCTCGTGGGGTAGAAAGACGTTTCCTGCCACGGCCAGGTAGCAATTTGGTAGTGCCATGTTCAGCTTGTTTTTTTTTGTTGTAATGAATGGCTGTCTTGGAGATCTTCAGTTTTTTCGCTACCTGTCTCTCACTCATGCCAATTTCCAGCAGTGCCAAGATGGCTGCCTTTGTTGCTTCACATAATTCTTTTGTTTTAGGCATTATGTGAGAGCTGACAACTTCTGAGTTGTGCTACGGCTTGAATGTAAGCAGGAAACCACTCTAGGCCTTTGCATGTGCAGTGCTGCTTGTGACATGAAATGGCCTCTTATATACCCTGGGAATCAATTAAGCTTAAGAATGTCAAATAGGACATAAAGTATTATGTGACCAGCTGCATTTTTTGTTGTGTTCATTGTATTATACGTTTAGTGGTACCAGATATTAGAATGAACAAGAAATTGAAGAAAACAAGGGTGGTCTAATATTTTTTTCCATGACTGTATATGCGGGGGAGACCATAATGTGTTAATGGACCGTGACATTGACATGACTAGTCTTAAGAGAAATAAGAAATCTATTACATGGGAGAAGATGTTTTTTATTTTTTTTTTATGTGCGGAGAGATCTACATCCAGTAGTGATAGGAGGAAAACTGATTGCAATTACTGGTAATCTCAAACGAGAAAGAATAAATATATCTAGATGGCGCCGTGAGAGTGGCAGCCAGTCACAGCAGCTCTTGTCTCCGTTCTGTGTTTCTTTATTTATTTACCTTTATTTTTCCATCTTTCTTAATTTTTCTTTCAAGTACGAGTGCCACATTTGCACAACACAAAAATGGACGTGCAAATGGTGATTTTATTCGTCTGTTTTTCTTTTTTTTCGGAGTTTTTAAGTCCACATCTGGCAACCCGTTCAGCCACGGCTCCATTGTTTACAGCCGTGAACAGCTGTTAGCGCTGAGCCAGGCCAGACCACCGTCATGGCAGAGACCGGACATCCCCGAGGAGCTCCGCAGGAGGAAGAGGGGATGCAGGGCAGGAGTGAAGCGTCGGGAGAAGAGGAGACGCTACAAGCCGTCCATCCCGTCTGTCATCATGGGAAACATGAGGTCTCTGCCGAATAAGATGGAGGAGCTGGCAGCGCTGACCCGGCTGCAGTGGGAGTATCGGGAGAGCAGCCTGCTGATGTTCACTGAGTCATGGCTGAATGAACTCACTCCGGACTCGCTCGTAACTCTGGACTGATTTCACCTCGTCAGAGCGGACCAGAGCGCGAGGGAGAGTGGTAAGAAGAAGGGAGGAGGGATTGCGATGTACGTTAATGAGAGGTGGTGTAACGCTGGACATGTGAGCGTTAAACAACAGCGCTGCACTAAGGATGTTGAACTGCTGGCTGTTAGTCTGCGGCCATATTATCTGCCGAGGGAGTTTTCACACGTGATCACGATCACCGTTTACATCCCCCCCTCGGCTGATGCTGCTGCAGCCTTTGAGCTCATCCACAGTGAAGTGTCCCAGCTTCAAACATCTCACCCTCAGTCTCTGATCATCATCTCAGGAGACTTTAACCACACATCGCTCTCCACCACTCTCCCCACATTCTGCCAGTATGTGGACTGGCCAACAAGAGACAATAAAACTCTGGACTTACTGTATGCAAACACCAAGGATGCATACAGCTCATCACCCCTCCCCCTGCTGGGTCGCTCAGATCACAACCTGGTGAGACTGCAACCCATTTACATACCTATGGTGAAGACGCAACCCCCCACCATAAGGTGTGTAAAGCTGTGGTCAGAGGAAGCCACTGAGGCCCTGCAGGACTGCTTCAGGACCACACACTGGGATGTGCTGTGTGACCCCCACGGTGAGGACATCGACACCATGACCCACTGTGTAACGGACTATATAAACTTCTGTGTGGAGAACACTGTACCCACCAGGAAAGTACGGTGCTTCTCCAACAGTAAACCCTGGGTGACCCCTGAGCTGAAGGCCCTGCTGAAGGAGAAGAGGAGGGCCTTTGGATCTGGGGACAAAGAGGAGCTGAGGAGGGTGCAGAGAGAGCTGAAGAAGAAGATCAAGGAGGGCCAGCTACAGGACCAGGATGGAAAGTAACTTGCAACAGAACAACGCAAGGGAGGTCTGGAGAGGCCTAAAAACCATCTCTGGTCACAGCAGAGGCCATGAGAGGGGAGCTGAAGGAGACCAAGAGTGGGCCAACCAACTAAATCTGTTTTTCAACAGGTTCGACTGTGCCCCCACTCCTCCCCCCACTCATCAAAGCACCAGCCAGCCAGCTCTTTCTTCACAACACCTCAGCCCTCTGCCACCCCCACCATCACCACCACCCCTCCTCACCTCATCCTCATCCAGCACCAACACCCCACCACCACCACCATCCATCCTCACCTCATCCTCCTCCACCACCACCACCACCAAAACCATCTCCATCACAGCTGACCAGGTGAGAAGTGAACTGAAGAGGATGAAGGCAAGGAAGGCCACAGGCCCTGACGGCATCAGCTCCAGACTCCTTAAGGACTGTGCAGACCAGCTCTGTCAGGTGCTGCTGCACATTTTCAACCTGAGCCTGAGTCTGGAGAGAGTCCCACAGCTGTGGAAGACTTCCTGTGTGGTTCCTGTCCCAAAGATGACGCACCCCAGGGAGCCGAACCACTTCAGGCCTGTGGTCCTCACTTCTCACCTGATGAAGACCCTGGAAAGGATCGTGTTGAGAAACCTCCGCCCCATGGTGAGCTCACATCTGGACCCGCTGCAGTTTGCCTACCAACCAAACATCGGAGTGGATGATGCAGTAATCTACCTGCTGCACAGATCACTGACTCACCTGGAGAACACTGGCAGCACTGTGAGGATCATGTTCTTTGATTTCTCCAGTGCTTTCAACACGATCCAGCCTTCTCTGCTCAGGGGGAAGCTTGAAAGTGTGGGAGTAGACTGTCACCTGGCTGCATGGACCATAGACTACCTCACCAACAGACCACAGTACGTGAGGCTTCAGAACTGTGTGTCGGACATGGTAGTCTGCAGCACGGGGGCCCCACAGGGGACAGTGCTCTCCCCCTTTCTCTTCACCCTGTACACATCGGACTTCAGATACAACTCTGGGAGCTGTCACCTCCAGAAGTTCTCCGACGACACAGCTATTGTTGGATGTGTGTCCGAGGGGGACGATCGGGAGTACAGGACCGTCATCACTGACTTTGTCAACTGGTGTGAGCATAACCACCTTCAGCTCAACGCCAGTAAGACCAAGGAGATGGTCATTGACTTCCGCAGGAGGAAGACACCCCAGACAGCACCAGTGAACATCCAGGGCCTGGACATAGAAATGGTGGAGAGCTATAGGTACCTGGGTGTTCACCTCAACAATAAACTGGACTGGACTCACAACACAGATGTCCTGTACAAGAAGGGCCAAAGTCGTCTCCACCTGCTGAGGAGACTGAGGTCCTTTGGAGTGTGCAGGACTCTGCTCAGGACCTTTTATGACACTGTGGTAGCGTCTGCAGTCTTTTATGCAGTGGTCTGCTGGGGAGCAGGGAGCACAGAGAGGCACAGGAAGAGACTGAACAGGCTGGTCAGGAGGGCCAGCTCTGTCCTGGACTGCTCCCTGGACTCCATAGAGGAGGTGGGTGAGAGGAGGATGTTAGCTAAGCTCACCTCCATCATGGACAACCCCTCTCACCCTCTACATGGGACTGTGGAGGCTTTAAGCAGCTCCTTCAGCTGCAGACTGAGACTTCCACCCTGCAAGAAGGAGCGCTACCGCAGATCATTCATACCATCAGCAATAAAACTTTACAACATCAGCATCACTGGCTGATGTAAACACAATCTGGACTCATCTCCATCACTGTCATTGTTATTGTCATTGTCATCACACTAACACTTTGCACAAAAAAATAGAAAATTGCACTGCCACAATAATAATTGTGTTTTAAACACAGGTCTGCAACACACTGAGTATGAACAGACAACATCAGTTAATTCGTCCAAATCCTCACCTGATTCCTCAAACATTCCCCAGTCTGTACAGTCAAAGCATCCCTGCAGTGAGAGTATTGCTTGTCCAGAACTACACATCCCTGGTTTTGACTTTCTTCTTATAGGTTCTTACAGGTGGGGAGAAGATACACACAGTTATGGTCTGCAGAGCCCAGTGGGGGGAGAGGAAGTGATTTAAAAGCATCCTTAATAGACCCGTAACACAAGGCCAAAGTCTTGCCACGTCTGGTTGTTCAGGTGTCGCTTTACCGCTACCGCGCTGCACAGCTTTTGTGGTGAGTGAGGCAGTGAAGAAGTCGACAGTAAACAAGCAGAAGGAAGCACTGGCGGCCACAGCAAAACAAAGCTGACGTTTGGAGGCACTTTGGCTTTCAAACGAAAGAAGGAACTAATAAGCTGGACAAAGAGAACAGAGTTTGCAAACGATACACTGAGATAATAGCACAGAAGCCACTGCTGAAACCTGTTGATCTGAAGCAAACTTAGTTGTTTTAAATCCATTATTTATTGTTTATTTTAATCTAAAGGGCCTATAGCAGGCATTCTTTTTTAATAAATAAAAAACAAACTAATTTGTGCGAAGTGCGTTGCTGTCTTCGTTACATTCATTAAAATGCATTTCTCCTCTGCAACGGCTGGATTCTCCTCTTGTCTTGCTCCCTCTCACAACAAACACCGGCACAGACACATCACCATACTCAGAGAGCGGTGCAAAAATGTTAAAATCACAAATCAAGAATGTAGCAATCACGTTCTCAGATGTCACAAGGCACAGGGGGACATGTCCGCTGAGATTTATCCATCACCGAACTTTCCCAGCAAAGGCGACAAACATCGCAAGGAAAACAGAGGATTTACCGCAGCAGTATGGTGCGTTCAAATGTACACAAATGTCGGAATGTCCAAGTAACAATTTAAATCACAATGAAGATGGAAAGTCGGATTTATCTCACCAACCAGCGTCTGCCACTGACGTAAACAGTAGCTACATGTGTTGTACGTCTATAAGACTGGAGGAATTGGGAGCACTACACTTTGAGGTTATGTTGATTAGAGCTCCAAGTTCTGACTTACAGTGAACACACCATAAGACAAACTCTAGTGTCCTAAAGAGGAATTGGTAGCAGCCTGTTCCTGTTGATCATCATCAGATCATTTGTCTATCACGATAAAGACCAAAATATGCACAAAATATCTTATTGAGTTTAAATAATCATAAATTAACAACAATATAATTAGGGCCCGAGCGGACTGTGAAACAGGTCCGCAAGGGACCTATTGAAACTGTAACGTTTATTATTATTAGGGCCCGAGCGGACTGTGAAACGGGTGAGTTTCCCAAATAACGACGGAAGTTAGCATGAAACCAGGGTAGTACGTAGTACTTCCGAACGACCGAACTTCCCCTTTCCGACCGTTTCCCAAAACTCTCCACCTACTGTCGTACCCTGTAAGTTGGAACAACGTTAGTTTGAACTTCTGTCGTCCGAACAACATAGTTTCCAGATGTTTTGGAAGCGGAGAGTACTCGGATGCATTCGTTGCTGAAAGTGTGTTGACGACAGAAACGTAGCTTTATTTCCATTAAGCCAGTGTGACATCTTTAACAACTTCGGGAAATATAGATCAACGTGATCATGTTCCCGACTCACTGAAAGCAAGAACTGAATGCAGTTTGTTTCATACAATCGTAATAAATTGAAGACAAAATATATACATCTAGCCTATATAGACCTACAGCTCCTGCAGTACTCTGTGGTGGGATAGGACAGTGGTTAGAGTGTTAGCACTGCAGTGTGTCAACATGGCATTTAGTTAGGCATGGGTTCAAATCCTCCTGAGGGCGATAAGACATTTTACTTTTGCTGGCAGATAAGATGTAGCAATTTTTGACAATTTTTCGAGAAAATACGTTCGGCTTTTTGACGCCTTAAATAAAGTCATATCATCATGGTATCATCTTGTAGATGGCGCCGTGAGAATGGCAGCCAGTCACAGCAGCTCTTGTCTCCATTCTGTGTTTCTTTATTTACCTTTATTTTTCCGTCTTTCTTAATTTTTCTTTCAAGTAGAAGTGCCACCTTTGCACAACACAAAAATGGACGTGCAAATGGTGATTTTATTCGTCTGATGTTCACTGAGTCATGGCTGAATGAACTCACTCCGGACTCGCTCGTAACTCTGGACGGATTTCACCTCGTCAGAGTGGACCGGAGCGCGAGGGAGAGTGGTAAGAAGAAGGGAGGAGGGATTGTGATGTACGTTAATCACCGTTTACATCCCCCCCCCTCGGCTGATGCTGCTGCAGCCTGTGAGCTCATCCACAGTGAAGTGTCCCAGCTTCAAACAGCTCACCCTCAGTCTCTGATCATCATCTCAGGAGACTTTAACCACACATCGCTCTCCACCACTCTCCCCACATTCTGCCGGTATGTGGACTGCCCAACAAGAGACAATAAAACTCTGGACTTACTGTATGCAAACACCAAGGACGCACACAGCTCATCACCCCTCCCCCCGCTGGGTCGCTCAGATCACAACCTGGTGAGACTGCAGCCTATTTACATACCTATGGTGAAGAAGCAACCCCCCACCATAAGGTGTGTAAAGCTGTGGTCAGAGGAAGCCACTGAGGCCCTGCAGGACTGCTTCAGGACCACACACTGGGATGTGCTGTGTGACCCCCACGGTGAGGACATCGACACCATGACCCACTGTGTAACGGACTATATAAACTTCTGTGTGGAGAACACTGTACCCACCAGGAAAGTACGGTGCTTCTCCAACAGTAAACCCTGGGTAACCCCTGAGCTGAAGGCCCTGCTGAAGGAGAAGAGGAGGGCCTTTGGATCTGGGGACAAAGAGGAGCTGAGGAGGGTGCAGAGAGAGCTGAAGAAGAAGATCAAGGAGGGCCAGCTACAGGACCAGGATGGAAAGTAACTTGCAACAGAACAACGCAAGGGAGGTCTGGAGAGGCCTAAAAACCATCTCTGGTCACAGCAGAGGCCATGAGAGGGGAGCTGAAGGAGACCAAGAGTGGGCCAACCAACTAAATCTGTTTTTCAACAGGTTTGACTGTGCCCCCACTCCTCCCCCCACTCATCAAAGCACCAGCCAGCCAGCTCTTTCTTCACAACACCTCAGCCCTCTGCCACCCCCACCACCACCACCATCCATCCTCACCTCATCCTCATCCAGCACCTCCACCACCAAAACCATCTCCATCACAGCTGACCAGGTGAGAAGTGAACTGAAGAGGATGAAGGCAAGGAAGGCCACAGGCCCCGACGGCATCAGCTCCAGACTCCTTAAGGACTGTGCAGACCAGCTCTGTCAGGTGCTGCTGCACATTTTCAACCTGAGCCTGAGTCTGGAGAGAGTCCCACAGCTGTGGAAGACTTCCTGTGTGGTTCCTGTCCCAAAGACGACGCACCCCAGGGAGCCCAACCACTTCAGGCCTGTGGTCCTCACTTCTCACCTGATGAAGACCCTGGAAAGGATCGTGTTGAGAAACCTCCGCCCCATGGTGAGCTCACATCTGGACCCACTGCAGTTTGCCTACCAACCGAACATCGGAGTGGATGATGCAGTAATCTACCTGCTGCACAGATCACTGACTCACCTGGAGAACACCGGCAGCACTGTGAGGATCATGTTCTTTGATTTCTCCAGTGCTTTCAACACGATCCAGCCTTCTCTGCTCAGGGGGAAGCTTGAAAGTGTGGGAGTAGACTGTCACCTGGCTGCATGGACCATAGACTACCTCACCAACAGACCACAGTACGTGAGGCTTCAGAACTGTGTGTCGGACATGGTAGTCTGCAGCACGGGGGCCCCACAGGGGACAGTGCTCTCCCCCTTTCTCTTCACCCTGTACACATCGGACTTCAGATACAACTCTGGGAGCTGTGACCTCCAGAAGTTCTCCGACGACACAGCTATTATTGGATGTGTGTCTGAGGGGGACGATCGGGAGTACAGGACCGTCATCACTGGCTTTGTTGACTGGTGTGAGCATAACCACCTTCAGCTCAATGCCAGTAAGGCCAAGGAGATGGTCATTGACTTCCGCAGGAGGAAGACACCCCAGACAGCACCAGTGAACATCCAGGGCCTGGACATTGAAATGGTGGAGAGCTACAGGTACCTGGGTGTTCACCTCAACAATAAACTGGACTGGACTCACAACACAGATGTCCTGTACAAGAAGGGCCAAAGTCGTCTCCACCTGCTGAGGAGACTGAGGTCCTTTGGAGTTTGCAGGACTCAGCTCAGGACCTTTTATGACACTGTGGTAGCGTCTGCAGTCTTTTATGCAGTGGTCTGCTGGGGAGCAGGGAGCACAGAGGGGGACAGGAAGAGACTGAACAGGCTGGTCAGGAGGGCCAGCTCTGTCCTGGACTGCTCCCTGGACTCCATAGAGGAGGTGGGTGAGAGGAGGATGTTAGCTAAGCTCACCTCCATCATGGACAACCCCTCTCACCCTCTGCATGGGACTGTGGAGGCTTTAAGCAGCTCCTTCAGCTGCAGACTCAGACTTCCACCCTGCAAGAAAGAGCGCTACCGCAGGTCATTCATACCATCAGCAATGAAACTTTACAACATCAGCATCACTGGCTGATGTAAACACAATCTGGACTCATCTCCATCACTGTCATTGTTATTGTCATTGTCATCACACTATCACTTTGCACAAAAAAATAGAAAATTGCACTGCCACAATAATAATTGTGTTTTAAACAGTTTCATCTGTACAAGTATATATATCTGTATATTTTTCCATTGTATTTTAGTTCATTGTAAATATGTAAATATTTTTATTCTATTCTATTCTATTTTATTCTATTTTATTATTATTACTATTGTGTCTGTGATTTTGTCTTTGTTGCTGTGGCAGGTAAATTTCCCCCCAAGGGGGACGAATAATAAAACTATTCTATTCTATTCTATTCTATGAAAATTGATACACAGGTCAAGGCTGGCCTCCTCTAACATCTGATGTGGTCCCCGCTCAGGGGCGTGGCCAAATGCCTCCACAGTTTACATGTTCTGATACGACATAGTTGACCCCATCAACTTCATTCCACTTCTAAAAAATCCACAACACATTGGTGAAGGTACATTACGAACACTGTGAAGCTACGATAAACGGCGTCCGTATGGCAGCGCCGTATCTTCCGATTTTTCGCCAAGAAAATACGTTTGGCTTTTTGATGGCTTTAATAAAGTCGTATCATCATGAAATTTGATACACAGGTCAAGGGTGGCGACCTCTAACATATGATGGGGGCCACACCTACAGGCGGGGCAAAATGGCTCCACAGCGCCCCCTTGAATTCTTCAAAAAACCCTCCTCATAGGGGTTTTTATGGAAAATCGGTACACACGTGTAACTTGACCAGACGCACAAAAAAGTCTCTTGCACCAATTGTCTATTCCAAACAGGAAGTCGGCCATTTTGTTTCCACTCTTCATTTTGGCATGATTTCCATATTGAACCATTGAACGGCTGTAACTCCTTTGTGTATTGGCCAAATCGCTTGACGTTTATTGCCCCCTGCTCGCACCGCCGTCCCCATCTGATACCCGACTGCGATATACTGCGAGGGCCCTACATAACTGCTTGCGGTTTTCTAGTTCTTATTATCATTCCTGTACAAATATTTTCCCAAATTTCGCTCCTTTCTCAATGTTAAAAAGTTGTATAAATTTGCACATTTCTGCGACCTGCCCCGAAATTCGATATTTTGGGGTGTTCGCACACGGTACATGCAAAATGGCTGAATGGCGTCCCCTACAAAGTTGAAAAATTCCCATAGGGAAAGTCACCAACTTTGGCATACCTCAACGAAAATTGGTACAAGTTAAGCATACCCAGACGAACAAAATTGTCTCCTGGCAGGAAGCTGAAATTCCAACAGGAAGTCGGCCATTTTAAATTTTCTATTTTCTGATGAAAACGAACTCGTCCTAGGGATTTCGTCTGATCAACTTGAAATTTGGTACAGATCATCTCCAGACCTAGCTGAGCAAAAGTTGTGCTCTGCGCGTAATTAGGTCAAAGGGCGTGGCTGCTAGGTCTCGCTAAACTTTGGCAAAGACAGACAGCAGAGCAAGGGTGTGAGCTCAGTTTAAACTGAAAAAATCAAAATGAAAGTTAGATATGTGGGATCATTGTATGGTACTTCCATGAGCAGTGGTTATACTGAGTCCTCTGTTCACTGATCCAGGCTGTACTGGAGGTCTCTACAAAAAATAAAATTTTTTAGTGAATGGAGCATTTTATTTTAGAAACTGCTCAGAATCTCCCTTATTACTGATATTCCTAATCCATACATCCTCTGACTGTCATAGGTCTAGTTTGTGGATGTAAAGTTTCATGAGGCATGAACACATTTTCATTCAGATATCTTGAGGTCAGAGGTCAAGGGACCCCTGTTGTGAGGCGCTCATGCCTTTTATTTCAAATAAAAGTAATACCACGGTGTAGAACTACTCTTTACAAGCAAAGGTCATGCATTCAGTTATTATACAAGCATACCAACTTGAAATATACCAAAAGCAAGAAAAGTTAAAAGCACTCAAAGTGGTTAATTTCAGAATATTTTGTTATGTATTATGTATTACAACATATATACAGTGCATATATAATGCACTTGTTGATTTTTTAAAAAAACTTAGTTACTTTGTGGTTGCTAAGGTGATCAAATATGCAAATGAGGATAGAAGCTCCGGAATGAAACAGAACAGAAAATAGAATAGACTGAGGTGTTTATCAGAACACATTCTGTTCTTTTCACACATTGTGAAAGCATCTACTTTCTTCTGAGAAAAGTCAAGAGTCAAGTCAATTCAACAAGTCAAAGCGTTTTAACTCACCGAGTCATCATATTATCGTCACATATTATCCACCGTTATCTGCATAAAGTAAGTACACAAATACTGATAGAATATAGCTGATTAAACAAAATATTAACCAGCTATTGTTACCTTTACCAAAACACATTTCACCAATGGTTTGTTAGCTGTCAATACAATACCTTTCTAAAAAATCTTTAGAAATTTAAAGCACGTAATCTGCAGAGACCTGCTCCAGTTCATATTATATCATACATTATATTACTGGATTATTAATACTGATACATCAACATAAGTAAGCTGTATTTAAATGTTGTATGATGAGGTGAAACAAGTTTACCAGTTTTTATATGTACTTTTGGATTATTCAGTCTTTTAAAAACACACCACAGTATTAACTGAAAATGTTTCTCTGCATTAAGTAGGTTCAGTGGGTTAGTAAAAGCTATAGCTGTCAAAAAATGTCCATTAATTTCCTTTGAAAAAAAAGCTGTGTTTCTCTCTTAGTGGTAACCCAAAGTGTTACTATATTACTATTATTATTATTATTAGTAGTAGTTTTCCAGATTGTGTTATCACTCTTGGTCAACTGAAATGCTGATCTGGACTCTAGTCAACAATGTGCATATGTTACTTAAATCACAAAAAGAGAAGGTAATAAATAAGATAAAATGGATAAGTTATGTACACAGTATGAAAGAATAAAAAAAGGCGCCTGGTCGATGTGATATTGCACATTTTGCACACAGGGTTTGGAGGAGGGTTTGGGATGTCAGTGCATGTTTGAGTTCAGAGTGGTGATGGCTTTTGGAAAGAAATTGTTTTTGAGTCTGTTTGTTTTGGTTCTGATGCACCTGTAGCGCCTTCCTGAGGGTAACAGGTGAAACAGGTCGGAGCCAGGGTGGGAATTGTCCTTGATGATGTTTTTTGCCCTTTTAAGGCAGCGGGAGGTGTAAATGTCCATCAGGGAGGGGAGGGGGCAACCGATGATTTTCTGTGCTGTCTTAACAACCCTCTGAAGCCCCTTCCTGTCTGCCATGGTGCAGCTGCCGTACCACACTGTGATGCAGTAGGTCAGCAGGCTCTCAATGGACGAGCAATAGAAGGTCAGTAGCAGGGTGGGGTCCAAGTTGTGTTTCTTGAGGACCCTCAGGAGGTGTAGCCGCTGCTGCGCCTTCTTGATGATCACCTTGGTGTTGTCTGTCCAGGAGATGTCGGAGGAGATGAAGACGCCGAGGAATCGGAAGGTGTGAACCCTCTCCACACACTCGCCGTTGATGTAGAGGGGGGCAAGTTCGGTGCTGAGGCGCCTAAAGTTGACGATGATCTTCTTTGTTTTCTTGGTGCTCAGAGCCAGGTTGTTTTCTGAACACCAGGCTGCCAACTTCAGGACCTCCCCTTTGTAGGCTGTCTCGTCTCCTCCTGAGATGAGTCCTACAACTGTTGTGTCGTCGGCGAACTTCACGATGAGATTGCTGTTGTGGGCTGGACGACAGTCACGCGTGTAGAGACAGTACAGGAGGGGGTTCAGCACACAGCCCTGTGGGGAGCCGATGCTCAGTGTCCACGTGGAGGAGAGGTGGGGGCCGAGTCTCACATTCTGGGGCCGGTTGGTAAGGAAGTTCTTTATCCAGGCACATGTGAGAGGGGGGAGGCCGAGAGTGTCCAGTTTTTTAATAAGAATGTCTGGAATGATTGTATTAAAGGCAGAGCTGAAATCCACGAAGAGCATTCGGACATAGCGCTGTTGCTGCTCCAGATTTGACAGCGCGGAGTGGAGAGCTACAGCGATGGCATCTTCAGTGGATCTGTTTGCACGATATGCAAACTGGTAGGTGTCGAAGTCTGGGGGGAGATAGTCCTTGATGTGCTGGAGGACCAGTCTCTCGAAGCACTTCATGATTATTGGAGTGAGGGCCACAGGACGATAATCATTTGGGCTCGTGGTGGGAGACTTCTTAGGTACTGGGATGATTGTGGCAGTTTTCAGACAGGACGGGATGACTGCCTGGGCCAGCGAGAGGTTGAAGATTCTGGTGAAGATGAGGGTGAGCTGGAGGGCACACACCTTAAGCACTTTACCAGGAGCACCATCTGGGCCAGCAGCCTTCTTAGGGTTCACTGCCAGGAGCACCCGTCTGACTTCATGCTCGCTGACAGTGAGTGTAGTGGTGCAGGAACTGGGTGGGGGTGGGGGCAGGGCAGGGACTGCTGAATGTTGCTGCTGTGATGTTTCGAAGCGAGCAAAGAAGCAGTGTAGCTCCTCAGCCAGTGGTGCACTCAGGTCTTCTGTTGTTGTAGTGCCGCCCCTCGAGTTTGTGATGTCATGAATGCCCTGCCACACCGCCCGTGTGTTGTTGCTGGACAGGTGGGACGCTATGCTCTTCTTAAGGCCAATTTATAGTACTCCGTAAAGTGCCGTACGTAGAGACGGAGAGCCCTCTCCGTCGCCGGAGAGCCTGACGGAGAGCCTCTCCGTCGTCTCCGGGCGCAGGAATTTTTTTTTAACTGTCCGTCAATCCGTCAAGGGAAGACGGAGACGACAAGGGCTGTGATTGGTCCTCTAGCTGCACCCTGCTGTGAAATGCAGCCCCTTTCCCTACACACAAACAGAGAGACAGGTCTCCTCTGCAGCAGCACAGCCAGGACAGGAACTAAAGTATCGATTATCCTTGTGAAAGGCAAATCAAACACACTCAACCTGCTCAAAAAATCTATTTAATTCATTTAGTAATTATGGCTAGGGTATATTTACACAGAACATACCGAAAGTTGTTGGTTTGCGTTCACTATTATCCGATTTTGTGTTGAAAAGAAAGAGGAAGAGGAGTTTTAAAGACTGAAAGCAATCAATGTGGTTCTCTTCTATCTCCCTCACAAATAATTAAATCATAAAATAGTATTTTCCCCTGCTTTTATCAGCGATATTAAGGCGAATTGCTTCACTTTCCGAGGGGGTGCATTTCAGCGCAGGGCTGCACAACACGCATCATGACGGAGAAGTGCGAGGGCTCGGGGGGTCTCCGTAGCTACGGAGTTGGATGACGGATTACGCAGTCGGAGAAGTATATTCCAGCCTTTATGGTCCGCTTTGGCTTTTTTAATTCCTCTTTTCAGATCCGCTCGAGCAGTCCTGTAAAGGTCTCTGTCACCCGATCTGAAGGCAGCATCACGGACTCTGAGGAGTGTGTGGACCTGGCTGGTTAACCAGGGTTTCCGATTTGGGAAGACCCGGATGTTTTTTCCACAGTCACATTTCCAATACAGAACTTGATGTAGTCCAGTACTGTTCCTGTGAAAGTTTACAGCTCCTGGTGTTCAAATAGGTCCCAGTCTGTCTCAGTGAAGCAATCCTGCAGTTGAGAAAGTGCGTTGTCAGGCCAGATTGTAACAGTCTTTATGGTGGGCCTGGCACTGCGTCTGAGGGGGATGTAGGCTGGGGAGAGCAGGAGGGAAAGATGATCTGACTGGCCGAGGTGGGGGAGGGGTATGGCTCTGTATGCGTGCTTAATGTTGGAATAGACATGATCCAAAGTGTTTTCCCCTCTAGTGGAACACTTGACATGCTGGTAAAAACGTCGGGAGTACAGTCTTCAGGTTGGCCTTATTAAAGTCTCCTGCAATTATGTAGACACCATCCGGATGGTCCCACTGATGTGCGCTGATCGTGTTCAGCAGGATGGAGAGCGCCGTGTTTGCGTTGCCGTGGGTCACTACTGATCACTACTGTTAGCTCTCTCAGTAGAAAAAAAAGGCCGGCATCTTACAGACATGTATAAGCAGGAGCAGCTCCCTCCAGCTATGAGCAGCCACATCTAGTCACGCCCATTCAGACACTGAATGTTGGACAAGCTGCTCCCATCGTTGTCATGTAGCCTGGTCCCCTGCATGGTCACCCAGATGCTAACAGCCGGGGACAGATCAGATTTAAGGTAAGATATAAGTTTAGGTTAGGGATAGATCATCAAAACAACCAAATCATATCAGTCAGAGCCGAAAGGACAGGCAGAGTAATCGATTAGTTGATCTGCAACTGTTTTGATAATTGATTCATTTTTCATTTTTTAAGTGACAATGACCATTTAGCCTGTTGGTCAGAGCAATAAGATATTTTGAAGATGTCATCTTGGGCCACACAATTAGCCGCTATTAATAAATAATGAAAATGATTTGGTCTGTGTGGAGTTTGCATGTTCTCCCCGTGTCTGCGTGGGTTCTCTCCGGGTACTCCGGCTTCCTCCCACCATCTAAAAACACGCATGGGGATTAGGTTAATTGGCTAATTTAAATTGACCGTAGGTGTGAATGTGAGTGTGAGTGGTTGTCTGTCTCTATGTGCCCTGCGATGAGGTGGCGACTTGTCCAGGTAGTACCCTGCCTTCTGCCCTAAGACAGCTGGGATAGGCTCCAGCCCCCCCGCGACCCTATGAGGATAAGCGGTAGATAATGGATGGATGGATGGTTACAGCCCAAGTATCAGTCAGTGGAGGATGCATTAGAACAACAGAATGACAGAAAACAACCTATTTCAATCCAGTCTGAATTCAAAATGATATTTTCCATGAATGGAAAACTTTCCAAATGTGTGCATGAGGCTGTTCTGGATGTGTATACTTTGTCCTGCAGAAAAATGTCAGATTTTAGAAGTATTTACTGTAGGAGATGACATGTAGCGCTGATGATTTATATGTTATATGAAGTGTCAGAGTTACAGGTGTCAGCCTGGTAGACAAGTGACTCCACAGCATCTTGTTTATCCACCTCTTCTGTGTGTTTGTGTCTCCAGAAAAACGTGTCATCGATCCCTAAAAGTTACAGGCCATGCCAGGCTCATACTGGACAAAGGTAAATAACACGCACACACAGAAGTGTACACAGGTATTTGGCCACTGTCTGCCTCATCAAGTAGTTCTCTCTATTCAAAATTCAACAGGAATAAGTGAGCTCTGGCCAGCTTTGGTCTAAATATACTTTCTTTTTCATGATCTGCGGCAGTTGTCACCAACTCAAAACAAAACCACATTCACCTTGAATATCATTATTATTATTACTATAGGCAGTCTTTTTAATGGGTTTAATGCATTTCACCTTATGATACTGTTTACTGTTTTCCTGAAAGGCTTTTTTCCTGTTTTTCTCTTGTAGAAAGAGGAAGCATGAAGAGGAGCAGAAGGATGAAGGCCAAACGCCTTCATGCTGTACATGAAGGAGCAGAGGCCAAATGCGATGGCCACACTGACCAGCAAAGGTACGGCAAGAGTACATGCCACCCTGGGTCAGATGTGGAAGTCACTGTCCTGTGATGAGCAGGCCAAATTTTACCAGCAGGCAGATGAAAAGAAATGTCTGCATGCACAGCAACACCCTAACTGGTCGACCAGCCTCAACTATGTATGTATGCTCTGCAAATATATAAGTTATGAGACAAAATCACTGAAAAGAATCTTGTTTTACGTTTGTTGCTTTTTGTGTAGGGCAAAAAGAAAAACGTCAGGACGGACAGGAGGAAGGCCTCAAAAAAGACAGAAGGTGAGTCAATATTTCTGTAGATCACAAGCCTGTTTTCATGTGAGATGGGATGAAAAGTGGATTAAACTGGACTATGTTGGATCACAGCTGGTCAACTTACATAGAATAAGAAGCAGCATCTTTTACCATGTTTTAAAAAAGTCTTAGTGGATTGATCAGTGTTTTTGTTTGTTTGTATCGCAGCATCTACGTCAACCTCCACAGAGATCACTCAGCAGGCCAAGGAGCCACAAGTGACCACAGACAATTTTCCCCACCAACAAAGACATGTGATGGAGTTGCTGCCCTCCACCTCGTACACAGGTGTGATGAAGGTTCCTCACCCACAAGCTCATTGGATGCAGTTGCTGCCCTCCACCCCTTAAACAGGTGTGATGGAGGCTCCTCATCCACAAGTACATCGGATGGAGTTGCTGCCCTCCAACCCATACACAGGTGTGATGGAAGCTCCTCATCCACAAGTACATCAGATGGTGTTGCTGGCCTCCACCTCTTACACAGGTGTGATGGAAGCTCCTAATCTACAAGTACATCGGATGGAGTCACTGCCCTCCACCTTGTACTCTGGAGTGATGGCGGCTCCTCACTCACGGACTGGACCAATGGTGCAGCATCCTCACTTAAAGGACCTGAACACCATAAACCTCTCTGACTGGCTCCACTAATAGCACAATGTATGGGCAGCTGGAAATGGTTGAGTTTCTCCCCCTGACACCCACCTTCGCCTACCCTCCACCATAATCAAAGCCATCTGTCTGTATGTGTAAATGTGTTGTCTAAAGCAGGTAATTTCAATGTTTTTCTGCACATGTGACACTACTGTAGTGTTGCAGTCCGTCTGACCCTTGAAGAGGATCCCTCCTCTGCTCCTCTACCACTGCAAAGAAAGGAGGTTAAGGAGATTTCCTCATTCAAATAGAGGGTGAAAGTGTCACATGCTGCAGATAATAACTTGATTTTACCTGCTCAATAATTTTACAAATAAAAGTATAAAAATAGAATTACCTTATTATTGTTAACAATAATAATAACAACAATAAAGACTGTTGTAATTATTTTAACAAAATAATACTGTTGTTCATATTATGACTCTTATTGCTATTATTATTCATAATGAGGATAATATCCATAATCTAAAATAAATTCACTGTCATTTTTTCTATTCTAAATTATTTATGCTCTATGCTTCATACTTTTGTTAGTTGTATGGTTGCATTGTACGGTGCCAATTCTGCACTAAATCACAACACAATAGACAACAGACTGGGTTGACAGAAATCCATACAGTGCAAGCTGACTGAGCAAAATGGATAATAAAGAGAAAGAACATATGTAGGTTTCAGTATGCATATGTTAAAACTGCAGTTTGAGCAGTATTTCTGTAGTTTTTTTCATGTTGTGTGGAGAACTAATGTAAAAAGAATGAGTACCCTGAATATTGCTGCCTTAGTAGAGGAGAAATTATTGTACTGAACGGTAACTGCAATGCAAAATTAAATTAACAATTACATATATAATCATGAAAATAATCCCTGTGATTGCAGTCTTTCTAGATCACATGAGGAATAAAGGTGCTGACCGTTAACCACACTACAAAATACATAATACAAAATAATAATAATTATAAAATTAAGAAAATAAACCTTTATTCATTTCGTTCCCTAAGCCAGGGAGTTGGAAAATTGTGCATGTTTACCAGGCAGGAATAAATAAAGGTCAGTAAATATATGTAGGGTCCAGCTACTCCGTAGATAAACCAATAAGTACTGAATTATGTTGACCTCTGCAGCATGTGACTGCAATATGTGACTATTATTTCTTTAATATCTCTCACCTAAATACATAGGTAACTGCAGAGGTCAAATGTGATGATGATGATGATGATGATGACAAAGAAAATAAAAACAGCTGTCAGCTGTGTTTGATGTGGACTTTTATAGACCAGGGGGCGACTGAGACATTTGGGCTTTTTTTATGGGAAATGATAGACTGTAAATAAATACATGGGGCACTGCCATGTCGTCCATTTTTAAATACTGTCTGTGCTGCCAGCTCATCCCTGTTGAACAACAGTCCACCTGTCTACCTGGGCATACTCTGCTCGTGCACGTCACCGAAAGCTTCCGCAAGCTGCTAGCTGATAACTGCTAGCTTCACAGCTGCAAGTACTAGCATTAGCCATGTTTGTTGTTTGTGTCCACTATTGTGTGTTTACTGATATGTTCGTAATACCTGGAATGACGGACTGTCAGTGTTTCCTACTTGGTGACTTTCTCTATATATTTTAGGGAGTTGGTTGTCAGAGACTAGCTTTTATGGCGCTAGTTAGCAGCTAGTGGACAAGAGTTTGCATCAGTGAACCTGGTTTCTGTTGGGTCATTTTTAAAATCCACTGTTTTAATTACAATCAACAGTGTTTTTGTATCATAATCCAAGTGTTTGAATGTGCCATCTAAGGCCATGAATAAATACTACATCAGCTGATTTCACTGGTAAACAAACCTTCAGTAAACAGCTGCTGGTGCTGTTTAGTTGGTGTGAAAACTTGTGTACTCATGGCTTCAGACAACAGACAGAAACAGGATCAGGGTTGAAGTGATGGCACGCATTACAAGGTGATATAATCATAGGAAATATTGTGTGTTTGCCTACGGTAGAATCTGCAATATGACCAACATCTGAGATGTTGTGTTTAATGTCGCAGCAGAGGTGGTGTTTGCTGTTGTAGAAACAAGAGCATACAGCCAGTGGAGCTGAGAAAGCAGACAAATTAAAGGACAAGTGACGAATGAATAATTCTTGGAGACAGACTGAGGTCAAAGTGGGTGAAATGATACTCTCTGCAGAGTTTACTGGAAAGCTTTGCTTAAACATTAGTATTAAAATTCAAGGGGGCGCTGTGGAGCCATTTTGCCCCACCCGTAGACGTGGCCCCCATCAGATGTTAGAGGGCGCCATCCTTGACCTGTTTATTAACTTTCATGATGATACGAGTATATTCAAGCCATCAAAAAGCCAAGGAACTGGTCACTTCCTATTACCACTGGGGGGCGCCATGAGTAAGGCATGACATTAATATTTTAGCACGTTCAGGGCTGAGTCCCTGCTCAGAAAATTTGAAGCTGCTAGGATCGAGTATGTGAACGTCAGTCGTTCGAATTTAGAAAGTTTAGCGAGTCCTAGCAGCCACGCCCTTTGACCTAATTACGTGCAGAGCACAAGTTTTGCTCAGCTAGGTCTGGAGATGATCTGTAGCCACGCCAGTGGGCGGGGCAAAATGGCTCCATAGCGCCCCCTTGAAATCTTCAAAAACCCCTCCCCATAGGGGTTTTAATGAAGTTGGAACATGAAAATCAGTACACATGTGCAAGTTGACCAGACGCACAAAAAAGTCTCTGGTACCAATTCTCTATTCCAAACAGGAAGTCGGCCATTTTGTTTCCACTAATCATTTTGGTGCCTCCAAATACCTTTGGCTTTTTGATGGCTTTAAAAACTCTTTCATCATGAAAGTTGATACACAGGTCAAGCATGGCGACCTCTAAAATCTGATGGGGACCAAGCCCATGGGCGGCGCAAAGTAGCTCCATAGCGCCCCCCTACAATCTTCAAAAATTCCCATAGGGAATGTCGATGACTTTGCCGTACCTGAACAAAAATCGGTACAGATGTTCAGCATAACCAGTTGAACAAAACTGTCTCTTGGCAGGAATCTGAAATTCCAACAGAAAGTCGGCCATTTTGAATTTTTCAATTTTTGATGAAAACAAACTCGTCCTAGGGATTTTGTCCAATTAACTTGAAATTTGCTACAGATCATGTACAGGCATAGCTGAGCAAAAGTTGTGCTCTGCATGTAATTTAGTGAAAGGACGTGGCTGCTAGGACTCGCTAAACTTTGGTGAATTCGCCATCTAAATTCAACCGACTCTCAAGTTCACATACTCTATCCGAGCAGCTTAAAATTTTCTGAGCATGACGGGGGCTCAGCCCTGATTGTTTCAATATGTTAATGTCACGCCTTACTCATGGCGCCCCCTGGTGGTAACAGGAAGTGACCAGTTCTTTGGCTTTTTGATGGCTTGAATAAACTCGTATCATCATGAAAGTTGATACACAGGTAAAGGGTGGCAACCTCTAACATCCGATGGGGGCCACGTCCACGGGCGGGACAAAGTGGCTCCATAGCGCTCCCTTGAAATCTTCAAAAAACCTTCCCCATAGAGTTTTTTTGGAGTTGCAACATGAAAATCGGAATACACGTGTACGTTGACCAGGCACACAAAAGACTCTCTTGCACCGATGGCCTATTCAAACGGGAAGTTGGCCATTTTGTTTCAACACTTCAGTTTGGCTGGATTTCCACATTGAACCATCGAATGGCCGTAACTCCTTTGTGTATTGTCCGAATCAAGTGACATTTATTGTCCCCCGCTCGCACCGCCGTCCCCGTCTAATGCCCGACCGAGACATACCATGAGGGCCCTTCATAACCGCTTGCAGTTTTCTAGTAATAAATATTGATGATGAACATTATTAAAAGCCAAATTACACAAAATAAAAATCACATCTGTGTTCGTGCCCCACACATTACATAAGTCAATGGAATAGAATAGAATACAATAGAATAGAATTACTTTACTGATCCCAACTTGGGAAATTACTGAACACTCACAAGATGTCATCAAAATCACTTTGTCCCTTAAAAATCTTTCACAAAATGATATAAGTGTATCAAATCGTATCGTGAGCTGAATATTGTGATATATATCGTATCTTGAGCCAAACATCATGTATCATATCGCTAGATTAGTGTATCACTGCAGCCCTACCACGCAGCGCACCGCACTGCACCACACTTTCCATGTGTCAAACCAGCTTAAAAAAAAATATGGGGTTCAAAAGCTCTGATTACTGATGATTGGACCACACGTTCCACTGAAAGCCACCTCATTACCTGTACCAAACTGTGACCCCACACCGAGGCAAGTATCAAATCGTAATATGTGTGTGCTGTTACACCCCTAGTGCATACAGATGGTTGATGGCCTATTTCAAATGTGAATCCTTTCTAAACTATAGTTTTATTACCTGTTTCTGGGGGATTATTATCTTAAATGTTTTTTTGATATCCACAACAGCACTTGGGACGGCCACTCTGTGTGGTTAAGCCTTTGGCCTAGCTTGTAGTCCAGGTCTCTTGACCTCTTCCGCCATCTGCTTCATATCTGCGTGGGGTGGTGATGGTCTGTTTGCCAGCTGGCAAGTGTTGTATCTCCATCGGTATGCAGTTCCAAATATTAGCATTCAGTATGAATTGGGTGTTGTCTGTGAAACCTTGTAGTCCAGCTCTTCTGTACTGCACTCATGCCTCTGTCACTCCATTTAAAAATAAAACAAAAAAATCTATAAAAAAAAAAGCTGTTGAAATTATAGGAGCACTGGGCCACTGTGACCATGTTCTCTGCCATCTTATACATCTTCTGTCTTGATTTTTTCCATACAAGGTCCTGCCGTGGCTTCTCGCACACAATGGATCAAATGCGATTAATTGTTATTCAACATAATAAATCAATAATAATACCACCACAATAACACAGTAATACATAAATATATTTCCCTAGGAAGCCTTTAGTCGCAGTACCTGTCCATTTGGTGTCGGTCCATGTCTCCAAACGTTGAGCTGAATATAGTAATACCTAATGGAAACAAGTTATGTACATTTAAAGAGGATCAGACCAAAATGTTCTTTCTACCAACTTGTCAAATACCAACCACTATAGTCAGAGGCCTTACACTTCAAATCATCAGATCATGGTTTGGGTTAAACTATACACCGCTTATCCTCATAGGGTCGCGGGTGGGGGGCAGCCTATCCTCATCGCAGGGCACATAGAGACAGACAAATTATACAAGAAAATTGAGTGAATTTTGAATAATTGCAAGCCACTGCAAAATTTTGGGTAATTGGTTGAATTTGCGTTAATTATTGCTATCGAAGTATTGCATTTTCCTGGCGGGTCAGAGAAATGGTCAAGGAGAAAGACAGACACTGACAAAGAGACAGAAGACAAGAATTTGAGAAAATAGGAATAAAGCATAGACACACACTAAATCCCCTGTTGACTTATATACCTATGCAGCTTCCTCAGTCATTCTTGGTCATTATCTTTTGCCATGTCTGTGCCATTCCTCATGGGCATAAATACAGTATTCATTTCAAGGACCGTTAGTATGTGGTTTCAAATGAAGTAGGTTATTGAAGCACATATCTATTTAAGATGGTGCAAGCAATTACAGCACTCTAAATGATGATTTCCTTCAAGGACAGATATTCATTCAATATTTATTATCAAATTTGACGTGGTGTATTTCACCATAAATATGACTTAAAATTAAATGTTCATATTACATTCAACCTCTATGTAATTTATTTCCAGTTACACTTCATTTTCAAAAAATCATTAAATAATAAATTAGTCTTTTCGGCAGAATTAACCTTGATTTTTTTTTTTTTTTTTAAAAACGATTTTTATACAACATGCTACATGCTGCTGAGGCACCATCTGCCTTAACAGCAAATCTACGAAAGTAGGACAGAAAGAAGCTGCTGGTATCCAGAGGATTATTTGTGCACAGCTGGAAAGGTCCTGCAGAGAGACAAAAGCTTTTTTTTTTGATTGTGCTGAGGTAGACAGCGACTCCATACTGCAACTGACCTGGGATGTTGAGTGAAGATAGCCCGCAGCCTGATGTGAAGGCTGTTGACTTTTTGGCCTGGATGTGCTATCCTGCCTGGAGGGGAGAGCCGCAGGAGATGAAATAGTGCTGTGCTCTGAGAATGAACCTTAAAGCTGCTAGTTGCCCTTTTCGCAGTTTTCAAAAAATATACTTTTTTGAGGGCTGGAATGTGTGTTAAATATGATCCTTGCAGCAAAAATGGAGGCTAGTTGGCATCTTCCCTTTAGGTCATGGTGGAAAGAGTGGCCATGCAACAATGGTGCAGAGCCGAATTCAAACTGTATTGATTTACTTTTTATGTTGCCCCCATGTAGTGTGTTTTTTTACCCGGCATGGCAGCTGGATTCTTGTAATGTCACAAGATATATCAGACAAACATCTAACTTATCAGTCCAGAAAGAAGAGTGAAAGAACAGCACAAAGGTGATATCTTTGCTCTTCTCTCAAGTGGCTTTGCAACATACAATCACCTGCCGAGTACTTTTCTGAAAGTGCCTGCCCTTTTCGACATCCCCATCTCAGACCGGTAGGAACTTTCTGTGGGGAAGTTTACACAAACACATCCATATATACCTTGATTATTACTAACTAACATTATATATACAGTTATATGAGAGCACAAACCTCCGCCATAAATGAACAATAATGCATGTGTCTACCATGTGACTAGAATCAACTCCACAATTTTACTTCCACACAATGCATCAAGGACAGTCATTTTTTGTCCCATTATCGTATTGACCAAGAGACAAACAAACCCAGGAAACTAAACTGCTAAAAAATAGCTTATTTGGTGGAGGTAATAAAATATGAATAAACTTGGGGGGGCATGTGTGTGTTTATATTTTGATCAGCCTTGCCTCAAAGTTAAACGTGACATGTCACCTTGTGGGTTGGAGGGCACAAACTTTTAATTGGCACTACCTGGAATTATTTTGCATTTAATGAGCTCCAGTGTAGTGTGCGTAAACGTCCACTCTGGCAGTTTAGCTGGTGCTGGTGGAGAGAAAGTGGAAGCTCCCTGAGTTTGACTGTCGCATTAAGCCCCGTATGTGGCATAGTCAGTCAGGTCAGGTTAGGGCGTTTGTGAGCAGACTGTGTCTGCTTTAAAAAAATTCCCTGCAGGCATTTTAAGACATAAAAGTAATCTGCTTTGAATAATAATTCAATAATTGAAATGAATGAATAAGACAAACAACTAATGTGGGATCAAAGGCTGTTCACTTGTTAATTCATTGAATTATTTTGGATGACTTTCTTGTCAGGTAATATCTCTGTGGCCTGGTAGCCAACACAGTGGAGACTGTTGTGGAGAATCAGGACTCTCTGGAGAGGTGATACATTCCATTTATTCTCTGTATGGGCTGGTGTTATGCTGGAATGTATGAAAATGTAACCGTAACAGAATTACGTTAATGACATGCATCTGTGAAAACATCTGGATAACCTAGCTAATTATAAACGGACTGCTGATCAAGTGTATCAGTTACAGCAAAGTTAGTGATGCATTAGACTGCTGGTGGTGAGGTTTTGTCATGAGCATACTCTTGAGAGATACCTGCATGTTTACACTATTGGACCGACAAATGCCATATTTCATGAGTAGATACAAAGAATAAGAATAAATAGTAGGGTTAATTGCCCATAATGGCATTTTTTATTGTGAAAACAAAGGAAAGCACATGAAGGTATGATATAAATGTGACTATTGTATATGGATGTGACTGGGCGGCTGTGGCTCAGTGGGTAGAGGGGGTCGTTTAGTTCACTGGTTCGAATCCCGGCTCCCCGTAGGTGCATGTCTGAGGCTACGTTCAGACTGCATGGCTTAATGCCTAATTCAGATTTTTTTGCGAGATTGTTCACATTTCCACTTAAATGCGACTTCTATGTGATCTCCAGTGTAAACTTAAACACCTCACAGTTGTCCCGCATGCGCATTGGAGGACGTGACGACGTCGCATGCAGCGTGCGTGCTCAGTGTATACGGAAGTAAACATGGACGCTCTGCGATGGAGTGTAAACAGATCCATCCAGTTTGGCCTGAACAGAGCTATCCCCTCAAATATGAATTAACTCAGAAACCTCGTTTTCCCTCCACTGACTAGTCTCCACATTATCGGTCACCATGGTTGTTGTTTTTCTTCCCGCTGCCGCCTACTTCCGCCGCAGAATAGTGATGGTTGTAGCTTGTTGGTGATGTGTAGGTTGGATGAATGCGACCTGGCCGTTCAGACTGAAGTTGCATGTCAAAAGATCGACTATGTATCGGTTTTAGGACCACATATCCAAATGACATGGGTCGCATTTGAAAAAAATCTGATCTGTGTCGTTCAGACTGTAATTAAAAGATCAGATACAGGTCACATAGGGGTGAAAAAATCGGATTTGGGTCACTTCAGGCTGCAGTCTGAACGTAGCCTAAGTGTCCTTGAGCAAGATACTGAACCCCAAATTGTTCCTAATGAGCAGTTGGCACCTTGCATGGCAGCCTGCTTCATCAGTGTATGAATGAGTATGTGTGAATCGGTGTATGTGGCATGTAAAGGGCTTTGAGCTGTCAGTAGACCGGAAAAGCGCTATAGAAATGCAAGACCATTCACTATTAGATTTATTTCAAATCCAAAGGAGTGCAATGAGCCTAAGATAACAGAATGTCTTCCTTCAAAATACAACTTGCCTTAAATAGTACAGCATCCAACAGTATGTTTTTGAGGAAGGAGACAAATTTAAATGACTCTTTTGAAAGCATTACACTGTTCCACATGTGCATGTGAGAAATGTGCATGCATAAAATATACAGTACATAAAACAACAAAAAGTACTGCATTGCTACTTCGGTGATATTTCAATTAAGCTTCACACAAGGTGTTTTGACTGAGCTGTCTTTTTTAAAAATGAAACAAACCGTTGAGAACTGTATTGTCATCATTCTTCATCAGGACTGCAGTCATTACGCATAGACGCTACCAGCCTTAATAAAAACTAATTAAAATGGTTCCTGGCAGGATCTGGCACTGGACCTGCTGAAGATGCTGCCCTCCTTCCTCACTTTTTCTAGACACAGCAAGCTTGGAGGAAACTCTTTGGAGGCCCCAGGATATACCAGATTACATTTAACAAGTGGTCAAATCGTTATAAATAATGAACCCAGACGAAGAGGCTACAGCCACACTAGTGAGTATGTGCAAATGCATGCTAACGTGCCACTTGCTGATGTTTATCAAATGTTTATCATGGTCACCATGTAAACATAAAACATTTTCTAATTAACCCGGTCTTTTAATTAATGCCAATGTAAACCCAACCACATCATTATTAGATGCTCAGAGCGATAAATGAGACATATTATGAGGGCAGATAGGTCAAACAAATTGTGTGTAAAACTTAAAGTCATGAAGTCATATTTACTGTTACCGTTATGTCTAATGGTGCTATGTCATGAGTCACAGAACATTAACTCTATAGCTTAGCCTACATTAGCATACATATTTGAAGCTAAAAATCAGAATATTTTCTTCTAACATAAAGTGGTTTTGTTGCCTAAACCTAATCACATACAATGTTAACCATGTACAAACTTTCAGTGTCAAGATACAACACAACAGGCTGCCCCTGCTGCCTAAGCAGCAAAATATGAAGGTAGTGATGCATAGATTTTTTTTTTATTTTTTTTACCCACCAACCTGCAAAAACATACATTCATCAACCAGCTAACCTGCAATCATCATGTTTTATAAGAACACATCAAATATCAGAACTGAGGTGTGACACCAGTGAAATTCAGTGCCATGGCATGCAGTGTGTGTGTACTGCGATGTCACAGAAACGTGAAATGACCATGACCATTGAAGCTGCATTATGTGGTGGTGTTGTGTGTGAGACGGAGAAAAGGTAAGAGAAGGTGGACTACTAAATGCAGTGTTTTAGTAAGTTGCACACAGACTTACATAGAAGGCTGTTTTTTCCACTTACCGCTCCACCCAAAGGTGCAATATTTTTTAGTGAGCTCATCTGAATGTATACCCCCATGCATTACTAGAAGCAGGGATTAGACTACATTGGGTATTTCGTCATGAACCAAAGGGATATGAATGGAATATTCTTTAATGTCCTTCGCAAAGGAAATTTGTTTTACACAGTCTGTACATCCCAACATTTATACACAAACATATACCCCCGCCTGACCCAGCAAAAAATACAACACCTTCATATAACACTGATTGTGTTTCTTGCAGACAACATATATACATATAGACATATGGTAATACATATAACACATACCAGTTGCACAGAAAAGGAATGAAAATAAGGGGGTCATTATCTGTGTGTTTTGTTCAGAAGTGTTATGGCAGATGGAATGAGCTCTTGTTAAAACGTGCCCGTTTACAGACTAGAGAGCTGTACCTGTGGCCAGATGGGCGTAGTGTGAAGTGTGCATGGAGAGGATGGCTATGGCCTGGTTGTTGAGATCTGAGAGGTTGGGGGTGGGGAGGCCTATGATCTTGGATGCCATATTTGTAATACGGAGGAGTTTGTTCTTGTTGTGGGCAGTGAGCATGTTGTAAAAATGGGGAGCAGTAGAGTAGAATGGACTGGATGATGTTTTGTACAGCAGCAGCAGGAGGTGGGGGGCAATGGAGAGGGCTCTGAGTTTGAAAATACCATATAGTCTCTGTTGACTGCGCTTATGGATAGCTGTGATGTGGTGAGTGAAGCTCAGTTTATTGTCCAGGTTGAGTCCGAGGTATTTGAAACTCTCCACAATCTCAACCACCACCATTGTGGGTCAAGTGGTGGACTGCACTGGGTGTGTTGTGGGTCATGATGAGTTCCTTAGACTTTGACACATTCAGTAGCAGGTGGTTGCCTAGACACCATTGTGAGAAATGGAAGATGGAATCCTTGTAGTCTGCAACTGAATTATTGTCTGTGAGGAGTGCAAGCATGACAGTATCGTCCGAGTATTTAAGATATGTGGTGGTGGGTGTAGGGCTGGTAAACTGAAAAACTGATAAACTGAAAATTCTTTGAATATTTTAGTCCCATGGGATCATCAGATTTGCTGGAGTAACTTTGTTCTCATGGACAGCACTCCACACACACAGGGCCATTGACTCTGTAGTATGTTGGGGCCAAGATTATACAATTCTGTGGCAATCCTCTCTTTCTTCAGTGCCAACTGCTAACAGCAGCCACATACAGCCGCTGACTGGGAGTCTGAGGGGCAGCAGCACATTTCTGATCCTGAGCCATGGCTTTGACTCAAACAAGCCCATAATTGGCTGTCTGTTACCCTGCACTCCACAAAGTGAAATCACTGAACTTTCTTCAAACATGTTTCCTTGTTCTTCTGGGTGAATACATTTTCATTTTACTTGTCATCCTTAAATTAATGGCCAACACAACCAGGCTTTATACCAGATCCAGTCATCAGTGTTGAGATCCACATTTAGATTTAATGTACTTATCAATTGAGAATGATACTTGTAAAATGGAATTTGTAAAAAAAAGAACAATTTAAATGTTATTTTGTTTATATAATTGTTCTGTACAACAATCAAGTTCCAAGTGATCTTTCATCATCTCATTATAATTATAGAAAAGGTCTGACCCAGTAATATTGTAGTGGAAAAACACAATTAAACAGCATCCCTCCTTGAATGCTATTTTGTTGTGAATGCATTGCAGCTCAACAAATATTAGGTAGCTTGAATATTAAGAGTGCTAATTTTATTATGGCAAATAAAAAATGTTTTTTTATCATTATTTCTTTTTTTTTTTGGAAAGAGAAGCTCATTATATCTGCATTATTCACAGATTCTGCACCGTCTTGCTGATGTTTGTGCAGTTAATCCAGTCATTTTATTGTATTAGCTACAAATACATTCCTTCTGCACATTTGTGTTTCAGCTACATCTGAATAAATGAGAAGGAAAAATTGTCTCATAAACAAGTTTTCAACCCTCTCAAATGTTACAATATAAATTTCTCTAGTTGGGTCCACCATTACCCCAGACAAAATTGCATTGTGAAAGTGAGGTTGACAGGGAAACAATCTAAACGCTAATTGTGCCATTATTCTACTGCCATTACATTGTGCAATCAACATTCTTCTTGATAATTGTCTATTGCCAATTTAAATTACTGAAGGCAAGAGTACCCATAATGTTGAGTGAAAGTATAAAGTCGCATAAAATTTAAATGGTAGAATTAACCAGTGTTTGTTAACCACTGTGCCGCAGTACAGTAGTCTGCCGTGAGAGATCATCAGGTGTGCCATGGGAAATTATTAATTTCACCTAATATATATAATATAGGCCAGTGGTTTTTAAAGTGTGAGGTGTGCCTCTCCCGGGAAATACACCTGAATAAAGTGTGAACATCTGGTTAGCTAAGTACAGTACATGGGAGGGGCAAAATGGATTGATTTTTAGTACTTTAAGTGAAAGTGAGAGAGGACACAGAGTCTTGGGCGAGCAGAAAAACAGGAAATATGAGTCTAATTATTTAAGTTTGGCTTTTCGTGTATTAGTCTTGAAGATGCGCCACTGCCACAGTGTGTTATTAGCAAAGAGCTACTAGATAATGACAGGATGCCACCATGTAAACTTCGGCATCAAACTGAAACCATGACTCTCAAGTCTCACACATTTTAACCCTATCACTCTCTCACCTGTTGCACCTGGTATTTCTCACAGGGGAAATTTATTATGTAATGCCCACCAAGTTACACCGCTATATGTGCAGTTAGAAGTGTAGGCTTCACACCGGGAGCTGGGCACGCAACAACCAATCAGAAAATAACATACAGCTACACATCAGAAAATAGCACTGCTGTATCTGGGTAAGATATGGATGCCCATTTTAAGTGGAGCCCACAAACATTAAGGTGGGATAATGTGTTAAAAAATATATTAAGGCGTGGTACGGTACTGCACAGCTCTACACGGTTGTGGCGCTTTTCCACTGGTACCTGGTACCTTGTACTAGGTACTTTTTCCGTACCACCTCAGCCCTGGTTCCAAGGGAGCCGAAGCGATACTAAAACACAATGTCAGCTGACCACTGATTGGGCAACGAGTGTCGTCATTGGAAGCGTCATTGGATGCGGGACATCCGATTGGACTGTACAAGCCAAAAACAACTCGACTCTGTCATTTTTAAAACCGGCAACTGCTTCGCTATTTTTACACTTCCTGGAGTCTTCTCTGTCTCTCTTCTTTTGTTTTGTGTGTGATAGAAAGTCACAGAGCGAGCAACAAATACATGATCGCTTCCATGTCCTCCATTGTTTGTGTTGTTGTTCTTCTTCTTCCCGGTTTTCTGTGTTGCATGCAAATGATTTACGGCAGTTTTGCTGTATTATGATCCCACCCACACCGAGGAGGTACTCAGTTGTAATGGAAAAGCAACAAAACTGGGCCATACCGTGCCGTGCCATACAGTGCCGTGCCATGCTGTGCCGTTACTGTGTAGTGGAAAAGCGCCATTAGAGGAGGCTCACTATCTCACACTTTGAAAATCCCTGATATAGACTAAAGACTCTTTTATTTTTATGTTTTCGGTTGGCGGTGTGCTTTGTGATTTTTTTCAATGAAAAAAATGTAACTTGGCGCAGAAATGGTTAAAAACACTGTACGTTCAACTTGTGTTTCTCTGCAGGTTTATCAAAAGCAACCAATTTCTCATTTGATACGTGTTATAAAGATATTGATGATAGCCTCAACAAGACTGTTACCGTTAGCTAAGAAGTCATCACTGCATCTGCTCCATGATTATGCTGCTGCTCTAAACTAATGTTTTCTTCTGGAGTTTAGCCTCATTTGCAGTCATTAGTTTAGCATGAACATCTGCATGTGGACCACATATTCTTCTAAATGAGATGGTGGTGATAGCAGAACAGATGTTGTGATACTTGTGCATGAATACACTTAAGGGGCAATGATCTCTTGCTCCCCACTCTCTTTATTGCTTGTTGTTCTGTCCGCCTCTGTCTGTTCCCTGCCTGCGGAAATGAAGTCTAAATCCTTTCCTAGCACATGTTCAAGCCTCAACGAAGATTTTTTTACACCTTTTTTTCACACATCCCACAAATGTTTCCCATGTCTTGCCAATATGTGATTGGCGGGGAAAGAAAAAGTGTCAGAAAATTTAACCCACCAAATGTCCATGTCTGACAGTTTGAAATACATTACTCATTTGTATCATTTTGTTCATGCTCTTCAGTCTAATCATCCAGAATGGGTCCCAAATGTTGTTTAGTGTGTTCCAAATCAAATTTTTATCAGCTGTCGGATTCTGGGATGCTGTACATTTTTATTCCTGATGTTGCTTCATCTTGCCATAGTTGTATCTTTTGAAATTGAAAAGTAAACCCCTCGTCTTGTTTGTTCCCCAGTCAGTGGGTATCTTGTAAATCCCTTATTGGTGAGCATGTCTTCATCAAAGCTGCACGCTTGTCCTTCTATTTGTGTTGGTATGTGTCAACATTTTGCTAAACATGGAGGTGTTTGCTCTATTTAACCACTTTCCTAGGTGGTTGTGTGAGAAGATGTTTGCCATGTCTAACCTTCCAAAACACACATTCAAGTTCAGTAGAATTGAAGTTTTGTGTCATGTGAGATGTGAAAGAATGGGGCAACATTTTGTCTTTACCTAAAAGTAAAGTATGGAAAGGGTTTATAGTTAATTTAAGTTTAGGGATGCTAATATAGAATTTTGTTCAGGATTAAAGAGGACACTTTTTTCTGTAACATAGTGACGTCACCACATTATCACCACATAACACATTTGCATAATAACTGCCTGGCCTCTAGTTTGGCACATTTTCAACTGATCAATCAGAGGAGACTGGGGTTTACAGAAGGGCAAGACAGGAGAACAAACAAAGGTGAAAAGAGGTATTGCAGCAAAACTAATATGAGAAAAGTAAAATGTTTTTTTTTACGTAACAGTTTTTCTCAGTCTCTTTCAAACATTACTCGAATCAGCCTCTGCATTTGCAAAACTAAGTGCATTTTCAAAAAACAATTAATACAAATAGCAAAACATCTGCAAAAGCCAGCCTCTTGCTCAAAATCCTTAGTTCATCTCTCAAAGGTAAATACCTGTGTCAATGAACATGTCAGTACCATCAGAATGACAAGTCCTTGTGTCATTGTGCAGGGATAGGACAGTCAGATTGCTTAGTTATGTTGGCAATATAACTGTGTACTCTGGAGGGATGTTCTGATGTAAACAATGGCTAAAGTTGGGTGACAATTATTGTAAATTGTTAGTTACACCTTGGTGTATATGGGAGGTTGAGTGCAAGAGTCACATTTATGCTTTGCCTGTTTGTACTGTAATTTGTTGACAGACCATATCATTGCAATACAGAAAGGAAAAGACATGCATAGCACAGGAAATAAAATAAAATACAAATAAAAGTAGAAATATAAACATATCCTGAGGGAAAACTGCCCATGCATTGCTCAGTGCAGTCTTTCTACACCTCCTGATGTTCCTGTCTTTTCAGCCACAATTTCTCATCCACATCATAAAGAATATCTTTTCTTACTAGGAAGTGTGGAAAACATCTTTTAGAGTGTCTCACCCAGCCTCTACAGGCATCTGCTGTGATCTTACCACCAGTGTTAATTTTGTCGACAAAAACACTTTGTTATATTGTTCGTCAATGACAGTTTCTTTCTGATGACAACAAGACGATAACTAAATAAATAACAATCTATGATAATAACTATTGCAAAAACAATTGACACATTTGCCAACGATTTGACAGGGGCCCCACCATGGAATATTATTATAATATTAAAATATCAATATCAAGTCCCTCACTCTGGTCTTTGGTCTTTAGTGGAAAGAACCAGACATATTTTGCTGAGACTTAGGTTGATCTGTTTTTAATTTTAAAATCAAAACGTATCACAGATAAATCTGTGTCTGTATTTTGCACAAACCTTAGTATATACCGTAATAACAGGTTCATAAATGTATTTTCATTTTGTACAAGATACAGTGAAATCAAATGTATACGGCACATATTGCAACTTCAATATCAATTAAATCAATTCAGGACAGATTTAGAAAAAAAAGTTGAATGGAAATCAATAGAAATATGCTTGACATATTATGACAACTTGTTCAACCATTTTGCATGTAAAAACATATGCGATGAACTAATGCCTAAATATTGTGGGGGTGAGACTATTCAACAGAGACAAATTATAATACATTTTGATCAACATGACATGAGCAATTGATAATGTTTGAAACAGTCAAGAAAGAAATGAGAAACCACTGTTTTGATGTACACAAGTGACACAATGATGTGAAGATTTGTGATTTGATAAATTTGTGTAGTGGAAACACAAATTACAAGAACGAATATAAAAATAAGCATAATAGGTGTTCTTCAGAACACATTGTGTGTATCCCTATTATTATACTACTGGTGTTATTCTTCCCTGCCGTTGTTAAAGCTGTGCTGTTTAGAGTTTTTGAGGAACATAGGAGGCTATGGATTACCTATCAAATAGATGAATGATTGCAATTTCAATTCTTTATTGAATTCATTTAAATGAATTAAACTTTTTTTTTAAATTCATGTATACTTTATTTAAATATGAATTATTGTATGGGGCTTGATTGCACCCAGTTGGTATCTCCAGCATCTATAAAAGAGCTATTTGCTTTCAGAGGGTGTGAGTGTAGGTTCATCTTTGTTGTTGGCATGTATGTCAATAAATGTCAGAGCTGGTGCTTTGCATTTTAATACCATCTTATGTCTCTGTTTTTATAAATTTGCATACGTCAAAATAGTGTCAAAATGACACATAGGAGTGAGTATCTGTATGCGTGTGTGTGTGAGTTTCAAATTTCACGCATGTGTTCGGATCTTTTGAGACGAGGCAACCAGCCACACAGCAAACGTCAACTTCACACAGGACATGCATGAACAGTTGAGCAAATATCACACATGATTGTGCATGGTGCGCTGCGGTACTCATGCATAAATATGGGGGTTCGGCCAGCCAAATGAGTAAATATCACAACAATGCACACCTCTGCATTCACTCACACAGAGCCAGCCATGCCAGGTGAGCAAATATCAGGTGTGAACAAAATATTTCTGATGGGCAGGAGGCTGCAAACAGCCAACAGGAACTCCAGAGGTTGCAAATAGGCTTCCAGCATTCAACAAGATGCTACGGAAATCCATTTGTTGGCATAAATCAAGGGATGAGCAAACATATCAGACCTCTCCATGTTTAAGATGCAGTAAGCATGGAAAAACACTGGTGTTTCTACTAATCAGTGATTGCTCTGTTCTATTTATGTGTCCCAGTAACGAAAAGAAATTCTGCAATAGTTAGAGATGCTCATCAAAATATCCAGAGCACTACATCAAATTACTATTTGCAAAGTAAAGACATACATTTTCACCATTAGCACTGTCAGAACCTTTAGCGGCTAACCACTAACTCTAACTCCACTAACCCTTGCCATGTTGAGATGCACGTAGATGCATTATATTATATATATGCCAAATTGCTAAAATAAAAAAAACAGGAAAAGTCACGAAACTAGATCTAATATTGTGAGCATAGATGACATCAAATAGAGACTGTCCCACCCACCTCTTAACTTAATAAAGACAACTAACCCCCCAAAAAACAGGCTGTCCATTTACAGTACACAAGATGAGATTCCTGGAAGGGTGTTATACCTATACCTAGAGATATATATCTGTTTACATACGGTAAACAATTACTTCTATGAGTAAATAATTTTTTGGTTGAACATTTTGGAACAGACAGTGTGGAGTGTATATTGGCAGAAATCCTTTTACTCCAGTGTCAGCTCAGTGGCTAATTCACCAGGGAACTATATGCAGCATGACTCTCTATTTTATTGCTTAAAATGAATAACCAAGATGCCGGGGTGAAGAATATTACCATCATACAGAGTCATCTGTTTTCAAATGATTTATTATTCCGAAAATTGAATTAGTAGGCTGTGTCAGAGAGATGCAGTCAGTCAGAGTGAAACACAGGCACAGAGGCACTGAGGAACAACAATATGCCACATACATGATGCTGATATTGCAGCATAGATCAAATAGATATTAGGATTACATAAATGCAAAGGCCATGCAATAACAAAGGCAAATGTCTTTTTTTACGTTTTAGAAGTAAAAAGCAGCACAATCTGTGGGACAACAACAGAGATTTTCATCTGTGTTTTTGTGCTCTACACCAGCTGCAGATGTGCCCAATCCAAACACATAGGGAAATCCTGGAGAGGCTTACATGAAGCACACCGCTCAAGGAGACCATCATCCTCACCCGAGAGAGTCACCTAATTGCACTTTAGCTGCATGAGAGGCATGGTGCTGGATTTCGTTAGGGCGGCGAGCATGAAGGATAGCTCACTCTCATATCTCTGTTTTAATTGCCAGCTCTGCTTTATAATGAGATTAGCCAGGGAGAGCAGCGAAGAGCCAGATAAGACAAAAGGAGTAATTGAATTATAGGCCATGCAAGAGGGAGAATCGGAAGAGGCTGTTTATGTGTGAGGGAGAGAAACAATATTTCATAACATAAAATTACTGGTTGTGAGCGAGAAGTCAAGAGACAGAAAAAAATCAAGTGGGTACTGTAAGGGATATTTACTAATAGTTTCTCCTCTTGATAACCAGGGTGTAGTGGCCAAATCTTTGTTGTGTCAGGTTTGCATGACACCATTGGCTGGAGTTGGTGCATCATTATTCTGTGTATTATCAGGTTATCGTTATGGCAACGGCTCTGTTCCCTTTTTGAGAAGATAGTTGTTATTAAACCCACTCATCGTGCAGATGGAAGAGTCGACATGTCTGCTATGGTTTGATTAGGGAAACCGAATAAAAATGTCTCTGTTTCATCTGTATGGATGCAGGATAATTCTCCATGCAGTCTCAGAAAGACAAGGTGCTATGGTTTCCTGTTAAGAACAAGCATGTTTTATCGTCATGTGGGTACATTTGGACCTTGTGAGCACACGACTGATGTAGGTAATAACACCCACCATTTTGTTTTATCACAAAAGGGTTTGAAATATGGGTGTAACCAAATGTGAATATGCCGTTAGCGATGTGCTTGGCTCATGAGCGCATGTAAATGGGCTGTACGTGTATAGTACGTTTCTATTCATCCCACCAGTCAAAACACTTTACATATCATATCCTATTCACGCACACATTCATACTCATGTTGGGAGACAACAGTGTTGGGCATGTTACTTTGAAAAAGTAATTAGTTATAGTTACTCGGTACTTCTCCCAAAAAAGTAACTGAGTTAGGAACTAAGTTACTCGACTATAAAAGTAACTAGTTATCATGGAAAGTAACTATTGCATTACTTTTTTTTCAAAGTTTAAATATGTCAAAGAATTTGGATTTTTTTCAGAGCAGGTTTCACAAGCCAGGTTTTAATATTTATTGCACCTCAACGGACCACAACTGGTGCAACTGTACTTCAAGTATTTTCTTCATCAGAAGTAAACAGTTTAAATTTGGCCACTAGTTTAGTAAAATCGTGCATTATCTTGGAATCCATCTGTTTATCTGTTGATTACTTGTCTGTTAATAATTTCAAATCTAATGTTTTATTTTTTTGTCAGTTTTATTATCGTGGTCGTGGAATATGTTTGTCTTTTGCTGCCATAGAGTTGCTGCCCAATCAGCTGCTGCAGCGCCGTACGCGAACTTGTGCATTGTGCTTGGCATGTTGACGGCTACAGGTGAGTTAGCTATCAAGATGTTGTCAAAAAACTGGAAGGTTGACACTGAAGATCGCATATTTCAGGAAAGATGGAAAGAAAAAAACATCTCTTTTGGGAAGTAGGAGGTAAACGTGTGCCTTATTTGTTCTCAACAAGTGGCTGTAGCAAAGGAGTGCAATATCAAACGACAGACCCACGGCGAGAAGTACAGCAAGTATACAGGGCAACGTAGGACTCAAAAACAAAATGAGTTAGCATCATTCCCAAAGAAACAGCAAGCTGTATTATCCAAATGTTGAGATACACATGAAGGTCCATTTTAATTTTATGCATCTTCTTTAACACTGTATTTTTAGGGCTGACCCAAAAGATTTGAAGCTTCGAAGCTTTGATCGATGGTACGGGATTCGTATTAAAAAAATAGAATTCAGAGCTCGTGCTGGCTGCTCCGTCACCGTCAGTCTCTTGTATGTTCCGACGGTGATCCAGTGATCAGGGAAGTCAACGCCTGTTAAAATGTGCCACGTTATTGTTACTGTGTGCATTGATTGTATGTGGCATTATGATCAGCGATTTAATATGTAGCCCTAAGGTAACGACAACTTTGCTCAGACAGCACGGACGTGCGAACCCTTTCAGAATAAAAGTGGCGGTGCTCACTATCATGTTTCTGGTTTGTTTACTTGTATTTCTGCACTTATTAGCGGTAGAGTGGGGCTGCATTGTCATCGTCGGCTACTTGTAATTGGCCTAATTATGCATTTGCGTGTTTACATGTGCAAGCCTTCAATAAATATGATCAAAGTAATTTACAGTTACACTTGTGTTATTTATATGAAATGTGTTTTGTTGGCACCTAGTCTATTTTGTTGCATTTCTAATAATAATTCATGTAGGCTACTAGGCATGGATAGGATGTCATGTTATCAGAGGGTAAATTGCTTTAGGCTGCTATGTAATTGTAGGCCTCATTGCGAGGCTATTGTGGTGCCAATGCAATTTCTTTTTGATGTGTAGGCCTTGATGAATAATTTTAAACAGCATATGCATGTGTTGAATCAGTGTTTGGTCTTTTCAGGCTGAAAATGTAATTCGGCCCCCGGAGGTCTTACTTGAAAAAAAACCTGGCCCCCTGACCAATATCATCCTGGCATCCCTGAGTTAGAGTATGCTTTATTTTTTTAATCCCTACAGGCAGTCAACAGGGTGGCATCCTGTCCAATCATTTTTATCACACAGGATTATTACAGTCCTGGGGTATCAGGTTTTTTTTATTGTTGTCAGGGTGAATTTCAAGAAATGTGACGAAAACATGTTTCTAAAATACATTACCCATCCTAGCTTCAAACTTGTGTCCCACAGTATTGTCTCAGTTCATATCTATTTTTCACACATATACCAGGGGCATCACATTGATAATATAGGATTTGTATGTGTGCCAGTATGCTTCAAGTGCTTTTAGGATCATCCCCATATGACACCACCAGCTAATCGATAGCAGTGCTGATCAGACAGTGTGCGGTGGGTTTGTTACTGAAAAAAAGATCTACAGTTGATGAAAGCAGAGTTGTGTGCCAGAAAACCAATCAGCTGAAAGATGCTAAAATGCTCCTTAGAATTGATGGTTGCTACAGAGCCAGGTGATAATTCTCCATGGGTTTGTGAGTACCAGTGATCCCTCTTACTAATAGCCGCTGTTTATATTAAAATATTGATTAGTGCAGCATTTTAATTTGTATGATGAAATATAATTCAAATGATTCCTTTGCAGCATTATTTGACAATAATCCATGCAGACACCTGAGCACAATAAAAGGAGAAAAAAGTAGACAGCGAGTGATAGATAAGAAAAAAGTATGGAAGGCACGACAAAAAGGACAAAGTCAGCACAGCAGACTTAACCTATGGCCCACCATTTCACCCGCCAAGCCACCGGGGAGACCCCATCATTGTCAAGAGCTGCTTCAAAGAGAGCAGTCAGCAGGGCACAGAGGCTGCCCATGGGCAAGCCCTGGCAGAAAAGAATCAAACGCACCCCGGCAGTGTGACTAATCGCACGGCTAATGTCTGATATCTAATGGCCTTAATCAAAAGCCCCCGCTACGATCCTCTCAGAACTGTGTTGATAAATCACAGCCTTAATGAAAAATGGGTCGTATCGCAGCACAGTGCTGGTAGGCTGCAACACAGCCCCATTTGTTAAAGCAGCTTCCTGCGGTTTCGGCATCAGTTTAGTTTCCTATCCACTTCTGTTTTCCTGTCTCCATCTCCCATTTGCAGGAGCGTCTCCATCTCATTTGATTTAACCTCTGTTTGTCATTCGTATTAACTTCTCATCATTTTGTTTTTGGCCACTCATTTACTGCGGTCGCCTTTCTTCTTCCTTTACATCTCTGTTTCCCTATTACACCACTTTTCTCTCACTTTCATTTGCCAGCTCATGGCATCTTCCTCGTTCTCCTTTTCCGTCTTTTCTTCTTGTCATTTGTTCCCCCAACACTGTTCAGTCTGCCTCTCTTCTGCCTCTCTCCATCTAATTTGTTAACCAGAGGTGTCGTGTTGTACTCTGTTCTGTGGTCTTGGTGGGTAGGCTGCATGGCGAACAGAGCTGCTGTGAAGAGGTAATTAACCGCTCCTCATTCAGACAACAGGCTCAATCAGTGAGACAGAATGACTAAATGCGGGCTCGAATGCTGATTGAAGATGCCCCAGGCTCACAAACACTACAGATAAAAGAACAGATAATGTAGAGTCTATAGTGATGCTGATGATGAACAGATTTTTCAGAATATATTTTTTTCAAAAACTATAATTCCCAGAAACTTGTAAACATGCTAACATAGTCAGTCATTATTATTGTAAACAATGTTGCACAACCCCTGTCAGCACACACAATTAGTATTATATTTATGTTCTTGTTTTGTGTATGACTATTTGTATGTTTAGTTTGAATATAACAGTGTAATAACAACACACGATCTGATATCACCAAGTAATTAAGGCCGTTTTTCACACATGTTGGAGTGCCTACAGGGCTGACCCGGGACTGCTCAAGGTGAAGCTTCATTTACTTAACTGTTAGTTCGGTCCCTGTTCACACGCGCCGTGGCCCAGTGGCCTTAAATGCCGCACTATAAAAGTCACGTGAGAAGTCAGATGACCAACGAACTTGTTCCCATAACAACAAGTGAAGCGAGAAGTGGAGATGCATTTACGCAGGTTAACCATCATTGTAGTAGGTCGGCGCGAGATCAGTCGCCTTCACACCGCACCCACACCGCTCTACAGTGCGACCTTATTGCGAGGGGAGCCACTCCAAGACCACCTGTTTCAGCCGCTCCGGGTGTGGCTGTTTAGTTCAGTTTAGTTTAGTTTGATTCACACTGACCTAAAAGTGCCGCTTTCGGCTTGAAAGCCCCTTTAGATCGACCTAACCGGTGTCAGTGTGAAAACGGCCTAAGAGTCCAGGACCAATGTTCACCCAAACCCTAACATTGGTCCTGAGCAAAACAACTTTGACATTGGCCCTGGACTCTTAATTACTTGGTGATATCAGATATCACTGCAATAACAACATTGCTTCCATTAATGGGTGGCAATACATATTAGGTAAAGAATATAAAAATGATCTGCAGTTACATCATTATGTATTTTAGTGGTCACTGCTGCCATGAAAAATAGGATTAAAGTGTAAATCACCACAGACACAGTTAATCCAGCATGGAGAACAATTTACCTGTTTGACTCATCTCTTTTTTGTAATTTTTATGAATTGAAAAAGAAAATGCTTTTCGTAGGGGCTTGGGAGAGAAAGGCAGCTTTTTAACTGCAAGGTTTGGGTTTCACATCTTATATTACACCTATATGGCCATCTGCATGTTATATCTCATACTCAAACAGTGTGCTTCTGTCCATGGATGTATTGTACGAAGTGGACATTGAACTAAATGAAGGTGCCTTTGGATTTTCGCGAAAATTCTTTGTTCAATGTAAAAGCCAAAGAACGTTCTTTAATTTCTGGTTTGCTTGTACGTAGAGTGCCAACCATGCACAGCAAATGCACATAAGTGTGACACTGTCATGGTTCTGTTGATTGGAAGCATTTGGTTTCTTGTTTTAGGGTCAGATGTGTTTTTCTGTTGATGTACCATACTACACAGTGTTACAGTCCGGCTCGTGGACTGTAACCAAGAACGGGAGAGGAGACGAGATTCAACTACAAACAACACCTGTTTATTTGTAACATAGCAAAACGAAACAAAAGATCAGTGTCTGTGATCAGTAATGTGGGCGTGTATGGATGCGTATGTCCGTGTGTGCGTGTGTAAGTGCAAAACAAGAAAAGAAAGAGAGAGTACAGCTGTGGCGTACTCCTCAGACGGCGTGGAAGGAGTCCCCCGTGTGAGAGCAGCCAGTGTCCAGATAAATGCGCTTCACCGGGCCCAGGTGTAGCACATCCCTTGATGATGATCCCACCTCTGCTGAACCTGAGGAACAAAACAGACCAACCAGCAGCCTGCCAACAATGCACCCCCGAGAGGGCGGAGCTGTCACAACAGTCTTTCACAAGAATAAACTAATTGGAATTTGTTGGTCAAAGGTCAGTGTCAGTGTGACCTAGCACAAGCGCTTTCTCTACGTATTTTCAGTTCCCTATGTTTGTTGCGTGCTTCTCATGTATTCCTCCAGCCCTGTACAGAATGTCTTCCTTTGTAAACTTGTTGTCTTGTTTCATCAACCATGCTTTTATGTTGCCAGCCCTTGTTGTCTTGTTATCCGATCAGAGTGCTTCCCTTATTCCAGCCTCGTGCCCACTCCAGCTGTGCCTTGTCTTGTGATTAGCTAAATCTGTGTTACTCATGTTTGGCCTGTCTTAGTTTCCCAGTTCTCCTCCTTTGCATTCTCAGTTAAATAGTTTATTCTTTAGTCCCCATTTCCTGCTCGTTACCATCTCTGCATTTGGGTCCACCTGGCTGCACCTGACATGACGGACCGTAAGGATTTTGTTTCAGTACCACACACAGAAGCTGTCTTTCTGTATATTACCTCTAACATGTGACAAGGCTTTGGATAAGCACCAACAGTAGTTTTTCATAAAGTAGTTCTTCCCCTTGCCTTCTGGATAGTACTTCATTTTAATACATTGTAAAACTTGAAAATGTTGAAGCCTATTGCTACCATACCCTAAATAAAATCCTCCACAACCATAGCCTCCTAAACTGTGAAATGGTCTTGTGTAAATCATCTAAGCACTCCTACTGGCCACACTATTCTCTGTGGCTGCACTGCGTGACAGAGACAAAGTAACACTGTCGTGTCTTCACAGAGCAGAAAATACAAGGATGTCTGTGCCAACAGCTAAGAGGGAAGAAGCGAATAGGTGAATTTAGTCCAAGAAATAACACATTGAGGCTTCCAAAAGAATGTCTGCACAGAAAAAAAGTACAATTCAATGTTTGTGTCTTATGGTAGGCACTAAAATAGACAGCATATGACTATTACCCTCCAACTCCTGAGCAATCTTTAGCTTAGGCCTTTTTTGTTATTTCGTGCTATTTCCCCAGCTCGACTGCCTTTAACGGAATTCCTTGATGTACTGATTACAGATACACAGCACAATAGAGGTTCACAGAAGTTAGAAACCCGTTCAACTCATTCTGCCCTGTCATAACACCAACATTTCATATCTGATGCCCTTAAAGGACCAATTCAAAACAAAGTAGCAATATCAGTGCCATCTAGTCACCTCAACTCATGCTCACTGCCAACTTGTCAAATACCGCCAGCTGATAAGTGCTAACCTTGGAAGGGTCAAACAAGCCCAGGACTTTTATCCAGGAGACTGCTGTTTGTGTCCAACCTAAAGTAAGTCAACACTGAGGTTTTAGTGTAGTTTTCTTATATAATTACATAAACACAGTACATTTAACAGTTCCATAACAGGCATAGTTGTTTTACATAAGAAATGTACTTATTTTATTCCCAATAACATGTTTTATTCCCAACCTAGTGCTTTTGTGTCCTAAACCTAACTTGTTACTTTTGTTACATAAACCAAACCCAGACCAAAAATAAGTGTCACTTGGAAAATTAACCTCCATGAATGAGAGCAAACAGGAAGCGGCGTCCCCTGGCGAATATCAGTGTAGGTTTCTGAGGCTTTCACCTCTCATCCATGATACTACTTCCTGAACTTCAAATAGCTCCTTTGATTCCTGTCTGCCATTATTGGACAAACTGATTAATCCAGGTGTGCCTGACCTATAGTCACAACAAAAACACACCTGGATTAATCAGTTTGTCCAATCATGGCAGACAGGAATCAAAGGAGCTATCTGTTCAGGAAGTAGTGCAGCTGTGCATATAGCCAATTGCTCAGTGTTAGCAATGTGCTACACTGCTTAGAAAGCTGGATTATAGAGACAGAATATGCAGACTGATGTGCATTTGGGAGTGTAATGTAAATCCTATTGCTTAATTGTGGATGGAATTCCATTTCATTTCGTTTCAATTTCACTGTACAACATTACTGTTGACAACAATTCTGGAATACAGTAAAACAGAACAATTGACAATTGTTCTGCTTTACTTGATATGATGAAGTGTGTTGTTGTTCGTATGCATTTTAAAGTGCACACTTTATAATATAGTTTATTTTTTCAATCCTTTCTGCACCACTTCCTTCTTGTCCACCTATCCTCCTTGGTTGATTCTACATTTTCTGAATTGGCCTTCATTGACAATGTTGTTGCCAAAACCTAACCAAATACTATTGTTACACATGTAAGCTTAATAAATAAGTTAACCCATAATAGGATATTATTTTAAAAATAGACCATATGTTTGTAAAACAAAAATAAACACAAAATATACGCCATACGGGTACAGAGACCGTCATAGCTTGAAGAGAAGAACTCCTGACCAAATCATGGTATATGGTCAGTTGGACAAAAACATGGTGATAAATAAGTTGTCTTCTCTGACATCATTTTATTTGGAAATATTATTATTATTATTTATCGTAACGCTTTGAGTGCCATCAATGTAGTAATACATTCATAGTGGTTTTTCGGCAATGGGTAACTGATCGCAGTCTCCCGCAGCCTGTGAGTAATGTTGGCACTTCTGGGAGATGTAGTTGGAGCATAAAGAGATGATATACACCACTGAGATCAAATCAGGAAGTGGAGATGATCGCAATTAGAGAGCAAAACTGATGGATTCTGGACAAAAAGTGACACTTGAAAGTGGCCTCTGCTCTACCTCAAGAATGGAACAAGAATGGAACATGGTAAAACAACATTTTCATAATGAAATAGAGAGTCTCTTCTTTTATTTGAGCTAGTCATTGTTTTCAGAGACATGATACAAAATATTCTGTGGGTCTTGAAATATGACTCAAAATGGGCAAAAACGGCACAAGGCACTTTCCGTTTTTTAAAAAGCCGGCACTCAAAGAGTTAACATTTGACCATTCAAATATCTTAAAAATATCATATAATACAGCACTATTCTAGGTAAGGAAATTATTTATTTTAACTAAAAATAAACCTTCTTGATTGATGAGCAGCATAATTATGGCAGCAAAAGCTTCACATGGCGAGTCATACTCGTGAGACACAGACGTTCTTTACACAGTGCATGTAAAGAAGGAGAATAGATAGCTTTCATCCTGAAAATGTGGATCGAGAGCCACTGAGAGGAAAAAAGTCAAGATTTTATTGCCTCTCGGATGACAAAATATATAATTAAGCCATTACATGAGGCTTTTTGGGGGAGATCTTTAATGACATTTGTTCAGATGAGTTTGCCCAGTTTCCTGCCGTCATCCCATTCTTCTTGCAAAACATTCCAAGCACTGGGTTAATCGGAGTAGAGTTAGTTTTGACAAGGCTGTATAGATTAAGGCATTAAGTACTCCAATGTTGGATAAAACTAGTATAAAATAGCAAAAAAGCCATGCATTTTATGTTTTCCATAAATGGGTGGGAGGATGAAGTGCACTACCAGGCTCAGATCAAAGACACTGATATTTGTCGCTGCTGGCACATTCACCATATCTTTTTGTCTCAATTTAAACCTAACAGAATCATCCTGTGTGTTTTTTTCTGTCTGTTAAACAATGACCTCATTGTAGGCCAGTGTAGCTAGTCACAGATCTTTAACTGTCTGGTTTTTGGGATGACAGCGCTCTTCATGACCTCCTTGAAAATTAATAAACTGCATGTTACCATATATAATATGTTGTCTGTATAACATTATCAAGCAACTGAGAGGCTGAGATTATTTTTGTCTAACAATAATAAAGAACCTTACAGAGACTTACAAGATTTTTTCTTAATTTTGCTTGATCTGGAATGTCTGTTAATATGTCCTGCTCAAGGAGAAGTCTTGTTGGGAAATCTGATTATCCATATTCTTTCCAATAAATACAGATGGCCATCACATTCAAAGTCCTCGTCCATGTTGTCAACAAACTCTACACTTCCACCATGAAAATGATGGTGCCAGCTTTCCCCAACAGCACCATGTTGCAGCCTGTGAGCAGCTGCCTCCCCTGTGCTTTCACCTCAATATTGGACCCATTTCAGAAACAGAAACTTGTGAAAAATACCAAAATTTACTCACTAGGCTATGGGAAAACACTCTGGCATCAACGGTTATGATTTGTTCTTCTCAGCACTATGACAGACCTGCAAACTGTCCATGCTCTACTCCGACTGGGATAGGCTCCATTTGCCTGCATCCTTAATCAGAAAAAAATGGCTGCACAAATGGATGGAAGTTTCTTTGTAAGAAAAAGTTTGGGAAACTCCTGGAGTTGCATTTAGAGATCCTTTGTATTTCTATTGTACAGAGATGGAAATTGGAGTCCTGAGCAATCTGGCCTTAAATTTGGAGTCTCACTTGTGAGCCAGATTTTCACTGGCAATTGTTGGAAGATGAATAATAACCCTACCTCTTCCTTCAAAGCTCAGCTCACATTGCTCTGCTAAACTCCACATATATAGGCTGTGAGAGGCTGCAAAGGGCACTCCAGGGAGGAGATTAGTCATTGTCAAGGATCTGTGATTTAAAATGCTGAAGTGGGGTGTTTCCTTGCATATAAAGCAGTGACCATCAAAACAATATCATTAATATTGGTCCCAAAGGTGAGTGGTTGTAATGCACTTCCATAGGGTTTTCTACCAGACCATTATAAGTGCAATTTATGGATATTTGCTTGTTTCAAAGCCGATGCCTAAAAAAGGTTGTCCATATAAAACTGATGATGCAGAACCACAGAGGGGTATGAGCATCATTGCTAATTCAGGCTACTGACATTGTGCCTGTCTCAATTACTGTACAGTATGTTCTCTTTCACTCTGACCATTCTTAGTGATAAAGAATGGCAGATGAGATAAGACAACTATTTATCTGTACACCAATGGGGAAATTTACAGCAAAGTGGACCAGTAGTACAACATTACAATAAGGGCCAAACTTAAAAATGTATTAAAAAAAATAGAACAACTGACAAAATTACAATAAGTAGGTAACAGAAGTAAGTAAGTAACAAATCTTTAAAATGTGAAAAATATAAAGTGTATTGCAAACAGTGTAAGAGTATCGGCACTCCTGAACACAGTACATATACTGTAGAGTACACTGCGAAGAAAAAGTGAAATGAAATCAGATGTTTTGCTTAATGAATACCAATATTGTCTGTTTGTATCTAAGGCAGGGATTAATGTTCATGACCTATTTTTACACTGCCTTATTATATGGTTTGTAGTTTATTCAAATATTACAATAACCAGTGGGTAATTTGCAATTGTTTCTTTTCTAAAATTACTTGGTTTTTGATCATGTAATAATTTGCCATGTTATGTTGCCATCCCAAGGTTGAAAAAACACTGCCTTAAATATACTTATATGATAAGTATAGTTTAGTGTTTTATTTTAATGATACTTCTTTAACATCTGCTAAGCTAATCTACAATATGGGACATTATCTACTGAGACTGTCGGACAATTATGTAAATGGGATGGAAGTGTGTTCATTTTTGGAAATTAAAGCAAGACTTTATGACCTTTAAAATTTATAACATTACAAATTTAGTTGAGTTGAATTTAAAACCAATAGAATTCACTGCCCAATTCAATACAGCCAGTGATTTTATGGCTACTTTGTCTGGTATGACCACTAAAAAAAACAGTCATTAACGAGTGAGTTTGCTTATTTTGACTCTTGTGCATGAGAGTCCATTGATCACCTTTATAAATGTCAGTTTGACCAAATTATCTTAACTCAACTTAGCTGAGCTTAGCTTCCATTGGTTTTTCTACATCATTTCATGGTCTAGCCTACACCATTTGGATGTCAGTTGTCATTATTGCGGTTGAATGCTCAGGAGAAATGTAGTGAGTGGGGGTGTGATTTAAGATCAGCGGCAAACTACATTTTCCACATATCGTCACCAAACAGCTTAACTGCCACATATGGCCTCACAGTGGCTACTGTTCAGCAAGAAGTATTTATTTAAAGATGGTGTATTTCAACTTATACTTTCCTTGCATCCTTTGTGTTTTGACTGACACGTTACTTCCTGAACATGCAAAGACAATCATGCAAAGACAACATCCTTTGTCCTGGGTCTTAAAATTATTAATATTCAGCAGTTGTTTAATTTCCATTAAGTCCAACTATTTCCTCTCTCACCTCTCTCAAGTGATAAAATCAGTCATTATTTCGCATAATACTGGTGACATGTCCAGGTTGTACCCCGCCTTTTGCCCTAAGATAGCTGGGATAGGGTCCAGCCCCCCAACGACCCTCTGTGAGGATAAACGCGTGGGATGCATAATTCAACAAAATAACACTTACCCCGTCATTATTATTCCACAAAAATCAACATATAAGAGAAAACGATAACTAATCCACCCACCTGTCTCGTTGCTGATTTGCTATGTATGCATCCCGTTTGGCTGATTTTTTTTTTTTTCTTTTTTTTTGACTTTGTGTTCACTTTGGAAGATAGTTGTCACAGCAGTGATTTATAATCTGGTAAATCTCTGTGAGTAAAGAACATTTTCTGCAGACATGTAGCTGCTGTAGCAAGCTTTGATGAACTCTCCCTGTAATCTACAGATGGCTGACAGCAACATCACTACGATTATGTTGAATTGAAAGGCTTTAATGGAAAAAAATGTATTAAAGAAACAAAATAACATAAAGTATTAAGCACAACAAGATCACTAATATGACAGCCACAGAAAACTGCACTAACCAAACTCTAAATCAATGGGTCTGACTCATTTATTACCATCTGCAGACATTGGCACTTATTCCCTTTCTATTTTCTCTGGCCTGACCAGAATTATTCCTCTGCATGACTTTGTTGTCTTGTCCAAATGGGAAATCTATCCCTCTTATTTCTCTCTACCAATAGTTCTCTCTGTAGTGGTGTCCAATGATTTTTCTCTGTAGACAATTATGCATTAGCAAATGCCAGTACCAAAATAACTCTGAGACAGATTTTCAGTGTGTCATTAATCTCACAGTAGCATCAATAAAGTGTAATTATGGAAACATGAAAAAGCTAAAAGTAAATATGGGAAACGTCTGACGTATCAGTTGCTATAAATACCAAGAAAGAATTTCATACAAAGCAGATATGCTAGTTTTAGATTATAATGTTTTTAGTTTGTTTCTCTTTGCACTATATTACGTTTTGCACTATTCTATATGTATATTTTTGCGATCTGTTTACATTTCCTACTTTGTATTGCAAGTTCTGTTACTTTTGGTACTTTTTGGAAGACAGCCAGTCTTGACTTGGTTAACTCAAAGTGAACCCTGAAACTAGCTTCAGCTGAGCTTTAAAATGCATTTTAGCCAAACAAGTGCTGTGCATTTCATCACCCATCTCTTTACATCCAATTTGGTCAGGATAAATGATTACAGCATCCAATCACACTTTCAACCTAGAAATCGTCACCCTATTAAAATAATGGCCTAAGTAATTTTTTGATGAAAATGAGTTTTTGGCTTAAATCATCTCTTGATAATGCTGGCCACCAGAGTTTTGTGTTTTCCCCAAAACTTCAAAAAATGACTTGGGCCATTATTTTAACAGGGTGACGAAATGGCAATGCAAGTATTATATCAAGATTTTCTTGAAACACGTGTACAGTACAATTAAAATGTTCTCTTGTTACAATTGTATTTGATCATGCACAGTAAAATCTAGAATGGCAAGGCTATGGTCAAAGAAGTGAAGCAAAGTGTTGAAGTGCCTTAAACTTGCATTATATCTAATTGCCACCAATGGTTGTAAAAAATCTATTTACTTGGTTGCACTTAGCTTAATTAGCTCCAACCCCTTTTGTTACATCTGGGGGGTATTCAAGGTAGGAGGTTCAACAAACTCTGAGTCTCTTCCTGAACTCTGAGTTAACTTACCCTGAGATGGGAAACTGAGTATCTGATTCCAAAACAGTTGATATGAATTAGTTCAATCAACTCTGAGTATGTTCACTTTGAGTTTAGTGCGCATCCACAATAAAAAGCCATCATCAATGGAGCCTGATACCTCATCATTCAGCCAGAGAGAAAAAGGCACGACCAGCATATTTTATATCTGTAGAACTGGAATGTCACTGTATTGAAGTCATAGCATACAGGTGAAAAGTGGTGGAGTGGTTTAGAATAAAATCAGATTATCATGTAGGTGCAGTCCCACAGGAGAGAAACAGTTGGACACAGTTTAACATTAAATCCCCCCCTCGCAAGCAAGCAAGATGGTGACAGCCAAAAGGCCACACTCAAGGCTTCAAAGTTACATTTCCACAAACCAATGAGTGATGTGACTACATCAACTTACTCCCGTCATGACATCAAAATCTGTGATTTTTTTTTTTTTTTTTCTCATTTCATTTTATTTATTTTTTTTCTTGATTTGAGATTGCTTTAATTCTTGCCCATAGTATTGGCTCCACTTGCCCTGTGCCAGGGCCATGTCATTAATATGAACAGGTAGCAAGACATCTCTTCCCAAAACCAAACCTAAATATTAAAGCTGAAGAAAGAGGAGGTGGAATTGCAAACCTCACAGCAGTGGACCAGCGTGAGCGTGGACCATGTTTATACGTGGCAGTAAGAGATTGTTGGTCACACTGTATGTTGGATGGTATTTGGAATGAACACCTGCAATGGTCAATCTGAATGACTTTTACAATCAAAATACAAGTGTGACATATGGCCACCTTTGAATGTCTCAGTCTGAAAACTGAATATGTCAAATCCACGCTCCAATACACACACACACACACACACACACACACTTCACTTGAATAACTCCACCATTATCGCCTGCTCTGTTTTTCTCTTAACTTTTAAAACCCCTCATTAACTTGAGATGGTCTACTAAATCCTCCACCATAGGAGGGAATATATTCTCTGCTTTCAACTTATCCTCAGGGATAAGACAGAAAGAGAATTGCTGGACAGTTGAATGGAGGGATCGAATGAATTAGCAGAGGCCATAAAGTTTTATTTCTCTCTTGTGAACAACAGTATGAGTGAATGGATTGATGGATGGAAAGACTAGCAAAGATATGGAATGAAATGAGAGGGCGGGAGTCATGTGGATGTGTGAATCAATAAGAGATGGGTGATAAAATGCAGGAAAAAAGAAGTCTTTCATGTCAATTTTCAACATTATATCCATACTGAGAGATTTAGATATGATAATGAAACCATTGTAATGTTAATGTACATTCTTGCTTTTATCAAGCATACCCATGTTTTTTGTCATAAGGTTACCACTAATATTAACCGCACACTAACTAACTACGATGGATCTTAACATAGTAAAAATTACATACTGGCAGCCGTCAGATAGCATTTTTTGTGATGTGTTGAGATGACATAGTTAAAATAGTGATACATATTCCAGTATGTTCTCACTATCAAGTCAAATTTGAGCCAGGATGTTGGAATCCTCTGTGAAGTCAGAAATTAATCAAGAATAACATACAATGACTAAGTCAAGGCATCATGCCTACTTGTTTTTAAAGTTACATGATTCAAGTGCTGCTGTTTTATCAGTGGAAGAAGTTAGCTAACAGCACACCAATTTACAGCTTGTGTGAACTGCAAACACTATACATTCAATCACTGTTAATATGATCATAACTGCTGTGAAAACTCCAGTCATCTCTGTAGAGTCTTTCTTTGCTGGGGTCCATCATCAGCCAGGACCTCAAGTGCATGCAGAACAGCAGAAAAAGCCCAACAGAGGATGTACTTCCTGCGACAGAAGAAATTCAACCTGCCAAAGACAATGATGGTGCACTTCTGCATTGCAATCATTGAGTTCATCCTCACCCACAGTACTCCATCACCATCTGGTACGGTGCTGTTACCACCAAGTACAAGGCTAGGCTGCAGCGAATCATCGGCTCTGCAGAGAAGGTGATTGGTTGCAATCTTCCATCTCTCCAGGACCCTGAAGCATGCAGGAAAGATTGTGGACATAAACTGTTTCAGTCCCTCTCCTCTGGCAGGAGGCTGCGGTCCATCAGGACCAGAACCTCATGCCATAAAAACTGTTTCTTCCCCACTGTAGTTGGCCTCATCAACAAGGCCCATTGTCCACCCTCCCTCCATTTGCCTAATTGCACATTTCTGAAAAGTTATTGTCCCTGTTAAACTGCCACATTACACTGTTTGTCTCTGTTTTATCACATAATCACAGTTTTTGCATTCACATTCATGCCATTTATTCTTATCATCTCTTGGTTTTTATCTCTGCGCTGTGTTTATATGTTCATATATCATACAGTAAAATTCCTTATTTGTGCAGACTTACTTGGCAATAAACTTGTGTCTGATTCTGATTCTGAAATACAAACTATATTCTAATTTTAAACATACAATAAAAAATGTGATAAACCATGATTAACTATTTACATTCTCTGTAATTGTTGAAAAACATCCAATCGACAGCTCTTGTAGAAAGTCAGTCATTTAACCTTTCCCTTTGAAAACTGTCACTCCTGTTCAAATAGGGCCACTATGGTTAGATCATAACATAATTAAAATTCATTTAACTTGTCTGCACTCTTAAACACAATCTCACACAAAAACAGATGTCAGAACAGTTCAACCCATACTCTGAAATGAAAGCACATTATAATGCAAACAGCAACAACATCACTCAGACACACACGTCACATGTGAGGGGTTTACCAGTCAGACGATGTAGGAGGAACAAACAATCAATATCAGATACTGTTGGATGAGCAGGCATCATATTGAGTGCATCCAAGAATCAACATTGAGCCTTCACCAACTCCGCATTCACAAGTACAGCTTGTTTTGCTCTGCTCGCTGTGGCAGATGCAATGGAAGAAATGGGTAAAAGAAACAAGAAGAAATCACTTAACTGTGTTAAAGGGACATTATGTAATTTTTAAGTATTTTATTACCTCAAATCAACATCTTCATTCATAAATAGATCCTTGTTGGTGTAAAATAACATATGCCAACAATCTGTCTTATCCTCCTGGGCGAAGAATCAGTTATCTGTCTTTACTCATATGGAGGCTTCCATGTCTTTCCGGTCTATAAAAAACTACGAGCTGCCGAGAGGGACATAAAGCACTACCTGCTAGTACCCATAGGACAAAATGCATTTCCGTGTTTTGCTATTCACTTTTCACAGGGAAGCAGTCGAGTGGAGACACTGGTTTTACTTACCCGGCACTAAACTAAAACCTGCACTGCACTTTTGGTCATAATACAAGACCATACTTATGCTGCACTGAATCCTCATCTCCAAAAAAGCGTAAAAGGGTCATAAAATGACCGGAGCTCTGGGCCGGGCTGGGGATCCACGGTGATAGTGGCTGCCTGGGAGTTGACCCATTCCGCTTACCGTAGTTCCAACCATGTTGCAATGCATGCAAAGTCAAATTTAACCATTAGATGTGAGAAAAAATGACATAGAGTCCGTTTGAGTTTTTTGGAAAGGTTTTGAAGAAATTGGCTGGTTAATTTTAAAACTAAAGGAATGCTCCTCTACTTATACCCCTTTTCCACCAAAAGGAACCTGGTGCTAGTTTGGTGCTGGTGATAGTGCTGGTGCTCAGTTGGTTCAACTTGCATTCCTCTTTGGCACCGGTTGTTTTTCCACTGGCAAGGAGCCCAGTCAGAGCCATGTCATAAAGTCATCTCAAAACATCCGTACATCACAGCATCGTTTTCACCTAGCAAACCTTGTGCGGTGTGAAATCAAAACAAGGCTTTGCAAAAAATCCAGAGCCAACAAAGCTAACTGTATGGTATAATACTTGTGCCACATTCCTCAGTGAACAAAGACAGATTTTGAGAGAGCAAATGCATGTGCAGGAGAAACACTGAGACTCAGCGGTGATTGTGGCACATGCAAAAATAAATTTACTAAGCACAGAATATATTTCTGTGCTCAATTCTGCATTTGTTCCCTGAAAATCTGTCTTTGTTCACTCAGGAATGTGTCACAAATATAACACCATATAACTGTTACTGGCTACCGTCGTAATTGCTTCTAGCGGTGACTCCATTTGAGAACAGAGATTGTATCGAGAGATTGTATAGAGATTGCCTGGGCACATCCACGATCACGGTACTCGTGGGACACTTTTGTTCCAGATATAATAATAATAATAAATTCAGTCAGATTTCAGTATGCAACGGTTCGTGCAAATCTTCTGTGTGTATAGGGAGTGCTTTCAATATATTTGTGATTGAACCAGGCAGTATTTACTCTGGTCTTGTTGGTCACAGTAACCCTGCTCCTAGCCAGTCGGTGCTCTGGACCAGTAAAGACTTGGTACTTGCCTGGCCCCAGTTTTAAGCACCAGGGTCCGGTGCTTAGGATGTGGAAACACAAAGAACTGGTGCGAAGTGAGGCTCTGGCTCTGAACCAGCCCTGGAAAAGGGCATCAGAGTCCTTTTGGGATAGGAATTAGCACATTTGGATTCCTCCATGTGTTTCAGTCACTGGGAAGTACAGCAAAGAATGGATATTTGCAATATGATTATCTAGAGTGATTTTGTGTTGATTTTGCTTTCTAGTGTTTCCGTTTTGTATATTGTTATATTTCCAATCCATTTTTTCCTTTGGTGCCCTGCGATGAGGTGGCGACTTGTCCAGGGTGTACCCTGCCTTCCCCCCTAAGACAGCTGGGATAGGCTCCAGCCCCCCCACGACCCTATGAGGATACGCGGTAGAAAATGGATGGATGGATGGATGTTTCCTTTGGTTTGTGGCTGTTGTTTCATGTTTGTATTTTTTAACAGGAGTCTTCAGTTTTCCTCCTCATGAGTGATTTTGACTTGTTACTTTTAGTTAGTGATTCTTGCCTTGCCAAACATTTTCTGTTAATCAGTTTTTCAAAATAAATACTTTATTTTGATACTTTCCTTCGAGTGGTGCATTTGGGCTCACTCCACACTGTCATTTTCCACTGGCACATAAAAAAACTAAGCGGAAACTATTGTGTACATTTAAAACAATAAGACATTTGCTAGATTACAGCTTACTGCACAAAGAATCACATTTGTGCAGATTGTCTGCACACTCGCCTCGCAGGTCCAAGTGCATACACACTCCTCTGTGAGCTCATTTTATAGCTCCCAGTACTCAGTTATGGTCAACATGCTCAGTTTGCTTCTGCAACAAAAAAGTTGTGGTCACATCATGCTGGGAGCCAGTAAAATCCTTATCTTCCATTCAGTTCATGCAGCCATGCTCCCTTCTCTACTCACAAATGTTGTCTCTGGAAAGTCATGCCATGAAATAATCAAATTATAGTGAAAAACCTAGAGGGCTTAATGGTCATTTTGGCCTTGGACATGTCCCCAAATACAACTCGACCTGTTTCGGCTGGAAAACTCGCCTCTACTCCATGCTGGCCTAGCTGCACAGCATTGCCTCTGAAAAGCCCAAAATGGCCCTCAGGTGTTTGTTTCCCAGCTGAAAACATGAGTGGACACCTGTTTAGCTACATAAAACAAACCCCTGTGAAAATCCTGCTGGTTGCTATTAGTTCTTCACATATTTATGTCTAATCTATCAGATGCTGTTTCCTCCTTCTTTCTCTTGGATTGTGCATATTTGTTTTGTACTAATGTAACACTATTTCGTGGGTAATGACCCTTCTTCCTCCCTGCTTATTTCACAATCCCTCTCTGTCTGTTTTGGGATGTTTTAGGATCTCACTGACTTATTACTGGATCAGTTTTGTGTGTGTGTCTCAAAGGGTGATAACAAAGCTTGAGTCATGTTTTCCTTAGTACTAAACCAACATTATGGTTTACGATGTGGAGACGTATACCACTATAAGCTAAGGAGATTTAATGCTATGCTTTGATTTTGTTGGACAGTAGCGCAGCAGAAAGTAGCCACAAACACAAAGAGCACAGCCAAAAGTAATGGGAATCACATTAAAGCATCAATATACTGCATAGCAAAGACTAACATCAAAATAGTGAAGGGAATACAGGGGAATAAATGGTGTAATGAAGCAGAATGTTAAACCAGCTTTTAGTCTGGATGTCCTGCTGGTTCAACAAACACAGAAAAAATATGTTTAAAAATGACATTTGTACCTCACAATATAAACCTTTTGTGACTTAACATTCTGCTTCCAGAAAAAAATACATAAGAAATACAGATTCACAATGCGTGAACCATTTTGTTAAAACCAAGAAAAGGTCTCAGAAAAGTAGTGGTTCTGCATTTACCAGACCTGCACCACTAGTCCTAGTAAGTAACTATAAGCAAGATTTTATTTAACCAAACAAATCAAATGTGTAGCAACATCATATTTAATAGGAACGCATATATGATTTAGTCTTACATCATTCTGGGGAAATCCCACCGATCGGGGAATCCCGGTGTGAACTACCTTTTATTTTATTTTATTTTTTTTAACTTTTTATTGATCATGGCAGTATGCATTAGTACTAGTATTAGTATTAGTACTGCGCTGGGTTTGTACACTTTGCGAAAGGGACAAATTGTAATGCACGGAACAACAACGTTAACATGTGACTCGCTCATGTCCGTGTTGTCCATTGTTTACCTCACAGTGTTCCGGTGCACTTCAATCTGTGATGATGACATGTCAACACAATGATGTATGAGAGGGAGGAAAAAACACGCAGGCAGCTCTCACAGCTGGAGGTCAGAGCTGCATCAGCTGGCACTGTGAAAGAGCCCAAATGCCGATCCGAGCCGTATTGACACAGTATTTTCTGTAAAAAAGGAGAAGCCTTCAATCCTCACAACACCAGCCTCACTGTCAAACATGGTGGTGGAAACCTGATGCTTTTGGGGTGTTTTTAAACCACCATGAAAACAGAGCATAAAGAGCACAGAGTTTCTCAACAACAACATCAAGTAGTCTGAAGAGAAAGTGGACATTTTTTGAATGGAGTTTTGTTTCATGACCTGCCAACACATCTCTGGTAAAGCATTTCAGGCAATTTGTCCAAGTAGAGTTACTGCCATGCTAATTTTGACAGCCCTACTTTGAACGAAATCAAAGTAAACTGCAATAAACTAAAATTTGTAATTACCTTGAACTTCTTTTGAAATAGAAACAGAAAACATTGCATCCTCTGCCCTCTTCCTTGAGATCGCTCGCAGCCCCCCTGTCATGCCCCCCAATTTGGGAACCACTGCGTTAGGCACATTACACTCCTTTAGAGTTGAAATAAATGCAAAAGTCATAAGTTCATAAAATAAATTTCTTTGCATTCATTTGATTCCCAATAAATCAATTTTCATTGTTAGTATGAGCTCAAAAACTGAAAATACCTGCAAAGCATATTGATAGAATTTTAAACATACAATGAAGAAATGTGATTAGTTCTGATTAACTATTGAAATTCTGAAAAAAAATACACGAAATATTACCATTAAAACAAGGTTGTAATTTTAAACGTATTTGAATGTTTAAAGCTACAAATCATTTCATTTTGATTTTTAGAGTTTGACCTGTGGCGCGCAGGAGGAGAGCAATGAAAACATTTCCCTACTTACGAATTCCCTAAAACACATGGTTATATAACTTTCCATTTCATGCCACTTTGCCATTTCCTGAACATGTTTGTGTCTGTGTTCTGCTTGGAAAAGATAGAAATAAATAGTGCAAGCTTTTCTCGTATTCTGCTCAGGACTCCAACTTTGGGAAGTGTGTCAATCTCCTGCTTCTCTGTTGTGACGTCCACAGATCCACCTTTCTCTCGACCGTATTGACAGTGCTGATCCTGTGTTCCACATCTCGGGGGCTCAAGTCTGGGCAAAATCCAGAGTCAAGGAGCAGTTCTTTTGTTCCCTGTGATACGTGATTCCTCGATTGCTGAATCGCTGCACAAGCTGCATGCAGAAACATGTCAATGGGGCAGACGCTGCAGCTCTTTTTTCCATAAACAATACTTTGCAAAGTCAAAAGTCCACAACTTGGCTATTCAGTGCTTTTGCATAAATCACACAATGACAGTTGAAGCAAGGAAACCAAAAAGTGTGACACAATTCCTGGAAAATAGACTTCACTGTCCTTGCTTAAGTAATAGGAGAAGCTACAATTGATTAAAAATCATGTGCTTAAGATATCCCACACATGCCGACTATGATTTAAATGCAGTGAACATAATTACACCTTACCAAGTCATTCTACTATGTGCAGTAACTGTGTATATAGGTAATACAACTGCAGTAACGGGGCAATAATTGAATACCTGACTGTGTAATAACTGAACAGTAATAACTGAAATAACTGAGAACATTGATGTGCAATACCCCTCCCCCTATACAAAATACTTGCCTTACTGTAAAAACTGTAAACATTATTTACTATATTTCTACCTCATTTTTTTATCCCCTTTACTGTTGGCAATCACTGAAATGTTGAAATGATTATTACGTTAAGATCTGAAATCCTTGCAGTTCTCAACAAATATTGTTTCATCTATAAATCACAAAGTAAATGTTTACTAGTTAGGTACAGTACAGTTCGGTATAAAATTTTAAACGGACAGTAGGATATGATGGGATCTATAAGTATAAATGAAGATCCAAAACTATGTTATCATTAACTGGAATGAAGAATGATTCTAAGAATAAGTCGATTATATCTTCAGAGCCAGGTCTCAAGTGTGTCAGCGTGAATAATCTACGATCAGGGCTAATGATGGAATAAAAAGGGAGAAAAACTGCTTATGGCGGCACAGTGGTGTAGTGGTTAGCACTATCGCCTCACAGCAAGAAGGTAACGGGTTCAATTCCCGGCCTGGGGCCTTTCTGTAGGGAGTTTGCATGTTCTCCCTGTGTCTGCGTGGGTTCTCTCCGGGTACTCCGGCTTCCTCCCACCATCCAAAAACATGCATGGGGATTAGGTTAATTGGCTAATTTAAATTGCCCGTAGGTGTGAATGTGAGTGTGAGTGGTTGTCTGTCTCTATGTGTCCTGCGATGAACTGGCGACTTGTCCAGGGTGTACCCTGCCTTTCACCCTAAGACAGCTGGGATAGGCTCCAGCCCCCTTGCGACCCTATGTGATGATAAGCGGTAGAAAATAGATGGAAGACTGCTGGGCAATCAAATGCAACAAATGACTTTAAACCAGGAGAAGCCTTCAGTTCTGATTTATCTCAACCTTGATGCCTGAGAACCTACACATTAAAGGTGCAGTGTGCAGGATCTAGCGGCACCTACTGGTGCAGTTTGCAACAGACTGAAACTTCTCTCATAGGTCTATGGTGTCTGACACAAACATGTGAGAATGAAAAGGCATAAATGGCCCTATCTGGAGCTAGTGTTTGATTTGTCTGATCTGGGCTCATGTAGAAACATGGCAGCCGGCTCCAGGACCTGCTTGATATGTAGATGTAAGTGACTCGTTGGACGAATAAAGGATAATCTTATTATCCCCTAAATGCTATACATTGTTCATTTGAGTGTCTTTTTACTTCAGAAATCCATTTGTCCTTGTCTTACACCTTTTTCTTTTCTCTCTGTTACAATAATTTCCTATCTTCTTGCTGTCTGCGGCCTCCTCCTCCACTCTCACCGTCACCTCCCATGTGTCAGTCTGTTGCTAAAGATGTCACTCCTTATTAAGCATGACTCCGATTAGATCCCACTCAGCACTCTGCAATGATATCTAGGGGGATGTATGAGGTGAATGAAATACAAAGTGATACAGAGAAAGGCAGGGAATTGGAAAGCCACCGTGAGGACGATGACAAAAGAATGAAGAGGAGGAGGAGGAGAATGCAAAGGAACAATGAAAGCACAAAGGGAACTAAGGAAAACAAGGAAACAGAACCTGCTCTCACCAATACTTAATGTGTGTGACCAGCTTTTGTCTTTTCTCAGTGGGCCTTTTTAAAGTGATTCATGTTCTAGGCTTTAGAAGCAATATTCACTGTACCCCCAGCTCTCCTCTGTTCTCTTCTTCTTTCCCAATTCACCACTGGATTTGGATGAAAAAGCTCCCTTGTTTCTCATAATGAAGGACTCACACCATATTTGTTAGTGTGGTACAAATACAGCACATTTTCACGACGGTAAAAACACATGACAACATAATAGATTATTTGAAATTATCAATAGGGCCTTCATGTCTGGAGGCAGCATGTATTCATTCCTTTCTCCTTTTTACATATAGTATGTTTGATGTACATACTTTGTGTTAGCTCTATGTTCTGTAATGCTACTACTAGCAAAGATTTTGAGATTTTTAGAGTTTCACAGGGTGTGTTAGGACTTGTAGGCAACCTTTATGCTAAGTAATTCTTAGTTTGAGTTTGGGATTGTAGGCAGTGTTCATGCAAACCAAACATTAGACTAAAATGTAATCTGTTTAACCAAAGGAGACCAACAGAGTCTGTTTTGAGCTGTCATGACATCTTATCAGAGTCTAAATGGCAGTTACCAAAAACCATTCAACTCCCAAAGACCCTGCCACACCAGCTGAAAACACTTCAGTACATTGGGGGAAGCAGCAAAGGACACTGGACAAGACAGAATGAGGACAGAAAACAGACAACATCAGGAGTCTGTCAGCATCAGACGAGCATCAAATAGGAAACAGTCAAAGTAATCAACTATGAATCAATGGACAACTGGATAGACATCACATACTGAAGACCATCATTGCTCAGAGAGAGGGGTTACCATTTCTTTCCATTTTTATTTTATTAATGAATTAAAACCTGCAACGAGGCGTACAAAATCCAATATAAAACAATAACAACAGGTCACCCAGTGTTTCAGTGGTTGCTGGATGGTTGACAACATTTTACAGTCTCTCAGTATAAACAACTTGGGGCAGAATACAAATTGCTTTTTGATGACATTGACAACTGTAACAGTGAATCCTCTTCCAGTATTGATTAATCTCAGGCCATGACCATAAGGAATGTACCAGTGTACCTTCAGTCATATGACATTTCCAGCAAATCCCTTTTCCAGAATAACATAAGGGCAGACACACCTTCACCACGTCCACACTCCATCAGTATCTTTAATATTTAACTGCTGCTCATGACCTCCACCCAGTACCTGGAGAATCGTATTCACTGGGTACCAGTCTTGAACTTGGCTGGGATAATATCGCATTTACGGTACGTGGTATTAAGTATCCTATTCTGGTTCTTATCGTTTACTGAAATTATACTTGAATCAAAAAATATGTCTGTGCCATTTCATTTGTCAGCTGACAAATCAATTGTGCCCTATTCAAACATGATTAGTTCTACCTGAGGGCTTGTAGCAATTTCTAATAATCACGTAGGTGGTCTGTCAGGTCTGTATTTTTTCAGGTACAAAGTCCAGTGCAAATGCACAGAGGTCATAATGGGCATATTTGTGTTTTTTGTGTTTCCTCTGCACATTTTGTTCCTAAAAATCTAAGGGATAGTGACAGTAAATTTGAGTAAAATACAGATTCAGTTTACTTTAGAGGATACAAAGTACTTAAAAATTATTAGACAGCCTGTCCTATTTGTCTCAGACATCAGCATCATGAAGTGCTTAAGAAATTATAAACTTTTCATGTTTTTATACCAAAATTTGAGCACATTGGAATTCTCTGATAAGTCAGAAATTAATCAAAATAACATACAAACAACTAAAACACATTTTTTTCTGTTCAGGAATGCAAGCAAATAACTAAGAAATTAATACTAATTTGGCATCTCAATCAAAAAAAAAGTTCTTTACTGTTGTTTTCTGCTTTTTTTGTAAAACTGATTTTGAAAATTCATGGATAACAACAATATTTTAGCAGTAAAGATATGATGCACATACTGCTGGATTAACTACTACAGGAAAAAAACAGCTCGGTAATCAACAATACTGCTAATTTAAGGCATTTGTGGCAAACACCTTACACTTTACAGCATTGTATATGAATGGATATTTTTTACAGTGTAGATGGACTGAAATGCTTTTTACCAGCAGAGAGAACACATTCAAATACTGGATTAAAAAAAAAAATGCTTGGCTGAACTGATATTAATCAATTGCATTTGATTCATTACAATGTACAGTGGATCCATCTGTCATGTATGGTTTTACAGGATCAAAAAGCAGAATCAACCTTTATTATGAATTGTGCAAAATAACTACGAAGGCAGGGGCGGTGTCGGACCGACCTCAAAGACGCTCTTCACCCACAAGGAAGAAGGGTGAATCTCTGACAGTCGTCGACTAAAGAAATTATCTGGCCTTTATGGTGAGCTTGATTATGAATGAAACTCAGGTGTGCCTCATTAGCAGCCCAGATGACCCAGTCATGCCTCTTGAAATAAACAGATACAAAAAACAAGACCACCAGAACACCATCAACGTGCACCGACAAGATCAAATTACCTCAGTTTTTTTAAATGACTGGCATTTACAATCCATTTGTCCAAACCAAAAACTAAAAAAATGAGATTTAAGGAAGCGTGTCTGTGTTCCCTGGGTCCTATATTCCTCGGGTCCTATGTTCCCCTCTTTGTATCAGACTGGGGAACATAGGACCCTTCCCACTCCACAGCTATACCCCACCCGGATTTTCTTACCCTAACCCTAACCTCCCTTCCCCAGTTTTTCACATCTCACACTGCTCTCTCACCCTAAACCTTTAAAAAAAAAAATCCCTGTTTCCCCGCTGGGGGACCATAGGGATGACCCCAGATTTAATCAACATCCCTTTGATTCTCACATTGTCTTTCAAAATTTGCAAAAAATTCAACATTCTCACAGCATTCTGTAAAAACAATTCAATCAGGACAGACTAATAGATAAAGGAGGCAGTGGGAAAGTACAATGATGTTTATTGTGCAAACAATAGCAGATCAGTAGATCAGCTGATAGTAGGGAGTAGATCAGCATGGTGATCGATCGAGAGAAGTGATGCTGGCATCTGGGAAGATGCTCTCCCTGGGTCTAGACACTGGTGGTGGTAGAAGCATGGCCGCCTGCTGAGAACCTCTGGTTGAAGGACCCCAATAATGACAGCCAGTATCTTGAGCAGGTGGTGACGGGGTGGAGGTGGGCTTGAGTTTTAGCTTAATGACAGCAAGAAGACAGCATAGAGTGAGAACACTTTTAAAGCTGATGGCTAATAACTGATTGGTAGAGGAGAAAGGAGGATGGCAGACTGTGATTGGATGCTTAGGTGACGAGGGCATAGTGAGAGGACAGTGGGAGAACCTGGCCAGGGCTTGGATGTGAGCGCAGAGAGATAGTCTTCCTGTCTGAATTTTAGCTTCGCTCCATATCATAGGATTTTCACAGCATTGTAGGTCTGAATGTAGTGCCACAATAATATTTTTCCTATGTTCCTTAGTCTTGAGGTTACCTAAATATGTTGTATAATTCCTTATTTTTTTCAATATAAAAAAAATCTGTTTCTTTTTTCTTTAATTGATGTATAGCTTTTAAATTTTGTTACACTGCATGAAGACATATTTGAGTTAGGCATGAGCTTATGGTCATGGTTGTCCTGAATCTATAGAGTGTGACAAAAAAATGTGATAGAAGCAAAAAAAACAAAAACAAAAAAAACTTCCAGCATTCTTTTTACCAATTCACTTATGAATGCATACTGAAAGACTGTTATTCATAATGACTCCATAAAATTGATGATTCTTTTTTTACTTTTTTATTCTTTGTGTATGTACTGTATTCCTTCACTTTACAACCAGTGGAAGGCATCAGTGTGATGCCTCTTGGGGAATCACAGGAGCTGCAGTTACACTATTTTTGGCAGGTTTTTCTGAGCCAAATGCCTAAATTACCATGCTTAGGGAACTACAGGTACTGTGTCAGACATGGATTTGGTTTAATGTGTCACGAATGGCTTCATTTCACTGTCAGTCCTCTGAAAGTTTTCTCCAAAACTGAAATATTGAAAAGCCTCCTATAAATAATAAAGACGAAGCTCTGTCATATTGAATGGACTGGGCTTAAGAATTCATTTACAAAACTGAGTGGACCCTGGGAATGTATAGATCTCCTGTGTATATATCAGTGTGGAGAGTCGTTCATCAAAAAATTGACAAAAGAGGATGCCTATTGTTAAACCTGACTTTAACATGTTTTGTGACAAATAGACTAATGGGGGCAACAATTTGTGGTCCAATATTTGAGGGATAGTGCAGTAACCAGGAACTGCAAACAATGTCCCTAAAAATAATAACAGCCAAGTCTGTCTGAGGCTCTAAGCTCGTCTCTCAGACCAGAGGAAGTGCATTTATTTGGGACTGCTGCTGTGGCTTTGGTGCTCTAGTGAGTATTTGTTGTATAAATGGGATTGAGTCAGCATAAATCACAGTGCCCATGTTCATCTTAATGAAGGAATCTGTCAGTCAGTGCAAGAGTGTGGCGCATTGGCGTGAATTGGCATACTTGAATTTCCAGCTGATGCTGCTTTATACTGTCATGGAATTTTCTAAATTTGGGGGTTCTTGGGATCACCACTGTTCCCTGTAAACAGCATTAAATCTTAAAGCCACAGACGCTGTCTTATTAGAATGCAGAGCTGAGACTTGGGTCAGGCTGTTCTCATCCGATATTCGTACGAATTACTACAAAAAGTATTGCACTGTAATTTGTATATAACCCACGTAATGAGAGCCAGAGTTGTGATCACGTCAAGTCAAGTCAAGTCAAGTCAAGTCAACTTTATTTGTAAAGCCCAATATCACAAATTATGAATTTGCCTCATTGGGCTTTACAATCTGTACAGGATATGACACCCTCTGTCCTTTACAAATGACCCTCGCATCGACTAAGGAAAACCTCCCCAAAAAAAAAAACCTTTTAACAGGGAAAAAGAAACGGAAGAAACCTCAGGAAGAGCAACAGAGGAGGGATCCCTCTTCCAGGATGGACAGACGTGCAATAGATGCCATGTGTACAGAATAACAACAATGAAAACACATTAACACTAACATACAAAATTGTATGGAAATGTCCAAATCAATATAACAACAGCTAATATACAGTGTGTATATATAAAATTATATGAGAGTGTCCAAGGGGATGAAGAGCATCATCAAGCTATCAGCAAAGGATGAGAAGCATGTCGTCCTCTCCACCACGCCAACCAGAAGAAGCCTGGGCAGCACATCTTCCACTCCACCACACCAAACAGGAGAAACCTCCGCAGGATGACCTCATCACCACCACATCACTCAGAACCAGAAGATGAAGCCTGACTGGTCTGCACAACCACTACTCCACCAGGTAGACTGGATCCATGGATACCTGTGAGATGAGAACGCACAGGGACTACGAGGCACAAAAATAATCAGCAGCATGTGTTAAAGGGAGGAAGAGGAAACACATCCTCTTCTCCACTACCCTAAAAGATACAACCTGAGCAGCATCGCCTCTTCTCCATCTCACCACCATCAGGACAGACGAAGCCTGGATTACACCACCTCCTTCTCAACAAGTAGCCTCAGCTCACGGACACCTGGGAGCTGGGAGCACAGGGGCTCCGGGGAAGAAGATGAGTTAGTAAAATGACTTAATGGAGGCATCGAAATGAAGAAGAAGAGAAGCTCAGTGTGTCAGAGAAAGTCCCCCGGCAGTCTAGACCTATAGCAGCATAACTAAGGATTGATCCAAGGCAGCCTGAGTCAACCTTGGATCAGTCCTAACTATAAGCACTATCAAAAACGTTCCATGCAGGCTGCTCTTTCTGTGAAAACATGGTGAACATTGCTTACATTCTCAGTGGAAAACGCAACATTTTAAGATAACTTATGAGTTCAAATGTTTTGATAACATTTCTAGTGGGAAATGGGCATTTTATTTGCATAACCCTCACCCTGTAACCCTATCCCTAACCATCGCTTTGGGGCTCGCACGTGCGTGCTAATCACTCATGTTGCCCGTCATTCGTAGACATATGCATGAAAATCTGTCCCTAACTTTTCGCATGATATCATACGAACCGTTTCATGAGACTATGTTGCTTGGGCTGCTTCAGGAGAACAGGTGTCTTCCTACATCTGTATCAGAGGAGGCTGTCAGTGCTGCCCCCCACGCCCGCCAAAGGTTCCTGGGTGCTCTTCTTCTTGGCCATTGACAGGTTCATATTTCTCCACATCATATACTTCTACCCCACTACATGTTACGTTGATAAGGCTGTAAGAGGCCATCCTGCAGACAGTGTACTGTACATTAAGGCATAGTATTATTTTTGGGGTACCATTCTTGAACTTGGCTAGGATAATATCACTATTTTAGACAGTAATAATTAATAATTGTGGAGGTTGTCGATCACGTCTGTCATGCCACATCTGTAACAAACAAATTCCACTGAAATGGTGACTTTTCCCTAAACACAGAGGTCGTTATATAAAATTAGTACTGTGTGAATCAGAAGTAACAGTGAGGTCAAGTGAGCAGCATCAATGTAACCTTACCTTGACTGAAAGTGCTTCTTTTTATCACTGGTTCAGGTTGTTATGATAACATTATGGAAAGGAGAAACAAGAAAATATTTCCTTTTTTCACTCAAACTGTTCTGTTTGTTATTGCTTATAGGAACACGCCACCGTTGTTCTATACTGAAATATAATCTTCCCTGATCTTAGATGAGTTGATAAATACCTCTCATCTTTGTGCGTGCACTCAGTCGCTCTGGTGCGCGGCACTATTTTGTTAACATTTAGCATAGCCCAGTACTTTCACTGGGATCCAAATGGGTGAAATTAGAAGCGCCCAAGCACTTCCACATTTTCCCTAATATTTCCCTTTCATAAATAAGGTTATGTGAGTAGTTTTATGACCCAAGTATGGTTTCACAAAATAAAACGTGGCAATTTTCTCAGCGGATAAAAAGGAGAACTATAAAGTATGGCGGAATAACACTTGGGAGCACTTCAGCTCTGACATCAGCGCAGTCATAGACATGTATACGGGCGCAGTAATGTCAGTATGACATATATAGTATATTAGTATAGTATATAGTGTACGAACGTACAGTACATTTGAGCAAACGATCAATCATGACACACCTTGCACACAAAATTGTATTCAGACATGCATTGAACATCAAAAAGATTTGCAATCCATAATGGATTTCCATGAAGTCAGACTCAACAATATAACATGATACACTGTACACTGTAGCCTTATTGCTCTCGGAGATATTTTTTTCGGGCACTGAAAAATTGTAAGTATTAATTACTTTATTTTTAAGTATTAAGTATTAATTACTTTATTTTTTTTATCTTACTTGTTATACTTTCGAGTTTGTTGTTATCAAGTACCAAATAGAGCAGCACTGTTAATTTTGTTGTGTGCACGGTTATACAATGACAATAAAGGCTTTTGATCTGATTTTAGCAGATACAGACTCAGATACAACATGGCTTAATGTTAAGAATACATCAAAAAACCCAATCAACAAAATATCCATCTGAAGTATTGTCATCGACAATTTTTTCCATCTAAGATGAGACAAAATAAAATGGGGATTTTATTTATTAATGGGGAGTTTTTTTTTTATTACTTTTTGTTTTTGTTCTTGTTATCAGCAAAATGCTTGGTTTTTCACACCTTCTCTATTGCCATATCAAATCAAGGATAATTATAATAATAATTCAAACATAATAATTCAAAACATGGGAAAAAAGAGACCAAAACTGAAGGAATGTTTTAATTTTTTTTAATTTAAATTATTTTTCTATTTTATTTCAAATTTATTTACTCATTTTTTAAACAATACACATCTGGAAGTAGCCCTGTTTACTATTATTGTTGGTGAATGGCGTATACACACTCTGCTGCCGAACGTTTTCTTCCTTTTTTTTCCTAGAAAATAGTTGCTGTCCCCTTCCACACAAATTCATGTGCAGTTTGATCAGATTAGGTAACGCAAAAAACTCTTGCATCCAAGCAGATCATCAGATTGACAAGCACAAGGCAAGTCTGGGACTTTGGGACTATCCATGACACTGTTCTTTCCTGCTGTTGTGCATCACCTTCCTCTCACTTTGGTTGACAGAAACTAAAAGGAAGCAGGCCGCCCACAGATACACCTACATCGTACGCCCACAGATACACCTACATCATACTGTGAGACTCAAGCGCTGGTCGCTCTGGTAGGTCAGCAAGTTAAAGCACATAGCAGTTCGTTGCAATAATGTGGGTGTGAATCTGTTTCAGTATCTTATTTGCTTTTTCTTGTTTTTGTTTTGTTATGCTGAAGGCTAAATTCCTGTTGAATCCTTAAAATTAACCTGGTTAGCTGCAGCAAAATTTCGTTAAAAAACATTCTCTCCACTCTAAAAGGAGGTTGATGATTTCTTGACTAATACAAAAAAAATGGGGGAAATATTCTAGGTCACTTTCTTGACTTAGCAAAATAATACCACTGTCATAATTGTCTGCTTCAGTGTGAAACTGAAGCTAGCAGAGGGTTAACTTCCAACAAAGACTGGAAATGGGGAAAAAGCTAGCATGGCTCTGTCTGAATATAACTAAATATGCCTTCCAGCTGTGGAGTGGTTTGCCTGGTTTGGCTTATGTGAAAGCAGTCAATTGAATCCTGATCGTGGGAAAGCAAACTCACCACCCAAACATCATCAAACATGATTTCAACATTATTTTTCCATTTGTGACATGTTCAGTTGTCAATCTTTTACCAAAGGCTGCTATATACTGCATGACCCATGTAGGACTCTCAGGTGGGTTGCAAAACATTTTATTCAGATCACCAAAGAATTTGCAAAATTTCTTCCATTGTGTTCAGATTTTTTTGTTTATATCTGTAGTACATGTTTGAGAGCTGAGAGAGAGATCAGGGAAAAAATACGTAATTAATGAAATAAAACATTCAGTGTTGGATTCATTGTCTCCAAAAGTCTCCAGGAAGTCAGTGGGGTTTAAGGCTGGATCGTGGGAACAGGACAGCAATTAGCTTACACAGCTAAAAGTAAGTCACTCGCAGGATCTCAGAGATATTAAGTAATGTTGAATGTAACTGTAAACGGACTGGCAGGCTTTTGAGGTGGCTGTAAAGGCACTGGAATCCTGGCAGTCCTAGGGTTAATTAAGCTTTGGTAAAAGTTTAATTTAGGAGATTTTATTCATTGTTGATACAGTAAATTTATGCTCTTTCCTCTTGCTCAAAGTCCCTACTTTCACAGTTCTGACATCACCTGACAAATTGTTTTACCCATGGTTCTCACTGGAGGCGCAGAGTTAAAAAAAAAAAATTCCAAGTGCTGTCCTTCTGCCTTTTAGGCTTTTTAGGATTCAACCATCCACCTCCTCATCACTAGCAAAAACTCCTGGATGTTGAGGGAGATTAAGATGAAAAAACCTATTAACCACCTGCTGTTTTTTCTCAACCATAATCGCCGACTCGGCTCCAGGGTGATCCTATTCCAATCTCCTATCTCCATATGGGCCTATGCCATTGATTCACATTTTTGTGCCACCCACAGCTCAAAACACAATTACTGTCGTTATGTGCGTAATATAGGCGAAAATAGACCATGTAAACTGGCGTATGATAATGAAATAAAATCTGTTCCCATGCACAGATGTGAAATGAATGACTGAAAAAAAGGATCTGAAACACCTCCTGTGCAGACAGTGTTATTCTAAACATGCTCGTCTGCAGACACCAAATACTCAGCAAAGGTGTGAAGAATAAACTTGGGATTTCTTTACAGTATTTGGCAACACAGTCACAAATCCCAAACTACTGCAGTGTTCATTTCTATTTTTGTTTTCTATGCTTCTTTCCCTTTTACTCTCTCAAGATTGTATTGCATCCGGTTTTTGAATTTGAAGTTACCAGCAGAAAACATACAAAGTATTAGCTGTAAAAAAAAAAGTAGTAATAGTGTTCCCATGGCAACACAGATGCAGCAATCACTTGGCCACTAAAGTGGTTAACTGCATGTGGAGACAGTGTGAGGAAAAGCCAATGCTTGTCAGATGGACGGATGAACATGTGTAAACACTGAATAATTTGCATTGTATATGGAAAGTATGGCCCTACAGTCCAAACAGGCTTCACCGATTATATTAATTAGTTTAAAAAATCTGTGAACTCAAACACTAAATGAAACTGTCATGTTTCCCCATTGCTATTTTTTATCTATTTAGTTTTATACATGCACTGTTGTCTCCTAGAAGAAAGATATACAATGCTAAACATTTGTGGTAAGATAGTAACTGAAAGAAATGTATCAATATGTCTTGATAAAATAAAGTATGAAAAATGTGTTTTCAAAAAAAAGTTAGAATTACATAGGGTGTGCGTCATGTTGTTGTTAAAAAAAAAAAAAGAAGTTAATTTTCTTTGTTAAAGGCCTATACATCAGATAATTTTCAGGTCTGTCTGATTTTAAGCTCTAAAAGATTCTACTCAAAATGGATGGACTGGAACATAACTTTCATATATCTTTTGTCATATATTCCAAAAAATAAAAGACTTTCATTAAAAAAACATGTTATTTGTCGTAAAATTGTGAACACCGAACACCAACAAACAGCTGATTGTAAAGTGAAAAAGAAACAGCAGCCGCCTGGATGAAGGCCTTATGGTTTGCTGGCCTTCCCTTTTGAGCCAAAAGTCTACTAACAAGCACAAGAAGCTTCCGCCAAAAAGAATCAGGCCCTTGATTTAGCAGTGCTGCAAGTGAAACACACTGATGGGGAAACTGCAGCTTCGAAAAAGGAAAGCTGTAGGCGCCTTATCCCACAAGCCTGTCAAAATGCATAGCAAAGGCTGATGCCTTTCTCCACTGTTGCATGTAACAACGGGCTGCCTGTGATGCTGCCTGTGATGTCTAGTATTCTTCACATTGCTGTGGTGGCTATGTTCGCATGCCCTCTGGCTTCCCAAATCCCTCGCCTGCACATGTGTATTAAGCATTTCCTCTGAAGTGGAAGAACCCTGAGAGCACTTTCCAAACCTCTGTTGCTTGCTCTGAAAGCATCTTCATTTTTTTTCAGTGCACTCTTCAATCACTTTTCCTGCCAGTATTTTTACACAGCAGGCTTCAGTTAGTTCTGCGTGCTCGTGCGTAAGAGTCTCCTGACCTGAACAACTCTCCTGTTGCTTCTCACAGATTTCACTTGTTAATTTGTGTCCTTTCCTTTCTGTTTATTTCTCCCCCTGATGCGCGGTCATCATAACAACCCCCATTTAGACTCACCAGCTGGGAAATCAACTGTTTCTGACTGCTTTTCACGCTTATGTCATTTCTCTCTCCCTCCCCACCACAGTGGGGTGTGTGCTCATTACAGAATGAGAAATGCATTATTAGAAACTTGAGGAAATCAAATCAGCACCTGCTTTTTGCTCTATTGAATATTTTATTGCTGCTGTGGTTCTGCATGAGTAAGGACAGTTGTATGCAATACATACTGTACATACATAAATAGAAGATGCTAATAAATCTGAAAATTCCCAGCAACTGAGGGCATTACATTAATTGTCAAATATCTATTAAAATATACAAATTAGGGAATTAAGAAAGGATTCCCCATTTGACCTCCATGCAAGTTCAGGGTGTGTTTTATTTATACAAGTCAAGTCAACTTTATTTGTATAGCCCAATATCACAAATTATGAATTTGCCTCATTGGGCTTTACAATCTGTACAGGATATGACACCCTCTGTCCTTTACAAATGACCCTCGCATCGACTAAGGAAAAACTCCCCCAAAAAAAACCTTTTAACAGGGAAAAAGAAACGGAAGAAACCTCAGGAAGAGTAACAGAGGAGGGATCCCTCTTCCAGGATGGACAGACGTGCAATAGATGCCATGTGTACAGAATAACAACAATGAAAGCACATTAACACTAACATACAAAATTGTATGGAAATGTCCAAATCAATATAACAACAGCTAATATACAGTGTGTATATATAGAATTATATGAGAGTGTCCAAGGGGATGAAGAGCATCATCAAGCTATCAGCAAAGGATGAGAAGCATGTCATCCTCTCCACCACACCAACCAGAAGAAGCCTGGGCAGCACATCTTCCACTCCACCACACCAAACAGGAGAAACCTCCGCAGGATGACCTCATCACCACCACGTCACTCAGAACCAGAAGATGAAGCCTGACTGGTCTGCACAACCACTACTCCACCAGGTAGACTGGATCCATGGATACCTGTGAGATGAGAACGCACAGGGACTACGAGGCACAAAACTAATCAGCAGCATGTGTTAAAGGGAGGAAGAGGAAACACATCCTCTTCTCCACTACCCTAAAAGATACAACCTGAGCAGCATCGCCTCTTCTCCATTTCACCACCATCAGGACAGACGAAGCCTGGATAACACCACCTCCTTCTCAACAAGTAGCCTCAGCTCACGGACACCTGGGAGCTGGGAGCACAGGGGCTCCGGGGAAGAAGATGAGTTAGTAAAATGACTTAATGGAGGCATCCAAATGAAGAAGAAGAGAAGCTCAGTGTGTCAGAGGAAGTCCCCTGGCAGTCTAGACCTATAGCAGCATAACTAAGGATTGATCCGAGGCAGCCTGAGTCAACCTTGGATCAGTCCTAACTATAAGCACTATCAAAAAGGAAAGTCTTAAGCCTACTCTTGAATAAGGGGATGCTGTCTGCCTCCCGGACTGAAAGAGGGAGTTGGTTCCACAGAAGAGGGGCTTGATAACTGAAAGCTCTAGCTCCCATTCTACTTTTATAAACCCTAGGAACTGCTAGTAGTCCTGCATTCTGAGAGCGTAGAGTTCTAGCAGGATTATAAGGCACTATTAGCTCTTTAAGATAAGATGGTGCCTGACCATTAAGTGCCTTGTAGGTGAGGAGGAGGATTTTAAATTCTATTCTAGATTTTACAGGGAGCCAGTGCAGAGAGGCTAACACCGGAGAAATATGGTCTCTTTTCCTGGTTCTGGTCAGAACACGTGCTGCAGCGTTCTGGACCAGCTGGAGAGTCCTGATAGACTTATTAGGGCAGCCTGATAATAACGAGTTACAATAGTCCAGCCTGGAAGTTACAAATGCATGGACTAATTTTTCTGCATCGTTTTGGGAGAGAATATGCCTTATTTTTGCAATGTTACGCAGATGAAAAAAAGCTGTTCTAGCTGTTTGTTTCATGTGGACGTTGAAGGACATATCTTGGTCAAAAATTACCCCTAGATTCCTTACAGTGGTGTTCGAGGCTGGTACAAAGCCACCTAGAGTAAATAAGTCATTAGATAGGTTATTTCTGAGATTTTCAGGGCCAATTAGAATAACCTCAGTTTTATCTGAATTTAACAACAAGAAATTGTGCGCCATCTAAGTTTTTATATCCTGAAGACATGTTTGGAGTTTAGCTAACTGGCTGGATTCGTCTGACTTAAATGACAAATATAGCTGAGTATCATCTGCATAACAGTGAAAGTTTATGGAGTGTTTCCTGATAACATTGCCTAAAGGAAGCATATATAAAGTAAATAGAATAGGCCCAAGCACAGAACCTTGAGGAACTCCATAACTGACTATGGACTGCATGGAGGACTCATCATTAATGTGAACAAACTGTGATCGATCTGATAAGTAGGATTTGAACCAGCTTAAAGCAGTTCCTCTGATGCCAGTTAAATGTTCTAATCTCTGCAACAGGATATGATGGTCAATAGTATCAAAAGCAGCGCTAAGATCTAACAAGACAAGTACTGAGACGTGTCCATGGTCTGACGCAATTAGCAGGTCATTAGTAATTTTCACCAGAGCGGTCTCGGTGCTATGATATTTTCTAAATCCTGACTGAAAGTCCTCAAATAGATTATTGTTCTGGAGGAAGTCACACAGCTGACTGCACACTGCTTTCTCAAGGATCTTAGAGAGAAAAGGAAGGTTGGATATTGGTCTATAGTTGGCTAAAACCTCTGGATCAAGACCGGGCTTCTTCAGAAGAGGTTTGATTACGGCTACTTTAAATGACTGAGGTACATAGCCTGACAGCAAAGATAAGTTGATCATGTTCAGTAAAGAGGTGATCAGTAACGGTAAAGCTTCTTTAAGCAGTGAAGTTGGGATGGGATCTAAGAGACAAGTAGAAGAGCTTAGATGAGGAAATCAATGAAGTCAGTTTGTGGAGGTCTATGGGAGAAAAGCAGTCCAAGTACACATCAAGTTCTTCAATGAGTCCTATGCTTCCTGTGTTTAAAGACAAAGCAGTTTCAGTCAAAGGCACAGTGTGACTGATTTTCTCCCTAATAGTTATAATCTTCTCATTAAAGAAACTCATGAAGTCACTACTACTGAGGGTTATGGGAACAGATGGTTCAATAGAGCTGTGGCTCTCTGTCAGCCTGGCTACAGTGCTGAAAAGAAACCTGGGGTTGTTTTTATTTTCCTCTATTAATGATGAATAATAAGCTGCTCTGGCCTTACGGAGGGCCTTCCTATAAGCTTTCAAACTATCATGCCAGTCCAGGCGAGACTCTTGCAGACGGGTTAGACGCCACTTCCTTTCAAATCTTCTTGCTGCTTGCTTTAAACTGCGGGTGTGAGGGTTATACCATGGAGCCAGCTTTCTATGCTTTACTATCTTCTTTTTTAGAGGAGCAACAGAGTCTAGAGATGCTCGCAGAGAGTCTGCAGTACTATCTACCAAATTATCAATTTGAGTAGGACTGAAGTCTGAGCCCTCAAGTATATTGATATTAGGTATTGAATTAAAAGCTAATGGAATTATATCCTTAAACTTGGCTACAGCACTTTCAGATAAACATCTAGTGTACATGGATTTACCTGATGGAGTGTAGTCCAGAAGAAAAAATTCAAAGGTTAACAAGTAATGGTCTGATAGGAAGGAATTCTGTTGGTGGACTGATAAATGTTCTACTTCAATGCCGTAGGTCAGGACCAGGTCGAGGGTATGGTTAAAACAGTGAGTTGGTTCCTGAACATTCTGACAGAAGCCAATTGAATCTAACAGCGAGATAAAAGCAGTACCAAGGCTGTCACTATCAACGTCCACATGAATATTAAAGTCACCTACAATAATTACGTTATCAGTTCTCAGGACTAAAGTTGATAAAAACTCAGAGAACTCAGATAGAAATTCAGAATATGGACCTGGAGCACGGTACACTATAACAAATAAAACTGGTTTCTCTGTTTTCCATTTAAGATGAGAAAGACTAAGAACCAGGCTTTCAAAAGACGTATAGTTTAATTTAGGTTTAGGTTTGATCGAAAGACTAGAATCAAAAATGGCTCCTCCTCCACGGCCTGTATCTCTAGGAATATGAGTATTAATATGACTAGGAGGAGTGGATTCATTCAGGCTGACATAATCATCCTGACACAACCAGGTTTCAGTAAGACAAAATAAATCAACCTGGTTATCTGATATTAATTCATTTACTAGTAGAGCTTTAGATGATAATGACCTGATATTTAAAAGTCCACATTTAATTTTATACAATTATTTTTTAATCAAATGAAATCAAATCAATATTTTATCATTCTACCACAGACATTATTTATCACATTTACCCATTCACACACACACACACACACACACACACACTCATACCCTGTTTGATTTCCAGCCAACCTGCCGACCCGCTCTACCACTGAGCTACAGCTGCACTCATTGTCAAGTTTAGGAAAAACACCTAGGTTCAGCTTTAAATGACTATATAAGCACAATATGTAAATGAACAATATGAGTATAAAAAACATGCCACTTATCTCCACAAACTCACAATACAATACAAATTCATTCGGTAGGGACTGCTGGGAACTGGAGGGTCCAAATGGACTAAGTAATGAATGTGGCTTGGGAGCTGGAGAGGTGCCAGCTCCTCCTTCTAAGCCCTGCCAGGGTGCACTTGGGCAAGGCACAGAACCCCCAACTACTATGGGTGTCTATATGGTAGCACCCTCACATTCAATGTGTACAGGTCCTGTTTGAAGCTGTGTGTGCATTTCACACCTGTGTGTTAAAAGCATTAAATTTCTACTTGGGGACATGAACTGCAGTAACTGAGCAGTGGGTGACAGTGAGTTGAAAGAGTCTGATCCCACTTAACTCTGATGAATCAGGATGAGCACCAACGGTCAGTGTCACAGATTGTATCGTAGCCAGCATATCTCTTAATCACTAAGAGCAGCAGTCAGCCTTTTTAGCCTTTAGTTTGACACTTTTGACCTGTATGGCAGTTTTTGCTGGCAACACCAGGAATAATGCTTTTGTATCTTTTCAGTCAAGCTTCTCTTCACTCCCAACTTTTGATCGTTTCCTGAGCTTTGATGAGGATTTTAAATTGTCAGCACCACACAGGTACCTCCTCCTACATATTTAATATTCCTCTTTGGAGGAAACATCCAGTCTTCACTGACACTGGCAATTTTTGCAACCAATTTTATTGAGCCAGGTTATTTTCAGTGTTATTATCATCATCATCATCATCATCATATTTAGGGAACAAATGTGAAATTTAAATGAACAACATCATCATGAGTGATTCATAATTAGGTTGTCTTATATTACTGTCATGTAAATGACAGACTTATCTCCGTTTAAACTAGGGCTGGGATGATCCATACTGCCACAGCCCTGGTTATTTTACTACCATATTATTTTGCATATCACGCTAGTTTTAGGCCCAATCCTATTTGTCTTCCCTTAACACTAGCACTTGGTTTCAAGTGCCCTCCAAAGGTAAACACTCCTACAGGATTAAGTGAGAAGTGTTAGGGTAGAAATCTTACCCTACAAAGTGGGACAGCACTTAGCGTAACAACGTTGCTCACTGACGTAACGTTGTGCACCGACGGTGCATACATCACACCGAGTGTTAAACAACATGAGAGGCTCTCGTAGCTCTCCCGGTAGATTTGTAAAAATAGTACACTGCAAAAATAGCTATTTTATTATACTTGTGTTTTAACACAACGGTACATAAATCAACTGTACTTATAGCAAACAAATATATCCTGCAATATTTTCTTTTGAAATGCATGTTTAATTGAAAAAAATATACTTACATTTGTGTTGGTCTTTTGCGGAGCCATTTTTCTTAACTTTGGTTGAGTTAGCAAAAACTCATGGGTAATTTCTTCCTTCACTACATTTTGAGTCTGCATCTGACCTCCCTTGGATTTAAGGGGTGGTTTTAAGGGATGATAAGCACTTCTCCTTGCTCTTGAAAGCAATGGGACACACTACTCCTACACGTGAACATGCAAAACCGAGTGCTAGGGGCAAAAATGAGTGGAAGTGGTTGAAATAGGACAGGACCTTAGATTATAGATAATATTAAGAATGCAAACAGTTAATACCAGTGTATCTTGGAAATCAAATGAATACAAAGTATTGTGGTTCTGTTCTTTTTTATTGTAGCTGTTTTTTGGTTTTTCTGTTGTTGTTCTCCCCCTCCATTTTTGTGTTCTCCCCAGGCTGGCATGAGTGTGTGAGGTAGGAGATGTGGCTGGCTCCCCGAGGCACACTAGTTTGTACTTCCATTAATCAATCGTCTTCACTACTCCGATGCCAGATAATTCTGTCTCCATGTAGTAGAGCAATCTGTTAATCAATCACGTTTTCTCCTAGTAGTTACCTTATTTCCTGTGGTTTGCCTCAACTTACCCCATCTCTCCTGTCTCCAGATCAACATGCACTCCTTTGCTGCCAACTCCTTAGGAGCCGATGTGATTCAATTTCCCCTCCATGTCAAGCTCTGGTGAACTCTCTCCTTTCTAACTCCTCAGCTCCAGCCTTTTCTTCTGCTTTTTTTTCCAAAGAAAATAATATACCTGCCCAAAACTATCCAACACCTAATCATTTTCAGGATTTTAACCTTTAAAATGCCATTTTGATGATTTGAATTATTAATGATTTCTTAAAAATTTATTATTTTCCATATAATAAATAGGACAGAGACTGATTTCTGTTTCTAGGAAAAGGATGGAAAGAACACCTTAATGTGTATTTGTAGAATGCAGAATTTTTGTAGAATTAAAAATAACTGATGCCATGGAGGTGCCATGTGACAATTTGGAATGAGAATGTATCGATATATCAATGCCATTTTGAACATTTTTGGTATGGTTTGTGTCATTGCTAAGTGCATCAAAGATATGTTCTACTAAACAGTCATTGTTAGATCTTTCTTACCAGTCTAACATGCATTAAATGCCCATGATTACTCCTGTCTTGCTTCATTTTGTGTCACTTCTTTTTTGGGTGGTTGCTCATCAATAAACCAAGTAAATCTGACTTGCAAAAAATGGACCAGAAACACACATGATTTAAAAAAAAAATATTTTATCACTCGTTTCACAGACATTTAAAAATCTACAGTAATTACCAAATTCTACTGGAGTTAAGAAGCAGTCACTGCTATGCAAAACTACTGGAAATAATGTCACATTACATACCAGCAACCACACGTGTGTATTCTAAAAATGAATGTAATATTTTACTAGAACACCTTTTTTGTTGTTTACTGCTTACCTGTGCCCCTGTGGATGCTTGTATGTTGGCAAGGTAAAATGGAAACATAAGGAGAGACTGGCTGAACATAATCATATCCACCTGTCCAGAGAACAGACATAAAAAATGTTTCTGATATGTTTCGATATTTGTGTGCAGTCACTCCTGTTTTAATGGGTATCATCACATCCAAATATCGTCAGAAATACTCCAAAGTGATATGGGTGAGTAAATGGCAGTAGCCAGAGCCCAGATATAAGGCCCAATTTGTAAAAAAAAAAAAAAAAAAAAAAAAAAGAAGTTCCCCTTTAACTGAGCTTTATGCCAGCGTTTTGGGACATTTTGAGTCATCCTTCATGCCCCACAGAATATTTTGTAGCTACTATGACTCTGAAAACACAGAAAAGCTCAAATGAAAGAAGAGACTATTATTTCATCCTGAAAAAAAACCAACACTTTTTGTCCAGATTCCATTTGTTTTGATTTCCCTTTCCTTTTCAGATTTCCTTTTTGTTTTGCGATTGTTTCCATTTCCTGCTTTGATTTCTGTGGCATTTCCAGCCTCTTCTGTCTGCTGCCAAAAAAGGGAAAGACAAATATATACGTTTATGACACTCACAAATAAATAAAGTATCTATCTCAAGTGTTCTATTTTAAAAGACATACATATTTATCTTTGGCACTGAAAGAGTTAATAACAAAGCTCTATCTCAAGACTTTTATGCCATTACAAATTTTGTCACTATTAGTCAGATACAAAAGAGTTGGAAAATAGAAACAAATACCATACATATTTGCAAAGCAAAGATACATATTTATCCAAGCAGAATATTTGACATGTTATTATTGTGAAACAAAACTTGCCCCCTGAAAAAAATAAATAAATAAATAAATAAAATGCTACCAAGCATATTGAAAGAAGTCCACATTCATCACCATTGGCCAGCAGTACACTGTTAGTACTGTTGGGGTAGTTCTTCAAATGGATAATGGAGTAATGGATTACAAATTATAAGTTTTATATACTCGTAAGAAGTAATACTGGCTCCATTAGACATACAGGAAACATTCAGACCTCCACTGTTGGCAAAAGCGCACATCCACTTGGCCAAATGTAATTACATATCGGTCTGAGATAACGAGAGAGCCCCTTATAATTCCTGGTGTGAGAGCTGTCAGTATGAGGTGTATCACTGTAGGTAAGTAGGTTACTTTTCTTCTAATTTTTGATAAAAAAAACTAGAGATTTTATTATGTATCCCCTCAGGAGGTTGGGTTGTAGTATATAATATAAGTATATAAGTGTGCTGTACTCAACTTTATATAGAATACAGTTGAGTACAGCACACTTATAGACTTGAACTTAATATGTGTAATGTAATTGATGCATTAAATCTGTCTACCTTCATTTACTTGCATCCACAGATGCAGGGTTATCTGTACACAATCATTTATTTCTTTCTGTGCAGATGTGGAGGAAAAGCTGTTGAACCTAACAGTTTTAGGATCAGCTAGTCTATCTAGTTGACTTTAGAACATGGAAGCATTTCTGTCAAGACCATGGCCATTAGTTCAATTAAAGGAAAGTGGAGGTTGAAGTCTCCAGGACACCTTGACTGCTTTAACAGTCCAGTGTCAAGGGAAGGCATATGAATAGTATAATATTGAATGGACACTGGGTGTGCCATTTTTGCCTTTGTGCGTGCCATTATGCACCTTGCAGAAATCTGCAATTGGGTTTAGGCAACAAAACTCTGAATGTTGGTTCAGGTAAAAAAAATAAAACACTTTAAGGTGCTGAAGGAAAAACATTGTGGTTGATGCAGGAATTTTAAATAACTACAGAAAACAAAAGGCTAGATAAGGTAAGATAAGATAACATAAGATAGAACTTTATTTATCCTGAAGGAAATTCTTGCACAACAGTTGCCCTACACGGTAGGAAAAAGTAACCAGATTTAAAAAAAATAGTATGGACAGCGCAGAATAGTGCACAAAATCCAAAATTATGCACAAACCAACAATATAACCAATATCACAATATACAAAACACAAATAACATAAGAACACTGTGTGCTGCCAAGTAAGATGTTAAAGTGATGTGTAACATGACTAATGTCACTAATGTAACTTCCAAAATGGTCTGGAACACAGGTTTCTTGGTTAAAAGTCCAGTTTTGTAGGACCTGTTGAATTTGCACTGAGCAACTAAACATGTCCGTGAGGCAAACACAACTGAGGTGTACTGCTCAAAACAATAACAGCTGTTGTTACTGTCCCACAAAATCTTACTGTATATACATGGATGTGTGCATGTGTGCAGTTATATAAATACAGGATAAACCCCTTAGAATTATACCCAGTAATCAAGAAAAAGCACTCCTAAGTCTATTACAATTACCACCAATATAATTCAGCCACTGCTCGGTGGTACTGTCTCTAGACTTGTGTAATCAATGCAGAAAAAGACCAGGTCCAAAACTATTTAGGAACTATTGCATATGGAGACCATGATAACTGATGAAAATGATGATGTCCAAATGTGCATAAAATGGGCATACTTTGAAATATACAACAACATATTAAAAAATATACCAAAAATTTTTGACTACAAAACATGCTGCAGTTAACAGTATTCCCCGCACTCGTCACTCAAATTCACTTTGTTATTCCGAATACACTAAATCTAAGAAGGCAGGCTGGGGTCCCTCCTTGTTACATATGATGCAACTCTCATGCAAGTAGGAAACAAAGCCACGGAAAGACTCAAACCAAGGTGTTTATGACATGTATTTATGTTCAGTCAGGTGCCAGAAGCATTTTAATCACTTATTAGATGCTATCTAGGCGGGAGGTTCAGGAACTGATAGAAGCATAACAACAAAGTCAAACATGGCCTTTATAAAAACACAGAGCTGCATATAAATGTATGCATATGTGCTGCTGCTCTTTATACTTCAGTATAGTGGGGTGAAATTGAGATCAAAGTGGGAGCTAGCACGGTGAATATAGCGGTGACAAATGTCATCCTGAGCATCAGCAATAGCTGCAGGAAAAGCACATCAAAGATGTGTGAGGGAATGTGAGGAACCATGTTACTGTATTTACTGTGCTGAATTCCTTTTTAAGTGCAACTTATTTACTCTGACAGATATAATGTAAGGTATCTCCAGTTACAGCCTTTGTGGCCATGCTAATTAGCTATCGCCTGTAATCTCTGACCCAGTTTGTCATACATGTTAAGAGATCATCATTCCAGAGCCCAATCATTCTCAACAAGGCTGCCAAAATGACTAAAACGTAGCTTGATTAGGCCCTTTATAAATCAAATGTTTAATTATGTTCTCTTATTTTGAATTTCATTCCAACAATGCATGACCCACTATTGCCAGTTTAGAAACCAATGCAACAGAACCAGAGATCCAGGGCCTTTTTTATTTCATTTATTTTAATTCCTTATCAAAACCTGGCACCAACATTGCTTGTAATGCTACCTGACAACAGACAGTACAGATACAGACATTCTGACCCTATTTTTCAACACAAGTCGACTCATGGTTGTGGCTAGACAGATGTACTTCCTGTAAGCATATGTGTGTATCACCCAGCACATCACATTAAGGTTTTTTACTTCACAATAATAACATCCGGCAATAATCACCTGCAGAACATTGGCAAGGAAAAAATTACTTGATTTATGAACTATGGGGAAAAAGGCGATTAGCCCTTCAGGATCAACAAGACTCCAGGAAATACGGTAAACCTTTTACTTGTGTGTTCACCATTACAGAGGACATAACTTTGACCATGTCACTGACCCCTTGGTAAAGAAGGGGCATCAGTGATTTTTATTAAAGAAGTGAAGTTCTATTTGTTGCACTCCAAAAATTCAAAGGACCTTTTATGTATGACTGAAAGTATACCTACAGGAAGGTTCAAGTGGCTTCAATGCCCAGCAAATAATCATGCAGTTATCTCAACACACATGCCTCTAATCTATTTTCACTTCACACACAACTTGTCAAATACAGACATTTGAACAGCATCCTCTGCATCTGATATGGTGACACCTTTTTGTAGCTAAATGAGATCCATCTGGGTTTAAGTTAAACCCACTCATGTCATTGGTAGGTGGTCTGAGCAGCTGACATAGTATAAAAGGGTGGAGAGTCTGCTTAGGGCAAGCAGGAGCAGAGATGGTTAAAACAAACATAGGACACAGAAGACAACTCTTTGTGTCACTTCTGAAAAAAAGTTGAATTATTTTATTTTACTTTTGTTATGTAATTAGCTTGCTTTGCCTAACCAAGTACTTATGTTGCCTAAACCTATGCTGAAAGGAGGCTGCAATGAGTGGAAACTGTATGTTGCCTTTGAACACTTTATTTTGCCAAGATGCATGTAACAAACTGACACAGTCTTTGACACATCCAACGCTGATGGTAGAGGGGTACTTACCATTTTGTTTGACGCGTAGTGCCACCGACCAAGCATTGGGATTTCATGAGTTTGCAGAGAATGTTATGGTGGTACGAAGAAGACAAAGAAATCCATCAAGGACCCAAGCCACCCTTAAGTCTTGGCCTCTTCCTCCAACTATGAAAATATAGCCTGACGACCAGAGAATGCTTCTTTCCTTGGGCCATGAAAATTCTAAATGGCAATGCCTAGGGCCTGGCAGGATGAAAATGGGGAAAACACTGTTCACCTTGCTTACCACCATTTTGTTGAATAATCATTAGGCCTAATGGCAGTGTCTGCTACAATTACTGTACATCTGAATATACTAAACTGTAACTGGCCAGAAATATTTTAACACACACTGTTTTAAACTTTTTGTGATATACAGGAAAATCTGTTAAGTTAGTTATTTTCACACTTGTTTTGAATGCTATCTTGTCATTTCCTGTTTTATTTTGTAGTAATAGACAACCAGCATAATTTCTGTTGCTTTCAGCAAGTATTATGCAATCTAATAATTGTTTGGCTTGCCTTTCTTTTGGACTTGGTTTTTTTGATGCTTGTTTTTCCTCGTCAAAAGTGATTTTAGTTGTCATGCCATGGGTGGTATATTCTAATGAGCCTGGATGTGAAATATTTTATATTACATATTTATGTTATATATTTTCTTATCGAGGCAGCCCATGAATGTACTGTATGTGCTGAATGTTTTCAACTAACTTTCTCCCATAAAAGGTTGTGAAACCATTTCTTGTGGTATTGTCTTTCCCATTTGAGTGTGTCAGTTGGATGAAGTGCAAACACTGTTTGATTGGATTAGGCTGGATAATTAGACCAACCAGTCTTTCAAAATACTATTCATCATGTACTTGTTTGCCGCAGTGGACTCAAAAATTGTGTGCTGTGTCATCAGCTTGGGATGAAACTAATGATTCCTGTGGGCATTTTTAACTGCTGCAGCCATAGAGGGGAAGAAAAAATCTTGGCAAAACTAAAAACACTTTACTATGAGTATAGGGTATAGAGAGCCAATTCCAGGTACATTTGCATCTTGTGCCGTATATGAAGCCCTTATTGGAGAGAGCTAACAAAATTGCAAAACTACTCTCTACTATCTACTCTACACATACATTTTTGCTCCAGAATAAAACTGCATACAACACCTTTTGAATGACTATGATATACATTTCAGAAAAAAAGTGCTTCTTCTATAACTAAAAACCAATAAATACAGATTCCACTATGAATTTCCCACTAACTTTGTTACATATTAATTACACTATGAATTCAATTAGTACTTAATATGAAATTAAGTGTTAACATGTTTTAAACATGCTAGTCCAGTGGTCGCCAACCTGTCGATCACGATCGACTGGTCGATCTTTGAAACATCCCCTGTAGATCCCAAAAATAATGGGGATGGCTAGTCGCTACGTCACAAATAACTTCCGGGTCCAAACCCCGGCTGCGAGTGTAAACAGTAATGGTTGCTGCTTATCCACACCGCTGGATTATAAAATGCCTGGTAAGTCTATGAAGACATGGAATACACTGTTTGAAAGGGGACACTGTGAGGATTCGTGCACATTTCAAGGTAAGTTGATCAGACTTTTATATCTCACATGTGACGTTATCACGAGCCACCGGCGCGAATGTAAAGACATGGCTGCAGCTAAAGAGCCAGTCATTTCACGGTCACTTTAGCTAGTTAGTTAGTGACCATGGTCAGTTTACAACAAACACAAACCACTGCTACCTTGCTGAAAATAACAGCTTAGGCTGGTGGCTGGTTTTAGCTGGTAAACTGTGTTTATTTTAGGCAACATATCTAGCTATCAACACTGTACAGTTGTCGGTTACGTTGTAACTGACCATGGTATTCATTCTGACATACTTAACTTACTTGCTAGTAGTTAGCTTTATTGCTGACACCCTTATCTTTAGCTAACGTTACTTTCTCACCTCAACCTCATACACTTTATTTTTCATAGAAGCCTGGACTTTCCCTTTCAGGCTGCCTGACACAAAGTCCCTTTTTCACAGACTTCAGGAAACTGCCAAAGTGTGAAGTGACTGTGAAAAAGGTGACTGGCTCTTAAGCTGCAGCCATCTCAATTTACATTCGCACAGATGGCTCATGATAAAGTGCGGTCAACTAAATCATGGATGAATCCTCACAGTATCCCCTTTCAAACTGTGTATCCCATGTCTTCATAGCCTTACCAGGCGTTTTACAATCCAGTGGTACAGACAGTCTGCAACCATTATTGTTTACATTCGCAGCCAGGATTTGGATCTGGAAGTGATTTGTGACGTCACACTAGCATCCCTCTACCACACACAAAATACTCATAAGTAGAAAACACATCACATGCCTTTACTTTTTGTGTTGAATACTGAAACTAGAATTGAAGTTGATGTGTTGCAGAATTTTCAGAACAAGACAGTTATGGCCAGTTTGATATGCTAGTTACAGTGTTTTCTTGGTTGCCTTAACCAAAGCATTTCATCTAACTCAAATACAATTAGCCTGAATAAAAGGCGTCAAGTTTGAAGTACAATCTGGGCTGTCTTTCTTTCAACGCCTCAATAGGTAGATTTGTCACCTGTCACGAAGGTCAGGTATCTTGGGCTTAAAAAGGTTGGAGACCACTGCTCTAGTCCATCCATGTGCACAAACATAAAGGTGCTAAATATAGCAATAGGAGTGTTTCTATTGGTCGCTAACAGCGCTAACACTGCAAACAACAGCAAAAGTGCTGATAGTGCTCTCCTATAGCTTTACATAGCAAATATATGTTATATTATGCAAATATACAGATATATGAATGCTCTGGATATCAAATTTAGAAAAGGCTGCCAGTATAGATATTGGGATGGACCTAATAAGTTGAAAAATAAAAAAGTTTTATAATGCGACAGCTATTTTTCAAGTTTGGTTAGGTGTGGATAGGAACAGCAATTAGGTTTAGGGAAAGATCATGATTTACATGGGTTAAAATTCCTTTGGGGACCTTCCTCATCATGGTTACAACAATAAACACGTGATTAAGGTTAGTAATGCCTTGTCCACACAGCAGCAGCAGCAGCAACATCAACAACAATTCGATTGTACGCTTTGAGCGTACGTCACGCCGGGTCCAAGTCTCAACAAGCCCCCTTCGCCTCTCACTACAGACAAACCACGATGGGACCTGTAAATATATTTACCATTAACTCCTTCTTCAGAGAGGATACCTTTAGGATTAAAAAGGGTCTAAATGCTTACGACTCCAATAGAGTTATTACTGTAACTGTTCTCCCACTGGGTGTAATTAGAGGTAAAGTCCAAGCCTCCATGAAAAAAAATGTACGATGTTGAGGTGAGTTGGTTAGGATAGCTAGCGAAACGTTTTTATCGTTGTAAGCCACGTTCCCTGGCTTATCATTGGCCTTAGAGATTTATTTTATCAATAGATTTATCTGACGTTTGAAAGACATTTGATCAAAGAAATCTATGACAGTCTTGATTTATAGCTAGCTTTCCATGTTTCACTGGGTTTTAATATCATAGGTTCCCTCCGTCTTTCATATGCCACGATCCCTGGCTTTTCATGTGCCATCATCCATCCATCCATTTTTTTACCGCTTATCCTCACACAGGGTCGTGGGGGGGCTGGAGCCTATCCCAGCTGTATTAGGGTGAGAGGCAGGGTACACCCTGGACAAGTCGCCAGTTCATCACAGGGCACATAGAGACAAACAACCATTCACAATCACATTCACTCATACGGACAATTTAAGTTAGGCAATTAACTTAAACCCCATGCATGGTTTCGGATAGTAGGACGAAGCCAGAGTACCTGGAGAGAACCCACGCAGACACAGGGAAAACATGCAAACTCCACACAGAAAGGCCCCAGGCTGGGAATCGAACCAGATACCATCTTGCTGTGAGGCGATAGTGCTAACCACCCCTTTTCATGTGCCATGTTCTGGCTAAACAAAAAAGCCAACCCCTGAGCTGGCTAGCTAATGTTAGGTATTTACAGATGTGTGCTAGGGCAACAAAAAGCACTGGTGATGTACAGATTTGAGGGTTGGTGTGGGGATGCTGTAAGTTGTTTTCAATACAGTTGCAGGTAGAATATCAGGCAGTTAAGTACAGCACCTGCCAGTGTCCAATCGGAAGAGACAAGTATCATCATATGGCAGCTTGCTGATTTGAGTAAAGAAAAAATGTGTCCTGCACAGACATGTAATGTGTGTGGAAGAGGCCAAAGACACTGAAATCTGACAAGATTGTTGCCAAGAGTGTGTCTGTGATGGCACTATCTACATCACGATGTAAGTAATGTTAATTTGCATTAATTATTTGTAACGAAGGCTCTCAATGATTCATATTATTTTCTGAAGCATTAAAACATTGGCGTTAAACTTAAAGGTATGCTATTAATTTTTCGTGCCAATAAAAGGCTGTTTTGAGATAGCATTCTTCTTGACACTTTATCAATTACTTTATTGTATATTTCACTATGCATTTATACTATTGTTTCAGCTGGAATCAAAAGACCTGTAACCCAGGAGGACAAGGAATAGACTGCAGCAGCCTTGTCACAACTTGGACGTTTAAATAGGATGGGATGGTCTTGAGTCCAGAAACACCTAAGGTAGGACTTCTTCCTTCTACTTTTATTTGGCCCTCATGTTACCAGGGCCCTCATAGTTGTTCTGCCTGTCTGGGAAGTCTAAGAGAAACTATAGTATTTTAATTATGATGCAAAAAAACAAAAAAAAACCCAAAACAAAACAAAAAAAATCTAATGAGATGACATAAATTCGCAACATATATGCATTGTATTCAGCTTATACCACTTTATCATTGTGGTCATAAGCATAAAGTGTTTTAAGCAAATGTTTATGCTTTACAAGCATTTATTACACATTATAGACATGTAATGTATATCAAGTATTACTAAAACAGGTTGACCATTTGTTGTTCAGGTGAACTGTGTCTTATTTTGGGTGTCTTTATAACAGGTCAGCATATTGCAAGAAACAGATCACAGCTAGCAACTGTGGTTTAGTCTTAGCAGCAATCAAGCAGAAGAGGTATCCTCTTTCCTTATTTAAAACCCTGCCAGGCCAGTACAGCCTCAAAGAAAGTTCTAATGTAAGTTAAGGGCTAATAATGATTTAAAGTGAAGGGGTCAGTGTCTCTAAGAACTCACTTATTAAGACTGAGTTGTACAGTATGTTCTTCCCCCCTCCCCAAGGCATGCAAGGGCAATCATCCATGACCCAAAGGCAAAGCAGCAATACACAAAGTGCACCGGAATTGACATCCAGGAGATGTTCCTGCTCGGTGGATCTCCAGATTGGACAATGTGTGCTGATTGCATTATTGAGGTAAAGTTATTCCAGCTGGTATATGAGTTGTTGCTACTCCCAGAATTATGAAATGTTTGCGTTAAAGGTGGGATAAAAAAGCGATTATTAGATTAATCACGATGACGTCATGTGCGATTAATTCATCGCTTCAAAAATGTCCAAAATCGATGAGTTTTTTTTTTCTTTACCGGAGCAAAAGGGCGGAACTAATGTGCAAGTGCGTTGCGGCGCTACACGCACAGTTTATGGCGACACACACGGCCTCGCTCACGCTGCTTTGCATGCAAAACAAAACAATTTGAGTCACCAGCAATGCATTCACTGAGTCGCAGATTGAAAGAGAGAGACTATGACAGAAAAAGAAAGACGGATTAGACCGGCCCCTGCGTCATATAAAGCCAGTGTGTGGCAACACTTCGGTTTTTATGAAGTTGAGTTGAGGCGAAACGGGAACTCGACAAATCTCACACAGTGTGCAAATTGTGTAAAGAGAAGAAAAAATACCACGGTAATACGACCAACATGAGAGACCATATTGCCCGCTGGCATCCAGAATTGTCGGAAAATACAGCTGGGAGTTCGACTACTTCTTCTAAACAGACAACCATCCCAAATACAATAACGAAGCTTCCCATGCACTCCGAAAAAGCGTCCAGAGTTACGAAGTCCATCAGCGTTTTTATTGCAAAGAATTTACGCCCGTATTCAGTCGTGGAGAACGACGGGTTCCTGGCCATGTTATGCACTTTGGAGCCACGCTACGTTGTCCCATCTTGGTGACATTTCACAGATGTAGTCATCCCAATTCTTTACAAGGAGGCGAAAATCAAAGTTGAGGAGTCGCTACGTAGGGTTGCAGTGACGACTGATGCGTAGACATCGATTTTCACAGATTCGTATGTCACCGAAGCATGGGGTCAGTTCTTGAGACGATGTTGCACTTTTCTATTTGTTTGCACACATTAAGGAGCATGGTTTAAAGTATTTCTTTATTTGTAATTGTTATTATTGACATCTTATGTCATTAATATTTGTTATAAAAACTGCCTCTCCCTGGCCAGCCAGGGCACCCGTGTGTGTGTGCACCTCTTTACCTGTGAGTAAATTGTTGACAAATAAAAACTTAACAGTTGACGGTGACACATCTTTTCCATTTGTTTTTATCAATACAAGATGGAAATAAGTTAATCTGTTTTCATTATGGATCATTAGAAAGTACATTTTATTAGCCACACAGTGAGGGGGAAATAAATTATGTTTTGTAATTGAATCGTAGCCAAATTAATCGTGATTAATCAGGATTATAATCGAATCGTAGCATAGCCCAATTAATCGGGATTGATCGGGATTAATCGAATCGTGACCCTCTTAATCAGAATCGAATCGGCAGGTACCTTGCGATTCCTGCCTCTAGTTTGCATATCACCCCCCAGGTGAAATGTCCCTGGTCAGCCAAAACCAAGTCTATCAACAGTCTTGATGGGCAAAACAGTTCCTTTGACTGAACTGAATCCTTTACAATCACTCCCCTCCCCGGGTCACACTCTGGACTCGTTCACCGAGTGATACAGTTCGTTCATTTGCAATGAAGGATCACTCCCCTCCCCTTACGGACTCTGTTGTCTATGTTCATAAGTGACACCTACAGCAGCAAGCAGGACGTTCCCAACACGTGAACACCTCTGTCTGTTATATTGTGGAGCTTATCAAATGTTAATGAGGAGATTAACAATATATAAGCATTGCAGCTGTAGCGGAGACTCTGTTCCTTTCAAACACATCAAATAGTGCTTCAAATTGGCTGAAATTAAATCCATCTTGCAGTCAAAGTTTATGGACGTGTATTAATGTAAGGGTACTACATGCACTATTTTATATTATGTACTCCCTTGTAGGTTTGATGCTCCATCTGGCGCAATAGGCTTTTAGAGGCTGAAGACCAAACACTCTGCATTTCCACCTTTTTAATAAACAATATAGTGTATGTGATTAAATGTTGGGTTGTTAAATATGTTATTGCACTGAAATGAAAACAAGAACTACTGTACATTTAATATATTAAGAATGAAATATCTATGTAAATGCACCATGTGTGCACTGGTCAGTCTCACTCGCTCTCCTCTCTCCTCTCATCTGCTCCTCAGTCTGTTAAGATAAAGAGGACTGTGATGCGTGTGCCATAGTTTTGATGTGGCTTCACACAGCCTGGTAGAATCACTCGTTGGTTTAGTGAACAAGATTCTACCACTCCTTCGTTCAGTGAGTCTCCCCTCCTCTTGCTGGCTGGGTAATTTATCGAAGATTCACGAGTCATGAATGAACTAAGAAATGAGGCAATTTCACTCCTGGAGGGTATTCCATCAACCGCGTGAACCGCAAATCCTCGCTAACCACGATAAGCCCCGCTAGTGTTAGAGAGAGTTCGGTTACATGACTCTCACTAACAGGAATCTCAGCTGAGTTATTGGGGTAACATATGCTTCTGAGCTAACCTGCTCCGTGGTGGGCTAACTATCAGGCTTAGGGTTAGCGGTGTTACAAAGAACCTGTAGTAAACAGAGTATCAACCAATCAGTTCCTCACGCTCCCTGCCTGATTGTCCACGTTGTCTGAAAACAAAGGTGACAATGTGGCAAAAAAATAATTTACCTTTCATTCTTGGTCAGTTCTGGAGATTTTCCAATCATTAAATGTTTTTCAGTTAATGTTGTTGTCATGATGATATCTTCAAATACGATAATGTTTCTGTGTTATTACTGTATTCCGGGGTTCCCAACAGGAACGAAAGTTATGCTTAAGGAAAGTAATTGTTATAGTTTCACTAACTTATTTGTCGCATATTACACAAATGCTAATGAATGCTATGCTATTAAACCTTTTTGCTATTAAACCGACTTACTATTATTCATATCATTATAGAACTTATTATAGAACTTATAAATATCAGCTAGCTAGCTAACATTAACACTTGACCACTCTGTAAAATGTTTTATGCTTTGTCTAAACCTGCAAAGCAGTCCTCTTCACATTATGAACATCAGTCCTGTTCAAAGATATCGTAATTTGGCATATTAGTTCAAGTGGAAGTGCTTGTACACATTAAAAAAAAAATTCTCTACACTGCTCTATAAAAATGAAAATATTTTACACCATCATCTGCACTGAGTGGGTACCAAACACAGGTCTCTCACATATCAGACTGTAGCGTTTCCTCGCTCCTACTGACAGGTCATATACATGCTGTGGAATACATATCCTTACTTTAAAAAACGAATTTGATGTTTGGCATTGTTATAACACTTAACTTGCGCATTTAAGCAGTCGGCAATTTCCTGCCACGCCATGTATCTCCCTTCTTGGTTATTGTCGATTTATACTTCTCTCCCCCCTGGCCACCACGCTGAGGCTGAGCTCAAGTGAACTGAGAACACTAAAACGAACCACAAATTACTGGCGTCAGATTCAGGGCAACCTACACCTGACCGGAGCCAAAATTTGTCACCTGGTAGTGTGGACCCCTCTTAACCTGGCCATCCTCCCAGTGCTGAAAGATCCAACATGGGCTGAAATCACTGACATCCTGGAAACCTAAAAAAAAAAAAAAATCTGTCAGAGTTGTAAATGAGTACTGTACTGACGTGTATTTATACCAAGTAATGCAACATCAGACATTTGTGAGCCTAAAAAAATAAGTATAATGTGAAGCTGCTGAAAGGTTGTCAGTTATGTTACTGTTATTAATAATGATTTTGGCACTTTACACAACATTTTTTGACCAATGTTTCAGGGTATAAAGAAGAGCAGAACATTGGAACGCTCCACATGTATCTTTGCACTGGAAATGAGTTTGTTCTTGTTCACTTCTTCCTTTGTGAACAGTCCATTAACAAGGAAAAACGGGGTTCAGCAAAACTCTTTCTGGCAAAATGTTCCAAATTGTGAAGCCCTTGTCTGCCATTACCATAGCACCTGGTTGTAAATGTTGAAGAAGTCTGAAGAAGTCTGCTGTTATTGCCTTGAAGGAAGCACTCCCACCATACAGGTCACTGTCAAAGGTAATCACTCCATTAGGAGCCACACCAATTAAAGCTTTCAATGTGGTCTGTCCTTTGTACTGGATATATAAATGACTCTGTGTGTCCAGCTTCTCTGTCTTGAGACAGCAACAGATTCTTGGCTGTGGAGGGATGTTGTTGTCATGCATACAGGCATACAAAATATCATACAGCACACTGACGATGGTGATAAACATGATTGTTACTGTGGCTTTGCTACAATTGAACAATGTTGCAAAGTCTATGTGGCTACAGTTAGGTTTGAGCTTCATTAAGGTCAGGAGCAACCGATCAACAGGGACATTAATTGGACAGTCCAATCACAATGAAACTGTACTGTAGCTCAAATAAGAGGAGCGCTTCCAAAACAGGACGGTTGCAGCATCAAGTAAGCCAGTGAAATATTGGACTCTGTCAGGATTGGATGAAATTTGACTGGGGAAAAGGTTTGTTTTTGTTTCTCAAATTGTTTTTTTTTCAATTCTACATTCTCTTTTCTCAACATTTCATTCCCTATCTCAAGCACTGCAAGACTGTTGCTAGTACCAGGGGTCTCTGTTGAAGTACTATGGACTTCTGCAATGGCAATTCATCTGGTCCTTCATCATCATCACTGGTCCTTTTGGACGTTTGGCTGAGGTGGTCTGGGAAAGTCTTCCCCTCGTTCCATGCAAATCGTGTTGGCCCAGCAGCTTTGCCGTTTGAGAAATGCCAATTGCACACCCTTGAGTTGCATTTTTGGGTTTTGTACTAGAAAACATCGAGCGAACCAAGACTTAGCGCGATGCGGCTGACTGGACCACAGTGTGCGTTGTTAAGTAGGACAGTCAGATACGCCTGTTAATGGAGAGTCGTGTAGTGTGAACACTCTCGTCACTGACCAGTCATGTATTGAAAAACTCCCCAAGACTGTGATCAGAGAGCAGAGAGTAGTGTAGTGTGAACAGCAGGGAGAGTCTACGACTCTGACAGTCGTGTAGTGTGAGCAAGGCTTAAGCGATCATTATCTTGGTTTAAAAACAAAGAATGGTAGTCATGCCGGCCTTACACCTACTGACATTTCACATCACTTTACCGCCTTGCTGAAGTTGATGCAGCTCCCCCGTTGTTTGAGCCTCTCTTTTCCGCATTTTGGTGTTATGACAATATTAATCAGGTTTGATAGTCTTGTAAGTCTTAAGGCTTGTTGTATCGGAAATGTGATGTTACCATTACAGACAACCAATGGGTGTGCTCTCGCAGCACCAAACTGGAAGTAGCAAACATGGCTACGATATCGAAGTTGAGGTTTGTTGGGACTGTACAAAAAGAAGAAAAAAAATGGTGGCTACTGCCAAAAGCTGCATCTCTTCATGTGTCGTGTTGCGTGTGAATGATTCCTGCAGCAAGTTATTAGCGCTGAAAACATATTTATTCCTTGCCAAACTGTATAGCAAAAGTCCAGTGCAAACACAGCATGACTTCTGGTCACTCCCCAAGTAAGCCTTCACAATAAAAGCATATAGGGGATATAACACTGGTTACACCACACCTGCTCCATTTTCTCTGCTCAAAAGTAGTAAATTTCCAAGAGGTGCATGATGGAAAATAATCTCAAGAGAATTTAGTTGTAGTCTTGTAATTAGAGACCCTGTAAGCTTCCCAGTCTTTGCCGAGTTTTGTCTGTGACTAAAAACTCTTCTCAGTGTCTTAAGATGTGAGAGGGTGTCAGATGACAGTCTTTGTAACGTTACTAAGTTAGGTTAATAAGATTGTTATTTTATTTTGAAGTTGGGAGTCTTATTTTGTAAGTGGGTTTTCCTGTTAAGTTGCAATTGCGGCCATTTTGGAAAGTTGACAGCTACTATACTATCTCCATCCATCCATCTTTTTGAGTTTACGGGGGCATCGCCAGTAAGTACATTTGATTTAGACATTTAGGAAGAATATTATTATTTGTGTATTTGTTGCGGTTGTGTTTATTTGATAACTTATTTTCTTACTTTCTGTATGCATTTGTTATTTCAGTTTTACCTTTTCTTCAGTAAAATGTCCTGCCAAATACGACACACTGCCTGTTCATTGGAGGAAAAACTCTGAAGAAACGAGTTTAGCTTACTGTTTCATATCGGATGAGAACAGTACAGTAAAATGGCGTCCCCTGAAAAGAAGATGGCTTCGGAGAAAGAGCGTCAGTCTCAAGTTTCAGTGAATGAAACTCCAAATTTGCAAGATAATGTGAGGACTGCGGACGCAAATTCACGCACATCTGCAAATTCACATCTACACGGTCTGAACGATCTATAGTCAATGTAGCAGCTGCTACAGCACGAGCAGAGGCTGAGGCAGCGAAAGCCAGAGCCTCCTTCATCAGAAAAGAAATGCAGATTAAAATCGAGAGAGCTCGATTAGAGGCAGAATTAGATGGACTCAAGCAGGAGGCAGAAGCAGAGGCAGCCATCGCCAAGGCTATTGTGATGGAAAACGCTGCAGCCGAATTAGGTGGTGATGGAAGCTTACAAGACTTTGAATCTCTACCATCGCAGAGTCCACATGAAAAAGTAAGTGAATATGTGGAGAGACATTCAGACAGGGTTGATCCTCACCCAGATGAGCAGGTTGATATAAGCCAACAGAGGCCATCTGCCCTGATGACATTGGATGAAGTGCGCAGCTCCAGGTCTCCAAAGCATGAGTCTGCCAGTCCTAAAACCACAACACTCTAATAGAGACCGTGAGATGCCACAATACTCAAGCCCACATCAGACACATCCCCATCGCTTAGAGTCATATCCACCAGATGGCTACAAACCTGCCTTAAAGCTAGATAACGATCAGCGTTGCAGTCAGCAATTTCAAGGCCTACGTCAAGAAATCAAAGTCGTATTTTGATACATTGGACCACAAAGGCCAGCAAGGCCACTATATTCCCAATCCCTCTCCTAGCCAGAATCCAAACAACAACACTTCTGACCTAGCTAAATTCCTGATAAGAAGTCAGCTGGTTTCAGGTGGTTTGACCAAATTTGATGATCAGCCTGAAAACTTCCTTGGCTGGAAGTCAACATTTACGAGTGTTGTAAATGGACTCGATCTCTCTGCTCACGAACGAATCGATCTGCTCCTAAAATGGCTAGGTCCTGAATCAGGTCATCAGACTCGCAGGATGAAAGCTGCCAACATCCGACAATCATCAGTGGGTCTCAACCTCATTTGGGAAAGGCTGGATGAACTTTATGGTGCTCCAGAAGCCATAGAGAAGGCTTTATTCACAAAACTGGACAACTTTCCGAGAATTGGGAATCACGATAACCACAGACTTCGGGAACTTGGGGACTTACTATGCGAACTCGAAGTTGCTAAGGAAGGTGGCTATCTCCAAGGGTTAGCTTATCTGGATATGGCAAGAGGAGTAAGTCCTATCGTAGAAAAGCTTCCCTTCCATCTGCAGGATAAATGGATGACATTTGGATCAAGGTATAAGGAAGACCACAAGGTGCCTTTCCCACCCTTTTCGGTCTTTTCCGAATTCGTGAGGAAACAAGCTAGGGCAAGAAACGATCCTAGTTTCCACGTAACCAATACAGCTGTACCCGCTCTGAAAAAGGAGAAAATGGGGAACCTTAACCACAGGAATTCTGTGTCTGTGCACAAAACAAGTGTGAATAACAAAGGAATTAAAACAGAAAAAGGGGGAAACCAAACAGAAGACGTGAACACGCTATGTCCCATACACAAGAAACCACATGCACTTAAGAAGTGCAAGAGCTTTCGTGCTATGCTCTTGGATGACGGGAAGAAATTCCTCAGGGAAAAGGGAGTGTGTTTCCGCTGCTGTGCTTCAGTCTCCCACCAGGCCAAGGACTGTGATGCTGCAGTCAGGTGCGCAGAGTGCGGCAGTGAACGCCATGTAGCGGCTCTTCACTTTGGTTTTGCTCCAAAAGACTCAAAAGAACAAGGCCCTTCTGAGGTTTATGGCGGGGAGTCAGTTCCCACACCCAATGATGAACAAACCTCAGCAGCACAGGCACTGTGTACACAAGTTTGTGGAAAAGGCTTCAAAGGGAAATCGTGCTCGAAAATATGTCTAGTTAATGTTTATCCTGGAGGCCGCCCGGGGGAGAGGAAAAGGATGTATGAAATTCTGGATGATCAGAGTAATGTTTCATTGGCCAAAACAGATTTTTTCGACACCTTCCAAATTCAAGGACCATGAATGCCATACATCCTAACCACGTGTACTGGAGTTGTCAAGGTGAGCGGTAGAAGAGCTCATGGTTATATGGTTGAGCCACTCACAGGAGAGCTAAGTATCGACCTTCCAACTCTGATCGAGTGTAATAATGTGCCAAACAGCCGAGCCGAAAGCCCAACCCCAGAAGTAGCGTACCACCACAGTCAAATACTTGCTCTGGACAACACTGCAGACATCATGCTCCTGTTAGGGAGGGACATTCTCCAGGTCCACAAGGTGCGCCGGCAGTATAACGGTCCAGACAATGCTCCGTTCGCCCAGAAGCACGACCTCGGCTGGGTTATCGTCGGTGACGTCTGCCTGGGTGGAGCCCACACCCCTACTGAAGTTAGCATATTCAAAACGTGCTTTATGGACGTCCCAGCTATATGCGCCCTTGTGAGAACCTTCTCAGAGTTAAGGAGGATTTCAGCCAGACTACTCCACCGAACAGCGCCCTACCTCAGCCACGTTCTCCAGAGTGGCAGAAGGACCTCCTTGGTGCAACAGTCTTTCAAAGAACTGAAAGGGACAATCAGCTAGCACCTTCAATTGATGATGTAACCTTCTTACAGCTGATGGACAAGGGGTTTGTCAGAGACGAAAATGGTAGCTGGGTCGCACCCTTGCCCTTTCGAAACGCAAGGAAGCCTCTTCCTAACAACAAACAGGCACACCAACGGTTTCTGTCTTTGCAGCGAACTTTCCAGAAGAGACCCAGCATGAAAGAAGACTTTGTGGGGTTCATGCAAGGGATTCTGGATAGTAACCACGCCGAAGTGGCACCACCCCTTGAGGGAAGGGAGGTGTGGTACCTCCCCATTTTCAGAGTCTACCACCCACACAAACGCTGTAAGATCAGGGTCGTTTTTGACTCAAGTGCTCGCTTCGAGGGTGTCTCACTGAATGATGTCTTGCTTCAGGGACCCAATCTCAATAATGGTCTTCTGGGAGTCCTACTAAGGTTCAGGAAGGAACCAGTGGCCATAACCGCGGATGTCAAGCAAATGTTTTATTGCTTTCTAGTCCACGAAGAACACGTCTTTTTGTGGTTCAAGGACAACAACCCTGAAAGTGAAGTGGTGGATTACCGGATGAGGGTCCATGTGTTTGGAAACTCTCCATCCCCTGCGGTAGCCACCTACGGGTTGAGGAGAGCAGCGCAAGAGGGAGAGAAGGACTTTGGCAGAGATCTCTGTGAGTTCATTAAGAAGGACTTCTACGTGGATGATGCCTTGCGGTCCTTCCCAACTGAAGTCGAAGCGGTTGACGTTTTGAAGAGAGCCCGAAACCTGCTGGCAGGTTACAACATAAAGCTCCACAAAATCTCCTCCAACAAGGCTGAGGTCGTCAATGCCTTTCCCAAAGAAGATCGAGCCAAGGGTATGGAAACTTTGGACCTTGCAGTTGACAATTTACCCATCCAGCGCAGTCTAGGAGTAGCTTGAGATATGACAAGGGATACATTCCAAAGCCCCAAAAACCCTTCACACGCAGAGGAGTGCTTTCCACCATTAATAGCTTGTTCGATCCCTTGGGTTTCTTGGCGCTTGTGACGATCAAAGGCAGGCTCCTTCTAAGAGAACTGGTCACTCAAGGTTCCGACTGGGACACACTGCTACCTGCTGAGAAATTTGAGAAGTGGCAAAGGTGGCAGAACTCACTGCAAGAATTAAACGAGCTGAACATCTGTCGCACCTATACCTCATGTTCACTGACTAGGGCCAAGGGCACAGAGTTATGTGTCTTTTCTGACGCCTCAGTGAAGGCGATTGCAGCAGTTGCCTACTTAAAGGTGAAAACTGATGAAGGCCACACAGAAGTCAGCTTCGTACTTGGGAAAGCCAAACTGGCACCTCTGGCAGATCTCACTATCCCGAGACTAGAACTCTGCGCCGCAGTACTGGCCACTGAAATTGCGGACCAGATCAAAGGTGAAATCGGACTGAAGCTGGACAAGATCACGTTCTTCACCGACAGCAAGGTCATGCTGGGTTATATAAATAATGAATCTCGGAGGTTCTATGTATACGTGAATAACTGTGTGCAGCGCATCAGATAGTCCAGCGATCCGAGTCAGTGGAGATATGTTGCCACAGAAAGCAATCCTGCCGATCTTGGCTCAAGATCTGTGCCAGCAGACCGGTTGCAGAGAACCAGTTGGTTGATGGGACCAAGATTTTTGACGGAAACTGAGGATTTGCAATCGGACATTCTGGCCTTTGATCTGGTTAATCCAGACTCAGACGTAGAACTGCGTCCAAAGGTCACAGCCTTCTTGACACAGGTCTCAGGAGAACAACTGGACTGTAAGCGTTTTGAGCGCTTGTCGTCATGGAGTCGACTGACAAGGGCTATAGCCAGATTGTTACATGTGGCACAAAGCTTCCACAAACCAGCATCTGATGCAGAATGTATCGGATGGCACTACTGCAAGAAAGGTGTTACTAGTGCGGAGCTAATCAAGGCAGAACGTGTCATCATAAAGAGTGTGCAACACAAGGCCTATGCTGAGGAGATAACATGCCTTGAGAGAAAGCAAGACTTACCTGGGAGTAGTCCTCTAAAGAAGTTACATCCTGTGAAGGAAAAAGAGGGTCTGTTACGCGTAGGAGGACGCATTGCTCGTTCAAACCTACCCGCAGATGAGACTCACCCTATCCTTATCCCTGGCAAGCATCATCTTGTGGTGCTGCTTATTCGCCATCACCATGGAAGAGTCAAGCACCAGGGACGGCACTTCACCGAAGGCACGGTGCGTGGAAGTGGCCTGTGGATAGCGGGAGCAAAGAAAGCCATCAGCAGTCTCATCTACAAATGTGTGATCTGTAGGAAATTGCGCGGCAAGTTGGAACAGCAGCAGATGGCCGACCTCCCCCCTGAGCGCCTGCAACAAGAGCCTCCATTCACTTATGTAGGGTTGGATACCTTTGGGCCATGGGAGGTTGTGACGCGTCAGACAAGAGGTGGCAGTGCCAATAGCAAGAGGTGGGTGATACTGTTCACTTGTATGTCCACAAGAGCGGTCCATGTGGAAGTGATCGAGTCAATGAGTGCTTCAAGCTGCATAAATGCCCTACGCAGGTTTTTCTCAATCAGGGGACCAGCGAAGCAGCTTAGGTCCGATCGAGGGACAAATTTTGTTGGTGCTACTTCAGAGTTGAAGCTTGCTACAGATGCTCAAGAGGACAGTGTCAATGCATACCTACTCAGTAAAAAGTGCACATGGGTCTTTAACCCTCCGCATGCATCCAACATGGGGGGAAGTTGGGAGCGCATGATCGGAACGGTATGGCGTATCCTAGACTCAATGTTGCTCCAAGAGGGAAGGGCAAAGGTCACCCATGAAGTCCTGTGCACATTGATGGCGGAGGTAATGGCCATAATCAACTCTAGGCCACTGATACCAGTCTCCTCAGATCCGGAGGCTCCCCTGATACTTACTCCGGCAATGCTGCTCACGCAGAAGATCGGGACCCCACCAATTCCCCCCGGGAGCTTCTCAGATTCCAGTCTGTTGAAATGTGAATGGATTGCATTCTGGGCAAGATGGAGATTTGAGTATTTGAATACTCTTCAGAGCAGATAAAGGTGGCACACAAAGAAGCAGAATCTCAAGGAAGGAGACATAGTGCTGCTAAAGGACAAACAAGCAAGAAGACATGAATGGTCAATGGGAGTGGTAACGGAGGTCTTTCGGAGTGATGACGGGCTAGTTAGGAAGGTGGATGTGAAGGTAGCCTCCCACCAACCCCCAAGGGCCTACTTAAGACCAGTTTCCGAGGTTGTTTTACTCCTGGAGTCAGATGTTGTTTAAGTTTGAGTTTAAGTAGGTGGCATCCTGCGGATACCAGGCGGGGAGTGTAACGTTACTAAGGTAGTTTAATAAGATTGTTATTTTATTTTGAAGGTGGGAGTCTTATTTTGTAAGTGCGTTTTCCTGTTAAGCTGCAATTGCGGCCATTTTGGAAAGTGGAGATCATATATTTGACAGCTACTATACTATCTCTATCCATCCATCTTTTTGAGTTTACGGGGGCATCGCCAGTAAGTACATTTGATTTAGACATTTAGGAAGAATATTATTATTTGTGTATTTGTTGCGGTTGTGTTTATTTGATAACTTATTTTCTTACTTTCTGTATGCATTTGTTATTTCAGTTTTACCTTTTCTTCAGTAAAATGTCCTGCCAAATACGACACACTGCCTGTTCATTGGAGGAAAAACTCTGAAGAAACAAGTTTAGCTTACTGTTTCATATTGGGTGAGAACAGTACAGTCTTTTAAAAGTTTTATGACAGTTTTATCAAAATTCTCTAGTGTATGGGAGGCATCAGTTGCATGAGGTCCAGTGTGTGTTGTTAGCTGGCTTCACATGTTGTCTGTGTTGACGTTTGTTGTGAATCACCATGCTTTGTATTTAGTCTGAGTCATACAAGTCCTAGCAGAAATATTAAGGTGACTTTACCTTCCTCATCAATAGTCTCCTCATGTCTTTAACAAGTGAAACATGAGGCATTGGGCAAGGACAGTCTTGTGCTAAGAGGTGAGATTTAACAATGTGTTGTGGCCCAGCAAAAAAGTAATGACATATTAACAAGTGGTGGTACAATCAGGAAATGAGCAGGTCCACAAACCAAAAAGTAAAACTAGAATATATAGACACTGAACAAAAATATGAGTGAAGATACTGGAGCTGGTTTCAGGAGAGGAGGCAACCACATGGTTTGTGAGACATTTGGTGTCACTGCGGCTGTAAAGAGAAGTAAATCAAACACTTTTGATGATCACAACCAAACTCCATGTAGGATATGATGAAACTCCCTTGTAAGCAGCAGACAGTCCTTTCCCTGTCACAGTCAAAACCAAGGTGACAGTGACAGGTTTAATCTGCAGCTGCTAACATGGCTTTTATCTCAATTTTCAGGGGGAGCAAGTGATGAAATTGGCCTCCTTTGTCCTCAGTGTCATCTCTCCACCCCATTTGTATAAATCTTCACCATCATCATTTTTCCTCCATCTCTTCACCCTCTTCTCCTCTTTCATTTATTTTCTTACCACTTACCTGGCTTTCCTGTGCACATTCACCATCTTCTCTGCTTCCTCTCACCCCTCCTCTGCATTGTTTGCACAAAGTGTTTGTGCACTAAAACAGGTGGACAGAAATGCCCTGTTCTTCCCTCATTTTTATCCTCTCTCTGTTCCTCCTCCCTGTTTCTTCCCTCTTTCCAGGAAGACGCCGGCAGACTTAAACAGCCTCCCGACTCTTTAACCAATTTACACTGGCACTCCCGCCCCTCTTCAGGCACTGTGAGTTTCATGTGTGATTTTGTACACCATGATTTAACATTCATCAAGATTCAACAAGATTGGACATCCACTTCATTTTGTTTGCCAGTATGTTTGTGTCAGTGTGTGTGTGACTGAGTATACCCATGTTGCTAGTGTGAGTGAGTGAGATGATTCGTGACATTTCAGCAAAGGTTAATGGAGTCCTTGCTTTGCACCTTCTTTCTGCACACCAGTGAGAGGGAGTAGGTATGAAAAGAGAGAGCAAGAGATGTTTGACAAAGACAGATTAAAAAGAAAGAAAATTAAATGAAAGTATAAATACACAGCACATTAAGTTTCTCTTGGTGTTCCACCATCTCTATTGCGCTTGACGTGAGAGACGGGTAAATGCAATATGCTAAATGTTACACATCACGTACAATATTATAATAATATAATAATAATATATATAATAATATATAATATAACCACATTGTAACCATTATAATAATAATGTATAACCACAAATACGAATTTAGGACTCCGAACTGCTGGCTTTAAGTTTTAAGGATGACTTTGGACTTGTTGGCCTTGACTTGGAACTCTATTTTGACATCTTGGACTTCCGTTGGGATTTCTTAATCTTAACTTGGGACATGACTCATGACTCTCTGAATTCATTGGTCTTGACTCAGGGCTTCATAGTTAAGAATTGATACAAATGGAGGCTGGAGCTTATTTCCACAAAACACTGAATAAATAACTTTGTTTATTTAATAACTTGGTTTGATGTGGCTTACTTCTAAGTTTTGAGTGTAATGGCAAAATTTGTTGAATTGCTTTGGATTGCATCATTTTGAAGTAATTTTGAAGTAATTTGAGTCTGATTAGGAGGCAGATTCTTTTTAAAACCAAATTTTGCCACAAATGTTACAAAATGTCCCACAAAGTCATCTTGGTTGCACTCAATCTTTCAGCTCATTACCTGTCTTTAGAGAGAGGGCAGGAAATGTAAGGACAAAGGAAAATTTTCTTCCTGATCGTGGCAGTGACAAAACAGTACCATGCACTTTATACTTACAAACTTACAAAAAAATTGTTTGCACTGTTGCTCTTGGGCCCTGCAGCTGCTTTGAAATGGCTCCACGTGACATTCCTGACTTGTTCAAGTCAATGATTCACTTTTTCAGATCCATGTTGAGCTCCTTTGACTTTCCCATTGTAGTGTTTGTGGGCGTTTGTATCCAGTGAGCCCTATTTAAATGGCCTCAGAGAAGTCACCAGCTATAGTCACTCATGATCACTCACAAGAAGTTAAGAGGCCATGCTATTCATGTTGCTATATGTATATTTTTGACCCAGCAGATTTGGTCACATTTTCAGTTGACCCATAATGAAGTCATAAAAAGAACCAAACTTCATGATTTTTTTGTGACAAAGAAGTATCTGTTCCAATCACTCTATCAGAGAAAAATCAGAGTTGTAGAAATAACTGGGAACTCAACAGAGCCATGACATTATGTTCTTTACAATTGTATATAAACTTGACCATGACTGTACAAAGGAAAGAAAACATATTTTCAACTTATGTCATGAATGATCAGTTGTTTTCAATATTTTAATGGAAAAGGCTAATGCAATGGAAATGGCATTACACTCGCCTTAATCTTCAAACCAAGAGCGCCATCTAGAGGAGTCAAAAAGTATCACAAGTTTCATTTGTCCATCACTACCAGAATCCATCCATTTTGCGCACTAATCACGATCGCCTCCACTTCCTGCTGTGATCTCTGTGGCGTATAACGTCTCTTCATGTCCCAACTACATCTCCCAGAGGCCCCAACTTTACTCACAGGCTGCGGGAGGCCACGATCGGTGACCCGTTGCCAAAGAAACACTTTGACATATTATTACGTCAATGGCACTCAAGCGTCGGATTTTAAATGATGTAAAAAAATACATCAATGGCAGTCAAATTGAAAGTTAATATTTCAATAATATGATGTAAATAAATTATTATATAATATATAATAGTGTCATTATGTCTGTAAATATAATACACTAATATGAACTTGTTGGTCTTAACCAACTTCTACAAGTCAGTGTACTGAGTGGTGGTACAAAGACTCAGATATTGGTCTTGACTTGGGACTTAATAGTCAAGAGTTGACTTGATAAAATGACAAGTAAATGCTCTGTACTAACACTCAACATACTTATACCCGAGTAAAGGATTTTGACTTAGAGTTGCTGGTTTTAACTAAAGATTAACATGGGACTTGAATTTCACTGGTCTTGACTAACTCAGAACTTCATGGTGAAAACCTGAAGAAGTTATGAGTAAATGCTCTGTACTAGGTGTTAGTATATGTGTGTGCACAAATACTAACTTTAGGATTTTGGCTTTGAACTGCTGGTTTTAACTGCCAGGTCAACTTGGGACTCTGTTGCCTTGACTTGGGACTCATTAGCTTGACATGGAAGTGGAGCTTGATAATCTTGACTTATGTCTTGTTTGGGAGTTCCTTGATCTTGACATTTGTGAGAGGAGGCGTGTTCAATGGTCAGCTCTAGGAAAGAGGGGTGAGGGTAGCTTAGGAGAGCAGTACTAGGTGAGTTGATTAGCGATTTATCTACTAATCACTCTTCTCTGTAACGACAGACTGACACATACTACCTGGGAGTAGGTGTCAGGAGCTGGCAGCAAGGAGTATAAGAGAAGAGGAGCGGAATTGTGAACAGAAGTGTGCAACAGTGACTGGAGGAGCACCACGTTAAAAGACTTTGAAAAAGATACTGTTTCCAGCTGATCCATCTGTGGCTGCTTTCATATTGAAGAACACATAGTGACAGGGTCTGTGCCATAACATTGAACACTGACTAAGAATGCATTGTTCTTGTCTCAGGACTTTATAGTCAAGACTTGTCAAAGGTGATTTGAATAACAGTGTTTGTCCAGCTGTTTGGAATAATTCAATCAATAATGAAATATTTGGAATTTGTTTTTCATAAAACATTAACTAAAGGAAAATATTTTTGGAATAAAGCAGCAAGAATATTTCAACTGCTTTAGATTGTATCAATTATCAATGTTGGGTTATTGGGTTATTATTCTTTTTATAAATGTATCAAAAAAACATACAGTTCATCTTGGCTGTTTGGTTGTTTTCAATCTTTCAGATCGTTGTCATTTAGCGATCAACTTTGTCTCAAAGTGACATTTTCAAGATGTGCATTTGTAAGAGATCACATCAAACCAAGAGAATGAACTGGCCATGAAACTTTAGATTCCTTTCAATATATTTTCAGCTAGTGTCAGCTCAAATATAAGTCATTGGAGGACCAAGGTTACATCAGCCACTGTAACATGCTACAGCATCATTTTGAGTCTTGATGCATAACTGAGAAAAAAAAAATCACTGACAGAACTCAGGGTGAACACTTTTCTTTATTTTTGTAAAAGAAGCAGTAATACGGTCTTTACTCTTCAGCATGTTATGAAAAAGCACAAGCAGCAGTTACATGAGAGGTAGGTACTGTAGTTTGAAGAAATATTCCATTAATTCCTGCATTCCTCTACCTCTGATCCTAATCACAGTTGGTTTCCATGATCAGTGTTTTTTGAAGCATTGATGGAAAATGGTGATGGTGGGGTGACAACAACATGAAGTACTTGTTGAGTTGTCTTCAATATAGTTGAATTACACACTTTTCCATTGGTAAGTCAAAGCATCTCCTTTTTATTACAGTGGTCTAGTGGTGTGGAAAGTGAGAGAAAATTCCCTGCAGAGTTTATATGCCCTGATCTGATCTTGACTTGGTGTGTACACACAAATTAAAAATTCATTAATAATTTTCAGTTTCAATAAGTTTCAGTTCAGACCCATCAACAGGTGTTCGGGACACCTTATACTTGAAATGACAAGCACATCCTTGTTATCATTTGTGACTAGCTCTACATGTAATCATGTCTTCTCATGTAATATATAGAATATACAGTATGATATTCACTGGCCACTTTATTAGGTAGGCCTAAACCTTCAGTTCAATTACTTGTTAACACAAATAGTTAATCAGTCAATCACATGGCCACAACTTAGTGCATTAAGGCATGAAGACATGGTCAAGATAACTTTCTGAAGTTCACACCGAGCATCAGAATGGGGAAGAAAGGGGATTTAAGTGACTTTGCATGTGGCTTACAAAGAATAGGTCGAAAAAGAGAAAATATCCAGTCAGCAGCAGTTATGTGGATGAAAATACCTTGTTGATGTGAGAGGTCACAGGAGAATGGACAGATTGATTGGAGATGACAGAAATGCAACAGTAACTCAAATAACCAGTGGTTACAACCAAAGAATGCAGAATGCTATCTCTGAACACACAATACGTCAAACGTTGACGTAAGTTGGGCTACAGCATCAGATGAGCACACCAGGTACCATTCCTGTCCTGTTTCAGCTGTGACTTTCAGATTGGTGGTCAGAATTTGCCATAAGCAACATAAAAGCATGGATTCATCCTGCCTTTTATCAACCGTTGGTTGGCTGGGGGTGGTGGTGCAATGGTGTGGGGATATTGTCTTGACACACTTTGGACCCCTTAGTAGCAACTGAGCATGATTTAAACACTGCAGCCTACCTGAGTATTGTTACTGACCATGTCCATCCCTTTATGACCACAGTTTACCCATCTTATTCCGCTGAGAATTGAGGCAGTTCTGAAGGCAAAAGGTGGTCCAACCTTTTATTAGCAAGATGGAAATAATAAAGTGGCCAGTGAACGTATGTTACATACATATTGTCATTCTGGAATATTGTCATATTGTCAACTGGATAACAAGTATTTTCAGTGTTGAGGAAATATCAAGGCTAATCATAGCAAATACCTTGATGTCTAAAAACTAACCTGAAAAGACTGACAACAAGAGGACATTTACAGTAATTCCAGACAAATTATATTAAATGAGGCCAGTTCATAGAGAGATGCATATCTCCAATTGAGGCATGAGCGCTCTATGAGATTTGCAGAATACACAAAGGGAAAGCTGGAGAATGGAACTTTAAGCTGTTTAATTGGATCAGGCGAACAAAAGAATTGTTTACCATTGTTGAAGCTTAAGAAGATCTGAGAGGCTGAGTTGGAGAAAAGACACTTGGAAATTTTCAGAAAACTGACAAGGGAGAGAGAGGTGGTGAGGTGGTAAGAAGTGGTGACAAGCAGGTAAAAAAGAAACTGCAGCGAGATGTTAGTGACGGGAGACAAAAACTACAAAAGGAACACTTCTACAAAAATACAGAAATGGTTAAAGGGAGACAAGGAAGAATGAGAGAGAGGAATAGAATGAAGTGAGTGGAATAAATACAATTGTTTCTTCTGCTCTGAGCCCCCTCAGGCGAATTAGAGTCGAGGCTTGTGCTGAGAAACCTGACTGCCTCTCTTTGATCTTCCCTCTAATCAGATTGGAGCTTAGGGTTTAGGGAAAAGGCGTAATGTTGTATTGCCTATTTTTCTCTTTGAAAACTCTGTGTGTGTGTGTGTGTGTGTGTGTGTGTGTGTGTGAGTGTTTCTGATTATGCATATCTGTTTGTGTATTCATGTGGCAAGGGGTCATGTGTACAAAAAAGCTTAGTGTGTGTGTGTGTGTGTGTGTGGCAGCATCATTGTGTTTGAATGTTTTAAGTGATAAATTGGAAAGGCACCAGAATTATTACTGGCCCCAAAGGCATGTGTAATAAGAATTTAATGAATGCATATGCATTTTAATGTTAGATGTTTCATTTTATCAGTAGGCAAAAAAATGCATTGAATTTTGTATGACTCCCAAAAATACCACAGGCCAGATGCCTAAACTTCTACAGTTTTACCACTAAAACTCAGTGTTTGCACAAAGACATTTTTTTTATCAGATGCATAAAGATCTGCAAATGCATGGTTTATTGTATCAATTTAAATTACGCAACAGGGTCTTCACAATCAGTGAGCTTCAAATCAATTTAGGCAGACAGAAAACCTTTTTGCACTGAGGATGAGATCGGTATTACAAATTATTCTAGTTTTGTCAATGATACAAAAAGCAGAGGTTATGTACTGTATACTGTAAATAAACACTGGCTTCATGTTTCACATGATGAAACATTGGTCTCCTGGGAAAAACTCTGGCCTTTTTTCTATGGTTTTCAGGTATTCTACAGGCTAGAGCCTACTGGTGAGCTAAGGGAGAAGCCTATTGTGTAATTAAAAATGAAAATAAAATAATCAACAAGGAAATGGAAAGCCCGACATGCAATGGTGTATAGATTATCCTGCTTAGAATATGGATGATTAAATCTTTCAAATAGGCTGTGTGTCTCAAAAATAATGATAAAACAGATTTTATTGATGTAGAATATGCTGATGCTGACATTTTCCATCAGGCTACTCTGAGTCTGGTATCAGGTGACAGTTCTGATGCACATCTGCCTGGTTTGTCTGCAGTTTGCATGAGGGTTCAATCAATACACTAGCCCACTTATCAGCAACCAGAAGAGGGTTTTTTTTTTTTTTTGGGGGGGGGGTATTTTTTTGTTTTAATTCTATTGTTGTTTTTAGGTTTGGATTGTAACAAAGTAAGAAAAAAACCCCCCAAAAAAAAATGGTCGAAGCTTCGAATAAAATTAGATTGGAGCTCTGAAGCTTCGAATGTCATAAAGGAGGTCGAAGGTCAGCACTAGTATTTTTAGACCCACCCATCCATCCTGACCTTCCACTTCACATTTGTCACTCATGCTTCCTTGTTCACATTTACAAGAAAAGAAATTCAAATTTACAGCTCATTTTCTATGCTGGTGTTGAGCGCATATGGGCATTGTTCTCTTCATTAGCTATTAGTGTGTACACAGTCAGACACCTTTGTAATTAAGCACGAATATATGTCTTGTGTATTAACTTGTGTGTTATTAAGTAATTAAGAGGATACTTGAAGAAATTCTTCATTTACAGTGGTTGAGTTACATGTCTTGACGTGTAAATTGTGATACATGGCTCTCCCAAATGTCATAATACAGCCCTTAATAATAAAAAAATATTGATGGTGCTCATGTGACAAAAAGTATACACATTATGATACTGTATAGATTGCAAAAAAATAATAATTTTTATTATTCACATTATTTTGTTGTATTTTACTACATCATAGATCTGTTTATTCTTTGTTCTACTTTCACAGCTACTTTTTACCTTTACAAATGCCAGATGATGTGTGGGAAATGATGTCTGCGTGTTTGTTTTTTTAAGTTTGGTTTCTCAGGTCAAAGGGAAAAAACACACAATAGCTCAGTCTGTAAGGACGTGTTAAGATCCAACATGGTCCAAGTAATTTTTGTTAAAAAATGTGAAAAAAAGGTGAGAAAAAGGAGCAGGCAAAGATATTTATACTGCATAGTATTGCGATATCTGGCGACTTTTCCAGGGTGTACCCTGCCTTTCGCCCTAAGAGGGCTGGGATAGGCTCCAGCCCCCCCGTGACCCTATGAGAGGACAAGCGATAAAAAATGGATGGATGGATGTTGTTATTCTGGTTTATGTATCTGGCGTCTACAATTAAACAAAGCAAGGAAACAAACAGGGCAGCAAGAAAGGAAAGTGTGTTTTGTCTGTTTTGGAAACAAAAAGTTCCCATGTGCTTAAATAGGAAGCTGGGGTGAAGCTGTACTGTTTTTATCCGTCATGAACGATTGACCGGAGTTTCAACTTTTAGGATACAAACAGATTTTTATTTGAGAAGAGCTATTGCTTCAGTTGAACACCTTGCCGATCCTCAACTTTAATTCCAAGTGTTTGACACATGGCATGCTTGTGTTACACCATTTCACTTTGTGAATTTTCTCCTAGAGAGGTCTGTTCACTGCCCTAAATTCAATCCGATGATGCAAGCACAGGCCAAGTGATGGCAAGACTCATTATAACCACAATACTTTTAATCACTCTGAGAGATTAAAACCTCTGGAAGAAGAGGGAGACATGCTAAATTCCTTTGAATTATTTCTTTGCCCACAAAGTGAACACAGGATGTTTGACAGATTTATTAAAAAGAAAAAGAAAATAACTGAAATAACCGAGTCATATCACACAGGAAGGAAAGACATTCTGCTTGTTACCAAATGTACACATGACGCATCTTGGTGAGAAACAGAATATAAACATACGTTTTTGTTTACATGACAACTCCATGGGGCACCTTTCATCATTCCAACTAATTGCTAGTGTAACCATGTAGTGTATTTCCGTCAGTGCACAGCAGGTTAGCTGAGCATACAAAGAAATGTGTCTTAGCATATTCGAAATGTATATGCAGAATAAAAACTCTGATGTGAATAGTTAATTTAAGCTTTGATGCACACCATGGGTCAAAAGTGACTATATCTTTGCAATGAATTAATTTCATCATCCACTATTCAAGGTATTCCTCAATTAAATTGTTTTTGATTATTTATCATTATTTTTATTTTTTACTTTTATTTTATTTTTTTATTTTTATTTTTTACTTTCTTACTTTTTGAATAAAAGCTGTTTTAATATCACTACCCTTCTAATGCACAACATAGGTCTAAAATGACCCATATTTATTTTCTGTTATTTCACGTATAGCTGAGGGTTTCTATGATATATCTTTTAAATAAATTATTTTTTTTAGCGTTTACTGTTCCAAGTATGCAGTAAATATCTTATTTTTGTTTAGCATAAGTCATCATTTTTAGTTTTCCTTTTTTACTTTATGAACAAACACAGCTTTTGTATTTCTACATCAGTTCATGCTGAAGATGTACTGGAGGGCTCCACACTGCTGGGAGGCAAATTTTTTGAGGACCCTCGGCCCGACACTGAAGGGACCTGCAGTCTGGCCTTGGCGAAGTCTGCACAGTCACCTCTGACCTGCTCCTCTGTGAAGGTCAGTGTGGTGTGCTCTGTGGCAATGCTGTTGTGGAGAATCAGGATGGAGACAGAGTAAATCGTTGTCATTGCCCCAACAACATTGTCTGACTAACATCTAATCTGCAGTCATTAACGTCCCTCATACCACTTCACATATCCCTGGAGTAAGAGCTCCAGATCAAATAGTTTGAGAAGTTATGAATAAAAAGGGTAGATTTATTCAGACTTGGCCAAAAATAGGGTTTATTCTTGATTAACACTGAGAGATAGAGAGATAGCAATATGTCTAAATTAGGGTGTTTTCACACTTGGTCCCTTTCAGCCCTTCAAACGAACTCAGACCGATGACTCAGCATTTTTTTTTTTTCAACAACCATACTCAGAACCCTTTGAAACGAACCGTACTGAGACCATCTCGGGAGGTGGTCTCAGTATGGTTTGCTTAAAATCAGTGGTACGGTTTGCCTAATCTGCACATTGTGAACACAAACCGGGTTCTCTTCACCTTTTTCACTGGATTGTAATCTCCCTCGCTTGCTGTAGATTTGTCATGTGACTGTAGCCGGGAAAAACTCAGCGGTAGAGAATCCAAAACATGGGTTGTGTCCACATTTCCATACTATGTGTACTACTACATACTACTTTTGAGTGAATAAAGGTAGTATGCATCTTTTCCGATGCACCGCTTAGTGCGGGAGATACGTAACCGTGGTAACCTGTGCCAATCTCATCTCTAACAGCAATCTGTGATATTAATACATCCAATAATAATAATCTGATAACACATCCTTGATATATTATTATTACATATGTTAATAACCACGATTGTCCATTGTGTTGTTGTCACCGCTGCATTGCATTTATGCCGGCGTAGTGTCCAATGCCTGCATACTGTAATATTTACCGGAAATAGAATGCACCTTGCGTACTATTGGTTTCATACTCAGGTTTCTGACATACTAAAAAATCTCTTGATATGGAATTTCGGACGCAGCCATGGCAGCTTTTTGTGCTCATATGTAATCTGGATAACTCTATTTTCCCGATGAATATGTGCAAATTTAACCAGAAAATACAGGAGGGCAAGCATGGCAGCAGACATTTTGTTCCAAGTGAAAACTACCCAGAATTCAGTACATTGGGGGTTTGAGAGCTCCAGAGGACCAGGTGTGAACAGAAAGGGGACTGAGACCCCATCAAAGCTGAACTGGACCAGAAAGAGAACTCGGTCCATAAAGAACTGAGTTCTTTTTCTGTTGGTACAATTTTTGATCCATTTACAGAGGACTGAGTTTGGTTCGCTTAAAGGAGACTATTTGTGAAAACACCCTTAGATTCTTAATGTAAAAAACGTTATCAATCAAATTGTTTCTTTTATTATCACACATGGGCCGCTCCATGAGAGGAATGAGATGGAATTAACATTGAATATACAGTATTTGTGTGTTTCTGAATGGTGTGTTTGTGTGTGGAATACATCGCATTTAAAGGCTTTATTCAAGGGAATTTTGTAGATTGTCCTCAGAGAAAAGATTTATACCTGTTTTCTGTTTCTCGTGAATGCAAAACACACAGGCACACACACAAAACTCTGACATGTTCTATCGCTTTGTGACAATGCCAATCTGTAAGCCTGAATCTTTTTTGATAAGTCCATGATTCATCTGTGAGGGTTTATTTCCTACTTTCATCTGTGATAAATCACCCCTACACTTTCAGTGTGCAGAAGTCTGAAGAAATATTAAAGGGCACATATAATGAAAAACAAAATACATACAGTTTTGGTAACTGTGATATAATCAGTCAGTATGCCAATCAGAGCAGATTAGGCTTTTTTTGTTTTAAAGAAACAAGCATTAAAATGGAGTGTTTCAGACAGAGGGTGAATAAAGGTACAGTGCTTCACAAACATACAGCATAAGACCATTTGCCCTATTTGTTTCAAAGACCATGCAGCATCATGAAGTGCTTTTATTGGGACTTTCTTTCTTGGTGAGTTCCCTATGCTTCAACATTTTGAACAGGAATGAGGAATTTAAAATGAAATCATGTCATTATACCCAAATTTGAGCCAGAAAATTGGAATTCTCTGAAAAGTCAAACATTAATCGCTACTGAAATTACTCTCCTTGTCTCGTCTGTGCTACAAAATCATCGCTCACCCTGTTGCTTTACATCTTCCTCAATAGTCCAACCAGTGTCAGTGTCCTGCAGTTGGGCAACCCTGTCTCCAAAAAATTTCGAAAACAAAAAAGGTGTTGTGAATTATGTTTCAAGGGAAACATATTTAGTCACACGTTGTTTTTGACGTTTCAAAAATATGTCCGAAATGATGGTTTGCAGAGGTCTATGAATGGAGGAGGTTGCGTGTTGGGTGGGACAATAAATGCAATAAATGAGTAACACTGGATAACACTGTTCAAAGTAAAAATCTAAAATCCAAAATCTAAATCTGGTCATGTAATTTTGTTGCCTAAAAATAATTAAATTATTTTATTCCAATGTTAATTACATGTTTAAAACTAATTTATTATTTTTGGTAATGTGGAGATTTTTTTTCAATGTATTTTTGACATTTACACTCCTTTTTAGATAATACAACATAACATTTTTTGGTCTAATTTAAGTAGTGTAAGCGTGTTGTTACATACAGTATGTCAATAGCATACTGCATAGTGTTGGGAATAATTGTAATCGGATTATATTCTTCTGTAATGCAGTAATGTTTAGGAGTTACTGTTGTTAAATTAGTAATCACATTACAGTCTCTCATCAGAAAACATTCTTGATATTGTGTTACCTTACATCCTTCAACTATCTACATAATGGGAGGACAGACAAACAAATCAAACATCCTTCCCATCATGACATGACTTTGCACTAGAGCTCATGGACGAGGAGACAGACCAAAAATGGCCGGTCTGTGTCCTTGATCTGCCTTTAGGTCATACTGTATGTTAGATGGACTGTACAGCACCTTGGTCAACAGTCGTTTAAACCTAAACATTACTGAGAATCTGTCTGTCTGTAAACAGACCCTGGACAAAAAGTGGTGATTTGGGTGAAACTTGCATCTACTGAACAAGGTAAAAACATTTTTTTTCATGATGAAATAGTCTCTTCTTTCATTTGTGCTATTCTGTGTTTTCAGAGTCATAGTACAAAATATTCTGTGCATCATGACAGATGACAAAATGGCCAAAAACGCTGGCACAAGGCACTTTTGTTTTTATAAAAGGGCTGGCACTCAAAGAGATAAAAGAGCAGAAAAGAGAGAACTGGTCTCTGTCCTTCTTTTATTACAGTAAGGATTTGTGCAAATGAGGTTTAATTTTAAATTATTTTAGCAGTTGAATAAAGCAAGAGCATACATTTTCAAAAATAAATCACGTGTAATCCTTTACTTTTTCTGGGAAGCAACTACCACAACATTGGTCAATACAATATGTAAATGTGCCCCCATCGCAAACTTCTGGGACAGCGTCACTTCTTTTTATTCTAGGCATGTGTGGCTGTGCAAATGTATTAGATCAAATGTCTTGTGTAATGATGCTCTGAGACAAACCAAACTCATTTTCATTCTAAATATTATTCTGCCTTGTTAATACTGTCTGATACATCCCCTTCCATCTGCCCGTCCATCTGTTTTGATGTGATGAAATGATGAGACATTCTTTACAAGCATATTTTCATTCAACAGTGCTACATTATCTCCTTGCCAAGCCCTCTGATCAGCCAAGGTGGGACAGTAAGGTCTCAGATGCTCCACGAAACACTGAAGGCATAACACCACCCGTCTCACATGATCCCTCACTCCCCTTCTATTTCTACAATAGTATAAGTAAGTATATTGTATATATAAGTATATTGTTTATCTTTTTTCCTTGAAGGTCAATATTTTTTTTGCTGAAATGTCTTGACAGTGGTGCATGACACACGTATGAAAAGAATCTATGAAAAGAAAGTAGTAGCACTGCCTCCTCCCAATGTTCCTAATGATTTTTGCAAGAATCCACTGCACCTAAATAAAAATACCCAATCAGAGACACGGTTGGCTAGTAAGTTGTTAGAGCCATTCATCTGCATGAAAGCTGCTGCCTGTGCTGCAATGATGAACATCTGGCAGCTGGCTAGTTTACTTGCTTGCAGATTCCACCATGATTTTATTGTTTACATAGTGAGCCCATTTCCTGCCTCTGGAAGTGTAGGGTCTTGCTAGAATCTAGAATCTATCGTCATCATCTAGCTGCTAGATGCTTAATGAGTTTGGCGTAACTGGAAACAATACATGGTATCACTGTTATTTAAAGGTCTACCCACAATGGCAATTGCATAACTAATGCAACATGCTTCACATCTCAAAAGATATGGACATACACAGTGACACAGGAGGAAACATGACAGAAGTTATTTTTTTCTTAAAAAGGTATTTACTGATCCCCCAGACTGTGTAAAAAGCCACCAAAGATCTCATCTACGCTGAGTCGAAAAAGCGAATTTCCAGGCTAAGCAGAACTAGTGTTTCCTGCTTTATGTCTATATCCAGCTTGCCATCATGAGGTCTAATCTTTTTGATCCTTTTCTGACTAGCTCACACTGAAAGCCTGGTTTTTCTTCCTTTTATATAAATGGCCAGGTAAAAGTTTATTGTCCACTAAACTGCGTGCAGTGGGTCTTTGTCCTCAGTCGACAGCAGAGTTTACACAATGAGACATATAAAAGGGAAACTGATGGATAATAAATTATGTGAAAATACTAAAATACTTCATAAAACCACACACAGCATGTTATCATCCGTTCAGTGATGAATAGCGGTTGAGTTGCTTTTAGGGATGAGTGCAGAAATTTCAAAAAAGCTCTGGGAGTCAGAGTGGAAAAGATGGGAGGAGTGTCTGTGGGCTTACAGTGATTTCTTGTTCAGTACTTTCATTTAATTTTCTAATTTTCTTTGTATGTAGTGAATCCTAGAGGACATTCAAGGCCAACCTCTTCATATTGCACTAAATGTTACTGTAGGATGGTACCAGGTGAAATCTCTGTGTTCAGATCTGTATTTCATTTCTGCTTGTCACAAAGCTCCCAATCCTTCTCAGCACTCATAGGCATTTAATATAGTCTCCAACTGAACTGGACTGACATGCTTGACTGCTTCCCAGGGGTGTCACTAGGTTTTAAGGATGTGGGGATGCAAAGTGCCGTGCAAAGAGTTTTTGATGTGCAGGAGCAAAAAGAAAAACAGGGTGCATTTTTGCCTCCCAAGAAGGCACTTTACCACGGGAGCACTTTAGTGCATGTTTTTGCCTCCAAAGAGGGCTCTTTAGTGTGTATTTTTCAACAATCAGGGCATGGGGGGATGGGGTGACCATATTTAAATGAATTACAAATAATGCCAGTTTATATGATTATTTAAACTCATATTCTCTCCACTTTACATTGAATTTGTTAGCAAAAAAAAGAGAAAGAAATAAACCAACACAAAGTTATTTTGGGGAGCTTAAGGATATCTTGGGGGGCTTCAGCCTCCCTAAAATAGGCCTAATGACGCCACTGCTGCTTCCCCATTTCACAGTGCTTTCATCCAGGAGATGTTCATATCTGATTCGTCATTAAAACAGAAGACAGGATTTTGGATGTATTAATACTTGACTTTCAAGAAGGAAAATAACGGCAAATCATTGACACACTTGCCAGCACGTTAAATGAAATTTAAATCAGCGCTGTTCTATTTGATGTATTTGGAGGGATACCTACATCAGTGCACAAACTACTGGGGTCTTTGAAACGTTGTTGAAGTAAGGCTGCATTGTATTACAGGTGGGGGTTAGACTACTGCAGAGAGATGATAAAATGTGTCATTAAATCCATGTTTATTAAATCAAGAATAAAAACTATTTTCTATTCAACTGTAGAAAACATGAATGCATCTCCTACTCTCAGTCACGCTTCACTCTCTCTCACAATACACTTGGCTATCTTCTTTTCACATCATCTCTTAAAGAAAGAAAGTTTTCTCAGTCGCTGCTCTCTATTGTTCCTTGATGAATTCAAATTCTACATTTCTGAGCATCTCCTGGGACTGGAAAATGGCCTCCAAAAATGACTTTGCTCACCTCACTGACTGTCAGATAGAGAAGGTAAGGAGAAAATAAAAAGGGAGGTGGGGGTCAGCAGGAAAGAAGGGGAGATGAACAGGAGGGAAGGGTAGGGGAAAAAGAAAGACAGAACAATACAGAAATATAAAGAGGGAAGAGAAGGCGACAGCTGGAGCAGATGAAGCCTGCGTACTAATGCCATATGCTCTTTAGCCTCACCTGACCCCTCCTCCAGGACTTCTAACCTGAGAACAGGACGTGTCAGCCTCCTCATTAGAATAGCTTTCCGGATGCTCTGAACAACTACAGGGTCAGCTTTAACTAACAGAGCAAGGCAAAAGGGTCAAATGTGTTTTGAGGGTGTTTGACTCTGTTTGATTTCTACAGTCTAAAATGTTGTGAAGGTACATACCAAGGGAACAATGCACTGCAGTAGAATTTTTAAAAAGTATTTGAGTCGAAGTTTCATCCAACCATTGTCTACAGTAAAATTACCCAGATATGAGCAATTTTGATATACTGCATGTCCAACCAAGTTCTCATTCCCAAGGTGGTAACCACAGGGAGCTTGATATCAATAACCTGACTCTCGCCAGCCGAATGTAGTTCCGCCTAGCACCAAACGTTCATCTAGGATGTCCATCATCTTTAATGACATGCTACTTCAACCATTCACATCAAAACCAATTTCTGACGCTGACGAGAGCGATGCAGGGAAAATCAATAGTAGCAGAGCAAACAGCACAGCAACGTCAGTAAATGTCGTCTGTGGAGCTAGGCGGAACAACATTCAGCTGGCGAGAATCAGGTTACAGTTTTTCAGCATCTCGGATCTGATCCTCTACTATAAAGCAATCAGCGGGAAGACGATAATAACGATGGAGTCCTGCACTTGTCCCATTTCCTTAACCACCGGTGAGCTATTTGTAGTGATGGATAAATGAAGCTTCATGAAGCACTTGTGATATTTTTGACTCCTCTTCAAACCAAGAGTGCTATCTAGAGGAGTCAAATCACAAGTGCGTCATGAGGCTTCAGTTGTCCATCACCAGCTATTTGATAAATCAAGCTCTTGTCAATCCTGGTCGGGAGAAGAGCAAAAACATCCTTGCCACCAGTGATCATCTTCTAAAGAATGAATATGCGATAGATTCGACAACACAGTTGAAATAGCAGAATCAGTTCCTCGCTGCAAGCCGCCCTTGCTGTCTGAATCAAAACAGTTGCTTCTCCCCTACGTCACATGGATGAAAATCCCGCCCGACGATCCTGACTGGCTCAGCCATTTTTTGATCCCTTGAAGTCCTTCCCATCGGGTGTGAGTCCAGATGAATGTGTGGAGCTCAGTGGAAAGCCATTACTTACTTTGCACTGGTATGAGACACGTCGCTGTTCTATTAAGTGTAATGCAAACTTAGCCGCTGCAATTGTAAACATCCCAAAAAGGTGTGGTGGATGGGTCCGTCAAACATTTTCAGGAGCTCACTGTTCATGCCTGTTGCGTACCTTTGTGTACCGTGTTCACAATGCTCATCTCAGTGTCATTTGCTGAGTAAGTAGCCGCAGTAGTCCAACCCTGTAGTTCTTTCCTGATTTTTTTTTCTGATAATTATAATGTTTTTTTGTGATACAAAGGGTAACTACAATGGTTTTGATGCAGAAAATAAAGCTGATGATTAGTTAGGATTAGTGTTACCTGGGTCTTGGCGATAAAGACCCAGCACATTTTATGTATAAATCCACATCTGCCAATAATAAGGCTTTACAGAGAAAAAAAAAGTTCTTCTTGTGTGCTATTTGATAGCACATACGGACTAATATAGCTAATATTGATTATCTTTCATGTTTATGCATACTCTATTAAGTTCATGTGGCGGAAAAGACCTGTAATTTCTTTACTAAAGAACTTTCATTTGGAGGGAGTCCATAATAATCTGAAATGAGCACATTTATCTGGGATTGAATTACAAACATCATGTAGGCAGAGCTGAATGTTGCGACCCCAATCATTCCCTCCGATAGCCTGTATTGCAATACTGAAAAATCCCTGCTGAGTGCTAGTCATGGCAACAGCAATTTTTAAAGAAATTCTGAAAGTATAGATGATCAAGTTATAACATGCTTTACTTGTTTTTTGTTATCAGTGATTAATGACACCTCAATAATGTGTCATAGTGACATTATGTTGGCCTTTTCTTCCTTTGAAAATAGCACTTAATTAACCTTGTGTCACACTTATTGCAACACTTGATTTACTTTTAGCTCGATGTGTCATGTGGTTTCATGATAAATTCTTCCAGGAGACAGAAGCACACTCAATCTGTGAATAAATGTATGTGACAATACATCTGCTGATAATGTTTTTTATCCCTTTGGGGATTTTTTTTCTCTCTTTGTCAAAACAAACTGAGGGCAGTAATTATCAATGATAGCTTCATTTTTTTTAATTCATTATTTGCTCATTTTAGTGCTGTGCCGGAAAGTCTCATGGCACTACACAGCCTTTGTTTTTTGACATCTTTAATTTATGAAGGATGCAATGATTTATCCATTTTCCAACTGCGTGCCTGTACATCATGGTGCGGTACAACTGTTAACTCATTTTTATTTTCAGAACGCTCTTTATAAAGCAGATCTTTCGGGTTAAACTGTACATTCTCAAGCTCCCTGTCTGTGTTTTTGTGTTACTTTTGTTGCAGTTGTTTTGAACACAAAAGATAATCAGCACAAGCATATACAAATTTCTGTAAAAATAATAAAATATTAAAATTAACTGAATGGAAATAAAACTTGATTCAGAATGCTTAATTAATCCTCCACGGTGTGGCTACCCCCCACTTATTATGTTTTCTTTTACTCCTACACAGTGGGGTTTGTATTTTCATTTATATCACATCTTTTTACAGTGTTCTTGTCCAGAGAGACAGCAGGAACATTGTTTAGGTCACAGGAGGCTTTCTACTGTGGTCTGGTGACAATTTTAAACATAGCACAATTAGAACAGAATGAAATTTAATGCGTAATGTATCCACAATGACGGGTAAGCAAAGATAAATAAAGATTCGAACACTCTTGAATATAAAAATACACAATGTTTTTAGCTTTTCTTCAAACTGCAGTTATTAAAACATACTTTGTGGTGTTGTATTGGATACAGTTATAAGGTGCACTTGAAATGCTGTCCACTGCCTGCATCTCTGAGGGCACCGTATACATTTGTATCAATGCAACGTACCTCTGAGAACACATTAATAAGATTTGAACAAGAGTGGGCCATTGCAAATAGCATCTCTTTGAAAAATTCCCTTTTGAAACTGAGCAGTGCTTTTATTTTGAAGGAAACTGTTATTTTTTTTATGTTTATGTACTGTATTTGTGTGTGCACACCTGCGGGAGTTTGCATCTTCATGGCATCAGACATGAAGCATTAGCCCACAGAAATGTCTGCCCATATTAAAAAAGTTGATACTGAATATCAAGTTTGGCAAAACATGGACTTCTAAATATTTAATGACTGAAGTCAAAGATAAAGCTGCGTGCTTAGCTTACTAAATACAGATTGCTAAACGTGTACAGAAATATAAGAACCTGACATGAGTGGAAATATTGCAAAAATATGTTGATTAAGTAGTGATGATGTTGGCCTATTTTTATATACAGTACCTTCCTATTCTGAAACCAGTTTAGTGCACTAAACTGAAAAACAGTTTAGTGCTTCTTATGAAGAAACAAAAGTAATATTGAACAGGTTTGAGTTCAGTTTAGCACAGAATAGAATAGATTTTTTTTTATTGGTCCAGCCCTCCATTTCAGTTTTTCATGTGGCCTCTTGGGGAAAATAATTGCCCACCCCTGCCCCATAGAATTAAGAGTAGAGTCACTACTCTTTTGTGTATTTTTTTGTCGTGTGTATCAAAATTTATTCAATGAATTAGCCACGCTATGAACTAACACCTTAGGTTAGAGGTTTGGCTTAGGCAACATTCATATGTTCAGCCAACAAAATGACTTGGTTAGGTTTCTGCAACACAACTTCGTGGTTAGGTTTAAGCAGGTTGTCAGTTTCAACATTTATTTAACAATTTAGCCACTCTACAAATATAAATTGAAAATGTTATGCTATTTAGCCAAACATGGTTTTGATAGCCGATGAGGTTAACTTTAGGTTTATGAAACTAAACTTAGGAAAAATATTAAATTGAAAAGTGTAACCTCTCTGCACTGCAGAACCGTAGCCTGTTCAATTCAGTTCAGAAATAGCTGAACTGTTTATCAACCACACTCGCATGCTCTATTTCTGCTTCTTTGTTTTGTTGTATTTGTGTGGCTGAGTTACAGCGCCCTCCACGTGCTAGTTTTTACCTGAAACGTTTTTACCTGAAACGTTTTCAGAACAAAGTTGGCTTTGTTTCCATGCGGACATGGCCTAAAATTGCTCTAATTGGTCTGCTGGCAATCTGTTGTCATTGGTCAACCGAATCAAACTCAACTCAGACTCAACCACAGCTACACTCCAAGTATCTGTGTTTAAGGGCATGCCAAACTAGCCACTAGGCAATTATTATGGGGGGCAGTTTTTGTGAGGTGACAGTGCTAACCACTGCACCTGTGAAACTATAACAACATAAATTAAATACAATTACTTGTTTAAATGTAATCATTACAATAATAAAAATGCAACTTTAATTTAATTTTATTTTTTTTTATGAAGCATTGCTATCCAATATAATGAAATGGCAAAAGATGTCATCAACAAGATTGTAAAGTGCATCAAGGTGCAACTTGCTACAGAAGCATTTTTGTGTTAACCAGGCAATTAAAAAGCCATTTGAAAATGCAAGCATGCCAACTCCAATGGGAGACAGAATGGAAAGGACAGGGGACTGATTGCTTTCGGCAGCAATTGCAACAGAAGATTTCCATGCATTGTATTGAAAACCACTCACTTGGTATGTAGTGGTCTCATCTGTATTTAAATGGGGTGAATTAAGATATAAGGCAGAGAGAGCCAAAATGCCACCCATTCATTCTTATGAAAACTGCTTGTCTGGTGCATATGCCAAACATGTTTTATAGCTTCGGTTTGCAGACTACTGTATACATGCCGCAGTGTTGCTCTTGCTAACAAGTTCTCACTCAGTCCATGGACTTGATGTTGTGACAAAGTCAAGGTTGGATGAAGTTTTTTCAAATATAAAAATCTCATGGTTTTTCAAATATAACAATGACATGGAGCAAGTCATAATAGGAAATGTCATGCTTGACCTTATTTGCAGTTTTTACAAAAAGTTGGAACCAAGGCCTGTACGCCAAAGCATGATTTAGGGTTAGTGAGGTTACTTCAGGCTTAACATTTCAGTCGTTTACAGTCCTACAAGTGAGGTTAACTTCTTAAAATGGTAGATCACCATGGCAACTGAGGCTGCCCATCTAACCTGCTGAGGAGCAGGTTATATTTGAGATGACAAATATGCAGAAAGTACAGTTTACAAACAAATGTAATGCATAAATTATTGGGTTTATAATGTAGAGTCTGATAGATCTAACTACAATTACATGTATTATGTAAAATGTATGTGTTGTAGATTTATTCATATTGTGATTGCATTCTCATTTTTTCAGTTCCATAATTAGGTGGATGGGGCAGACTGCAGTTAAGGCATTTGAGAGTGGTTCCAGACATGCTTAAAGTTATGGTTTAATATGCAAAGTATATAAAACACACCGACACAGCATACAGCTTCAAAGATTAATGTTTCTTACTGTATTACTGAAGAATGAAATCAGCACCAGGGGACCTGCTTGTACTAGTCACATAAGCCTCATCTTGCACATGGCAGTGGTCCTGCAAGACTATGAGATGAAAAGAGTTTATTTGAATACGCCATCACTTTCTCTAATAAATCTACACAACTCTTGTATTGATTACAGACTCAAGATCTTGGTATTTGCATTACTTATATCCGTTGCCGCAACTGAGGCATCCCTCTGCTCATTTCAACTCTCAGCCCTCGCACATTTAACTGTCTAAGTGCCATTGACGTAATAATGTAATAATAGTGCCATTGAATGTAATAATCACGGTCTCCCGCAGCCTGTGAGTAATGTTGGGGCTTCCCGGAGATGTAGTCGGAGCATAAAGAGACAATATACTCCACGGAGATCAAAGGAAGTGGAGATGATGGCGTTTAGAGAGCAAAAGAAACGGGAAAGTGGCCTCTACTCTACCTCTGGTACAAGGTAAAAACAAATGTTTTTTTTTTTATCATGAAGAAATAGCGAGTCTCTTTTTTCATCTGCTATTCAAAATGGGCAAAAATGCTGGCACAGGGCACTTTTTGTTTTAGAAAACAGCCGGCACTCAATGAGTTAAAACAACGAATGAACTTTTAATACCCATTGTTGTATTTTAGACTATTCTGTAAACCAGAAGATTCATGAAGATCCATGTCTTTTCCCTCAGAGGCCATGCCCAGCACCAGAGTGTCCTATTTACCTTGTCATTGTTCACGTCACACCTTAAAACCTCCGGTACATAGATCACTGCTATTTTGATGTCAGGATACTTCATTGAAAAAGGGGCAAAACAGAAAGTGAAAATCTGTGTTTAGTTTACTGACGTGACCAAAATTCCAACAGCATACAGGAAATGTTAACTTTTGCTTGAGGACTGATTTAATCCCTCATTAGGTTGTAATTACAATGAAAACATATTCAGGAAAGACTCTTGCTTCAGTGATTGTGCAGGTGTCTCTGTGAGCATGTGTGTGACTTTCTGCACATGCAGGTGGCTAATTACCCCTCTCACAATCTTGCTCTCTTCTGTTTGCTAAGTTGTTCTTTTCTTTTCTTTTTCAGTCTCGTCTCATTAAGAGGTTGTTCAAACCACTTGTGTGAGAAGAAAGTGAGTTGAGGATCGTAAGGCTAATTGTCCTGACTCATTATTTAGGAGACGATTATACTATAGCTACTGTTACTTTTGTTCATTGTCACCTCTGTGCCAGTGTACAATGTATCTGGCTTGGGAGGCACATGCTCAAATGCAATAAATCCCAAATATTTGAATTTGAATAAATCAATCATTTGATTTCTTATGCAAAGTTTGCAAGGAAATTTAGTGTTGCAGCAGCAATTTGGACAGTATACCATATGAAGAATAGGAAGGAGTGACATAATAACAAGCGCATCAAGCAGAATGAGTCGGAAAACATGTCAATCGAGATCAACGAGATCTTGTGAATTCATGATAATTGCGTGATATAGCGGGTTGTAGCGGAGCGTCAGTGAAAGAGAACCACCCTGTGTCCACTGAGTAGAAGGAAATACGATCTGCTGCGAACACGGATTATTTTATTTTGAAAATAAAACAGATGCAGCAAAATTTATTAAAGTCAATGTATGTCCTCTAAAGTGATGGAAACATGACTTCTCTGTGTAAACTTGTATCAGAATTACCAAACTGTTTAATGCTTAACTATGTGTGTGATTTTCTGTATGTGTGTGAGTGATTACTGACACTGCCAACAGCCCATATTAACATTTGGTTCTGTCATTTGTTGGCAAAACACCTGTTAACAGAGACAAAGTGTAAAGCCTTTTAGCACACACTCACACACACTTAAACCTTGCTGTAAACAAAGCCATCCAGATCAAGGCGGGAGCAGCTGGGAGCTTTATTAGGGCTGTTACTCAGCAGGATTTGCATATGAACACATCCTAAGCAGTTCAACAAGCTTGTATGTGTGTGTGATGATGTCAACCTATCTATCTATCTGGCATAGTTTTATATATATATATATATACGTATATATATATATATATATATATACGTGTATACGTATACGTATACACGTGTACATGTATACGTATATATATATATATATACGTATACACGTATATCGTATATATACAGCTGTATATATATGATATACACGTGTATACGTATATATATACAGCGTATATATACGTATATATATACGCGATATATATACGTGTATATACACGTATATATATATATATATATATATATATATATATATATATATATATATATATATATATATACGTATATATAGAGAGAGAGAGAGATAGATAGATATATACTATGTTGCCAAAAGTATTCGCTCACCAATCCAAATAATCAGAATCTGATAGGTTTTCCAATCACTTCCATGTCCACAGGTGTATAAAATCAAGCACCTAGGCATGCAGACTGCTTTTACAAACATTTGTGAAAGAATGGATCACTCTCAGGAGCTCAGTGAATTCCAGCGTGGAACTGTGATAGGATGCCACCTGTGCAACAAATCCAGTCGTGAAATTTCCTCCCCTAAATATTCCACAGTCAACTGTCAGCTGTATTATAAGAATGTTGAAGTGTTTGGGAACACAGCAACTCAGCCACAAAGTGGGAGACCACGCAAACTGACGGAGCAGGGTCAGCAGATGCTGAGGTTGCCAATTTTCTGCAAAGTCAATCGCTACAGACCTCCAAACTTCATGTGGCCTTCAAGCCATACATCACCAAGTGCAATGCAAAGCATTGAATGCAGTGGTGTAAAGCACCCTGCCACTGTACTCTAGAACAGTGGAGATGCGTTCTCTGGAGTGACGAATTACGCTTCTCCATCTGGCAATCTGATGGATGAGTCTGGGTTTGGTGGTTGCCAGGAGAACGATACTTGTCGGACTGCATTGTGCCAAGTGTAAAGTTTGGTGGAGGGGGGATTATGGTGTGGGGTTCCAGTGAAAGGAACTCTGAATGCTTCAGCATACCAAGACATTTTGGACAATTCCATGCTCCCAACTTTGTGGGAACAGTTTGGAGCTGGCCCCTTTCTCTTCCAACATGACTGTGCACCAGTGCACAAAGCAAGGTCCATAAAGACATGGATAACAGAGTCTGGTGTGGATGAACTTGACTGGCCTGCACAGAGTCCTGACCTCAACCTGATAGAACACCTTTGGGATGAATTAGAGCGGAGAGTGAGAGCCAGGCCTTCTCGTCCAACATCAGTGTGTGACCTCACAAATACGCTTCTGGAAGAATGGTCAAAAATTCCCATAAACACACTCCTAAACCTTGGGGACAGCCTTCCCAGAAGAGTTGAAGCTGTTATAGCTGAAAAGGGTGGACCAACGTCATATTGAACCCTATGGATTAGGAATTGGATGTCACTTAAGTTTATATACGAGTCAAGGCAGGTCAGCAAATACTTTTAGCAACATAGTGTACATAGTTTTATATATATATATATATATATATATATATATATATATATATGTATATATATGAGCTGTTCTGAATCAGTTGTGCCTTTTAAACACTGAGCCGGTTAATATATTCAGATTGCAAAATGTTCTTTATCAGCCTTATCAGAGGAGGTGGTGAGTAAATGCTGCATTACTGACACATTTACAGCAAGGTTGAGCTTTAATTATGGGATGGATTACCACGCAGTGCTAATAAGCATGCTTGTGCATTCCATCACAACGGAAATGAGTTGTTTTATGTCAGTATTGCAATAGTGACTCAGCTGATTTTATAATAATACAGTGTAATACATGCATTTATATTGTATGTTTTAAGAAATATTTGTATTCAAATTCTTAATTTTCCTATTTTTATATTATAGTCAATATAATAAGCAGATCCCATTTCCCAGCATTGTTTTCATTTACTTAGTGTAAATGCACATGATTGATGTACATATTTGGACATTTTTTATTATATTCTATATATGTTGCATCATTACATACATGACTTACATGCAACACTCCTTTATTTCTGTTTTTCTTTATTTCTTTGTTCTAATCCAGTATTACAGATTCTTAAAAAATATGGAGCATGACATTGTTTAGGATTTGTAAACTGTAATCTCTATGTTGTACAAGTCATACAGAAAAATTACATCCTTTGTAATGTTAAATATACGGGCAAATATAAAATATAAGCTTTGGTTATAAGCAGAAGTCAACAGGATTTAGATCTAAATGCTAACATCAGTATACAGTATGTACAAGACAATGCTAATGATGTGTAGTAGGTGTAACTGTAACAGATTCATCATGTTAACATTTCTTAGCACAAAGTAGGCTGATGGGAATGTCCTAACAGCATTAAGAGAACTGGAATATGGTGGGGAAAATAAATGTAGTTTTTAAATGTACTGACATTTGTGATAACCTTTTCCTTTGTCAGTTTTAGGGCAACATGCACTCAACATGCACTTTGTCAGGTGGGAAACAGTTAAAAGATCATCCAGTACTTGTCAAGGTATTTGAATATGAACCAAAAATGGGAACATTAGTCAGTATGGGACTCATCTGGGATCTATGAACATTTTCACCATATTATGTACCAGCGTACCTTGTAGATGCCTAGATATTTCAGAATATGGAAAAGCAATGGCTAAATTCAATGAAAATTCAAACCAAAGACCAAAGTCATTAAAACTCATTCCTTGTGGATCTTGAGTATCTGTGGCAAATGCAATGGCAATCTGTGTAATATTTTCCAAAATTGTTATGGCGCACCAAAGAGATAACCTTGCAAAAAAAGACGACACAACATCTAATTAATGTGTTTGGCTCACCAGACAACAAACCAATCAATGCCAGGATCGGTTCTCCTTGCTTTTTTCACCTCACATAAAGACTTCAGCCCTTTTTACACTGCACAAAAAAACTGTTAAAGGGTTGACGTGGCATTTTGACGCAGTTCGAACGACCCTCCAATCGACCCGGGAGTTTATTGGCTCGGATCGGATTGGCTACAGTGTGAAAGTCGAGCTGTGTCGACCTGCATCGACTTGCTATTTACCCGATGACGTTGATGTACTTTCCTGTCACATTCTGCTTTAGTCACTGAGCAGCCTGTCAGGCTGTCACTGTGAAACTCCAGCGCTGCAGAGCTCTTCCCAGAGACCAATCTCTGAAGGACAGAGATTTTATTCAATCAAACAAATCAAATGTGTAGCCACACCATTTAATAGGAGCGCATACTGTAGTCCTACATCATAGGATAGGGGAATCCCAGTGTGAACTACGTGTCCGTGGTAATATACAGCTTATGCAATATGCAATATGCATTATGCATCAGTATATGGTATATATGGTATATTAGTATATGGTGTATATATATATATATATATATATATATATATATATATATATATATATATATATATACTAATATGCATTAATACTGGTATTAGTATGAGCACAGTGCTGGGTTTGCAGACAAAAGGGACAAAATTGTAACGCACGGAACAACAACGTTAACGTGACTCAGACATGTTCGTGCTGTCCATTGTTTACCTCGCTGTGATCCGGTGCACTTAAATCTGTAATGAAAGAGAACGTGAAAGAGCCCAAATGCCTACCTATTAGAAATAAGCCATGTAGTTACTGAATCAGTTTTCATTTGGGATTGACAACAGTTAGTTTTATTTTTTTCACAGGTGCATTTTTCATTGAGAGAGGAGCATAGAATGGCACTGAACTAGTTTTGCTTTCTTTACTTTGATTGACAGATGGTTCACACAGTCGCCTCCCAAGTGATTGTCCTTTTACAAACAGTTTCCAGTGAATTCTTCTCAGATGGCTCTGTGAAACAAACCAAGCGTTTCAGAACACTGCCACAGGTAGCTTTAGGTAGATACTCTCAACTCTTCCAGAGCTGCTCTGATTATGCATCATAACATGTGAAAGTGTGTTGAAAATAAGGTCAAGTAGCCTGGGTTGAAGCTCTCTAAATTATACAGAGATTTTCTGCTTGGCCACACTCATTCCAGCAAATTTGCTGAGACATCCAAGCGTCAGGATTAAACTTGTTCTAACTGACTTAATGTGAAGGCACCAATTCACACGTCAAATAGAAACAAGAAATAGTTCACTGCTTGAATTTGTAACATGACGAAACAGACATTCAGCTGACATCTAATTAATTTATTATTTATTATTTTTAATTCTGTCTCTAAGCCTTGCAAAGGCTTGCAGATTTCATATGCCAGTTGTGCTGTTTAGGAAACAAAATCTTTTTACGCATGTGCATAAATTTAAGTAAAATTGCAACTGTGACTTTAAAGGATTGACTCAGCTAAGCTCTTCAGTTGTTGACACTTGGGCCATAATTTACTCACACTGCCAGATAACTATGCTGTTTGTTGCTGTGTGTGTGTGTGTGTGTGTGTGTGTGTGTGCGCGCGCATACTGTTGGATTCACCACCGTGACATTAAGCCCTTAGTCAAATGTGTCAAGTTAAATCTTGTTTGGATGTCATGTTTCATAAAGTTTAATATGCAGATCGAGTCTTATTTAAAAAATAAATAGGCCAGAAAAAGGGCCATTAAATGGAAAATGCTTCTCAAAACACAATCTCCTTCTTGAGAGGAAATAAGCCGGTTAAGTGTGATGATGAATAAACTCCACCATCAGTGGAAGGAGTAGTACTTAAGGAGATAAGTGTGATGACTCACAAATTCATTTTATTTCAAATTTATGAAGGCAGGACTTTATTTTCATGTTTAGAAATTTCTTTTGTGCAAATGAACATGCTTGTGTGTGTATCTGCTTTACTTGTAGGAGAATTCAAGGGTAACATTGGCACCACTGAGTAGTTACAGGGGTTGTTAAATATTGGTACATTTTTACCTTTCTAATCTTGAAAACTGAATGGGGTATTTACTGATATATTGTAAAACAAAAATCTCTGAAGCTTGTGTTAACTGTGGACCTTATTTCAGGCACCTAACTGAAAAAACATTCAAAACCATTCTATTAGAGACAAGGGAACCAAAAGTGAAGAATACAAACTTATTTATATGTTTTAGTATGCATTCCTGTGCCATTTTATTGTGATGGTGCCATGCTGTGAAGAATATCACAATGGTTGTGTATAGTGGTGCCCCGATACAACTTTTTCACTTAAGATACCATGCCAATATTGCAGCCTTGAGTATTTACCAAGACCGATATTGATCAGATACAATATTGATATGAATCATAGATACTTTTATTACTTATTTTGTAGTATGGACTGTTAGAAAAAGATTGATCAAGTGATATTACTCAAAGAAAGAACAATAGTCAGCAACAGTAGGTCTGAAACAAACTTACCCATTTATTATTAACCAATGGGTTACATTAATTTTAACCTTAAACTTAAGAATATTCTACAATTGAATAAAATAACTGAAAAATAAATAACCTCAATAAATCCATTAAATAAAAATCCATTATAAATAAATATAATATTTTTAAATGCTGAATAACCACTATAGTTTAACTTAAACATGAGCATATTCTACAGTTGAATAAAATCAGTGAAAAATAAATAACATCAATAAATCCAATAAAAACAAAAAATACATATTTTTTTTAAATGCTAAGTAACCACTAGTTTAACTTAAACATGAGCATATTCTTCAACTGAATACAATGAATAAAATAATAAAATAAAGAAAACCCTGAAAATCCTCATGCAGTTTTTTGTGATGCTGCTTCAAATTAAGGTGACCAGACAGGGACAGTCCGCGTTTGGATGAGCAGTCCCCGGTTAAAGCTGTTCCCGAGATTTTAGTTGCAGACACCTCTAGTTATCACTTTGTATTAAATTTGTTTATATTAACAATCGTGTGATAATGCAGAACAGCTAACTATGTTTAAGAACTTAATAAACTGAAAGTAATGGGAGTATACCCATTTAGAAACAACGTGCCATCTCAGACATAGAATTTTCACAGGATTCTTCAGTGGATGTTTTTTCATGATGCCTCAGAAATGGCACAATATAGCTAACAAAAAAATCAAAACAATAAACACATACATTTAGACAGCAATGATTTTATTATAGTGACATAGGTTTGAGATAAGATAAGAAAAGATAAATTTTATTCATCCCGACAGTTACGATACACAGTTGGAAAAAGTAATGAGATTAAAAGTTTTTTTTAAAAAATATATACAGTGCAGAGCAGTGCAAAAATGCAGTGCAATGCAGAATCAACAATCTAAACAATACAACAATATGGAAAAATCTACAAAAAATAAAAGAGCATAAATATGCAAACATAAATATACAATAAGCTGCCAAGAAAGTTTCAAAGTGACAAATGCTGATATAGAGTGACCAAGTAGTTTGACAAGTATTACAGTAAGTGAGTCTGTTGTGAGGAGCTGATATAAGCTGATGTTAAAATAATCTAGCCACTTTACTGCTGTAACAATACAAAGTTCATTTGTGGGACGAATAAAGGAAATCTTATCTTATATGGGCTGCCAATGAAGGTTTTGAAGAAATATTCATGTCAACATTTTGCAACTCCACAAAAACTTCAGTCAGATTCATTATGTGGATCAAAAACCCAACTGTGAGGCTCTGTTGTCTTTTTGAGCCCAGATGCATGACCCGAAACACAGTACTCCTCAGAAAACAGTCTTTATTTGAAGCAAGGTACAGAGTAATGGCGAAGGACGCGGGATCGAACCACACATGCTCCATGGCAGGTGGAGCTCCTCGTGTCCACCTGACTATGCAGCACAAGAAACAACTTCTCTAAGAGCATAAATCAAAACCTGACCTAGAAAATAAAGAAACTAAATGAATGCCTCCCATACACTAGAGGACTTTGATAAAACTTTTAAAAGACTGTCATCTGACACCCTCTCACATCTTAAGACTTTGAGAAGAGTTTTTAGTCACAGACAAAACTCTCCAAAGACTGGGAAGCTTACAGGATCACTAATTACAAGACTGCAATTAGATTCTCTTGAGATTATTTCCCATGATGCACCTCTTGGAAATTTCCAACAACTACTTTTGAGCAGAGAAAAATGAAGCAGGTGTGGTGTAACCAGTGTTATATCCCCTATATGCTTTTATTGTGAAGGCTTACTTGGGGAGTGACCAGAAGTCTTGTTGTGTTTGCATTGTATTCTGGTATACAGTTTTGCTAGTAATAAAGATGTTTATAAAGTGTTTGGGGCGGCACAGTGGTGCAGTGGTCAGCACTGTCGCCTCACCACAAGAAGGTATTGGGTTTGATTCCCGGCCCGGGGCCTTTCCGTGTGGAGTTTGCATGTCCTCCCCGTGTCTGCGTGGGTTCTCCCCGGATACTCCGGCTCCCTCCCACCATCCAAAAACATGCATGGGGATTAGGTTAATTGGCTAATTTAAATTGTCAGTAGGTGTGAATGTGAGTGTGAATGGTTGTCTGTCTCTATGTGCCCTGCAATGAGGTGGCGACTTGTCCAGGGTGTACTCTGCCTTCCACCCTAAGACAGCTGGGATAGGCTCCAGCCCCCCCACGACTCTATGAGGATAAGTGGTAGATAATGGATGGATAAAGTGTTTGAGCAGCTACTTCCTGTTTGGTGCTGAGAGAGCGCACCCATTGGTTGTCTGTTATGGTGACATCACATTTCATCAAATTGGGTCGTACGCCCACCTTACACCAAACGACGGGGATCACAGGAGCATCAACTTCAGCAAGACGCGGTAAAGATTTTATTCTGACTTAATTTTGTCTGTGACTTTGAAGTCACGTGAAAAGTCGGTAGGTGTAAGGCCGGCATAATGGTACTCAACCTAAAACTAGAGAGGAAATCCTAGAAATAATGAAAGAAAACTCGACCTATCAAAATAGTGAGACTACACTAGAGACAAAAGAAAAAGCTCAACCTATCAATATAGGGAGACTACACCAGAATTGAAAGAAAAGTCTCAACCGATCAAAATAGGGAGACTAAATGAGAAACAAAAGGAAAATGTTCAAGCTATCAAAAGGGAGACTAAACTAGAAACAAAAGAAAAAAAAACTCAACCTCTCAAAAGAGGGAGAAAAAAAGGAGGGGAAAAGGGGGAAAACACTTGTCTAATAATCAGCAACAATAGAATGGAATGAATAAAAAATAATCCTCTTCCTCTTCCTCATCTGAACATAAGGAAGAGGGAAACAGCTTGAAACAATTAGGGCAGGGTTTGACAATCACAAGCAAAACGATCTGAAATGAGAGGGAGACATATTACTACAAAATAAAACAGGAAGTGACAGGGCAACATACAGGCACAGGACAAAAACGGATAACCAAACAGACAGACAGAGCAAGACACCAACATAACTAACATGGTTAGTGGTGTTAACATACTGGTGACACTGAACTTCTGCCCTTGTTGTCCCTGTGAGAGAAGACGGAGGGAACAATTAAAGTACTACTTAATCATTAGATTGTATACAAGGGTTAGAAGCCTCATTTAGTCCTCAGTGTCCTAAATATATGCTGCAATTATTGGAAGCTAAGGAGGAGACATGGTGCAGATGATTTGGAGCATCTATACCAGTGATATTGCTAAGATCACATTCATCATTGACCTCCTAGATTTTCTGTTCCACCTCCCTTTTCTCTAAAAACACAATAATGTTTAAAGTGAATTTTCTGTCTATATTTCAGCATCTATCATCTGCAGAAAGTCTGCAACCTTTTGTTGAAAAATACAGCACCCTGTTCTTGTTTTGTGCTGTAAAATAATTTCCACCCCATGCGGCATGCTGAGAAAAAGTTTGCAGAGATCAAAAAGAGCAAAAAATAGTCAACTGAACCTCAAGCAAGTCCACTTGACCCTTTTCTTTTTGATTTACCTCAAGCTGGATGACTGAGAACCTACACAGACAAATTTTGGAAAGCAATCGAGGCTATCAAGTCTCCTTGCTAAAGGACCTTTGATTACAGTAATCAACCCATCTCAAAATATATGTAGAAATAATTTATTAGAGTTACATGATTACTGACAAGAACAGATAGCCTAGCAAATTCAAATAGGATTTATGTGTGACTGAGGCAGAGACGGGACAGAAGGTCAAAGGATGAGCACAGTGTTTAATGCTCCACCGACACTTTAATGAGATAATAAAGCACTATTTTGATCTTCATCGGGTCAAACAGGACAGAACATTATTTCTGTGAATCAAAAGATTGGTTTATGGTTGAATAAAGGCATGAGTAATCTGAATTATACAAAGCTTAGGCACTTCTACTGTAATAGTGGACGTCAAACCATGTTTACATTATTATTTACGATGGGGCTGAACAAATAAAATGATTTAGGTAGTTATGCTGTATGTCCTGAATTAGTAAGTTCATACTTATCATAGCATTAATAAAATCTAAATAAGGGAGGATCAATTGAAAGTGAATAATGATATTTACATTTATTAAGGATAACAACACAGGATTACAATTGACTTAAAATGTGAGAAGGTTAAGCTCGGGTTGTTAATTGAGAACCTAGAGTATGCAGTTAGACAGGAGAGAGAGGCAAGTGACCCACCCAATCCATTAATTCTGTTACTCACATTTGGCTAAATGAAAGTCCTGTCAGGTCTATATGCACTGCAAATTATTTAATTCTTACAAGATGAAAAAAGATTTTGTCAGATATTTATCTTGTTTTAAGAGTTAATTTCTTAATTTAAGTGTTCATAATCTTAAACCAAGCACAACCTTATCTTTTTTCTTAAATCTTAAAATGACGTAAATAACTGTTAAAATGAGATATATTACATCTCTCCCCCAAAGTCTCATCAAATAAATCTTGTTTTAAGATTCAATAACAAACTCAAGTTGCTTGATTCAAGAGTCACACAAAAATGTCTGCAAGCATTTTCTGCTTATATTTAGTATATTTACGTATACTTTTACATTACACATATTTACACATACTTTTAGTCTTTAAAGATAAGTTTTAAGTAATATCATCTTAAACTGAGCATTTCTGCTTATTTTATACATACAGTATATTTACTCTATTTTGCTTAAATTAGATTTTGATTAATCATCTTAACCCTTTAGGTCCTGAGCCTGTTTTGGCTGTTTTTTTAATACACACCCATGCTTGGTATCTTTCTGGCATTTTTCAGCACTGCTTCATCTATATGAAGAGATTATTATTTCACTATAACCTACTTCATTAACATATGGGGCCGAAAGATACACAAAAATCATCAAATTAGAATTGAAAAAAAATTGTATCTATTACAATAAAAACCACAAACATGCTCCATCAACTGTTTTGGAACTAAATATAGGTTGCAAATATGCATATGTAAATGTAAAATTTAAATAAAGTAATACTATATAGCCTACAAATATTTACAATAAAAAATCTGATCACGCCAGCGTGATCACAGGCCCAACAGGGTTAAAGGGGTGGCTGCAGCTCAGTTGGTAGAGTGGTTGTCCCTGAACCCTGCAGGGTGATGGGTTCGATCCCCCTGCTCTCTACTGCCTAAGTGTCCCTGAGCCAGACTGAACCCTGTTTTTCTGTGGGTGCCTTACATGGCAGGGATAGGTTAAATGTTGTGTATATGACAGACAAAGCTGATTATTATTCTTAAAACCAAACAGCATCTTATTTCTAGATTTAACAATCTTAAGTTGGATGGGCTTCCTCCCACCATCCAAAAACATGCATGGGGATTAGGTTAATTGGCTAATTTAAATTGACCTTTAAATTGACCGTAGGTGTGAATGTGAGTGTGAGTGGTTGTCTGTCCTGTGATGAGGTGGCAGCTTGTCCAGGGTGTACCCCGTCTTTCACCCTAAGACAGCTGGGATAGGCTCCAGCCCCCCCACGCCCCTAAATGAGGATAAATGGTAGAAAATGGATGAATGGATGGGGCCCCTAGTATTTGTCTTGTATATGCCCAGGGTCGGCACAGGGCTGGACTAAGGTTGGAATCATGGAAACGTGTATTCTGTCGATAATTAGTTGTGGAGAGAAGGCAGAAAATCCCTGTAGAAGTGGCAACACTGATCCTAAATCAGGGGAAAGAAAATGTCATGAAAGACAAAAATCTGCAGTACCTGGAGGACATTGGACATATAAGTGCCAGCTCTTAAAACTGGCAACGACTTTTTGTGAAAAAAGCATATATAATGGAGGAGTAAGTGCAATATCAAGTGACTCAAAATTATCAACATCACGTTTACTAAGTTTACTAATCATTTAACCTAACAACACAGTTTTGCTGCTTAAAACATTGGCAGCACATCATAGTGACACAGTGATAAGAAGGCTGGACTCTGAAAGATGAGTAAACGAGAGATGAAAGAAGTGACACTGGAGAACTACACACTCAGTATGAACAAGCAAGGTGGGAACCATGTTAGCAGTAGGTTGAAAGCAGAAAAAGGATTCCCAAAAGAAAAGATCTTTCTCATTTAACCCTTGCCAGATCTCCATAATTATGAAAATGCTGCAAGCTGCAGCTCTAATGACCTGACTTTATCTCCTGCTGCAGTCGGGAAGGAAAGAAAAACTTTTGGTGTTACTTCTCCTTGTGATGTCAGACTTTCAGGCAAGTTGTACATCGAGGGTGACTGTGCCTTCATTAGTCCGGTTGCATAAGGGTGAGTCACACTTTCACATTCTTTTGCAGTTACAGAACATCTATGAATATGAAGTATATTTCACCCATTAAATTGGCCTCTCTGTTTGTATTTTCGGTAAATTGCTATCTTTGCTATTTTAAGATTTCGCTTGATAACTTATGCAGTATGCTGGCTGAATTGTCCTCGCTGAATGTGTCTCTGTGGTGAGTATAGCCTCTTATCAGCAGGAGAAGCACTTCTGTCTGTGGGGGCAATGTGTGTGTGTGTGACTATGTGTTTGTGAGTGGGGTGTGAAATATTGCATGAATATGAAAATTGCCACCATAAATAGGCTTTACTTTAAGTTCTGTGAAACTTTAATTTAGACCCCCCATGGCCTATGAATCTCATCTCCGCATCTTCTCCGGAGGATTCTCTCTGTGACGCTTGCTCTCTGTCGTTCCCTCTATTTTAGTTTTTCCGCCTCTTGATTCTTTTCTCTGTACATCCAGCCTGTCTGTAACTCAACCTTTTCCCTCCTTCCTTTTTAAGTTGTACCATCTCTCTTTCATGTCTCCAAAGTCTCCAGCTTTCTTTTTTTGCAAGCATAAATAAGCTGCACAAAGATCAAACAAACACACACACACACATGCACACACACACACACATTTTTTGTAATAAAGATTCAGCAAATGCCAAAAGAGAGAAAAGCATGGAGTTGGTGATCAATATATATGACTTTTTGGGTGTGACTGTGTTTGTGCATGTACTCTCGAAGCTCACAGTCAATGTATGAGAGGTGAGTGGTAAATCGATGAAATCAGCTTGCTTTTAATGGAGCCAAGAGAGAGAGCGGGAATCCAATGCATTGACAGATGGTAAAGACAGAGAGAGAAAGAGAGACAGACAAATTGAGAAGAGGGAGCCAAAAGAATGTGAGACAAGGAAGAATTGATATCTGACTAGGTAAAGTTCAGAGCCAATTGAGTTTTTGTGGATAAAAAGAAACTTTTTTCAGAACACAGCAAAAGTGAGTGAATGGAGTACACAAAGGAGAATGAGGAATAAAGTGTAGAAATGGAAAATATTAAGCAAGGGACAGAGAAAGAGAAAGAGATGATCACAATTATAGAATTATTGCATTAATAGCTCTCAGCAAAATCTCAGATCTCTTCCACTGCTGCAGAATCCAGGGTTGAATCATTCCTTGTTGTTTTAAATTGAGAACTTATTGGGATTACTTCATTCTTTTCCTTGGATATTCTGAATATCTCATCATTTCAATTAAGTTTGATTTTAAGAACAGATCTGCAATTACTAGAGAATAATCTATTTCTAGTAGAACAAAGTCACACGTTAAACAGCTACAGCTGTGGTATATTAAGGGTTGATTCAGTCTTGTGAAATGTTAAATATCAAAGGTTTGTCTTGTAAAATTACATTTTAATCCATCCATCCATCCATCCATTTTCTACCGCTTATCCTCACATAGGGTAGCGGGGGGGCTGGAACCTATCCCAGCTGTCTTAGGGCGGAAGGCAGGCTACACCCTGGACAAGTCTCTACCTCATCACAGGGCACATAGAGACAGACAACCACTCACACTCACATTTACACCTACGGTCAATTTAAATTAACCAGTCAACCTAATCCCCATGCATGTTTTTGGATGGTGGGAGGAAGCCGGAGTACCCGGAGAGAACCCACGCACACATGGGGAGAACATGCAAACTCCACACAAAAAGGCCCCGGGCCGGGAATCGAACCCGGTACCTTCTTGCTGTGAGGCGACAGTGCTGAACACTGCATCCCGGGGCATATTATGTGACATGTTATGTGCTAGTGTTACAAATGCATGCCCATATCAAATCATTTGAAGATTTGAATGAATAAAAAAAGTGATCATCATTTTAAGAAAATCAGAAGATCAACCTTGATGGACAAATGATGAGTGTTAACTGCTAACCCCAGCAGAACAGGCCATGAATATTTAGATCACTTCCGATGGGTAGGTTGGCAACTTGTATGGCAAGTTTAAAACTTTCATTGATATCAGTTGCATATTTTAAGTCCTGTACTGTGAATCCACAAAGCTCTCCCCTCAGACTGTACATAAGACATAGATCAGAAGCTGTATGACGGGGAGACATAATGGCAGTTCATGAAACGTGGGAGGTAAAATTGTGCAGCGCTCTCAGGTAGCTGGAGAGGCATTATCTCTGACTATGACTGACCTCTGCAGCATTTGTTACACTCAGGCCGGCTGGTTGAAGGAGAAAACAATAACACAGGAGGGGAAAAAGATTGGAGGAAAAATGTCTCACCTCCAAAGACACACCATGATTCAGTTCATATTAAAAATCAGACCTGCAGTACCTGAGGGGAAATAATAGGCTTTATCATCATCACTCTGAGAGTGTGTGTGTGTGTGTGTGTGTGTGTGAAGGAAGTGTTTTGATATAACTCACTGTCTTTTGTCTCTCTTTCATTCTTATTCTCTTTATAAGTCGCTGTCTATCTCTCTGTGTGGGATTTTGTCTGCATCCCTCGCACTCATTTTTATTCTCTGTTCTCTTCCATCCCATCCTTCTGTCTACCTGGTGAAAGATCTTGTTTTCATTTTACGAAGGACTGCCACTGATTGCAACAGTGAACCATAAATGGAGTCTTTTCATAAAGATCTCATATCACTAGGTGACAAGGTTCATACTCTGTCTTTCAATTTGTTGAACATTCATAGACAATCTAAATAACTGCTATAATAAAATGTAAACATAATTACCTCCGCCAAGGAGGTTATGTTTTCACCAGGGTTTGTTTGTTTGCTTGTTTATTTTTTTTGTATGTTTTTAGGGTTGGTCAAAAGTGGCCTAACTTAAAACTGATTAATTTTTGGCAGTGATCCAATCCGATTCAACAGCACCACCAAAAATTAATCAATTTTAAGGTAGGCCCTTCCGGCCACTCCTGAAAATTTCATCAAAAACTGTCCATAACTTTTTGAGTTACTTTACAAACCGACAAACAAGCCCCGGTGAAAACATAACCCCCTTGACAGCGGGGGTCCCTTTAAATAAAAAGTCACCACCGCCTTGGCAGAGGTCCGCACTCTCTGAGTGCTTTTCTTGTTAGTTATGTACTCAGTCATTCATCCTCGTCCAATTACCTGCTGCATATTCTGTATTCAGGATGGCGGCGGATTGGGCGACGGCAGGGTACAACATGCACAGATCACCAGACCATCACATTGCTGATGCAAGACAGACAACAATTCACACTCACATTTACACCAGTGGATTTATTGTAAATAATAATAATAATAATAATAATATGCTGTAATTTGGATTGGGATCCTGTAGGGGTTTTAAAAGCAAAACAAAACAGAAAACTGATATGAAGTCAGTGGGAACCAATTTCTCTCATCCCATTTTTTATGGCAATGAAATTGGAATGCTAGAGTGAAACACCTGTAAGATATGACAAAAAGTAAACCTCCAGTAGGATGAGGATTAAATGTGATTTATCATTTGTTGTAAACCTCATAGATATGGGACAGTAGGGGCTTACTACATCTACTATGTTGTAAAAGTGAAAGCAAAAACTAAAAGTAGCATGTTGTAACGCATTGTAAAACTGAAGAAAAGGTTCAGGTTTTAGGCAACAAAGCTACAACATCTTCAGGCTTAGGCAACAAAAAAAAAAACTTAAGTTCAGATTCAAGAAAAAAATGACATTTAAGTGTTAAATGAACACAAATACAATGTTGCTAGTTTCACAAGGGATGAAAAGCCAAGCCTTCTGGTTGAAAGTACTGTTCTCATCCAATGACCCTAATATCCACCCAATATTGAATTTTTTACAGTGCGTCACTTCAGCTTTTGCTCCAGTCATGGGTGATCGCCTATGTGAACTGATGATGAAACCTAGTAGTGGGTGTAGCAGGCCCCTATTGACCCACAACTTTGAGACTTATAACCACTGATAACACCCTTTTAATGTCATGATAACTGGCAGCTTACACACACACACACTCACACAGTTCACTAGAGCTGCAACAATTGGTTAAGTTATCAATTAGTCGGTCATATTAGCACATGGTGTGCATCAGGCTGTAATAACAGCACAGCTGCAACTGCAGTCCCCTTCCACGTGTTGTTTTTGTTGGGTCAGAGATACTGGTATGGTTTTAACAAGTCCTGATCCAAAGGGTGAGTCACTGCATTATAAATTTTAAGCTAGGGTCCTCCCCTGAAAAGGTCGAAGCACTTACACCCTAAACAATTTATATGACTGGGACTGTTACCGAGGTGGAAGAAAACGATTTCTATGTGAAAGTGATGTGAGAAAAGTGCAGTCTGGTGGTAGAAATATGGCTGCCACTGTCCCTGCTCCATTAACGGTGCCCTTCAGCAATAGCTTTAATACTAAGAACAGCTATGAATCAACAGCACACACACACACACACTGTGGCTCTGAACGTAGGCACAGATATCTGAGGTCAGGATTGGGTCAGTCAGATGGATGCCGTAGTGTGTGGATGCCTGTATAGCATTAAGATATGTTATTTATTATATTCAATAGCCAACATGATTTCTCAGTAGGTTTAAATTGTTTCTGAATAGTTATGGAAGGACAAGATGGTCAGTGGTACAGAGCTGAATAAAGTCCATGTGGAGAATAATAACAAAAAGCAAGGGCATTTCTATATGTGTTATGATAATGTGCAGCTCTGTAACTGTAGCCTGTAGCAACTTTGACACCACTGCTGAACAGTGACTCTGTGTGCAGGCTACACATTCCATATAAAAGTTACTTTGAATAAAGTGAAAAGATAAAAAAAAAACATCTCTGTGTGTGTTCAGCACATAACAAACAAGTTTGTCCAGTAGTTTATCATGAGACAAGAGTATGCTTGACATTGACATTTGTGGATTACTTAGATTTTTCATAATTTATTTATTCAAGGAATTGTCTTTACTTTATTTCCCAACATGACAATCTAAATCATGGGTCATCAAACTAAGCCCCGCGGGCCGACTCCGGCCCCCCCTCCCCCTTTGACCGGCCCCCCAGCCCATCTGCCCTCCACCACTGGTCCTGTGAGGCAATCACCAAAAGTGGTCATGGCCTATTTTTTTAAATTGCTTTTTGGCAAATAATAACATGTCTACATCTTGTATTTTGTTGATTTCAGTGAAAGACAACCACCCTGTGTCCACTGAGCAGAAGGAAATCAATTACGATCCGCGAACACAGATGATTTTAGTTTGAAAATAAACCGGATGTTGTTCGTTCCACATCCAGTGGAAATTTGTTGTTAGCAAAATGGCTGGCGTGAGATGAACAGTTGACAGGGAGTGCAGAGTTTTCAAAGAATAGTGGACCACCGATTATTTTTTGTTCAGTGTAAGGACCGTGCAGTTTGTCTTCTATGTAAAGAAATCGTGGCGGTTCTCAAACAATATAATCTGCGTCGTCACTACGAAACCCACCACAAAGACTATGCTACCTTGCGAGGGCAAACGAGAAGACAGGATTCGGAGGATGAAATACGGTCTGGCTGCACAACAGAATGTGTTCCTTCACCAAACCCAGATGAACCAGGCTGCTGTTCAAGCTTGCGATAAGGTAGCTTTCCTACTAGCTACCCACGGAAAGCTGTTTACTGATGGGGACTTTGTTAAAGAATGCAGTCTCATTGAGTTCTATGCTGCGCTCCCAGAGGAAACCTACCCAAACATCAAACAGCAGGCAATGAAAATGTCCACAGTTTTTGGCAGCACCTACATCTGTGAGCAAACCTTTTCCTGCAAGAATCAAACCAAGAATCCAACAAGGAACAGACTCACAGATGAACACTTGCATCAGACCTTGAGACTGGCTACCACTGAACTGCAATCAGACATTGAACTTCTCACCAGCCAGAGGCAAGCACACAGTTCACATTGATACGGTCAACATAGTGATTTTAACAGTTACTGATATTAATTGTTATAAATATGAAATATGAAGAAGATTTTTCAACCTGGATTTAAAAACATTCACACTTGGGGCTGACTTTAACTCTGTTGGCAGCTTTTCCATTTGGGTGCAACAAAACCATTAAATGCTGCTTCACCATGTTTGGTTTGAACTCTGAGCTCCACTATCTGACCTGAGTCTGCAGATCTCAGAGCCTTACTGGGTTTATATTCCATCAGCATTTCACTCTGGACCTAAAGCATTCAGTGATTTTTAAACCAGTAGCAGAACTTTATAGTCCATAGCGTACTGACAGCCAGTGTAAATACTTAAGAACTGGAATAATGTGCTGCTTTCGGAATGGATATATATATAAATATAAATAAATATATATATATATATATATATACTTCTGCTTAAACTTGGGTTAAACTTCACAACATGATGACCATTTGATCAGTTGATTGACATTTTTATGCTGCAACTAAACACTGCATTACCTGTTTTGGTGTGAATGATGTGTGAGGGGGTGCTCACTGAGCTGCAAGCATTACTGCAGACACTTTGGGCCTGATTTAACCAATCTATAGCACATAGGTTAAAATGAAAATACATTTAGGGCTTAGATTACTGATATTAATTGTTATAAATATGAAATATGAAGGCTCTTTTAATTTGCTACAAAATTACATCACAGAGAAAAACAGGAAGCAGCATGTCTTGTCATTTACTGAATATGGTGCTTCTTGTGTTCAATCTATTATCCCGCCATACCAGGGCTCCAGAAGGCACCCTGAAGTGAGGAGAGGAGACTGCTGTTGCTGACCCCATCCCAAAGAGAGCACAATTCATCAGCAAGTACAAATCCAGCTCACCTAGGCCTACATATAGTGCTGATTTTGATTCCCATTATTCTGTATTGTTGTTGTACTTTAGTTTTCTCCTGTAAATTGCCTACTGTTCATTTCATTTTCACCTTGACCTAAAAAAATGTTAACTGAACATGTTCACCTGGATAGGAATAAGAGCTGGCTAGTTTATCTATGACTCAAATTATTATAATTTAATGTATTTATCTCATAGGCCTATTTATTTGACCTTTATTAAGTGCTGCACACAATTCTTATTTATATTATTACTAATATCAACAGGCCTACCTAATTTATATTTTTTCACTCACCTTTGCCAGTGTTAATCACCTCATCCAAGCAGATATTTCTTACCTTGACAGCTTTGATGTTATTTTTGTTAGAAAATAAATAAATGGAATATCTGTGATATTTCAAATTAAAACAAAGTGTGAAGACTTGATTACTACTTTTGCAAACCACCAGTAAATATAAACATATAGTCGGGGTGGCTGTGCTACTCTCTCTACTACACAATGAGGCCTGCTGGTGGTCATGTTGCTCTGGGTCCCGCCCCCGGACCCCCACCACAGTCAGGAATGATAGTGTGGCCCCCAGAGAAAAAAAGTTTGGTGACTCCTGATCTCAATGCAAAAGCTGAAACAGACTCGACTTTTGGGAAAACACAGCGGTATCCAATCGCATGGCCATTGACCATCCCTGCCTCTCAACGGAATGGGAGGGCAGCCGAAAACAGCTTTGGTACAAGAAAGTTTTCAAAACCCAATGTGAAGTGTGAAAAAACAACAACAAAGAAGCACTTACTTTATGTAACAGCTGACTACATGAATGCTCATTGGAACAATTCTGTGGGGAATTTGGAGTAATGTTTCCTGCAACCAGCTCAAAGAAGGCACAGTCCCTCTTTTCTTGTCTGATGTGTAATTAATGACACTGTCTACAAATGTCGAAATCATAAAAAATATGCATGCTCACTTCTCTTACATGTGCAATAACATGATGAAAACTGGACAGCATCTGCAGTATGTGCTACATTACCAGTCAAACGTTTGGACACACCTTCTCATTCAATGTTTTTTCTTTATTTTTACTACTTTCTATATTGTACATACATACTGAAGAATCTGTGAAGCAAGATGTATGGAATTATGTAACAAATGAAAAAAATGTTCAGTCCAGTAGGTAGCGGCAACGCATAAGCTGGATGCCAGCTGCCAATCAAATCCAACAAAAGAAGAAGAAGAAGGTAAGAAGGTAGGAAGAGAGGAAGAAGCACAATTTTTTTTCTAAGGTAGTTTAGTCTGTAAAAGCTATTTGACCAAGAATTGAGAGTGATGACCTGGCCTCCACAGTCACCTGACCTAAACCCAGTTGAGATGGTTTGGGATGAGATGAACCGCAGAGTGAAGGCAAAAGGGCCAACAAGTGCTCAGCATCTCTGGGAACTACTTTGAGACTTTTCAAAAAAACATTTCAGGAGATTACCTCATGAAACACATGGAGAGAATGCCAAGTGTGTGAAAAGCAGAATATTTTGAGTTATTTCACACTTTTTCATCACTACAAAATTCCATTTGTGTTCATTCATACTCTTGATGCATTCGGTGAGAATATAAAACGTAAATATGCAAAGGTGTGTCCACACTTTTAGCTCATTTCATACTTTCGGTAACTGTGCTTTACAAGATTAAAAATACAACATTTAAAAGCGTTTAAGTACTGTACAAAGAATTCACATTTAGCATAAAAAATGAATACCTGAAATAAAATACAGTGCAAAAAGAATTAGAAAATCAAATGCTTTGAAAGAGCTCAATGAGGAAAAAAAGAAGATTTTTCAACCTGGATTTAAAAACATTCACACTTGGGGCTGACTTTAACTCTGTTGGCAGCTTTTCCATTTGGGTGCAACAAAACCATTAAATGCTGCTTCACCATGTTTGGTTTGAACTCTGAGCTCCACTATCTGACCTGAGTCTGCAGATCTCAGAGCCTTACTGGGTTTATATTCCATCAGCATTTCGCTCTGGACCTAAAGCATTCAGTGATTTTTAAACCAGTAGCAGAACTTTATAGTCCATAGCGTACTGACAGCCAGTGTAAATACTTTAGAACTGGAATAATGTGCTGCTTTCGGAATGGATATATATATATATATATATATATATATATATATATATATAGATATATATATATATATATCTATATATATACTTCTGCTTAAACTTGGGTTAAACTTCACAACATGATGACCATTTGATCAGTTGATTGACATTTTTATGCTGCAACTAAACACTGCATTACCTGTTTTGGTGTGAATGATGTGTGAGGGGGTGCTCACTGAGCTGCAAGCATTACTGCAGACACTTTGGGCCTGATTTAACCAATCTATAGCACATAGGTTAAAATGAAAATACATTTAGGGCATGATGTCCACCTCCATTTTTGCTCATTGATCAGTTCATAATCTGGGTGCTAATGGACTGTAAATATGTGGATTGTTTAATCAATCCTGGCGTCATCTCCCATTACCTTGAGAAACCAGGTGAGCTATAATAAAGCTTCCTGTGTGTGTCCAAGTATAGGAGAGCAAATGGGGGAGTGTGTGTTTGTAAGAATAAAAGGAGTAAACAGAGATAATGTTTGCACTAACATTTCTCCAAACCACGGATTAAATTAATACTGAACAAAAAATATGTTTAAGAAATGTTTCATATCAGCCTGGTTTTTATGGGAAAACATGCCATGTCAACAATGTACTACAAAAAAGATCATGGTTTGTGTGTAGAAGAAAATAATAATAGCATAATAATGACCGATAACACAATAAATTTGCATTTTTAAAATCGTCACCCTATTAAAATAATGGCCCAAAAGTAATTTTGGGAAAACACAAAAAACAGGTGGCCAGCATTATCAAGAGATGATTTAAGCCAAAAACGAATTTTCATCCAAAAATGACTCAGGCCATTATTTCAATAGGGTGACAAAATGTAGTAGGCCAGTAATGTAATAACTGGCCAATAACATAATAAAAATGGTGAACCAATAATGTAATAAATTTGGCCAATAATATAACAATTTATTGTGTTATTGGCTGCTTATTATGCTATTGGCCTGTTAAACAAAGTATCTGCAAATGTAATAACAGAGACAATAACTGTAAAATAGAACATAACATGAGCTTCAAAATACCTTTGTATAATGGTCCTTTTTAAAGAACTAAACATTCAACATAAAAAAAATAAAATTCAAATCATTTGCTAACCTGAAAAAAAAAAAAAAAACTAAACTAAAAATGGTCAATATTCTTCCAGTAGATGTCCTTAACTTAAGCTAGGCTTTGAGCGATCTACTGTCCTTTCTAAACAGCTCTTTAATACCACTTTCACACTGAAATTAGCACATTAACGCAGGATTTTCTAACCCGGGTTGACCCGCCTTGGTTTGGCATTAGGGCGCTTTAAAACTGCCAGCAATCGCAGGTCTGACTTCCCGATATAAATCTGTGCCTGTTCCTCCCTCTTCTTCTCCGTGGATGCTGAGCATGTGCGGTTCACATCAGGATTCCTTGATCGGTGGGATTTCCCAAGAATTATGTAGGGCTAATTCACATATGCACTTCCATTAAAGATAGATATGTAGCAACACATTTGATTTGTTTGATCGAAAAAAATCTCTGCCCTTCAGGAAGACTGATCATATCGGAGTGGACCAAAACTTTGCTCTGTTTTGAGATCAGAGTGAGCAGCTCTGCAGTCCTGGAGCTTCACAATGACAGCCTGCCTAGGGACTAAATCAGAATGGCATCAGGTTATTTAGCGGGTCAACATGGGACACCTTTCACACTGCAGGCGAGCCGAGCCAAGTCAAGCCTATAATTTCAAGAGTCGATTGGAGGGTGATTTGACCAGGGTTAAAACACAGTTATATCAATACATGAAGCTTAAATTAAATTATTATTACAGTTATTACATTATTATCATTATTATTACATTTTAAAAATGGCAAACATTACGTTAATGGCTGTTATTATGTTATTGGCTTCAGCATTTGTGTTAACATAATCAAACAATACAACAAGGTAATGTCAAAACCTCAACAATGCAACAAACTATAGTTTAAGAAAGAACTGATTCAGACTTTAGACTGTGTTTTTACAGTCAAAGTGACACGGAACGCTGTGACCATGGGACACAAACTAACAGCTAATTGGAAATGATGCATGGGACATGAGCACCTGTCTGCTGGATGAAAGTCTTCCTTTAAACTTCATAATTTCAACAGAATTCAAAAATGTCACACCACATTTAATGTATTCCTGGCTTAGGAAACATACACTGCCAACATTTCTTCATGGTTTCCTGTTCTATTTTGTTATATTTTAACTTTATTTGCATCGTTTTAGTCCTGTATCTCCCCACAATGTTAGAAACAACGACAAACTGAAAATATATTTTAATCCAGCCTGACCACCTGCTCCATACCTCCACAGACTGGGACTGAGCAGCTGGAGATGGTGAGTTTTCAAAGGAGTTTTCAGTTATTTTTTCCTCATTAAAGAACATCAAAAGTCAAATCTGTCTCATTTTATGTTTTTTTTTTTGTCTTCCCACCATAATCACAGCAGGCTGAATACTCATCACTAATGAGAAAGATGTTCAGGGATACCAACCTTCATCACAGTCAGATGGGTATTTTTTTTCAAATGAGGCCATATTTATCAATGAAAGTGGCTATTATGAACCCCTTTGGTGATGTTAGATGTGCCTTTCACACCTTCCAGTATAGACAGGGAAGCAAATAAGAAAACTAAGAAAACTGTTTCCTACATATAGAGTTAGGCCTAGACCTGGACCAATTTTTTCTCTCTGAGGTTTTTTTGAAAAAGTGCTCATTTAAGATTCACTTCCTTATTTATCACCCATCTTAACACTTTTTTAAAGTTTACAAGACAATGTAAATTTCAGAATAAAGAATAGACCACATAGTTCACCAGGGTTAATAGAGTAGAGCATATATGTCCTTAGTAAGAAGTTTTGTGTTATGGGTTACATGGGTTATAAAGGGATTCTTATTAAAACAAGTGCCATCTCTGTCTAGATGATGATTTTCCTGATTTTCTGATGTGTATAGCAATATATATATATATATATATATATATATATATATATATATATATATATATATATATATATCTACACTGTATGTACATATATACATACGTGTAGATATATATATATATATATATATATATATATATATATATATATATATATATATATATCTCTACACACACAACAAAATGTCATGGCTCTCTTGAGTTTCCAGTTATTTCTACAACTCAGATTTTTCTCTGATAGAGGGATTGGAACAGATACTTCTTTCTCACAAAAAACATTCATGAAGTTTGGTTCTTTTAGGACTTTATTATGGGTCAACTGAAAATGTGACCAAATCTGCTGGGTCAAAAATATACATACAGCAACATGAATTAGCAATTTTGGTGACTTAGAAAGTAGTGTCATGAGCTTCATAGCATGAAGCTTCATAGCATGGCCTCTTCTTGTGAGAGATCATGAGTGACTACAGCTGGTGACTTCTCTGAGGCCATTTAAATAGGGCTCATTGGATACAAACGCCCACAAATGCTACAATGGGAAAGTCAAAGGAGATCTGAAAAAGCGAATCATTGACTTGAACAAGTCAGGAAAGTCACTTGGAGCCATTTCAAAGCAGCTTCAGGTCCCAAGAGCAACAGTGCAAACAATTGTTTGTAAGTATAAAGTGCATGGCACTGTTTTGTCACTGCCACGATCAGGAAGGAAATGTAAGCTATCACCTGCTGCTGAGAGAAAATTGGTCAGGAGGGTGAAGAGTCAACCGAGAACCACCAAAAAGCAGATCTGCCAAGAATTAGAAGCTGCTGGAACACAGGTGTCAGTATCCACAGTCAAGCCTGTTTTACATCACCATGGACTGAGAGGCTGCCGTGCAAGAAGGAAGCCCTTGCTCCAAAAGTGGCACCTTAAGGCTCGACTGAAGTTTGCTTCTGATCACATGGACAAAGATAAGACCTTCTGGAGGAAAGTTCTGTGGACAATGTGTTGGGATAGATAGATAGATAGATAGATAGATAGATAGATAGATACCTTCATATTCACTTCCTAGTAAACCTGAATAACTGCTGCTGACTTTTCTTTTGTAGCCGATATTCCATTGGCAAGGTTATTAGCCGTTGCTTAAAGCTCTCTCTGGGATTCAAGCACTGTAGCTGAAATATGTCCTTGTGGAAAATGTAATAACTTGCAGATTATGATTCACTGTCTACTGAAGGTTTTGTTTTCATGCAAGGTATAATGCAATCCTCTCGAGTGACATGGTTTCGGTTTCCACACGTAGACATCATAGCTTAGTGTATCCTCCTGAATAACACTTACATACATCATACTTCCACAATTAAACTGATGAATGCATCAGAGAACAGAGGACATTTACTGCCTCAGTTCACCAATGATGTTGAAATTAATTATTGAGTGCTTAATTTTGCTGCTAATATCTTCACACTTCATTATAATGCCTTATTATTGATCATTGAATCGATATCAGGGTTGCAATCCCATCATTTTGACTTGCCATGTAATCTCTATGTTGGTACTGTGTATTTAAAGACAGCAAATGAGGTTACAGAATATTAAAACTTGTAAATTTAATGTATTTACAGGCTGCCAGTTGACTAACATGCAATCATTTCACATTTTCTTTATTCTGCTTTACATTATCCGTCAATACTGACATTAGCAGCTTTACAAGAACTGTGTTTTTCCATAATACTGTTGTCTGTTGGTAGTCCACTTTTACACTGTGAATAGTATCTTTAACACATAGTATAGAACCTTCTGTCTGCTTCTGTTTGAAATACATGTTTCTTTTTTCCAAAAGTTAGAAGATTTCTACAGAGAGTTACAGGATGACAACTTGGCAGTTTTTCTTTCCTTCTTTTCCTTCATCCTCCCAGTGGCTTAGCGGTTAGAGGTTGTAACCTCACAACAAGAAGGTCCTGGGGGCTTGAATCTCACCACTATTTTTTTTTCTGTCAAGTTCACACGTTCTCCAGTGTTGACAAGTGGGTTTCCCAAAAGTAATGCGGTTTTCTTACACAGTTCATGAGCAGATCACAGGCATATCCGATTGTGTATGTTTTTTGTCTTTGAATAGTAGGCTTTGGGTCTTGACCGTACGGTATGGATTACTGTGTCTTGCTATAATAGCTCATGCATGTTTGTGAACCAGTGATGTATGAATAAATTAAAATGTAAGTAACATGCTCATATAAAGTTGAAGCTGTCTGTTCTATTGATATTGCCTGACCACCTGCAAGACATTCAAGTCTTCTGTTGTTTTCAACAATCCATTAATAACAGCACACACATACCAAATGACTGTGGCATTATCAAGTTATGAAAGGCAGAAAAAAAATTTGTGCTTTTGTGATTTAAAATGATGGATTACGAGTGCAGCACTATGCCAGCTGCATTAACCATGTTTTAGAAAGCAGGGGGGGGGCTGACTATTAGGAGGCTAGGCAAACCTGCCACAGAGCAGACAGTAGAAGCCTCTGTCTGTGAGAGATATTTTAATGGGTTTAGTTCTGACATATAGGCAGTAATGGGAACAGAAATAAAAGAGGGAAAATGAAGTTCTCTTTATCTGCTACACTGTACATCTCTTCCTTTGCATACATAATACATAATGAGGTGTAACGCTTTTCACCTGGACTGACCTTATCGGTGTGGACTACCTCTGTTTCAGAGATGTGCATTATGCTTGCCTGTCAGAGCCAGTGTTATTTGTACTTCTCTACGAATAATTATTATTTAATGTTCGTACTATATGTGTGTCTGCTTAGGTGTGCACAAAATACAAATTTTTGCCTTATGTATCAGGTCAAAGCTTCAGGTGTTGGTTTTTCTGTCACATTTTAATGCCACTATTCTGTCATATGCACTAATCTTAAATAATTTCTCCTTATTAACTATTAATTAAAGGGTAATTAGGATTGTGTGTTAGTCCACACATTTTATAATTAACTATTCACATTTAAAACCACTATTCTTGTGACTTAGAATGTTTTTAATTAAAAGCAGTGGTGTAGTGGTCCCTGGACAAGTGGGTATACTTTCAATTTTTTGCCATTTTTTAACGCAGCCCGGAAAAATGCCGTTTTAGAAACAGTGACTAATTGATTTAGTTATCCAAAAATCCATCAGTAGTATTTGCTAATAGTCACATAATTTCTGATCTGAGGGAGGAAAGATTATGAAATTACTAAACCATTACTGGCCCACAGACTAGTGAGAGACAACTATACATTTTGAGTTAACTATTCCTTCTTCCTGGAATGACATCTATTCTCTCACTTGGCAAGTCAGTAGTTTCTTTTGTAAATTGTGTTTTTGAGCAGCTGATTTCTGGTCACACAAGCAGCCTTCATGAATGTAAAATAAAGATGAGGCAAACATGATGTTTCAGTTTTTTTGTTTTTTTTTAATTGTTCAACAAAACAGATTACATATCTGTCCAGAGGAATCAGATTCTCCAGATTCCACCCCAGCAGAATGCACACTTCATCACTAGATTAATCAGCCCCCTGTCTACCTCCAGCATGCACAGAACCTCCTCTACACAAAATCTTTCTTTCTTTCTGTCTGTCATTATTTTTCTCTCTTGCAGAGTTTACATCACAATGTGAATGCTGTGAGACCGTCACAGGTAGCCTTCAGTGAAACTCTCAGAGGTGTTATGTGACAAAATATGTCGACAACCCATTGGTCAATTTTAATGATTGACACCTCAATCGATCAACCAGAGTCCGGAGAATCCAAAGCCACGTCTAAATGTAATCTTTACAAACACCAATGACGACCAGAGGGGAGTATACTTAAAGATCGCATTATTGAGGTAGACCCTTCTCTCCAGCCCTTCTTCTCTGTAAACAAGCACAACCGTGATTCATTTCAAACTGACACAGAGTCATAGGAGAAGCTCTTAGCATTGTTTTTGAGCTATAAGAAGACTTTTGATCACAAAACAGCAACTCTAAGACAAAGTTCATGATTTTAGGAATGTTATTTTTGTGACTCGTTGGCTTCTAGCTCTCTGAGTTTTTATCACACAATGATGAGTGAGACATCTTTGCAACCAGCAGTTCATCTGCTTTCATGTGACATCTTTTTGTGTGGTCAGCTTTGAGTGATGATCCTAGCACCTATATCCGTGACTGTCGAGCTCTGATATGTTATTAACATCATTTATAAGGTCCAGCAGCAATAATAAAAAAGGGTCCTGACAATTTCACTGCAGATCGAGATGTACAACAATGATGGTGAATGTACGTAAACAAAATTCATTCTTACCTTCAATTTAACATTTCATTTAGTCCATAAACATATGTGTGGCGGATATGTAAAAAGTTGTTGTCACTGGCCGTCAATGCAATTCTCAGAGCATTTTGTCATCAATTATTTTGTCAAGTGAGACTTTGTCATCACAACCACTATAGCTGCTCTTGGCATCACTTTGGGCACAGGCAAAATCACCATAAAGAAATAAATGTAATCACCATGTAATCTCTGTGATGGTACTGTGAAAAGGACACTGAACTACAGTGTCAAAAGAACACTGGGCTTTCTGAACAGGTCACATGAATGAATAGCAGAGTCTATCATGATGCATGGGGATGCATGAGGATACAAACAGCAGTCACGTCGTAGTGATTTGTAATACCACTGATTTCATTTCTGATCCAATACCAAGTAAAATGCAGACTGGTATTGATAATATTGATCCAATACCAATATTTTGTACAAAACATGGAAAATTAACATGGAAATCAAAAGTAACATTTCTTTTCAAATTATAGCTTCATAATGAATACAACACAAAGCTACCACTCTTTCTCAATTTTTTACTACTACTTCATTTTAATTTAATTATGAAGAATTACTAATTGACAGCATCTGAACATGCAAAGATTAAACATCAACATCAAATTTCCTCAACATACAGTTTTTTTTTTTTCAGAACAAAAGAATATTTACAGTGTTCCCTTTAAACGCCATTTTTCATACTCCTGCCTTCAAAATTCTCTGTGGAGCAATAATTCCCAGGTATCTTAGTCCAAATGACAATGATATGAGCAGTGCTCATATCATACCCCAAATTACTAAAATATTGACGTTTTAGTATAATAATTGATTGTAGACATTAAATATCTGGTATCAGAGGTGTCCTTATTTCAGTATTGATCCACACACCGCTATCACGTGGATGCAAGCTTGTTTGTTGCACTCATGCACCTCTCCTGCCACCTGCCTAATATGACCTTTTGATTGCTGTACTACATCATAGCACCACTGAAGCTCTTTTTTATGAGTGTTTATTGTTACTGGAGATGGATCTAGATTGTAATGGAATGCCTGAGGCAGTAATTACCATAGCCAAGATCACCTTGACACGCTGATTGCCACGCAGTTGACAAAGAAAATGGTCGACAAATTCATATAGAGCATGTGGGGGAGGGACTGATACAGACAGCCATGTGCCCCAACAATCATCACTAGCCCAGTGTCAATTCAGAAAAAAAAAATGATGGGCCAATCTGCTTGTCGTATGACCAATCAGACAAAAGAAAAGGCCCACAGGAAGGTATGTGGTCTTCCAGATGGCCTTTCCAGCACTGTTAATGAAAAACCCCAAGAAGACACACACACACATATTGCAATTGTACATGATGACACAGCCTAGGTGTCATACCAACATATGACCACATGTGAGTGACTTTAACAACATACAACATGCAAAGAACAGGGAAGTAATTGACAGTAATGAGACTTGACAGTACTTGCCTCTGTCAGTGTAGGAGGAGTCTAAGGATGAGGGCTTGCTGTAGATCACACCAAGAAGTCTTGCTGGAGAGGCGACACCCCCATATGGCCAAATGTCTGAAGGAAAAGTAAAGTTTTGAGAAAAGAAAAAAAGAAAAGGTCACTGTCAAATTCCCAAATGCTTGTTAGTGTATGTGTTACTCAGTGTGCACACCTACACAGGCAGGCATGTGCGAATGTGACTGCATGTGTGTGTCTGTGTACATGTTCTAACAGGATGAAAACATTGTGCAGATGGTGTGTTGGTGTTTGGATGGAATCCGTCGTGCTAATGCTGCTACTCTGGATAATCATCATAATTCACTGATTATCCATCAATCATCATTCATCAACATGTTGTCAGGAGAAAAGCATAGAAGAATGGAGGAAACAAACTTCAGGTACTGCATAGAGAAGCAGCACATACTAGCTTGTAAATCAAATCAAGTTTACTGTCATGATAAATTAAGCTAATCCTTTATTCATCCCACAGATGGGGAAATTTGCATCGTTACAGCTGCAAAGTGGAATTCATTTTGTTAAGTTTTTTATTTACGTTCAGTCATTTGTCTTATCATTTCCTGTTTTATTTTGTATTAACTCTTTGAGTGCCATTGACAGCTTTCGTTGTCATTCAAAATCCAACTCTTGAGCGCCAGAAGTACCCTAACTTAAAACTTCATTCTGATTCATTTTTTGGTGGTGATCGGATCCGATTCAACAGCACCACCAAAAATTAATCAGTTTTAAGTTAGGCCACTTCCAGCTAACCCTGAAAATTTAGTCAAAAACCTGTTCATAGTTTTTTGAGTTACTTTGCAAACCGCCAAACCAAGCCAACAAACCAACAAACAAACAAACAAGCCCCGGTGAAAGTAAAACCTCCTAAAAAAAAGTCGCCGCCGCCGCCTTGGCGGAGGTCTGCACTCCCTGAGTGTTTTTCTAGTTGTTACTTGTTTTTGCCTGTTTTTGTTAGTCCAGTTTATAGAGAGTATAGTCAGGTTTGTGTTTGCTACATTTCCTCTTCTTTTATAAGCATCTCAGTTTGTATAGTTTGTATTTTTTAGTTAGAATAGTTTGTTCCGCAGTAAAATGATTTTTGTGTTCTGTTCTTAGTCAGTCTCAGGGAGATCATTTTGATTTTGTCACATAGTTACTGTTAAACTCACCTTCTTAGTGAAGTGATTTTTGTTAGCTTTTTTTCATAGTCAGAATTTGCCAAGAATCCAGGGTCAGCTATCCTAGGTTTTATATCTTTAAGACAAGTGTTTTTTTGTTTGTTCTTTGTTAAATGGATAGTAACTGATTGCAGAAACGTACTCAGTTGGTTTGTTGTGAATTGCATTTATTGTACCATACATGTAATCATTGATAATATAACCTTAAAATTTGTGCTTGTGTTTGCTGCATGTGGTGTGCATATTGCACTGTTTTCTTTCCCAAGGCCACTCTTTTTTTATTTTTTCTATTTGACTTCAACCATTCTATCTCTTTTCACTCTTGCTTCTTTCACATAGAGAATCAAAAAAGTGAAAGGATAAAAAACAGGTGGAAAATGTTAGTGTCTGAAGCAGTATTGATAGCCATGGTAGATACTGAAAGCCAAGGAATATACAGTTCTAATGTACAGCAACATCATAGAGGATAAGCGAAAAAAAAAGGATGGTTCAGATGTCTCTGCAGGAGAAACATAGCCATGCTCATTACTGGACCCTGACCTGCACTCATGGAATAATAAATAATGCAAGACCTCAGCTTTAAGGTAAAGTTTCTCTCCCCTCTATGATGTTTTTTTTCCTAGATATGGACAATACAGCTCACAATTCAAAAAGCTAAAATATAGACTGGTTTATGTGATGTTTATTAAGTTACTGCAGCATGTTTCAAAAGTTGGTCTGTTTCCAAATGTAGGCATATAAAACATGTCAGTAACAATACTTGCTTGATATGTACAGTTCATGAATACATAGAAATAAAAGCTAATAAACTGATAAATATGTTTTCTTGTTGCTGTGGCTGTTAGAACTTTTTATTTAACAAGCACTGTTGTTAACTAACTATTTGAATCCTGTTTTACACAAGGTATATATTTACTTTGATATCTAGATTGAGTCTGGGAGTTCTTTTTTGAAATTTTGAAAAACAGATTCAGAATTTCTCCATTCAGCCGTAGAACGATTTTTACCCTTTTTTTTGGTGAAACAGTAAATTTGAAAATTCATGTATAGTAACACTAATTTTATTTTAGATATAGAATTTACATACAGAAACCACATTACAGAAACCTTACACTGGGTGATGGTCTGATAAATGTGTTATGCACTGTATATGCTGCAAGCGAAGGCGCAGGACAAAACAGCAGCAAGTGATAAAAAACATCAACAAATCTTATTTTAGTCTTACTGAATCAGTCGTACACAGAGTATTGTCTGTTAACGGTTGTTTGTTGCAATATGTCAGAGTAATGTATTGTTATAAACTAGCATTGCTAACAGTAGCTATCCTGGATGGGGCAAGTCATTGAATTTCTCAACTTGTTTGAGAATGCTGTTTCTCAAGTAAATGGAAGGAGCTTTCATACAAGCACTGCTGCACTTGTAATCATTTTAATGGGAGCTATGGTTTTTGAGCGAGGTGATGAGACCAAGGGTGGCACTGGTTAGCACTGTCGCCTCACAGCAAGAACGTACTGGGTTCGAGTTCTGGCCCAGGGCCTTTCTGTGTGGAGTTTGCATGTTCTATCCATGTTTGCGTGGCTCCCCGTGTCTGCGTGGGTTCTTTCCAGGTCCTCACGCTATCAAAAGACATGCATGGGGAAGGTCATTTGGCAGATTTAAATAATCCGTGGGTGTGAATATGACTGTGAATGTTGTCTGTCTCAATGTGCCCTGTGATGAACTGGCGACTTGCCCAGGGTTTAGCCTTTCACCCTATGACAGCTGGGACCCTACATAGCGGTTGACAATGGCTGGATTGTGATGAGACCAAACCAGTGGTGGTCTGAACCAAAGTGAGTGAAAATTCATGACTCATTCATCAGGGACAAAATGTGACTCCAAATGAATGCTAATGTTACTGTGTCTTTGCCGTGTCAGCTTTACAAGGTGATTGTTGGTAAATGTGTTTGTTCTGCTGTTTTTTTTTTTTTTTTGTTTTGTTTTTGTGGTCTCCACAGCTCGTACCCATCAACCTTCAAGAATTATTGCTCTGAGAATTTTCACTCAAACCCAGCTATGAATAGACAGTATGAATACTGTGTGGTCTCACTTAGTAATGATGGAGTTATTGTCAATGTTCCGTACAACCCTTGCCCATGAAGCAACTTTAAGATAAATACTTTAATCTATCAAGAGGTCAAACCCAGCTGAAGTAGAGTACATAACTGACCTAGGTCATATTTGGCAGGATAGATGGAGAGAGACAGATAACGGTTACATATAAGGTCAGTGACATTTTGCTGCAGAGGAGCATCAGTAGGACTTATTGACTGCATTTGATGTATGAACAGTCTGGGGAATTTGTTCTCCCGCCGCCCCCCCTTGGAGGAATGTCACTGACACTTTACCAATGATCGCATCTGCTGAGATGACCCGGCAAAGAGAGGACGACCTGCAATACACAATGATAGAGACCAAAATCCATTTGAAGATCTGTCAAATGCACACACACTGCTACTGCTATGGTCCAGCAATCATTAGAAAGCTACATATTCACCTACTGAGTGAGGCGGCCATTATTAAAGGTCAGTTTTTACTGATTATCTCCAAATTGTGTTATTGCTACTATTATTTGTCTGCTTATTTTGACATTTTACAATGCATTGTTAGTGTCCATTCAATGGGCAAATTACAGAGATCTAGTATTGGCTGTGGCCTTTCAAATCAAATTCTATTTTAGAAGGATAATGCAGCCTGTGTTTACTCTGTTGAGCCAATTAAACAGCAATTAATGAGATTAAAACCATTTAGCACATTTTATACACTCTCATTATGCAATCAATTGATCCTGGCAATAGCAGGTATTAGCCTTCTTACACACAAAATCAAGTAATTATGTGTTTCTCTGTGCAGCCACTTCCTTGTCTTCACATAAACATAAATCATTATGTCAGTGTTATGTCAGTGTATGTCAGTGTCAGTGTTATCCACAGTTTGGGGTTACAATTTACAGAGATATTGAGAAACTGTCATTATGCAACTTACAGTAATAGTAATAGTCAGGTAGTTGATTACAGTTGGCTAATTTAACATCCTATCATTCATTCCCACTATTGATGTAATGAGAGAGCTGGATACCATGTTTAATTACTGCTCAATGGTTTCGTTTTAGTCTGCCTTCTGTGGTTTTTGACTCATAAAGCGTGTGAGCACTTCCTCTACGTGAGCCAGCTGACTTCCTGCTGGCTCACTGTACAGATAAAAGGCATAAGTCAAGTCAATTTTAAAAATGGTAGAAACCTGTACTCCTGTGCGACTGTGCCACCTTTATGTGTCTTTACTATCTTTCTGAGGCCACAGGTCTGGTAGTCATTTCTTCTGCATCATCTGCTATGCTAAGATGTCACTGTTATTTGCACTCAGGAGTACTACTGCCTTAGTTGTTCAGTGTCATTGTCTTAGTAGTCCTGCTTTCTAGCTCTTATTTCTGTTCTTGCCATTTTTTTCTGTTGTTTTCATTCTGTTGTTGTTTTTGGTAAATGTGTAACTGTGTGTATTTAGCACATTTGTCAATGAGAAACATTTCGTTCCTTTGTACTTGTATGAAGAAATGACAATAAAGAACTTGACTACAATACTCAGATGAACGGTGTCTTTTAGTAATAGAAAAAATAATATTAGCTTGAAGTCAAGAAGTCATGGTCCGCTCTGCAGAATCCTGTCTTTTGTTAATGGTTACCAGGGAAACCATGACTAGGACAAAAGAGTATCAAATGCATAGGGACAGTTTCTTCACATTTTTGTTTCTCATTCATTCTCAGGTTTGTCCTTGGTGATGCTGTGTTCCGGGCAGGAGTGATTCATCCAGTTTATGAAGGCAGAGGGTTTCGGCTTTGACTTGCTGGGTCAGCTCACTCACTCACTCTAAAAGGCTGTTTACTGTATTCACTTTCCAAAGACAGCTTTTTGCAAGTGTTTCACAGTACATGGAGCATGCATGAGCTTGGCTTTAGACAGCTCCATCTGTGATCACTGCTGTTTTAGCTCAGAGAAATAAGCAATTGCTTCTAACATTGAGGCTTTGTTTTTTGGGCGCATCACAGGGTTTTGTGTCAGCTGAGAGGCATTTTCCACAGGCTCCAAAAGCTTTTCTTTCACCTTTGCCATTTCATGTTTTGTTGACACCCATGAACCCAATTTTTTCCATGCAGAACCTGTCCGTGGTGTTGAGGATGACAATGATTTCTACTTTGGTTATCCACCTGCTTTCTCCAAGTCAAAAGTTAAAGGAACAAGGAATCTACCCGGTTTACTAACTTACAAACATTATGAGCTCATATTACCATCACTCTGATTTAAAGAAATACCCCGAGACTTACTAAATCATTCTAGCTGGTAGTGGCAGACAAATTGATCAATCTCAGATGCCTGATCAAGCCCAGATTAATACTGATCCCACAATAAATGATGCTTAACTAAATATCAATCAATCATTCAATCAACATTTATAGATTAGACAGGAATATAAATGCGGAGGAGTTGCAATGTATGTTCAACGTCACATTCCAGTGAGAATGATGATTTTCCTTTGATTTTGAATCATGTCACAATATACATATCAACATATACAATGAGGAATTAGAGTTAACAGAAAAATGGATGAGAATAAATAAACTAGTTCTAAATAGGGGTAAAACAAAATATATAGTTTTAAGTTCAATGCATTCATCGAGAAAAGCATCTCAGCTTCACATATCTATGGTTGATACAGAGATCAAACAAGTAACTGAGGTAAAACTTTTAGGAATTACTGTAGACAAATGTCCTGGAGCAAACAAGCAGATCAAATTGTGAAAAGAAAGGGTAGAGGTATGGCTGTAATTAAATGCTGCACAAAATTTATTTCTAATCATTTATTAAAACAAGTGGTGCAGGCACTGGTGTAATCACAATTTTTATTGTTCTGTAATTTGGTCTGGTACAACAGAAAGTAATTTTGGCCCAAAATAAAATGGCTTGTTAACCAATGTTCATATCAAACAAATGTAAGTATAATGAATGATCATTGCACTTGGTTAAGTGTTAATTGAAGAGTGTGATATTCACTAATATGTCTTATCAAAAACATTTGATTGTTTTTATTTCTTCAGCAGGTATGAAAGATTTTTTTATTATATTTTGGATTTCATAGAACTGGTTGAAAGGTGTCCAACTGAGCTATTTGCTTCCCTTTTATTATTACGGTAACTCAGAAAACGTACCGTAAAGCGATCAAGAATGAATTTGAAACACATTAGTAGTTAGTTAGTTAGTATTTAGAGGTACAGTATTATTGAATATTTTTTATTTAAGAATTTTAATAGGGATCTAATAAATAAAAAAATGAATCCATCTTTAATAAATATGAAAGATCCTTGTTAATCTGGAGTAAGGAAGTGTAAAACAGTTCTTTAAATTAAATTTAATCTCTTTTTAACAATGTGATTATAACTGTTTATATTTTTATGACTTTGAACACACATGAATTATGCATATGAACGTGTTGATGTCCATATCATCACAATTTCAATATATATGACAAAACATGAGTTTGAATTATTTTCACGACATTTCACAACATCCAGTTACAGAGTTGCAATATTTCGAACATGTCAGGCACTCTCGCTATCCTGCTTTCGTATATTCAAACAGACCCTTTCAATGCAAAAGAGGAGCCTCCTTCCAAAAATTCCTGCCCCTAATGTGAGCCAGACATCCTGCAAAGGAAACTCGTTACCATTACTCAAAACTCATAACTATAGGTGAGGGTTAATCAGCTGTTGAAGACCATCCAGTATATTGCCTGCACTACTGCAACATTGAAGTAATTTGTTTGTTGATATCTGGGTACATTATTTTGGGTATCTGTCTGGTGAATTTTTGTCAGCTAATAAGCTGTGATTTTCAGTTATATTGTCGCTGTTTTGTTTTTGCTGATTTGGGCGCCATCCAGAGCCCTTTCCTGTTGTCTGCTTTTCACATTTCTATACATTGCAATAAATGGCAACTTTGAAACTTGACACCGTTGGCTTATGTTACTTCCCTTACACAAGACCTCACCCACAGTCATGCTGTCATGAACACACACACACACACACGCACACACACACACGCACACACTATATACAGTATATGTGATGCTCAAGTGTGCAGTCAAAATGGTGATGTTTTCCTCATTCACAGTTCAAATGTATGGGTTCATGGGTTGCAGAGCCAAATCATTGCCGTCTTCAGGGCAGACGTAATATGTTTTGAACACTGGAATTTTGCGGCAGAGTGGCCTCTTTCTGATAGACAAGTGAAGGAGGAAAGACGCATCATGCTTGTCTTATGTGTGTTTACTTTATTTCAGGTTGGTATCGGGTGTTCTATGTATGTATGTTAGTTAGTGTGGTTATGTCTCCGATTGTTTGGAAAGAGTTTACGTGAGCATGTGTGTGTGTGTGTGTGTGTGTGTGTGGGTGTTGGCCGTTAGCAGTGGGTTGTGGCTTATGGCGGCACTCAGTCACGTGTCAGTGTGTGTGCGTCACATCAAGTGTGAATAAGATGTGGTTTCCTGTATATTTGTCCAATATTAATAAGAGTTCATTTTGGTATTTTGTTTCATGGTTAATCTGAAGGCGGCACGGTGGTGTAGTGGTTAGCACTGTCGCCTCACAGCAAGAAGGTACTGGGTTCGAATCCCGGGGCCTTTCTGTGTGGAGTTTGCATGTTCTCCCCGTGTTTGCGTGGGTTCTCTCCGGGTACTCATGCATGGGGATTAGGTTAATTGGCTAATTTAAATTGACCGTAGGTGTGAATGTGAGTGTGAATGGTTGTCTGTCTCTATGTGTCCTGCGATGAGGTGGCGACTTGTCCAGGGTGTACCCTGCCTTCCGCCCTAAGACAGCTGGGATAGGCTCCAGCCCCCCCGTGATCCTATGAGGATAAGCGGTAGATAATGGATGGATGGATGGTTAGTCTGAATGTGTGTGAATGAGAGAGGAAGCCAGGATTTGGAAAACTGTGAGTTATGGATTAGCATAGAAATTAGATAGCAGAAGCTTTATGTTGAGACATTGAATGAATGTTCAAGAGTTACATCATTGTAGTTTTAGTGAGGAGGAATTAGGATACACTTCTCCCTCTTTGGTCTTACATATCCACTTCTCAAGTGGGTAATGAAGGGTTACACTCAGTCAGTCGTGCACCCTCACTCCTCAACAAGAGCCCATCAGCATTTATTGAGCACAGCAGGAGTGGGAATAGTTTTGAAAGGGTTAAGTCAAGGTGGACGATCTTGCTCAAGTGGAGCGACTTCCACTTTACTCCAGATGGTGGTGCATAGGCTGTGCTTTTTCACAACTTTTGGGAGCGAAAGTTTTGTATCTGATTTCCATCTGGATGTAGAAAACAGCTGGCTTGTAGAGAAAAATCTCTGCCCCAAACAGAGGCACAAGCTCAGGCTTCACACTACTGGCCAAAAACAGCAGCAGGAGACATGTTAGGATGGCATCCACTGATTTACTGAGAGCTGGCATCTTTCCTGCCAAGCTCAAGTGTAGTTCAGCTGCACCTTACACCTTTTTGGTGAATATTATTTAGGATTTATTTATTAGATCACTACACAGTGTAAGGTGTTTGCCACCGCTGCCCAAAATTAACAGTATTGCTGATTCCCAAAGTAGTTTTTTCTGTTTCTGTAATGGTAAATCCACCAAGCTATTTAAATAAAATGACATATTCAACTCTAAAATATAATTATTGTTGTTATCCATGAATTCTTTTCTTTTCCTGTTTTACCAACAAAAATGAGATTGAGATTATTGAGATTCCACATTCCAGTTATTTACTTGTATTCCTGAACAGAAAAAAAATGTTGTAGTGGCTGTATGTTATGCGTTATTCATTTCTGTCTTTTCAGAGACTTCCAGCTTCTGGCTCAAGTTTGGGTTCCAAAATGTGAATTCAGTTTGAAGTTTTTTGTGTCTGTTCAAAATGGTGAAGCTTAGGGAACTCAGTGAGAAAGAAAGACTAAATTAAAGCACCTCATGTAGGTGGATGGTCTTTAAGACAAATAGGGCAGGTGGTCTGATAAATTTGCAAAGCAGTGTGTATTGCATAAAAGTAACTTTAGGTACTTTACTTGTATGATCAAATGGTCTTGTGTGGTATCCCCAGTTTACTCAAAAAGTTCCATGGTTCCATGGGTCCAGTTTACCTGGTGGAGTAGTGGCTGGGCAGACCAGGCTTCATCTTTTGGTACTGCGTGACATGGTGGTGATGAGGCATCTTGCTGAGGCTTCTCCTGTTTGGTGTGGTGGAGAGTAGGACATGCTACCCAGGCCTCATCCGTTGGTATGGTGGGGAGTTGTTATATGGAGTTGGACAATTTCATACAATTCTATACGTATTAACTGTTGTTTTATGGAGTGTTAATGTGTTTTTCATTGTTGTTATTCTGTACACATGGCATCTATTGCACATCTGTCCATCCTGGAAGAGGGATCCCTCCTCTGTTGCTCTTCTAAGGTTTCTACCATTTCTTTTTCCCTGTTAAAAAGGTTTTGGGAGTTTTTCCTTAGTTGATGTGAGGGTCATTTGTAAAGGACAGAGGGAGTCATATCCTGTACAGATTGTAAAGCCCGAATTCATAATTTGTGATACTGGGCTATACAAATAAAATTGACTTGACTTGACTTTTGAAACCCTTCTCTTGTTTTAGATCACTTCCTGCCTTTGTTTGTTTTTCCTCTGCCCCACTGTGATTTCACTTCTCCCCCATTAGCCCTGCAGTTATCACATCTCCTACAAACCTGTTCTCATTTCCCCAATCAGTCATTCACCGGCCCAGTTGTTTTGCCCCTTGCCATGTTGTCTTTTCCCCAAGTGCAGCCATTCTCAACCTGTGACACATGTACCACTGGTGGTACTTGCACCCCTTGCTTGGAGGGACCACTGCAATCTAATGTTTGTAAAAATGAAATATAACCAACTTTAAAATCAATGCTTCTCTCTGGCTGTCAAATACTTAGGCTTTGTTACAGCCATCCATGTCCGATATGCACCAGACATTCCAATAACTGTTATGCAAACCCCTCTGTCGCAACCGTAAACATGCGAAGGTGCATTGGGAGTGTGGTGGTGTAATGTCTAGAATGATTATACAGGATGGGAGAGGAGGTTGATGGGTCCAACATTACAGTACATAAGGTTTTCATTAAGGACTCGTGAACCTAAAGTGACGCCAGAGCAACCTAAAATGGTTTTGATGTGGCAGTATGTCAAAAGTGGACATTAGAGCAGTTTGAATACTTAATTACAGTGACAATGAAACTCAACATCAGTACAGTATACCCTGATAGAAGATTTTGTGTATGAAAGGTGCTTTTACATAGATTGGACTTTGACAATCCATCAACATATGGTGCTCAAACTAACTGAAAATATCTGTTTCTTTTGGTCAGAAATGTGGGAAATTTAGGCTATTGGCCACAAATTAAAAAAAAAATGTAAATTTTAGTAGTAATGAGCTGGAAATAAGTTTGGTAAAAAGGTTTATTACAGAAATGAGTGGTAATTTATACTTCATGGCTTATAAAACTGTCTAAACAAAGCAGGTCAATTTGATCTGATCTTGGATAAAAGATGATCTTTAAGGCTACGTTCAGACAGAGGGAAACCTCTTTTTCCCTCCACTGACTACTCTCCACATTATCGTCGGCCATGGTTGTTGTGACATGTAGGTCGGATGAATGCGACCTGGCCGTTCAGACTGAAGTCGCATGTCAAAAGATCGGATATGTATCGGTTTTAGGACCACATATCCAAGTGGCATGGGTCACATTTGAAAAAATCGGATCTGTGTTGTTCAGACTGTAATTAAAAGATCAGATACAGGTCACATAGGGGCGAAAAAAATCAGATTTGGGTCACTTCAGGCTGCACCCTGAACGTAGCCTTAGACTCTCTGTCTAGAAACCACATTATACCACATTATGTGTGGGGCAGAATAAGGAGAGATGGGAAAGAGGTCAGTCCCTATTAAGCAAGTTTGGGTTGTATATATGCAAATACAATTCTGAGCAGTGTGGCCATGTTCATATTAATCCTGTTCTTGCAAACTGCCAGCAGCTTTTTTCACTAAAGTTGAAGTGAAAAAAATCTCAAAAGGGGAAACGACAGTGTCTGAGTTGAAAGATGTTTGCCCTTGGCAAGCTTTATCTGGGGCAATGCGCATTGTGAGCTAAAGTTCACCCTTTTAAGAGCACTGCTGATATTCACTGTCAGAGTCAGGTCTGACATCATACATTTCTATGTGTGAAAATGGACATTTTTGTTTTATGAAAAGCAGTGCAGGAAATTTATTCTAAATTTCCGAATACATTAAAATTGTCTTTATTCCCACTTTATTCAGAAAAGGAAAGGAAATCTGCATTAGCACTAATGAGTTAGAGGAAATGTTAAGGAACACCAATGTCATGGGAATCCATCCAGTAGTTGTTGAGAGGGGTTGAGAGTATTCATCCTCTGGGCACCAAAAAAAATCTAATTTTTAATGCAGTCATCGAGATGTTGAAATTTGCACCAAACAGATAGGCCAACCAACCATCTTTAAATATTTAATGCTTATCTAATGTTTTTTCATTTGTTCTTTTCTTTGTCTTTTTTCTTTACTCAAGATCCTACAAACCACGTCTGGTTTCACTAAATAAAATAAGAGGCTTTTCCTTTCTATTTTTCTGTTTTCTGTTTTACCACTGCTGTTTACTACTTGTTGTCGCAGAAAATTTGATTCAAAGTTCTGTTTTTCTGCTACTTTCTCTTTGTGTCTTTTAAGCAGCATCATTCATTTTTAAAACATACAATACAACACAGACTCTCTCATGAATCAAATATGTGGATGTGTGTTTATTGGCTGACGAGGGCTGCTGTTCACACATATCTTGATGCATGCAGGCAAACAAAGGACATTGTACAAGCATTGTATACAGGATTATCGAAAAATGCTAATTTGTTGGGTTCATTCAACATGGAAGAGAAAGAGGCTTGGTGTATAAAAATCCAACAGTTAAAGTATCAGAGGCACAAAAGATGGATAGAATATTCATTTTTCGCATACAGTTTTAATGTGTCTGTATCTGTTGTTCTTCCTCTTTTGAGAAACTGTACTGTCTTTCTTTTTCTTTAACTCACTTGTTCTGAAGAAGCTCCGGCCTTCTGGCGAGCTGCTTTATCTTAGCGTGTGCAGAACTCTGTGATGTCAGAGGAGAAAACAGGAAGTTAATGATCACGATTCGGCTCTTACTATCTTCTGGGGAAAAAATCTTCAAGGGTCCCCTTTGTAATTTTTCACAAGTTGATGTTTCATACATTTGTCTTTCACTAAAGTATGGAAGTTGAAAGTTACTTTTCCACTGAATCTCAATAAGGTTCTTTTTTTTTTTTTTACTTTAACAGTGCAGAAAATATCACATTATGCCATAGCTGCTTTTGACATGCAAATTGTATTGTGAGCATAATCTTTCTATCGCACAGTTGAAAACTCTAGGGCAGTGGATGTAGATGGCTGTCCAACTATCACCTTATGACTCACAAGGATTCCTAATAACATTATTTATTATTAACTTTTGCCATCCACAGCCGCAATGTACAAAAGGCTAGCACTGGAAGTAGCAAACTCTTCCACGTAATTCTCATAAAACGTTGGGGTCATTGAGATCATAACTACTGTATTTTGAAAAATGTGCTTCATTGAAACACACTCAATCTCTTTCACTTCACCACAAATCATGACTGTGGCCTGGGGTTTTCCTCTGTGCCACTGTAGCTCAATCCAAATTCAATGTATGTGGAGTTGTATTTGAGTACTGTTTTACACCATTTATTTGTGGATTCCCTACTTGCGCTGCTGACAGCGCCACTAGCAGCACATGTGGCGCTTCATTCGGTGTTGTTAAAGCTTTGAGTGTTAGCACAGGAAGGCATTGTAGCTGTGCAGACTGCTCTGGCACTGCTGGTGGAGCCTGAGCTTGTGCTTGGTTCACTGTCCTTGTTCAGTTGAAATTCATTGCCTCTGGAAATATTCTCTTCCACTCTTCTCTATAGAATTCCTCCAGTTTTGAGTCAGTTTTCTATTCCTTCAGCTTTCTTGTCATCCCTATCTTTCTTGTAACATTAACTAACCGGGCACCCACAAAAGGTAGTAGTGTCTGTCCGAAACAACGTCAGAAATTCAATTTATTTTGTTTCAAAAATGAATTAATTTATTTTAAATCCCAATTTCAATTATCTCAAGTTCATAGTAGCATTTTGATCGTATTATTGTACAATATGGCTTACAATTTATTTTAAAGTTGGTTGTATTTCAGTTTTTGAAAACATTTAGATCCCAGTGGGGCCGCACGGTGGTGCAGTGGTTAGCACTGTTGCCGCACAGCAAGAAGGTACTGGATTCGAATCCCGGCTCGGGGCCTTTCTGTGTGGACTTTGCATGTTCTCCCCGTGTCTGCATGAGTTCTCTCCGGCTACTCTGGCTTCCTCCCACCATCCAAAAACAAGGGGATTGTTTGTGGGGATTAGGTTAATTGGCTAACTTAAATTGCCCGTAGGTGTGAGTGGTTGTTTGTCTCTATGTGTCCTGTGATGAACTGGAGACTTGTCCAGGGTGTACCCTGCCTTTCGCCCTAACACACCTGGGATAGGCTCCAGTCCCCCTGCAAACCTATATGAGGATAAGCGGTAGAAAATGGACAGATAGATCCCAGGGATCCCTCCAAGTACCACCGGCAGTGTGGAGAGTTTTTGCTTCAATTTCTATTGTTTCAATGTTATGTGTGTTGTGTAATGGTGCACTCTCTTTACCTGCAATGTTTTCACATCACCCAACTCTCTTTTAATTTATGATATTCAGAAGCCCACCAAAGGTCAAATTCAGTATGTCAAATACTCATTTTGTCCATTCATCAAACAAAATCTCACTAACACATGGAGCTTGACCTTCATTTTACAAAGATTTCTATAAGAAGCCATGATTCGTCACAATTCATTCCCATGGTTCTCAGCCAGTGTTAACATGCAAAATTTCATACAAAGGAAGATAAATGCTGTAATATTTTACTGACCAGTCACTGGGAAAAAATGTCACCTGAAGGGAGATACATCAGTACATATCTGGTTTGTTTAATACAGACCAGTTCTGCAGCTACAGGTGTGGTTTGTAGTAACTATCAAGTCCAATGTTTATTTCTGAAGCTCTTTTTTTATATTTACAATATAATACAATATAATCATACATACACTTTAAAATAAAAACAGTAATGGAATAAAACAAACACAAGATTAAAAGACAAAGAATAAAAATTAACAATATGCAAATAAAATCAATAAAAGAAGAGTAAAAGAGAAGACAGGGAATAATAGGTAAAGGATAAAAACCACGATTTCTAGACTAGCTAGGACTGAATGCCTTTTTTTTTAACAGTGTTTTGAAGGGCTCGGTGGACTGTGCAGCTCTAACTTGGAAAGGTAGGCTGTTCCACAGTTTTGGGGCTGCTACCAAGAAGGCTCTGTCTCCATAAGTGGAAAGTCGGAACCGAGGCATTGCCAGGAGCAGCTGGTTAGATGACCAAAGAGTCCTGGTAGTTGTGGGAGGCGCCAGCAAATAAGACAGCGCAAGACCATTTAAACATGTAAAAAGAATAAACCTTTAAACTGTATTCTAAAATTGTCAGGACTAATATGGTCACGCTATTTCTTGCGGACAGCTGTATTCTGGGTAACCTGTAGAGGGCGCATTGCTGAGTGACTCAGACAAACAAGCAGAGAATTACAGTAGTCCAGGCATAACAAAGCAATGAATAGCCCTTTAAAAATCATAACTGAAAAAGCATGTTTGTACTGTAGAGCTAAAATGTTACTATAAGTAACTATAACTCGTTTAAATAATAATAGCAGTTCCTCAGGTTAGAGGATATCTGTTATATATCCCAACTGGCTTCAGCAAGTGATTCTGTGTAACCATCTGGCAGAGATTGTAGTTTTAAAATTTGTCTGTTGATTTTTCTATAATGACATTGCAGCTGTGACTCCAAATGGCCCTGAAGTCATTGAAAAAATATAACAATCTGAATAAGTGAAGAATTTTAAAGATCACACAGTCTGCTGTTCTAACCAGTCAGACGGTGTACAGCATGTTGACTACAGCAATGATCCTTTACAGAAAAATTCAGAGGAAAACACACATGCGTCTTCACAAGAAACTCACAATTTTTTAGTGTCTTGCTGTTTGCAAAGATGAAAGTGATATGTATGTGTGGCCGTTGAAATATGTCTCCAATTGGGTTAATCTCACCGCAGAAGTGGCGAGGGCACTGGCATGGTTGTGACTGCCAAAACACCCAGCTTTGTTTTATATCTGATCCACTACGACAGACCATTAGTGGAGGGGAGAAGAGAAAACGGAATAGCAGATAAATAAAAGAGGGACTCACTAGAGAGAGTGAATAAGAAACACTGTTGCATGTGGGAACTTATATTTGAACGTTTGTTATCAAGAATATTAATTTGGATGACTGTGTAGTAATTACAATGGTCCATGGGTCGTTTGGTATTGGGCCGCACAGACAAAAAAAAAACAAAAAAAATAAAAAAAAATGATATTCAGTCTGAAAGATGTTTTATTTTGAAAAATGACTGGATTCTCTCCCAGTTACATCCATCTATGCATCTGTGCCTTTTGATACAGGGCTCCAACTAATTCGGCATAATGATGAGTTGTATGCACTATATTTGTTTTTATGTTGGCTGTAATTTTTTTATTTGAACATTGTCACTGTGAATGTGTTAGCATGCTAATAGATAATGGCATTTAGAAAAACCTAACAGCAAGTACAGTACAGTCTCAAAGAGTGACTAGCATGGCCATAGACTCCTAATGTCCAAACATTTGTGTTTTTTATGGACTTATTAATAAATAATAACAAATGTATGTATAAATGGACACTGATGAAGGTATGACAAGACCCTGATGAAGGTATGCTATAAAATGAGAGCAGGACAGCACTCCAGATTTTAAATTGTAAATTGTTTTGGATATTTCATTGTGGTGAGCTGTATAGCATACCCTGGGTCCTATGTCCCCTTTTTGTATTGGACTGGGGAACATAGAACTCTTTCCACTCAACGGCTATCCCCCACCCTGTTTTTTTACCTTAACCCTAACCTCCCTTCCCCACTTTTTTTACATCCCCTCACCCTGCTCTTTCACCCTAAACCTTTTCTCGAAAAATGTGGAACATTGGACCTTTTTTTTCGAAAAGAAACACAGGACCTGGGAAACATAGGGATGACTGCAACAGTGTCGCCAACAAGCAGTAAATCTATGGTTCCATAAACTCAAATGATGGCTGCTTTAGGCTGGCCCCAAAAGTGAGTCAATCTCTGTTGACCCAATTTACAAATTTACACCACAAACGTACATGTTAAAAACATTCTTGAGCTCACTAGCAAGTTGCCCATTCTTGTAAACTGTACAGAGGAATTTGCATGCAACTCACCTGTGTAAATTATGTTAACACTGAAGGTTAGACGTAATTTAGTGTCTTTGAGTGACAGGTGGGTGCCTTACCAGGTCGCTAGCTGATAGCTCTCTGCTCTGCTACTTCAGTCAGACCTGCCTCAGTTCCACCAGTGATTTCTTTGCCCGTTTTTGGATTAGGCTGGGCTTAGACAAGGTTGCCAAGGTAGCAACGGCCAGCGAGTCACCCACTTTGAGCTCTTCAGAAACATATGGAAGCTATACAGTCTGTGGTAGCCAGTCATCTAAGAAAAGGAGCTCACACCAACAAAACAAATCCCACTGCACATAAATATTTACATAAAACAGTACAATAAGAATTATTCCTAAATAACACAAGTGTGTGGGTAATGAATACATAAACAATCTTTGAAGTAGCATTTCCCCTTGACTGGACAACTTTAACGACCTTAAGCTTAAACACTGAAATATGTCTGGTGGAAAATTGTCAACATGATTCTGAACATATTAATTAAATCTTTCAAATGTTTTGTTTTGCAAAAAAAATTTACATTTTCGAGCCAACTTAACCTTTTAACTAGGTTCCAGCTGTTCCAGTCTGTGATTTTCATTGTTCTTTGTGTGGTTTTAGTGTGCACACACGTACATTGGTTATACATAAGACAAGACAGATGGCCAAATCCTCCCACATTAGACAATGGTTAGCAACAGCACGGGAAATATTCTCAGCACAAGCTGTGTGTTTGCACCTATTTTATTTTGCAAAAACACACATGCACAATCAAGAAACAAGGGAAGATGAGCAGAGGAGAAAAGTGGAAAAGAAAGGGACAAGAAAGGACGGGGACAAAGATTCAAAGGTGTCATGAGAAAGTAGGATGGGAGAAGTCAGCTTAGAAAGGAATGATGATAGGGAGCAAAGAGTCAGCAATGAGGATGAAAGAGCAAAATGAGTGTGGGGAAAGATAGTGACTTAAAGAAAGAGAGGTGAAAGGGGAGACGGGGATTGGAGGACAGTGATGCAAGCTGGATGGAAACTGCATTGAGCACAGCAGTACCTCTCTCCGGTCGTTCCAGTTCACTGACTCACTGGAAAATAGGATGAGTGACTGGTATGGACAGGACAGGAGGGAAGAGATATTGAGGGGATGAAAAGAACCCAAACACTTTAGAGAAAACACTCTATTCAAAGCTGCATAGGTTGGTCATACGGTAAAGTATATTTTAAAAAAGGGCATGCAACCTAATGTGACTCATGTGGCAGTGGTGGTTTTGTTAAAGATACAGTGTGTAGGCATCTAGTGGTGTGGTTGCAGATTACAACCAACTGAGTAACCTTCCGTTCATAACAGCGTTTACCTCACTCAGAAGCCAGCCATACCATAATAATCCAACTCAATGAACAATGGAAGGCACTCTGCGCTTCACGTCACCTCAGTTTCACAAGTTTTATGGGACATTTTCTCATTGTTCTGCTCTGGTTTTATTGGTTTTGGTATTGGGGCTAGTGTTATTGGTCTTGGGGCTGTTTCCCCCCTCCCTTTTGGTTCATTCCAGGCTGGGTGTATGCAAGACAGGAGGTGTGGCTGGATTTGCGGCAGCTGACAAGGCACACCTAACACACATCCACCATTAATAGATGCTCTCCATAACAGCCAATCCTCCCTCATACTCAAGATTTCCTCCACCGCCACCATTCATCCTTTCGGCCTGACAACCTCCACAATCCAGCCTGAACTTCTGATTTGTAAAATAAGCTCTTTCAACTTTAAACTGAGCTGCCTCCTCTATCTGCCTTAAGGTCCGCCAGTTATTTGTTCTGGAACACATTTGTGAAATATACGGTGCTGCAACTATTGCTGCTAATCGGAGCTCCGAAGCTACTGCTGCGGTGCTGGCCGAGCTGACCGGAGCTTTGTTGCGGTCAGCAATGGCTTCAGAAGCTGCAGATCGAATGCAATAGGGTAAAAACAAAGTAAAAATAGCCTCATGTGCTCGTTGAAGCAGCCAACAACAGAGCGGCTGCCGTGCTTTGCTCCTTTCTCAATATGTTTGCGCAAATTAGCGAGGAGAAACAATAGTGGACGCTCGGTAACTTTAGGGGAGGGCTCATACCCGGGGAGGAGGGCTCATACCCAGGGGGGCAGGTTCAAAGGTACATACTCGACAGGTGCGGGGTGTTTCTATGCAAAATTCACGGCTTCGGGCGTCAGGAACTGTGGTAATTTAAAACAGCTCACAGCAGCATACCGTTCTTGACAGAAAGCTACTCAAAGAAAACACATAGAAGTTTTTTTTTTGTTGTTTTTTTTTTGCATTTTGAGTGTTTATAAGAGCAGCAGAGACACAAATGTGACTACAAAGGCATACTAAATCATAGTCATTTTGCATGCAACAACTTGTTGTGTCATATCACAACATTTAGTCTACATTGACTGCAATGTGTCAATATGCTCAGAGGCAAGTGAGGAATATGTGAGTGATGTAATAAATAAGGTGAGAAAGACTGCTTATAGTAGTAAACAGGGTTTTCAAACAAGAAACCAGTGTCCATGTCCCAAAGTGTTGGGTTATTTTGATGTTTTATTGACAAGGTTTTCCTACTGATATTATGTTGTTTACATGCTAATTTTAAGCCCAATCATGACATATTTCTTAAACCTAATTAGTGGCTTTGTCGCTTTAAATCTAACTGTGGCTGCTACCATAGTATTGCAGCCTAAATACAACCACAACCATTACACAACATGACAGCATGAAATGATAATCAAAAGCAGCTACAAAATGTTAACCCCTGTGACATGGAATAACAAGCAAAATGCCTGAAATGCGTTCATGACAAACTGGTGTGCTGTTGATGGGTCATCACCATCATCAAAAACACCAAATGAGTATACTTAATTCCTCATGTAGTGCTCCAGATATTTAGAGAATCAGCAGGTTTCATGCATTTTCAGATTATTAATATTATTTTAAAATTTGAGTGAGGACTTGAAATCTGAGTGCTGCACTTTCAGATACATGACTCACATTTATGTGTAATCTGATTGGATCCTCCACACGGTGTGAAGCAACTCATAATGTAATAACTGCACATAATGCACTAAGAGATGCAATGAAGGCTCAATTCAATGTCTGATGGAATAAAAAAATTAAAGACAAAATCAATATCCAATTAGTCTCAGATGTGGGAAATAATATATGACTGTTACTGTTGTGTATGTGTGTGCATTCGTTTGTGCGTTCCTATATTTGTGTATGAGTGAGTGTCTTTAAGCATCATTAAAGCCATTTAATGGTTTTGTTGACAGACTGAAGTGCTGCTCATTGTGGTGGAAAGGACAGTCAAATGTGCCCACCTGTCTTTCCCATCACTCCATCTCTCTAATCTCCCACTCACTCATTCTGCCTCTCCTCTTTTCCCATCGCTCCATCTCAGCCTAATACATTTGTTTGAAGAGAATTTTCTTGAAGTTAAATAGAGACCCCTTGCTATATTTCTTCTCTCCGTTGCCTCGTCCCATCCTCCTCTCCTTTTTTCTGTCCTTCTCATTTAATCACCTTCCGTGTTCTTTCTTTTTCCTCTTACTCCTTGCATTGGTTATCTATTTTTCCTTTCCTCTTGCAGTTCTTTGCATCTTCCTTTTCATCTTTCTCCTCCCTTTCTTCTCTTTTTTGATCTTGTCACACCCTCCTCTTTTCCATCTCTGTCTCACTAACCCTTTCTGTCATTTATTATAGTGTTAAAATCGTATCCATCTTGTCCAAAATCTGACATGTTTCAAGTACACCTGGTTATGATAGACGTACTTGAGCATGATGGATTTGATTGATTTAATTTTTTTCATTTTGTAACATCCCCATGTTCTCTACAGCCCTCCTTCCGTTATCATATACACACCCACCTCTTCCAGAGCTATAGTCTGACAGCGAAGGCACCACCTCAGCTGAACTCCTGGAGAAATGATAGATAGACAACTTAATGGGTAAAGTTTGGCAAAAGCAGACTGCAAAAGCACTTTCACGCAATTCCCTGGGCAAATAACACCAGAGAGAGCGAGAGAGAGAGAGTCTTAAAGGAGAGAAGGAGGCAGGAACAGACAGTTGACGCCAGTATTTAACAGCAGATGCACTCCCACGTCTCTGTCTCACTGTTTCCATTCCCTTTTTTACCTAACAGGAAGGTGGTGTGACACAGCCTCAAGCAGTAGTCAATATTAGGTGTCATCAGACCTTGAGCAACAGTGGTTATGAACAGCTTATTGTGTTTTCGACAAACAGTAGACATGACGTCATCTCTTTCCTGTGTTAATTTTAACCTATGAGGACCAGCTGCCCTCACATTTTTGGCTGTTTGTGTAAAGTACATCCTAAAATCAAATTTCACAACCTAATACATCAGCCCTGAAATACAATACACCCAGACTCAAGAGTTTTGGAGATAGTTTGAGCCAACATCTATAAGAGAAATCCACCAACTATTACAATTACACTGCTGCTAGATTGTCATGAACTCAAAGCCCGTTTTTGACATTGTGCATGATCTGCATGTATTTTTTCCTCTCAATATTCTGAATGAAAGAGAAAATGTTGCCACTGAGCTGTTTGAGAGTGAGGCATGTATAGTGAAATGACCATATAACCATATATGCTGTGAGTGGACAATGCTAACCACTACATCTCCATGCCGCCCCCTATCACAGTTCCACCTGGAATTCACTGAGCTCCTGAGAGCGACCCATTCTTTCAAATGTTTGTAAAAGCAGTCTGCATGCCGAAGTGCTTGATTTGTGAAGTGATTGGGACACCTGATTCTGATTATTTGAATGGGTGAGCGAATACTTTTGGCAATATAGTGTAGTTTTGCCTCCACACAGAATATGCACTAAATTTTACACACAAATAAAATTAGGGTTTCCCTGATAGGTGATCAGTCAACCACTGCCTCATTAAAATAATTCATTAATTAAAGGTCCCATATTATACACTTTTTTGGCAATTTTATATAGGTCTCACACATCCAACAATATTGTATTCAAAGTGTATTACCCCAAACTCAGCCCTGGTCCTGAATCCCAGGCAGTCAAAAGTCGCTGTATTGTGCTTTGCTGAGAACGGTCTGTTTTTGTGTCTGTATGTTTACAACAGATTTACAGCCATGGCAAGAAACACTTTTGTTCAACCTTACCAATTTGAAACAGTCTGACCCAGAAGGAGACATTCCTGAACAGTGTCAGACTCTGTGGCTGCAGCAAGATGGTTCTGAATGGTGAGTTAAAAATACTGCATCTGAATGTCACTGAGTTTGTTCCTATGTGTTGTTACAGTTACTAGCTTGTAGCCAATGCTAGCTCCTGCTAACTGTAAGGGAACTATAAGCTTTCTTTGTTTTTTTTTAATAAGCTAATAATCAGCTTAGTTAATTCAATAAGCTATATAGAGCTCTGGACCCCACATGACTTTGTGTTTACGTGCTGTTTGTTTACGTGACTTTGTTCGTGTAATGGAAATTGCAATACACTAGCCTTAATGCTCTGTTCATTGCTGTAATCACAACAACAGACATACAGCAAATAGCACACTTGCAGACATAACGTGCATTGAGTTTTATCTGAAGGAAGACTGACACGACTCTGCAGACAAACATTTTTACGTTGTGTTTGCTTGTTGCTGTGTGAGCAGTGGGAAGTACCGCAAAATCCACGCCATAAGGTCTAACGTATGTTTAATGAAAGTACAACCGTTTGGAATCATAATAAACACATGGACAATAAATCAGATATAAAGTTTCGGGAACGTTGGATTCTGAAGCTGATATAAAGTGGCCGCTGATGGTTCCCTCCGCTCTGTTTTCTTATCATCGCTTCTTGCCAGTTTTAAGTCAGTTATCCATCTCTGTCTTCATTCAGAATATAAATCTAAATGTTAAATCTAAATATCTGGGGTAAAAGTAAATAGGACACTATGACAAAATGACAATCTCCACCGAGCTTCAGGTGTGCACTATTACACACATTTCTCTCACTGTTTCTTTTTCTTTCCTAATACCTCAATTGTTTCCTCGGTCTGCCCTTTTCATTTGATGTCTCACCTCTCTTGTCTTTCTGTAAATTTATCTACCTCCTCTCTGACTTTATATGTCTTCGTCTTTGCTCTGACTCTCAACTTGTCAGAAAAGAGAAGTCTACCATTACTCTTTCATCCCTCCTTAAATACCCCCCTATATTCCATCACTCAGGATGGCAGGAGGGATGGACCCTAGAAGAGAGAGGTATTGGAGAGGAGGGAGAGGAGGATGGCGATGCTGAGGGGAGAGGAAGGGAAGATGAGGCATTTCAATGCAAACTAAAGACATTCATCTACAGAGCGCTAGCAGCTTTCTACATGTGCTATGCTGAGTTTACAGGAACATGCTTGAAAGCTGCCTCTAACTCACTCGCGCACGCGCACGCGCACGCGCACACACACACTGGCAAAACATATCATTTCCAGAGAGCTTGTTTTCCATCATACACTAACCGACAAACATATGCCAGTACATCACCTCTGGGAGCTGGGGTAAACAAGAAGAACCTGTAAAGTTTACCTTGCTCTCAGACTTGTCTTGCAATGACATGTGTTGTGTCTTGTCAAATCGTAATATTATTTTTGTGTTAGGTGGTAATGATTAAGGAATGTCTTGTGTTTCATGTTGAGTCTTCATATTTGTCTAGTTTGTAAAGTTATTGTCACTTTCGTTGAGTATTGTGTAGCCTTGTCTTGCACTGTTGTGTATCAGGTAATTCATGGTCCTCATCAAGACCTTGTCATCATTAAGTTCTCATATTTATCTGGTGATTTTATTATTCTTGCTTGTGCAAACTACAAGTAAATAACCTTTTTGGATTTTGTATCTTGGTGTCCTGAGTTGTGCATTTGAGTCCTGATTTGGGGGATAAAATTTGTTACACAATGTCAGTGTGCAATATGGACGAATTAGAACATCACCAACAACAAACGGATGATGGACTCCAACTTAATGATTTTCATAGAAAGATGGCTAACCAGCAGTTTTCGCAACAGTTCTATTGAGCTAGCAGGACACCACATTCACTGAGCTGATAGGACTGCAGATGCTTCCGGTAAAATGGAGGCGGAGGTTTGTGCATTCATATAAACAAAGCTTGGTGTATAAACCCTATTATGGCAGAGAGACACTGCTCACCTAATATGGAGTTTCTCATAGTCAAATACAGACCATATTATCTCCCAAGGGAACTCACATTAGTTATAGTTACTGCCGTTTATACACCACCAGATGCTAATCTACGCAGACAGGAATATGTCACTCAATCAACCTGTCATTTAAAATCCAACGCTTGAGTGCCATTGACGTATATATACAGTCATGGAAAAAATTATTAGACCACCCTTGTTTTCTTCAATTTCTTGTTAATTTTAATGCCTGGCTCAACTAAAGGTACATTTGTTTGGACAATTATAATGATAACAACAAAAATAGCTCATGAGAGTTTAATTTAAGAACTAAGGATTATTCATTTTCCATGGTTTTCTTGATAATAACCAAAATTACTTAAATTCTTACATCAATAGCTATGGCATTGTACCGCCAAAAACACTACTTTTAAGCATTCCATGTTTTCTTTTCTGTTTGCTTTAAACACATGATACACACAAGAGTTAATACTTGATTGCATAACCATTGTTTTTGATGACTGCAGCCATGCGTCTTGACATGCTCTCCACCAGCTTCTGACATTGTTCTGCTGTCACAGCAGCCCATTCTTGTTGGACAAATTCAAACAAATTTTCTTTGTTTTTGGGCTTGTGGTTCTCCATTTTGAGTTTGATGATTTTCCACAGGTTTTCAATTGGATTAAGATCTGGTGATTGAGCAGGCCAAGGCATGGTGCGAATGTTGTGGTTCTCCATCCAGACTTTAACTGACCTTGCCGTGTGGCAAGGGGCATTGTCTTGTTGGAAAATCCAGTCATTCGAGGCAGGAAAGAGTTTTCCAGCTGATGGAAGAAGACTGTTTTCAAGGGTAGTCCTGTACTTGACCTGGTTCATTCGGCCTTCACACAATTGCATTTGCCCTGTTCCACTCAGACTGAAACAACCCCAGATCATGACTGATCCACCCCCATGTTTTACTGTAGGGGCAAGACAGTCTGGGTTGTAAGCTTCTCCAGGCTTCCTCCTAACCAGTAAGTTGGCTGGAGTGGGCATCAATTCAAAATTGATTCATCACTGAAGAGAACCTTAGCCCAATCATCAACAGTCCAATCCTTGTGGTCTCGAGCAAAGAGTAACCGGGCCTTCCTCTGCCTTTCATTGATGAAGGGCTTCTTGCGTGCTCTGTGTGACTTCAAACCAGCTTCAACAAGTCGGTTTCGAACTGTCCTTGCCGAGCAAGTCACATTTCTCGACAGTGCCCACTCATTTTTAAGGTCCCTGGAGGTCTGACGACGATTCCTGACACAGGAACGGATGAGTGCACGGTCATCTCGTGGGGTAGAAAGACGTTTCCTGCCACGGCCAGGTAGCAATTTGGTAGTGCCATGTTCAGCTTGTTTTTTTTTGTTGGAATGAACGGCTGTCTTGGAGATCTTCAGTTTTTTCGCTACCTGTCTCTCACTCATGCCAATTTCCAGCAGTGCCAAGATGGCTGCCTTTGTTGCTTCACATAATTCTTTTGTTTTAGGCATTATGTGAGAGCTGACAACTTCTGAGTTGTGCTATGGCTTGAATGTAAGCGGGAAACCACTCTAGGCCTTTGCATGTGCAGTGCTGCTTGTGACATGAAATGGCCTCTTATATACCCTGGGAATCAATTAAGCTTAAGAATGTCAAATAGGACATAAAGTATTATGTGACCAGCTGCATTTTTTGTTGTGTTCATTGTATTATACGTTTAGTGGTACCAGATATTAGAATGAACAAGAAATTGAAGAAAACAAGGGTGGTCTGATAATTTTTTCCATGACTGTATATATATATGTCAAAGTGTTTTTTCGGCAGCTTGCACAATAGGGCCTCTTCACACAGCCTGTGAGTAATATTGGGGCTTCTGAGATTTGTGGATATAGAGAGACAGTATACGCCACAGAGATCAAAGCAGGAACAATGTAAATTGTAATAAGGTCACTTTACTTAAAAAAAAGTCAGGAAACTTCCCTCAAAAAGGAGGTGACAGACTTTTTTCACTCCTGGGGCCTCATTCACAGGGTATGGGGACACATACTACTGTTATACTACCTTTATAAAGTGAATTTTGCATGTGACCTTTAAATGTATAGGTAACAGCTATATAGGTTGCAGCTGACAAGTTTGTTGACTTGCCTCAGTAGTAAGTTGTCTTTACTAACTTTAAATGAGGAGAGTCAACCGATTAAGCTGAAATGAGTTCAGGTCACATTTTATGTAAACATTTTACAGTGAATTGGAGGCGATCATGATTAGAGAGAAAAAAAAATCTGGAAAAAAAAGTGGCGATTTCAGTGAAACTGGCCTCTACTGGCACCGAGAACCTGCTCCACATGGGAACTGGTTCCTAACGTTCTAACTGTTAAGATGCTGTTTGAATTTCGATTCTTTTTTCGGGTTCCTAAATGCCCGCACTAGTGTGTTTACTCTGCCCAGCGTGCTCCGTTTGTATTACTCCGCTCCGCTAGCAAGAAAAACTTCACTCATCTGAAACGCAAAAAGCATCGCTCGAAAGCCTGGCTTCATTTTAACTTGAAAATGGACGGATTGGCACAGTGCAACACCTGTGAAAAACCTATTACTGCCAAAGGAGGATGCACAACAAATAATAAAACACCTCTGCCTAAATGGTATACTAATTAAGGAGTGTACTGTTTGACTCGTAGCGTCACTCTCCACAGTGTGGAGACAGTGAACCATCAACCAGCAACTCCTCGTTGCAAACGGAATCAATTACATGAAAATTATGATTGTCTTATTCTGAACAGACAAGCTAAAGTTATAGACTACCAGCTGCTAAAACTGTCAAATCTGTTCGTAGTTGTTGAAATCTCCCAGAGTGATGCTAACGTTAGCCAGTCTGAGCCTGCTGCTGCCCAACCGGCAGCGAAACAGTGTGACACCCCATTCACTCTGGCAGCAAGGGGAAAGCTGTCAGTGGAGCAAGTTGAAGAGTTCCACAGAAAAGTTACAGCTTACGTGGTGAAAAGGCTGCATCCCCTTTCAGATATCGAATCATCCGGATTTATGTAAACAAATAAGATTAACATTAAGCTAACTCATTTAGCTGGTAACTTAGCTACTTGTTATCTACCCCTGACCTAATGTTACAATAACAGCTGGTTTAACTTTATTGACAGATTTGTCTTTGGCACAGTGTTTGTTTCAATTAAAAACATCATATGGACATATGTCAAAGTGTTTGTGTATTGCACAATTGCTCTTATGCTCTGTTTAAAAGCTAAATTTACTTAAGATATCTTATGTTTCTTTTTGTGTTTGCAGGGATATGATCCACTGAATTAATGCAAAGTACACCCCATTTACAAGGAACTAATACTTTGATCCCATCTTGGTACTAGGTTGAAAAATCAAATATAATTTCAGAGCTTAGTGAGGTCAACCACATTGCTCTTACTCGTGATGGCTAGACTAGTCTCACACAAAACCACTACCTTTCTGTCACAGTGCACTATTTAGTGGAAGGTAGCATGAGACAGAAAATTCTCGCAACACAAGCTGTGTACACAGCCCAGATAGGAATTGTCGTGGCAGAGGAAATTTGCGACATCCTGAAAGAATTTGGCGCGCTTGATAAAGTAGTAGCTGTTACAGTGGATAATGCAGCCAATATGGACGTAGCTATCAAACGGCTGCAGTTTGTGAAGCTCGGCTGCTTCGCTCATTCACTGAACCAGGCAACTCAAAGTCTGTACTCTAGCAGTTTAGTGGCTCGGTCTGCAAAGATTCGGGCCATCATCGTCTGGATGAACCGGTCGTCAATGTCAATACCACAAGGATCAAATTAAAGCAATTCCTCTCTGCACACAGTGTACATTTCGCAGGTATTAACATTGGTAAAACAATGTAACATAAATCTGTCTAATTACACAATATAAAAGTTACATGTCATTGATGTCAATTCTCTATGTATTTGTGATTTTCAGAGATTCCTCATGTCAGAGATTCCTCAACATTCACTTATTCTCGATGTGAGAACCCAGTGGAGTTCTCTCTTCTTAATGATGGAGAGATCCCTTGAACAATACCCTGCAATACAAGCAGCTAGCTTCGATCTTAGCCTGAGAAAGAATATGGATAGGGACAGGTAGAGAGAGAAAGATGGATAGAATATAACAATAAAATTAGACAGCAGTGAACTGAAGTGATAGTCTTAGCCACCGGTATAGAGACCTGTAAGTCTATTATAAAGTATGTGCTAACGGAGGCATGCACCGCTTACACATAGTATAAACAAAGTACTAATGATTGTTATGTGAGTGATGTAAAATGTGATTTAAATATAAACAAGTTGAGAATGTGCATAAGGTATTAAGAAGTATGTTAGCACACTGGTTTTGCTGTATTATATAGTTTAATTAACTTAAACTCTCTTGTCAAATTGCGCTGCTTTTGTTTAAAATTTATTCTTTCTCACACAGGCTTGATCGGATGTCAATGGTTATTTCACTAAGGCAGAAGACTTCGTCAGGCTGAGGCGCGTTCTTTACACCTGCACACTCTGTTTCCACCGAAAAAAGCCCAACAGCCAGACAGATACTGCCGATCATCCAGAAGCTTGAGAAACACTTCGCTGCTGTAAATGGCGACACAGCATTTGTAGCCGACTTGAAGAAAAGGGTCTGGGGAAACCTGTCTGAGGCTGTCAGAAGAATCAAGATTAAAAATGAATTAAATACTTCTGTTCCTGTGGCGAGATGCAATAGTATTTTATTGTTAGTTTTTATTGTTTTAAAGAATGAGGACATCAGGTTCTTCTTGGAAGAAGCCACTGATCAAATGGACAACAACACTGCAGTCTGGGAATGGATCAAGGGGAAGTTGCTGGCAAACTCTGAGCAAGTGAAATATGAAATATCATACAAACACAAATATATATATATATATATATATATATATATATATATATATATATATATATGTATATACACATATATATATATATATATATATACACAAGTCAGTATATATATATATACGTATATATATATATATATATATATATATATATACGTATATATAGTGTCCCTCAGTCAGTCCTTATCATTTTATATTTAATTAGCATTTTCCATGATCCACACAGTAATCATTAATACTGTACTGTTTATACTTTTTTAGCACATATTCTGTTATAGACTGTTACAACTCTCTGTACTGGTGGCTAAGGCAGGTAACTGACTGCTGTTTATTTTTATTCTTATATTCTATCCATCTTTCTATATCTACCTGTCTCTCTCCATATTATGTTCTCTGTAGTCAGTGGCAGTCCATGACCATGTGTTTTTTTTTTTTTTACTGATAACTGTTCTGTGTTTGTTTAGCAGCCTCCTCCTTCCAAACAACCCAAAAAGTCTCCACTGGAGGAGCTTCATGGCATGCTGGAGAGCATGCTATGAAGGGGACCTCACAGGAGAGGTTGATGGGTTGATGATGTCCATAGAAGAGCGTGCTGAAAAGGAGTACCAGGAAATGTCAACAACGATCACATCACCTGACCCTGCTGCCTGGTTCTGGACCAAGAAACAAACATTCTTTACTGTCATGTCTGGCCTTCTCATGTTCACATGTCCACGCCTCCTCAACGCCTAGTGAACATGTGTTCTCTACTGCAGGAAGAACAATCTGTGCGGACCGGTCAGGCTTACTGCCTGAGAAGGCAGACATGATAATTATATGATAACTGCTAATTGACTGTGATTGATTGGTTGATTGTTTGATGACTGCTCCAGACTTTGTTTGTTTTATGTTGTTTCATATACATCCAACTGGACTGCAGCTCTTTGTTTTTTGGACTGCTGACCTTCCCTTGTAATTGAACACACTAGTTACAGTACAACTAACTCAACTGAAAATGTGAATAAATGAAAATGGTCTGTGTAAAATTATGAAAATTCTCCTGTGAAATAAGCTGTGATTAGTTGACCTGCACTTAAAAGAATCGGAATCGAGAATTGTTTAGAAGAGGAATCAAAAATGAGAATCGGAATCAGAATTGTAAAAATTCAAACAATGCCCAAGCCTACTCTCCTCCATATAAAACAAGAATGGAACAAGGTTAAAAACAGTTTTTTCATGATGAAATAGAGAGTCTTTCATTTGAACTATTCTGTGTTTTCAGAGTCATAGTATAAAATATTCTGTTCTTAAAAATGACTAAAAATGGCCAAAAACGCTGGCAGAAGGCACTTTCGGTTTTATAAAACGGCTGGCACTCAGTGAGTTAAGTGCATCACCAACTACAACGCCAAGAGTGCACATTGTCCCAGTGACCTCTCTCTGCCTGATGCCCTCAACAGATACTATGCCTGCTTTTAGGACTTCAACACCCCCAACAGCACAGGACTCACCCCATCAACAGGAGAAGTGCCCCTCAGCAGAAGTGAAGAGAACCCTGTGAATGAGTAACCCTCACAAAGCTGTTGGTCCTGATAACATACCTGGACAGATACTGAGGAGCTGCACATGTCTGCTCTCTGAGGTGCTGACGGACATCTCCAACACCTCACTATCACTGGCAGCTGTTCCCACCTGCATGAAGACGTCCACCATCGTCCCCATCCCCATTTGTAATGACAATTACACATGTCAATTGACAGAACTAAAATAGCACCATATGATTGCAATGCAGTGCAATGCCAGTAAGCTAACCAACAGGTACACTCACATACACAAACTTGCACTAAAAGGTACAGGTCAACAAAGCACAGAGACACATGCATTACAACACACACAGAAGGAGAGTGACTTCATTCTCTGCTCTGCTTACTCCATCACTATATACACTATATTGCCAAAAGTATTCGCTCACCTGCCTTGACTCGCATATGAACTTAAGTGACATCCCATTCCTAATCCATAGTGTTCAATATGACGTTGGTCCACCCTTTGCAGCTATAACAGTTTCAACTCTTATGGGAAGGCTGTCCACAAGGTTTAGGAGTGTGTTTATGGGAATTTTTGACCATTCTTCCAGAAGCGTATTTATGAGGTCACACACTGATGTCGAACGAGAAGGCCTGGCTCTCAGTCTCTGCTCTAATTCATCCCAAAGGTGTTCTATCGGGTTGAGGTCAGGACTCTGTGCAGGCCAGTCAGGTTAATCCACACCAGACTCTGTCATCCATGTCTGTATGGACCTTGCTTTGTGCACTGGTGCACAGTCATGTTGGAAGAGGAAGGGGCCAGCTCCAAACTGTTCCCACAAAGTTGGGAGCATGGAATTGTCCAAAATGTCTTGGTATGCTGAATCATTCAGAGTTCCTTTCAATGGAACTAAGAGGCCAAGCCCAGCTCCTGAAAAACAACCCCACACCATAATCCCCCCTCCACCAAACTTTACACTTGGCACAATGCAGTCCGACAAGTATCGTTCTCCTGGCAACCGCCAAACCCAGACTCATCCATCAGATTGCCAGATGGAGAAGCGTGATCACTCCAGAATGCGTCCAGTGGCGGCATGCTTTACACCACTGCATCCAACGCTTTGCATTGCACTTGGTATTTGTGATAAAAATAATGCATGTTGGTCTAGAGACGCCCAGATGTAGGATTTTACTGCCTTTATGGGAGCTTACACCCCTCCTTGTGGGTTCCCACACAATTCGAACAGTGCACTATTTGCTGCTATTTTAATCCTCTGGCTGTTGTAAAGAGCACATTTTTGTGTCCTTGTGTTGTGATTATTTAGGTCTACTCCTTGTTGAATAGATGTTCATTAATGTGCATTGTCCCTATCAAATAAACAAATAAATAAATACATGCTCATCTGTGTTTTTATCTAAGTTAAAGTGAAATAGATGTTGCTCTGAAATGGTTGGAATTCTGTAGCATTGAGTCTGATGTTGGGATACTGATTCTAACAAAGCATGCAACAATTGATGTTGGTAAAAGTTTTAATTCACTGCTAAGAACTTGCTAAATTATCTGGAAGTTACAAGAAATGATGTAAAGGTCAGGTTGAGACAGTTTCAAATAACAGCACAACTGTACTGCTCTGAACGTACGATATTGTGACTACACAGGGTCTTGTTTTGCTGCTCTGCTAGATGTAACTGATTGTCACAAGAAAAGGGAGAAAAAGCCTATCGCAGACTGAGTCAAATTATACAACAAGTAGTTCCGACCAAGCGATCTGATTGGTCAACTAGACATTTAAAACATTCTCAAATCAGCATGGAGGCACACCTAGCTGCTGTCATGCTCATCACTAAAAATATCACTCTGCCATTTCCATGGCAACTTTTAACTGGCAAAGCTAGAGAACAGACCTACAATGTGGAAGCAAAATGGATCATTTTGCAGTTAATTTTGGTTAAATTTGACAGACTTAGCTTTGACAAATTGATGGAAGAGGTTGAGAAAAAAGCATTAAAAATAAGGGATGGTAAACAATTTCAAACAAGGAGCTCTCTCAGTAAGTGAAGTCGAGGAACGTCAAAGTGGACTTCTTGGGATGAAGTCTTTCCAGTACTACTTGAGAAATAAAACTGTGCCCAGTTTCATCATCTGAAACACACCAGTCTAAAATCCCCAAAGCTTTCTGCCTCCATGCAAAGAGAGAAGTTAAGGGAGGTGTGGTACTCCTTGGGGTCCATGGATGTCAATAATCTGGTGCTCATGCTGATATGTATCTTTCAAGAGCCAGGCACATCAGTGACTTACACAAATTACAACATCAGGGGCACTGCCATTCAGAAACTGACTCAGAGTGGACTGGACGTGAGAGAAATCATGTCTCTTACATCACACAAATCTCAGCTCTGGATAATAGAAAGTGGTGGGGCAATATTCTATGTGACAGCTGTGAGAGCGCCAGGTCTTTGGAGGAAAGCAGCCCCTCCAACAGCTCTACAGCATCACAGCAGAGATCTTTGTGGGGTTTTTTATGTTTTAGTTTCAGAACATTTAATGAACTAATAAATCTGGGGGAACACGTAACATAAGAAAAATCAGGATGTGTCACCAACACAGTAATTAACTCTTTGAGTGCCAAATATGAGTATGTTCATCTTTTAAAATAGAGCGCTTGAGTGCAATAAACAAAATAACACGTCTTTCCTTTTTTCAGCGCTGCATAAGAGGGCGCGCTCATGCAGGCTGTGAGTAATACTGGAGCTTCTGGGATTTGTAGTCAGGACATAAAGAGTCTGTAAACTCCGGTGGAGACAATCGTGATTAGACAGCAAAACAAAAAGAATCTGGACAAAGAGTGGTAATTTTGGTGAAAGTGGCCTCTACTCTCCTCCAGATAAAACAAAAACTGAACAAGGTAAAAACATGATGACATAATAGGGTATCTGCTTTCACTTGAGCTATTATGTGTTTTCTGTGAGTCATGGTCCAAAATATTTTGTGCATCATGAAAGACGACTCAAAATGGGCAAAAATGCTGGCAAAAGGCACTTTCGTTTTTTTTTAAAAAAGGGCTGGCACTCAATGAGCTAATGAATTCCATTTTGAACAGAAATGTTTTATGGCAAGCAACTGTTTTTTTTTTTTGCACCAAAATAATGTCAACTCAACATTTCAACACCATTTTCCTGGTTGAAAGCCCTGTTTTTTTTAAACAAACCCCTACCATCCACCAGAAGCAGTCTCTCTCACTTCCTACTCTGAGCATAGCTTATTCATGCAGCTGTGTTTCCAGTGCAGTCAGCACAGACCACATAAGGTACAGATGACACATCACATCAAACGCAACAAAAGTGTAGTTTTTGCACACAAAATGACTGACAAATTACTGTCATTCATATGCCGTTTGGTGAGACTGGGCTGTTGCCCCATTACTCTGCAGGGTGCCTTTTTAATGTTGTAGACAATTCCTTGAGCTGCACTTCTGCTGATGATGACTATGTTGCCCCATGAAAATAAAAAAAAACATTGCATTACAGTGATTTTTTTTTTGACTCCAAACATCTGACCACATGGCATCAGGCAGCAAGTGTGAAGAATGACATTGTCAAACTGAAGTAAGCATGATCTGGAGGACACCTGTTCAATGGACCCCTAATGATGAATTCAATGTAAAAGCATCTTTAAGAAAGAAGTTCTGAGATGCAATGTAAGTTATACATTCATTTGTCTCAAAGAGTAGTGAAACGAGTTTCACAACAAGCTCTAAAACCATCCTTTGAAAACCCATGTCCATTGTCTTTTCTAACACCTCAGCTGGCCCAAGGCCTCTCTGCCGCAGGGTCTAATTACATGTTTACAACAGAGGTAGTGAGATTTAACTGTTGGCCAGAGGGCTTTAGTACTTTAAACACAGACCGCAGCTGAAGATTATGCCATCTGCTTCATTTACGCCATGACTCTTGTAAGTGAAGCTCGGCCTACTTAACTCTATTCATGTTATTTCTCTGGTCACCCTCGTAACAAGAAGTGTGAAATAATAAGAAAAGATTCCAAGAAAATTTGAAGGGGAATCATCGTGATACATTTTTTTTTGTAATTTGGCTCCATGTAGTGAAACAACACAGAACAAGCAGGGGGCAGTGAACAGTCAACAGCATTACAGTGCCAGCAAAAAAACATGGGAGGCATCGGTTTCAAAAGTTGAAACAAAAGTGGACATTTCTAGTGTTGAAGAAAATGTCTCACTACTCAAACAGCTCCCCTCGCTGGACCAAAATGAGAACGTCTACATTTATTGGCCCCTGTTACAAGCAGAGTTGACATAAAGTGAACTGCGGATAAAGGGAAAATGGTAACTCTTGATAGCTCGCTAAGTCTTGGTCAGCAAAATGTTTTTGCCTGAGGGAGAGAAGGGGTGAGGGAGAAGGAGAATATGGGGAGAAATTCTGCTTAGAATGAGGTTTCTACTGATGCTGATCATTCCTATAAAAGTTGTGAGGTTATTGTTCTTGTAGCCAGGGCAGAGAGCTAATAGGAGCTGGATGGAGTGTGTGTGTGTGTGTGTGTGTGTGTGTGTGTGTGTGTGTGTGGGGAGGGATGGGAGTAGTAGGTAAGCTGAATGTCAGAACTGAGAAGGAAGTGATTATTCATTAATGCATTTTTTGCCCTATTAACTGTCACATAACTTAAGTTATTCAAAATGAAATTAGTCTGGTTCCAGCCTTTTGAATTACTTCCCACAGCTCTGATTTTTTCCAGTGATTGAAATTGGTCTGATGTTTTGCATATTTATATTTGTTTCCCCACTTGACGCTTTATAGGCAGTATGAATTCCTCAGCCAGAATCTACTCCAGAAAGAAATGGTGTGGATGAGATTTATAAAGCTGTATAATATGTTTTAAAGTCAGCTAACATAAATAGCAATGTTTAACTCTGTGTTTAGTCAGAATGTAAGGTGAAATTTAGCTTTTTAGTTTAGTAGTGCAGTCATTAGTTTGAAGTTGTATGGCTCAAGCTCTATGTGTTTGTGTTGGTGGAGAGGTGGTTATGCTGCTCAGACTCTTTAGGTTTGGCGTGATGGAGGTGTTGCACAGGTGCTGCACAGGCTCTGTTTGGTGACAGCTGGAAGCTGCTCTTCATCCCAATGGATTCATCTAATCTGTCTGTCCTGTTCTTTCTGAGGTTTCTACCATATTCCCCTGTTAAAAGTGGACAATTTTTCCATTGACTTGACTTATTATACTGGTGAACTTACAATGTACATTTGTCAAAAAGTCAGAAACATTAGACATCAATCACACATTACAATATCCCCTTGGTTCGAAAGCATTTACTCTGTTAACGTGCCCTTTAGGGAGACACTGAACCCGACCAGCAGCAGCAGGCTGAACTCAGACCTCTCAGTGGTGAGGTAGAGGACTTATCTCCATGAGTGGAATAAATTAAAGTAAGAGAATGGTGTCTCTTGAGGAAGAGAGAGTGACAGAGTAAATGAGAGCAACAAAGAGAGCCACACAGAAAGTCAGAGAGGGACTATGGAAATGTAATATCCACCTGATAAATCATAGTGACTGTTGGGTGCTCAGTCATCTCATAATGTGACAGACAGGCAAAGCGGCCTCCTCTCCAACCCACTGCTAATTATAGACAGACATAATGAACTCACATTCACTGCATGTGTGATCAGGTGCACGTGTGAAAATAAGCTCCACTCTTTGTTTGTTAATAACTGGTTTATTTTTGGTGTATATTTTGGCCTTTTAATATGTGTGCTGAAAAAAATGATGTAATGATATAATCAAAAAAATATTCAACAAGGTGCGCCTGGATATTACAATGCTTGCAATAAAAAAGTCAGTTTGACAGCCTGACATTTTGGTGATGAAGCTGTAGACATCATGATTGCTAAGCTGACAGTGTAACCGGGTGGCACGGTGGTGTAGTGGTTAGCACTGTCGCCTCACAGCAAGAAGGTAACAGGTTCTTGTCCAGGGTGTACCCTGCCTTCCGCCCTAAGACAGCTGTGATAGGCTCCAGCCCTCCCGCGACCCTATGAGGATAAACGGTAGAAAATGGATGGATGGATGGATTTGAGGATGCAGGGTGGAAAGGAAGGAGGAAAACAGGATGAAATGTTTGACTGTTGATCTTCTTAAAAGTAATGGTTCCAGTCCTGCCCCTGAGGACTTCAAAGTTCTGCGGTAGAGTGTTTAAGTTACGGCCTTCTTTACTTGCCCTTGGCATTTGCTAACACATAGCACACATAGGTCTGAGGGGAGAAAAAACCTGCCCTTGACCAATAACTGCAGATAATAATTTAGGAGTTAAAGAAATACATGGGAAAGATTGCTTACTTGCATTTCTTTTGTACTGACAGGAAGTCAGCAAGATAACATACTATTTGCAACATGCAAGCGTGGTTAATTCTGTCATATGATGAGGGGCTCATAAGTTAAAAGTAATTAAGTGGTGAGATAGACTACCAGATACATTAAAAAATTTTTCAACAACAAAACATAGTAAGTTTAAGGTAAAAGGTAAGATTCTTGACCTTTAACCTCCACAGAGCTTGTAAAAGTTGGTATTGTGCAGTTAGTTAACACATAAAGTGAACAAATAAAAGTGGGGAAAACACAAAAGCATGATCTAAGCAAAAGGAAATAATCCATTCAGGGTTCCATTCAGGGTGCAATTGCTTCCTTCATTTGGCAGTTGAGGGCCTAAAATGAAAAACGGTTTTGCTTTTACAATGCTTTCTTTTAATGTATGTGACTACAATGTCTGGATAAGGTTTCTTTTTCAACCAAGCTCTCCAGAAGTCCAATAGAAGAGGAGCCATTAATAATAACAGAAGGCAAGTTGAGAAACCCAGTTATAAAGAGAGAGCTCTACGTCTTCACAAGTTCATGTAATATTAACCAGTAATTAAAAGTGCTGAGCTGACTCAAGGCGAATAAGACAGAAAGAGAGAAGCCTATGTGGAGTAGTGTGTATTTCACTGCCAACAGCCCACCCCAGACATTACACAAAGAATGGTTGGCCTTGCCTTTACCTCATTTAACCTCACAAAGGCTAAACTGCTAAGTATGAGGAAGGTCAGCCAGACTGTATAGAGCAGTACTTCTCAAGAGGAGGGGCACAGCCCTCTGGGGTGCATTGAGGTGTGAGGTCAGTTCACTGCAAAAAATCTAAATCTTGCCAAGAATATTTCTCTTACTTCTAGTCACATTATGTCTATACACTTAATTTCAGACAATATCACTTAGAACAGAATTTGCACTTGCTTAATTCAAGCAAAAAATTCAAGCAAAAAAAAAATCTGCCAGTGGACCACGTGAAAATGACTCAATAAGATTTCTTGAAATAAGACATAATTTCTGAGAAACAAGGCCATCCAGAACAAACTTTGCACTAAGATGGAGGGCCTTGTTTCTCAGAAATCATACTCGGCGGACTGTGAGCCGACTGAAATCTGTGCGGAATGTCCGCTCCACTTTCATAGCCCAGCACATTGCCGCACAGTAGTTTCCTGTGAAATTTCTGTGAATTGGAAGATCTTGGTCACCTTTAAAGCAGGTCCATGTGAAAAATACATGTGGAGCGTTTTTTTTGTGTGACACCAGTGCGGAGCGGAATCCGTACGGTTGTGCGCACGGACCTCATGGACGTCCACTTTGAGTATGCGTGGACCTCCGCATCCTTTCCGCCTGAGTACAAATTGGCCTTGACACCCTTTATGTCCTTTATGTCAATAAACCACTGGACTTTTCACTGAAAACTTGATGAATATCAACAGTCTGGCCATTTTGTGAGCGCGGTATCATTTAAAAAAAAAAAAAAAAACACTGTTAGCCTCATACAGCGTTGCCTATCACATTGCAAGGTGAAAAAAAACCTCACACAATAGCAGAGGACCTAATACTCCCGTCAGTGGACATGGTCACAATCATGCCAGCTCATTTTATTAATCTATTTTGATAACCAGGTGATTATATGCAACTTATACAGTGATGAGCTAAAACCCTCTCAATGTGAAATAATTTAATTTAATATTTTACTTATAATATTACTGTTTTTCAGTCTCAACATGTTTCACATGTTCACTACTAATCATTTATACTGTATAGCACTGATTTTACTTTTCCATCTGGTCTCTTGTATGTTTTAAAAAAAATTACACTGTTACATGTATATACCATTGCACGATCCACTTGTTATTGTAATGTAAACTTCCCCGTGGGAGGGACGAAAAAAGATTAATCTTATCCTATCTACAGATAAATAAATAAATATTATCAGGTTCTCAATATTATTTCAATTGGGGGGGCATGAAAAAAAATGTCTGTCCCCTTGGGGGGCATGAAAGAAAATAATTGAGAACCCCTGGTATAGAGTCTGGTGGATTTTCAGACTAGTTGCACTTATAGGCTACTAAAATTGCTTGAAATAACTGCTATGATCATCTTCAACTGGCCACATGCTGAATCCTCTCAATGACAACCAAATAGAGGAATGTGTGCTCTCTGCCAGTTACACAGTGTGGTGTACAATTTCATTTTGCAGGTTGACATTTTTTTTAAATCTTGGGCATTATAATGTTTTGTATATGGTATCTATGGTGACCTGTTCACATACACATTTCTATGACTCTTACACATATAATTTGCAATACAGCTTCAATACAGAGATTAATTTAGCCTGCTGGATAGAGGAAACCAGTGGCATCATTAGGCCTATATTAGGGGGGCTGAAGCCTCTAAAATATTCTTAAGCCTCCCTAAATAATTTGGTGTTGGTTTATTTTTTTTTAACAAAAAAGTGCCAACAAATCCAATATAAAGTGGCCAGAATTTTTTGAGTTTAAATAAATAATCACATAATAACCTTGCATTATTCATAAATCACAGCTTTGTTTGCTGCACACAAAAGTGATCTCTATCTCTCCTGAAGGCTGTTTTAATATTTCAAAAGTTATACATGCATCGTAATAATAAAATAGAGCAAATAAGAGTTTAATTAAATGGAAGAGATGGTTTACATTAAGTATTATGAATTCGAGCATGTTGGAAAAAGCTAGCTGTCTTATGAGCTAAATTAAATCTCACTGTGTGTGTGTTCACAACATCTTTGTGCCTCTCAGTGATAGGGCATGTGAGTGTCACTTTAATGCTGGAGTCAGATTAATGAGGTGTGAACCTTGGAAGAGGCTAAATGAACACATACTGTTTACAATTATCTATGGCAAGCCACGTGGCACAGCGCCGTGCTGCTGATGCCGAGTGCTTGTTAGGCAGGATGGCTTTAAAACAGTCTCTCAATGACTGTCAATTAAACAATGAAGTAAGAAAGAGAGCAGGGAATCGCTGAGGCTCTTGAGTTCTTAGATGTCTGTATGTAACAACTGCGACATAGAACCCATATCTGATTCCATTATGAGCCGATTGTGGGCAGAGAAATATTAACATAACACTGTTCATTGTGCCTACACTTCTGCTGGTTGTCTGCAACATATTTGTTGTTCTTCTTCCATTTCTTACTAGTCAGACATTGTCATAGCAGAGTGATGTATGTGTTATGTGTGAGTGTTTGAATGATAAAATATGAGAATTTCTTAAACAAAAAAGGAACAGTTATAACTTTTCCAACACGGTAGGGATTCCCCCCTAAACATGTCAGAAGGCAGGGTAAGCAGTGGCATATGGAAGTGTTGCCTGAGTTTTAAATAATAGAAGCAGTGACCTAGTTCAGTCCCCAGCTGCAAAACACCTCAGGCTTGATCAAGTTTTCCGACAAACATAACTGTGTATATTGATGGAAAGCCAGTGAAGGGTCATGCAGGGTTCAATCTGAAGCGGGGTAATGTGAACCCCTGCATGTTTCATTCCTGCTCTATGTAGGTCCTTGCTGGCAGGTCATGCGGAAGACGAGGAACAGATCTGATCTCTTAAGGCCAGAGGGAGTTCGCAACAATAAAAACATTGACATATCTATAACTATAAACTAAGGAGTCTATGTCTGTGGGTACGTGTATGTCCTCTGGATATCTCAAGAACCATTCATGAGATTGATTAATGTCGTGGAAAATATTGTATTGGAAATATTGGAAAATCCATAATAATTAACACTTGGTGGGTGTATTGCTGAGGTGCTGGGAATGGTGCAATTAGAACTCATCCAATAACAATTAAAGGGTCTTTATTGATTCATACAAACCATACAGGCATGCGTGGCCTACAGTCTTAATGTTAACAAGTCAATAAAAAATATAAACATCTGTAACATGCAGTCTCTTCACAGACACAGGTCATCACTTACCATCTCTCAGTAAGTGTATTGTGAAGTGAGAGCTGATTTACACTTGTTACATAGTGTACATGACTATAGCTCCCATTATTAGAAACAAACTGTTTTTTAAACTGCAATATGAAAATGAATGAATTTGACGACAAATTTAAAAGCAGTAGAAATACTTCAGCAAACAAAGACACAGCAAACAGAATGAGCATACCTGTGTAATTTAGTAAACAACAGAAATCTCTGTAACATACAGTCTCCTCACAGGCATGGCTTATCATTTCCCTGCGGACAAACAGAGAAACTCTGCAGCACTAGGAAGTACATGTCTACTTCAAATTGCATTGATAAACAGTACTGTTATTAAAACTTCATTCTTAACAGGTTATGATCACATCTTAAACATAAACATAATAATTTTCATTTTTTTAAGGATTTGGTGACATTTCAAAAACAAAAATATAATACTGATGTAATCTAAAACTGGTTACACACAGTTCATATCTCATGCTCATGACGGTTTGGACCTGCAGATGGTGCTTGATTATGGAAGGTCTAAATATGGGACTCTTTTTCACCCCATGCTGCAATTTGCAACATGAGACAATTTCCCTGTAGTGTGAATTTCCACATTTCATTTCTCAAAACAAGCTTCATAGCCTACTTGAGACCCATGCATGAGCAGACAAGAGCCCTGCAGTCATAATCTCGTCTGCAATTTGGGAGTGACAATCATCTGTGAAACAGGAACGCTGTCAACCATTTGTGATCTGCGTTTAAACAGTGTACACAAATAGCTTGAGAGAAACACTGCCTCAGGGTCATAATGACAGCACTTCTGCATCACTAACTTCACAGGTTTTGCATGTGTTTTGAGGAAATGTTTGCCATCACAGGATTATGTATACACAGTGCACGTGAGGGGAAAAACAAAACTAGGAATACTCCAGATTTTCTGAATTTAAAAAAGCATCAACCAACCATGCGGTGCAGAATGGATTAAGTTGCACCTATATTTAAATGGAAATACAAACCAACGCACATTCGGCACATTTATTTCTCCTTTCAATTTTGACAAAAGGCAATGCATTCCAGATCCACGCCTTATAGTCTTCCCTTAAAATAAAAATAATAAAAGCCCCAGACTTAAAATATTTGCATGTAAGTTCTTTGCATTTTTTGAGTTAATTCACCATGTCCCTGGTTACAGGTCTCTTAGAATTATGGCATGGCAATTTTGAAGCTTGCAAAATACTGGATTTGAGGATACTGGATTTAACCTGTTGATGATAATAGATAAAAAAAAACTTTTACTGCACAATTAACTGCACAAAATGCCACAAACCTCATGGCAGTTCATCCAAAGTCACCTTTATCCTGTACCACAAATTGCACCATTATGCTGGTGCTAGAGGAATAGTCAGGGGATCATATCATCAAAGTCATTAGGATTCATCCTCCAACCTGATGTCATGCCATTATAGACTTATTGCAGATAATTGCAACTCAATTTACACTACGCTAATAGCCTCAGTTAGGTTTAGGAAAGAAAACCACTTTTGGGGGATGTTGGGCTATGTTGGGCTACAAATAAAAACTAAGACAGATGTATGTGGAAACAATATAACAGATGTATGGAAAATACTTCACTTACTTCAAAATAACTCAACACTAATTTGGGACTTCATGGTTGGTCTCCTGTATTTGTTAGATCCATCCACCTCCCCTCCCGCCCACTCCTGTCCCGGATTTACATTGTAGTCAATACAGACTTAGAAATGACACATGAAAAGAAACAGAATTTCATGACTTACCATATCAATCATATGGTATTTTGTGCAACCAGACTGCATCGTCTAGGGACCTTGAACTTCTCAACAAGATATTGTCTCAAAATGTCCAATGTCCTTGCTCAGACAGTCATGGACCAACTGACAAGCATTGCCATTCCCAGAGGTATACCGTTATTTCACAGTGGTTTGTCCAGCAGTTTTTTCCAGTGAAACCAACCTGTTCCCCTGTGATTCATGCTCCCATCTATTAAATCCATACACAGTGAGAATTCTACAGGGTGGTTTAAGGGAATTATTAGAACTGACAGTCATTACACAGAATATGCTTGAACAGCAGATTTTTGTGACCAAGCAATTATCTGGTATACATGCAGAGAATGGAATAATTATAAATGGATGTAAAGAAAGGGCTCCAATCAAGTGCATTTGGCTATTTCTCTGTTTAACCGTAATTCTTTTAACTTCGGACAAAATGAGCTTGTTAGATTTAGAGTGTTTGTTTGGGAGTAGCTCCCTTTCCCAGAGATTCAGAGGCTCATCTCTGCCTGGCTCACTCTCTGGCCCATAATAATCTTTCCAACCCTCAGGGCAGAGCCAACCTTTAGGCTTCGAGATACTCAGTGCATGCTGATGTGTGTATGTATGCACAAAGCTGTGTGTGTGCAAGACCTTAGCATGCTCATCTGGGAATGCGCATACACATACTGAAATTTTTAAAGTGCTGGCATGTTTGTGCATTAGTATGGGTGCATTATTTTACATAAATACTTTGGAGACTTACCAGAGAAATGGGAGGAAATCCTCCAGAGTAAGGATATTAGTTTCCTCTGAATCTGGGTTTGAGGTTAGGGTAAGGAAGACTCTGCCTAAAGTGATTTACACTTAAAATTTGCTCTGCCCCACAAAGGCTAAACACACTATCGAAAGCTATTTTACTGACTAATATCAAGTAAAAGTCGGATGAATTAGACACTGTATATCACTAAACAAAACACTAAATGTGCTCATTGGTTTTCTAAAAAAAAAAAATTTTAGCCACCGTCACCAAATTTGGCAGAGATCGGACCAAGTCGAGAGGCTATGAAAGCTTCTTTGATAACTCTCATTCCCAATGGGTTGAATGAGGAGGTCTCATTTTCATGTTTTTTGTGACATTAATCTAATTTGTATTGTCCTTTCATGTTTTGCTTTTTCTTGTTGTCTCATATTTGAGTATTCAACACAGAACCAATGTGATGCTACTCTGTGCCTGGAATGGTTGTGGCTCCCTGTTGTGACATATTATTGTTTAAGTTGCGACCATCTATAATTAACCCCTCTTGTGTACCGTATATGAGTCTGAAATTAAAGGTCCAAGTGACAATAAAGGTCAGAGGGCAGTCCTAGTTTCAATATATTAAAAACATCTGGTATAAAATATACCTTGATGTCATTGTTCGAGATGCCAGTATAGCCTTGGTTGTAGGGGTGTTCCAAAATATCGATGCCACGATATATTGTGATATTTTGTCTTGCGGCACGTTATTGATACACTGTTAATGTAGGTCACAAGACGTTATTTGGAAAAAAAATGAGTTATTTGGAATCACTTTTGCAACAACATGCTAGCTGGCAACTCTACACTACGGTGCCTATGCAAAGCTAAGATAGCAGCGTTGCCAGCTTAGGGCTTAGAGTTGGCTAAAAAATGCTTTTGCTGACTTATATAACTCTGGGGACTGCGAGGAATGACTAAAATAATGTCACATAGGGGTGGAATATCTGTTTAAGCAGCACTGATATTTGTCCATGTTTACAGAGAAGAAGTTGATAATACTAGTGCTGAAATGTGTATTTTCTGCATTCAGTTTGTGTTTTTTTTATCATTTTCTGTCAATTTGCACAGACAGAACATATTTTGGTGAAGCATTACTTTGTATTATTCTTCCCTTAAAGAAGACGCCCTGTGCTGTATACACTTTGTTTTACTTGTCATTCATGTTAAATTGATTGACAATGAAATTCACTAAATTTCTTAACATCATGACCTATCTTGGATGAAATTCCTTGCGTTATATTGATTCTCGCAGAATCGCTGTATTGTGATATTATTGTTATCATGGGCAAAATATCGTGATAGTATCGTATCATGAGGTTATACCCAGCCCTACTTGGTTGTGCAACTCTCTTAGCTAGGCATGGGTTCAAATCCTCCTGAGGGCGATAAGATGTATTACTTTTGCTGGCAGATAAGAGGTATACTAGTAAAATTTCTGACATTGCAATCGATTCCCGAGTTGTGTTTTTGCAACATTTGTGAAGATTTAACATCACTTGTTCATCAATTGTTGGTCACTACCTTATTTAACTGAACTGCTTTAATGATGATTATTTTAAGTTAGGAATCTTATGTGTAACTGTATGTTACACACTGTCATTTGCAACTGCACTGCAACTGTCTGACTTATATTTCTGTTTTTCTTTTTTCTTTCATAGTTTTTCAAAAATTGCACCTCGTATTATTATTTATTATCATATTTTATCATAATCTGCACCTTGCATTCCTCTTATGTATCTATTACAATATAAAGTTCGGTATTTTATCTCTTATTTTATTTTTATCCTCCTGACCCCTGCATGTCACTGTATCTTTCAAGCTGCAGGAATTGTGAATTTCTTTGTGAGATGAATAAAGTATCTATCTATCTATCTATCTATCTAATAATATAATACAATATAATTATTTAATAGTAGGCTATTTACGTTGTAATCTGAAACTTCTGGGGCTACACAAACATTGGTTTTTAAAACATAACTTGCATCTTTTCACCTCAACTGTGAGGTGAAAGTGACATCCTTCATTCATGCTGTAGGGGGATCATGTATCACAGGGTGCCTAATCCTGACATTTCAAGCCCCAAGAAGAAGTAGAGGACATGATGTCACCTGAACGAACATTCAACGACAGCTCCATGCTATTCGTTTGATCGACACAACTTTCTGATGCAACTTCCGATGCATCTTTCCAACTAAGCTTTTGGGAAACACTTCCGTCGTTCAACGATGCATCGGACCACGTTAGTTGTAAACATCGGAAGTTGCGTCGTGCGGACGACGCTGTTGGGAAACACCTGCGTCGTCGATCCATCGTTCGAATGTAGGAAGTAGCTAACGAAGTTAGCAACGAACCTTTTGGGAAATGCACCCCTGGATCCCACTAGAGTCAACAACAGAATTAATAGAATCATCAGGAAGGCTGGATTTGTCCTGGGGGTGGAGCTGGATTCTGTGGTGGAGGTGTCAGAGAGCTGGATGCTGTCCAAGCTGCAGAGCATCATGGACAATGACTCTCACCCTCTCCATCACATACTGGACTCCTGCAGGAGCTCCCTCAGCCACAGACTGATTCCACCAAGGTGCTCCACTGAACGCCACAGGAAGTCCTTCCTTCCTGCAGCCATCAGAATATGTCACTTTAAAACTATTTGGGAGGTAAATGTATATGTTTGCATACCTATTTTTACATATCTATATACTGTATATCTATATCTATTTTTGTAGATTTTGTATATGTTTAAACTGTTAGCTGATTTTGCACTAATGTTGCATTTTTGCATTACTCTGCACTGTATATATTTAAAAGAAATTCAATCCCCCATCTTTTTCCTACTGTGTATGGCACAGTAAAAGAATTTCCTTCGGGATGAATAGTCTTGTCTTATCTTATCTTGTCTTATCTTAGCTGTCTTTGGGTCATCTGCAATTCCAAAACAATTCACTGCCCTCCAGGCTAATGCTCCAGCATCTGTAATACTGCTGGCCCATAGGCTCATTCTTCTGCACTGGAAGCCAGTGAGACCTCCCTTGTTAAAACTTCAGGTCAAAGAAGTGGTTTTAATGATTCTTGGAGAAAAGTTAAGATACAATCTGGAAAGCTCCCAAGAGAAATGTATTAAAATGTGGACTCCCCTCTGTAGAATTTGTTCAAACTCTGTCACTTACTTCAACCAGCTGGATTCCTTTGACAAAGTGAAGTACACATAAAATATAAAATTGTGCACCAGTTGCAAACACAAATATAGGCGGGTGTACTGCATAGTACGTATGACTGTTCTTCGCATATCTGTTCATCCAATCAACTTGATACAACTTGACAACTCCTCTACTTCTGTGAGCCAACCAATTGCCCCCTTCGGAACGGACACAGCACTAGTGAAGTGAAATAAGATAAAACACATTTGGAGATCGTCAATATCCCTGTAGATGTGTGTGATGGTGTGTGTTTGCAGTACATCCTGTTCTGCTTGTGTACAGAACAAACACTTTGACACATCCATTTGTTCCGATGCTCATGACCAGAGCTATTTGGATACCTGCTACCTCTATGGCAGAAGCAAAGTGACGAATCAATCTTTGTTATTGATTTCCCATCCCAGAGCTCATACATCGACCAGTTGTGAGAGCTTTAATTTGGCCCAGTGCACTTTGTGATGACAAAATTACACTCTCTCCTGTTAGATTCCACCATAGCAGATTGTGATATATGTGAAGAATCTCGCCTCAGTCTCCAACTTGAGTGGTAATAACACTCACACTAAATGATTCATATAATTACTAATATGGCTACGGACAGCCAACTCAATATAATTGTGAACATGGACAACTCTTGCCCCAAGCAAGATGCATCAGAGACAAGATATCTGGTGCCATTGAAAGCAACCCAAAGCTGCTGTGACAGCAATGAATGGGAAGCTAATGTAGTGGAAAGAGTTGTAGTACACAGTGTGATTTCACAAAGGCATCAGCACACATTCTGGCTTGTTAGCCATAGAATTAAGAAGTAAAATAAAACTCTGATGGGTTTTAATTCACAATGGAAATACTTCAGAAAGTAATTACAAACAGCTTGACATGAGTGGATCAGCATCTGGACTCAAGACATTTGTTGTTTCAGGATGAGCTTTCCTTTGCTCCACTAGTCATTACACAATAAAATCCATATACTATAATGCTTTTCATGCCTTCCTGCCTGCATTTGCATTATCATAATATTATTTGTAGCCAAGTGACTAATTATCATGATACCAACTATTTTAACCATTAAAAAAGTAATTTATTACAAATTACTAGTTACTCACTGCTGAAAGTAATTGGTGATTGTCTCTCCCCACTTCATCAAGGCACCTGGGATATATAAGAAAAACAGCAAATGAACATTTTGTCCTCAAAGTTGATGTGTTAGAAGAAGGAAAAATAGGAAAACGTAAGGATTTGAGTGACTTTGTCAGATCAGTGATGCAATTATTATAATATTAACATATCAAATGATTGAAAACAAAGATTTGCCACCTTTGGTATTACCAGGGGCATGAGGAGGGAATGACAATATTTCATAGTCCCCCCACTGAGATCACCAGGGGAATCAAATCACGAAGTCCCCCATTTTTGTTTCGCAAATGACATTTTGTCGACTAAAACTAAATAAAATTCAGATGACTCAAACTAAATAGCATTTTCGTCAAAAGACTATGACTACAACTAAATCAAAATTTGCTGTCAAAATTAACACTGCAAGGGAGAACAGTGGTGAACTAGAGACAACGTCGTGGGAAGCCAGGGCTCAGTGATGCAGGTTGGGAGTGAAGACTGGCCCTGGTGGTCCAATATAAAATGCTAAACTAACCTTTGCACAATTTTTTATTCCAATAAAAGGAGGACTCTTTTCTTTAATACCATAAAACCAACAGTGAACACCACGTTAACAGCACTTATAGGAAAATACAGTACATACAGTATATGTAAAGTATGTAACATGTTACCCCCAACACTGGATATGACCTTTACAAACAAAAGGGAAAAACTTCCCCAAAATAACTTTAACAGGGAAAACTAGATGGAAGAAACCTCAGGAAGAACAATAGAGAAAGGATCCCTCTTCCAGGATGGACAGATGTGCAATATTGTGTGTACACAAACAATGAAAAATACACATAGACACTCCATACGACAAAAGTTGACCATCCAACATCCAGGTATGGCAATGAATTCTGAGCAACGTGTCCTCCTTTCCACCTTACCAAACAGAGGAAGACTCCCCCATATAAATGTAGTTTGGCTGTATGAGTCAAATAACATCAACCTGAAATAAATAAATAGCAAATACTAGAACTAACGACAATAACAACAACATTTTATAACAACAACACAATAATAATAACAAATAAATAATAAACTACTCCTGTTACTTTTATACTGCTATCTTTTATTATAGATTATATCAATATCTACGGCCACCAACTGGTCATTTTACTACTCTTTTTCAGCAGTGAATGCAAAGGGCGTCAACAAGACATTCATTAAATATTAATCAGGGCTAATGAAAAATGAGGAGCAGCTCAGGTAAATTGTGCCACAAAGTTTTATTTCAACAATATATCCACCTGCTTTACTCATTCCCGAATCATGATGTCTTTTGGACAACATAAGTACTCCTCACTCGCTCTGCAAGTGCATGTCGGTGCTCTCCTCTGATTGGTCAGATGTCGAGGGCTGTCAGTCACTGCAGCGATGTGTTCACAGTCTGATTACAGCTCTCTTCTGTTTGTCCTCTAGCTGATTTGGTACTGTATGCGTCACACGTCTCGCGGTAGCGCATATGCGCATCCATTGCGCATATGCACAAATGCGTCCCCTCTCACAAAATGTGGCCCCTCATGAAGGATGAGGCCCTATGCACAGTGTGTTCTACATTTTGGGAGGAATGGCACTTGTAACATGCTACATTACCGCATTACCCTCAACAAAGTTTTTAACGCAAAACTCTCTGACTGAATCAATAACTTTTATTGTCAGTCATGATGCTGACTTGAGCTCAAGCAGTATGCTATATTCAACACAATCTCTCGTCAAATTCAGAAGCTTGATCAGTGGCCCTACACTTCAAAGTATGATGCTTTAGGTACACTTCTGGCATCCATTTTGGACTTGTCAGGAACAACAGTGTCAGATTCCATGTGTGTCATATTTCAAAAAAGAAAAAAACTTCCAGGAAGACAACAGAACTATTAAGGATTAGGAAAAGATTGTGGTTGACATGACTCACATAATTACCTCGTGACAAAAGTCACACGACTCACAGAATACAGTTGCTCTGAATATCTAGTCATGACATAACATATTTACAATGTAGTTAGTTGACTGCCTGGTGTGGTTCATGCAGATGCCAAAGGGTGTTTGTATTAAGAAGCCAAGTGACCCCTAGGCACTGACTGTACATTGGTATTTGACAAGTTGGGAGTGAGAACTAACCTGGCTGTAGCCCAATGTAATCTTCCGGTCAATTATCATTTCCCTACATATTGTACATCGTGACCAAACGATGGGTAAAATCAGATCCAATAATCAACAGAGTTCATGCCTCCCGTCTGAAATCGGTTCTCAATGGAGGAATGCCAGACCCTCTGTACAATAGTATGAGGGTTTGGTAAGATGAGGCTAAGTGAGAACAATATTATAATGTATGCGAGTTAAAAACCACCATGATGATAAAAAAGCCACCAAAATGGAATAAAATAATAGTTAAAAGACACCATAATGATGTGATAAGTCTGAGCTATTAGAGGCACAGTTAATAGAGGCCTAGTTTTGTGAAGAACTGAATGAAACAGTTCTTACCAGCAAAACAAATTAAACTTACTGAACACCATGATCTTATGCAAATATTTTTTTGCCATCATTTGTTCGCAAAACAAAGTGAAAACGAATTAAAACACAAATCAAATGTCTATAGCAGAAATATAATACCATAAAAACTTTTCAAATGATCAATAATTGGTCAATTTATTCTCATTACTAGTTTGTATCTGCCACGTTTAGTCAAAGGTATTGTATGTATGTAACCATGGCATCTCATGGCTTGGTACCATGACCTTAAGTGTGAAGAGCCACCTTTGGGAAACACTGGAGGTGAATTGAAACCTGAGGGACTAAAACATGAAAGGATTAAATATGATAAAAATAGGAGGGGCAAAGAGATGAATCATAAATTAATCAATGGATAAATAAAAAATAAAGCCTCTTCTTAAAAACCTCGATGATGGAGGAGGTGAGGATCAACTCAATGATGGCAGTGTAGAAGTGCACCATCATTGTCTCTGGCAGGTTGAATTTATTACGCTGCTGCAGGAAGTACATCATCTGCTGTGCTTTTTTAGTGACTTGAGGTACTGGGTGATGATGGAGCCCAGGAAGCCGAAAGACTCCACAGAGTTGACTGGAGAGCCACACAGTGGTGGAGGCAGGCGGAGGTGTATTCTTCCTGTAGTCCACTGCCATCTCCACTATCTTTAGAGTGTTGAGTTCTTGTTCAAAGCACACCAGGGACCTCATGTATCAAGACTTGCATGGATTCCATACTGAGACCTGGCATATGATGCAATCAAAAATCTGCATGTATGAAACATTGCAAATGTCGAAATCCATACGCCTTCCCTTGATACATTTCAATCAGCATGGAATTGAGCGTACGTGTTGGGGTCACAGACTCCTCCCTCGCCATGCCCAGAAATAAATATGTAAATTAATTTAAGTAGGCTCCATGCTGGGGCTCTCCTCACCATGAGAGGAGAAAGAGGAGAAAATTCAAGGCATAGCCACGGTCACCTGAGTTAAAAGCACAGGATTAGACCCCACATATTCCGCACTATGGATCGTACTGATGTGAAATAGGAGTGCAATTCAGTAGAGATGCTGATGAAGCTATTGTATTTTGTATTTATGACTTTACACACGTGTTTAGATGAAAACTGGGGATGCACACATGCAAACCATGAGTGAGGGAGAAGACTGATGACCAGCTCCTGCCAACCATGCTCTCTGTTAGGATGTACGAATCGTGCGTTGAGCTACACTACCTCGCAACAATGTTGGTCAGATGCATTTGCGCACCACAAATAATCTGCACACTGAGATAGTGCTTTTATTGCAACATGAATGCAGTCAATCACTCCGATTACATTAGGGAATCCGGCAATCGTTGCAAATTGCGCTTTAATGTTGGCGTGTTTAACTGGGTGGACTGGCTCACTGGGTCAGACAGCTTCTGTGGCCAAGCAGCCAGTGTGGTCAGCACCTGGCTCCTCACTATGTCACTAATAGACCAAAAGCATCAGAACCTGGCGTACGCCAGCTATGAAGTTGGTGTGGAGCAACACCACTTTCCATGCTCATTTCACTGTTGATACAGCTGAATGTGAGCATGGATGCTGGCGTACTCTATGTTTTCTGGCGAATGCTACTTTGAAACATGAGGCCCCAGGTCACTAGATGGTAAATCTCCATCTTGTAGGCATCTTGTAAGGGTGGTGTCATCTGCAAACTTCAGGAGCTCAAACTGTTTGTACCACTAGACTGAGTTCAAACTGTACAACTTTAATCTGCATCTCCATAAAGATTACATTTCTGGGGAAGAAAAAAAAAGTGTCTATGGTGTGATAAAAGCCTTGCTTTACTGGAGCGTGTCATATTTAGCAGTTATCAGTCAAGGCAGGTTGGTGGGTTAATTATGAATGCAGTTGGGGTGAGCAGATCTACAGGACAGATGATGGTGGGGGTGAAATATAGTTAATAATGTTAAGGAGAGAAACTAATCAATGACCTGCTCTCAGCCTGTGTGGCAGACAAAAGCTGGAGTTGATCATACAGTAAATGCAGTGAACAAAATCATGACTGTGTGTGTGTGTGTGTGAGAGAGAGAGAGAGAGAGAGAGAGAGACAGAGAGAGAGAGAAGGTGTTATGCCGTATTTGTCAATGCTAGCATGTGTGTGACACACAGATGTGACAATACATCAAGTATTTTTTACAGCCAGGGCCTATTTTCAAAATGGCATGGCAGGTTAAATATCATTAGTACTGCAGTGAATCAGATGGAGGGAAGCTTTCAGAGTAATGGATCCCTCACACACATATCATGTCAGGCCTGCCAGAGTGGGTGCAACGTCTTCATTTATTTAACCCTGACTGGGTAAGGATAGTGTTTGTGTGTGTGTTGGTGGGGGGGTCCTTTTAATGGAAAGACATACATTTCTATTGAGAGGGAGAGGGGGCACTAATCACGACATGAATACTACATGAAGGAGGAAAGCCATATGCTGCACTACATGAATACTGAGAAGAAGTGTGTGTGTGTGTGTGTGTGTGTGTTGTTGTAGTTGAGAGGAGCAAAAGAAGGGTGAGAGAGGTTCAAAGTGTGAGAGAGAGAGAGAAGGCTCATGTAGAAGCACATAAATCTGAGCCATTTACAGCTAGGACGCAGCTGTAAAAACAGGCTGAACTATAGCCAGGGACACATGTTAAGACCTTGGATGAGCTGACAGTGGAATGGGCCAAAAAGGATGATGAGATTTATTGGAGGACCTTAAAAATCTTAGCCTGGTCTTACTTGACCCTTGTACTATCGTTCAGAGGGTCTGGCATTCCTCCATTGAGAACCGATTTCAGACGGGACGCGTGAACTCTGTTGAAGTTTGAAACGGTTGGATCTGATTTTACCCAATCACTAACATTTGGTTGTGACATACAGTCATGGAAAAAATTATTAGACCACCCTTGTTTTCTTCAATTTCTTGTTCATTCTAATATCTGGTACCACTAAACGTATAATACAATGAACACAACAAAAAATGCAGCTGGTCACATAATACTTTATGTCCTATTTGACTTAAGCTTAATTGATTCCCAGGGTATATAAGAGGCCATTTCATGTCACAAGCAGCACTGCACATGCAAAGGCCTAGAGTGGTTTCCTGCTTACATTCAAGCCGTAGCACAACTCAGAAGTTGTCAGCTCTCACATAATGCCTAAAACAAAAGAATTATGTGAAGCAACAAAGGCAGCCATCTTGGCACTGCTGGAAATTGGCATGAGTGAGAGACAGGTAGCGAAAAAACTGAAGATCTCCAAGACAGCCGTTCATTACAACAAAAAAAAACAAGCTGAACATGGCACTACCAAATTGCTACCTGGCCGTGGCAGGAAATGTCTTTCTACCCCACGAGATGACCGTGCACTCATCCGTTCCTGTGTCAGGAATCGTCGTCAGACCTCCAGGGACCTTAAAAATGAGTGGGCACTGTCGAGAAATGTGACTTGCTCGGCAAGGACAGTTCGAAACCGACTTGTTGAAGCTGGTTTGAAGTCACACAGAGCACGCGAGAAGCCCTTCATCAATGAAAGGCAGAGGAAGGCCCGGTTACTCTTTGCTCGAGACCACAAGGATTGGACTGTTGATGATTGGGCTAAGGTCCTCTTCAGTGATGAATCCAATTTTGAATTGATGCCCACTCCAGCCAACTTACTGGTTAGGAGGAAGCCTGGAGAAGCTTACAACCCAGACTGTCTTGCCCCTACAGTAAAACATGGGGGTGGATCAGTCATGATCTGGGGTTGTTTCAGTCTGAGTGGAACAGGGCAAATGCAATTGTGTGAAGGCCAAATGAACCAGGTCAAGTACAGGACTACCCTTGAAAACAGTCTTCTTCCATCAGCTGGAAAACTCTTTCCTGCCTCGAATGACTGGATTTTCCAACAAGACAATGCCCCTTGCCACACGGCAAGGTCAGTTAAAGCCTGGATGGAGAACCACAACATTCGCACCATGCCTTGGCCTGCTCAATCACCAGATCTTAATCCAATTGAAAACCTGTGGAAAATCATCAAACTCAAAATGGAGAACCACAAGCCCAAAAACAAAGAAAATTTGTTTGAATTTGTCCAACAGGAATGGGCTGCTGTGACAGCAGAACAATGTCAGAAGCTGGTGGAGAGCATGCCAAGACGCATGGCTGCAGTCATCAAAAACAATGGTTATGCAATCAAGTATTAACTCTTGTGTGTATCATGTGTTTAAAGCAAACAGAAAAGAAAACATGGAATGCTTAAAAGTAGTGTTTTTGGCGGTACAATGCCATAGCTATTGATGTAAGAATTTAAGTAATTTTGGTTATTATCAAGAAAACCATGGAAAATGAATAATCCTTAGTTCTTAAATTAAACTCTCATGAGCTATTTTTGTTGTTATCATTATAATTGTCCAAACAAATGTACCTTTAGTTGAGCCAGGCATTGAAATTAACAAGAAATTGAAGAAAACAAGGGTGGTCTAATAATTTTTTCCATGACTGTATGTAATGCACCACTAGCATTCAGGCTAGCCAACTCCTTTGTCACTAATGGAACTAACTGAAAAATAAGACTTTTCCCGAACCCTGTGGGGAGTAAAGCCACAGAATCTTTGCCAGCAATAAAACTGGTTAAACATTCCTTTTGCTCCGACTTCAATTGCTGAATATTTTGGAGCCAAGACAAAACGAACTGAATGGCTTCCTTCATTTCCGTCTCCGCCGCCATTGCCAAACTACAACCAGCCAGACTACAACACAAATGCTGCGCTGTTCGACGTCATTGTTAACACCTGACTCCCCCCGTCCCATTCGCCGATTGGCTCGGTTGAAATTCATCTTGAGAAATCGAGTCCAAGGGGAAAAACCCAGAGGTAATCTGCAGGGAAATGATAATTGAGCAGAAGATTACGGAGGGCTACGGCCATGCTATAAAAATCTTTACTCAGCAACAAATGAAATGCAAGTTTTTTTAAGCTGCCCCAAACTACCTATAAAAGGGTTGTCAACAAATTCACAAAAAAGAATACTGAATATGAAGATCAAATTTATTCAAATTAGGCGTATTGGAGTTAACGGTAGACCAAAGTATAGTCTGCATGCGCATAGGTCAACCTCTCTGAGCCGCCTGCACACTGTTTGAGCACTGATATGGGGTTGGTAACGTCCAGGTGTCTCAGCAGCACTAACGGTGGCAGGAGCATTTTTTGACTCCTCCAGATGGCACTCCCAGCTTAAAGATTAAGGCTAATGTAATGGAAATTGCATTACACTAGCCTTAATCTTCAAGCCAAGAGTGCCACCTAGAGGAGTCAAAAAATATCACAAGTGCTTCATGATGCTTCATTTGTTCATTATTACTGATCTCTGAGATGGAAGACAGATATGGCGATCCTGAATGTTGGTCGTCACATGTGGTCTGCCGCTGCGTGGACAATTCCGAAGTGCTGTTCGTGACGTGGAATCTGGTTCCACGGCTAATTATTGATTCATGAACATTCATTGCCCTTGCAACATCTTGATTATGCCGTCGCTCAGCATTCCAATAGCATGTTTAAGTTGAATTTGCGTCAATCACGGTATCATTACAAAAGCACTTAGAGAAAAGAATTTTCCCATTTTATGCAGGTTGGGTAGACAAAAGTGCTGATCCCATTTTCATACACCAGTGCTCCAGTCATCTGGGTTGACCACAACTCTGTTGTCTGGCCATCAGAATACGCCGTAACAACACACACTTATTGGATTTTTGGCACGTTACTATTCACGCGCAACCTTTTGTCCAAACAAGCATTTTCACATTGCTGCTGAGACAAATGGCAACACCTAGAATTCACTTTATAAAACGCGTTTCTTTTGTTGTTGAGTATATTTCACTGAAAACAAAAACACAGTAGTCAGAACATTGAAGGCCAATTTTGCTGGTTAGTTGAAGCTACAAATCTGATTTGTTTGAAATCAAAGAAAAATTGTGAAAACACTTGGAAGTTAATTGCTGGCATTTAGAATAGGAGGCTGGCACAAAGAAATTAAGCTCAGGAAATACTTAATTAAGGTCTACTTTTTGATTACTCAACATCCAGAAAAAGCATGTGACAAGTGTGAGGTGAGTTTCTAACACCACTTGTGAATGTTATGGTGTGACGGGGGAAAAATGAAGCTAACATGCACTACGTAATACTATGTAAGAAAAACACAACATTTTGTTTTAAGTGATAGTGTATGAAAAAGCATAAAGACATAATTTGACTAGAAAGAAGACAAATACTCTTGGCAAGATTTAGATTTTTTGCATTGTGAAACTAAATTCATCATTTGGGTCTTGATGTGAATTGATGTCCCCCAAAACCAGGAACTCTTTTTGTGTCCAGATCTTGAGCACACACAGTTACTGACAACTTAACAGGAGCACCTGACAAGACATCAACCTATAACCTATGATTTGAGCAATCATTTCCTAATCCTCTCTTTTTGGTTCCTCCGCTCCTTCTGTCAGTCTCTCGTCCTCTCTCTCTGTCTCTCTGCTCACAGTTTTCCTCCCTCTCTAGTTGCCTCTTGACTGCTTTCCTCCTCATATTCATGCAAACCATGTGCACACACAAATAGCAGCTAATGCCCACACACACTCGTTCACCCAGCATTCTTGTTTCCGCCAGGTTCTTTTCTGACTGACAGAGTATTAGGGAAGTGACTGATAGAAAGAGGGAGGGTGGAAAAAGCAGCGAGACAAGGGAGACAAGGTCACCTTGGGAGAGCTGGTTATTGACTGGAAACAGGAATGAGCGGAGGATGAAGAAAGATTTCACTCATTTTGTTGTTGAGAGGTCATTCAAGTTCAAACAGCAGGAAATTAGTTCTACATGTGTTGCTTTATCTCAGCTGCTTATAGGGCTTTGCTATTACCATCACCTTTACAGCATTAGTACTACTGTAGTCCTGCTTTCAATAACACTATCGCCATAGCAACGTATGCTGCTACATTGCAGCTATGACTGCTACGCTTTCTCTTGCTCAGTCACTCTGTCTTTTTAGGGTCATTTTTGCACGTCCAATCTCAGTCCTCTGAAGGTGCAGACTGTAACGCCAGATGACGTCTTTTTTCCGACGTCTTCCAGACATTCAGTATTGACCTTCCCAGGACTTCCAGATGAGGGATAATTCTAGTTCAAATGAGGCCTACGATAAATTTAACTCATTTTAGACAGTTTAGTTAACAGGGTCTCCACTTTCTAGAGCCACAGTTACAGTTAGTTGTAGTTGAAGAGTTCAGATTTAAAACCCACTCCATCTTCAGAAACATGCAAAGTTAAGGTTTGCTTTTTAATAATTCCTGAGTTAATAAACAATAATTTGAATTTTATTTTCAACAGGATTCCCACTGTGAATCAAACTTAAAATTCAGCAACTTTTCCCTGACTAACACAGAATTTCCATGACTGTAAATAAATAAATAACTGTACAATATACCACCTGCATCTGGAGCCTTAAAAACAAACAAACAAACAAAAAGCACAGCATTTACACTTTACAAATGAATCACAATTCAATCCCCACTCATTTCCCTTCATTTTGCTTTATCAATCCTGAGAAACGGTGACGTGACCTCCACCTCCCCGTCTTTGTGGTGTGTGCCTCTGTCGCCATTGAATCAAATTTCATGACTCCATCTGCACGAGTAGAAAAGACATGATATGATACATGATACATGTGATAGGAAGGCAATCTGCTGCCATACACCATCCCTATATTTGTATGCAAAAATAGGTCGCCTATGCATCCAATACCATACTAAAACATACAAAAACATCAAAGCAAATTTTAAAGATGATAGCTATGATAAACAGTTGGAATTGCATTTTTTGGTGGTGTAGTGGTTAGCACTGTCGCCTCGCAGCAAGAAGGTACCGGGTTCGAATCCGGGGCCCGGCGCCTTTCTGTGTGGAGTTTGCATGTTCTCTGCGTGGGTTCTCTCCGGGTACTCCGGCTTCCTCCCACCATCCAAAAACATGCATGGAGATTAGGTTAATTGGCTAATTTAAATTGTGATGAGGTGGCGACTTGTCCAGGGTGTACCCTGCCTTCCGCCCTAAGACAGCTGGGATAGGCTCCAGCCCCCCCATGACCCTATGAGGATAAGCGGTAGCTAATGGATGGATGAATAATATTGATAACAACAATGTTGATATTTTTCATATATTAAAAAAAAGTATTATATTTAACCTGCGCCTGTCACCTAGGCCGCGGTTCAAATTTTCAACTGCACATCAACGTCCAAGTGGGGTCATAGTTAGAAGTCCAAATAGTGGATGTAATTTGCACGTCATTTAGTAGTCCAGAATTGGTCTTGGACCGACAGACCAAATATCTAATGTTTAGTGGGTAGACAAGACAAAAAAATGCTTGGAGTTACCAGGGTTACCAAGACCAGTGACATAAAATGGCCTACAAGGCTCTGTGAAAAAAAGAAAACTAAGAAGCATTATTGTGGCATGTAACTGGATAATCCTTATGTGAAGCTGTACAACAGTCTGTTTTATACTCCTATTCACCAAGATTTTTTTTCTTGCAGTTTATATGACTAAGATCTGTTTGTCTGACTGACTGACTTGGGAGAAGAGTGAGAGTTGACTGACAGATATATAGATATATAATGCATGGCTGTCTGAGCTAGGGGTGCTGAATTAATACAGTGGTAAAGAAGGAGGTGCTCTCAAACGGTCCATATAGCCAGAGGGCTCAAAGTATTGAATAATGTTGAGATTTAAATTTTTATTGTGATAATATAACGCCACGTGATCTTTACTGTTGTGCATTTTTGAGCAGAAAGATAGAAAGACAGCTGGACAAAACTTCATGACATGGACAGGACCGAACTATGGACATGATCAGCAGTCATGGCATTTATTTACAATTTCAACATGAACTATCACAATAGAATGAAAACAATCTTCTGTAACGGGGAACATTTAAAGGGGAAGCGCCATTTTTTACGTATTGGACCTTATTTCCGAGATAAAATACTGCCATTCACTCACCCATTTCACTTTGGAGTCATTAAATGGAGCATTTCCGACGATATTGGATTTGATGATATCCATTTAACAGGAGTGAAGCCGGCACCGAAATGCAGCCAGTAAATGACACAGCTGGAAACAATCAGGGTGGAGGAAGACAATCACTAATGCGGGAGAACACAAGGGCAAGAAGCAAAGAGATCTGAAAAGACATTACATCAAAATATAAATGGAAATGACAGGACAATACCTTTGTATTATCTGAGTTTATTTAGTCAAGCCATATTAACTGGGTACCATGGTTCCACTTGCTTTTGTATATAAAACACCTTTTTCAAGGGCCCTCTGGTCAAACTCCCTCACAATCCCACAGAATGATGCTGTCAGACATCATTATATATTTATCTGTCTTGGTTGGCTTCATGCACCGTTCCATGCAGTATGATATGAGTGACGGCTACTCAATATTAGAAGAAGAAGAAGAATTCCTTTATTAATCCCTCAATGAGGGAAATTACATTTTTTCACTCTGTTAGTATATATATATATATATATATATATATATTTCAATTGCACATTACACACACAAGTCAATTGCACATTACACACACAAGTCATGAAACACATGCACATGCGTTAGAGGAGAGGTGTCAGAGTGAGGGGGCTGCCCCTTATCCAGGCAGCCCCCTCAGCAGTTGGGGGTTCGGTACCTTGCTCAAGGTAGGTTCAGGAGGAGGAACTGGCACCTCTCCAGCTACCAGTCCACTCTCCACATTTTGGTCCGACCTGGACTTGAAGTGGCGACCCTCCGATTCCCAGCCCAAGTCACTACAGACTGAGCTACTGCCGCCCCATTACTCAATAATATAATCCCCTTATATCACTTGAGCCCCTCTGGCTATTAAGACATTTAGAAAGCCCTTCCCTTTATTCTCAATATACCAAGGCATTATTCTGCACCCCAACTCCAACAGTTATATATTCTCTATCAAGCTTATCACTTCTCATCCTTCACCCTTCACCCACTCAGTCCGTAAGACAAACAGATCTCAGTCAGTTTGTTTCCATCCTGGCAAGTTGTGTTGGAATGAAAAAAACAGCTACCACAGTGTTTTTCATGCTCCTCTCAACCTTTGGCTCGTGGCTCAAAGCTTAATTAGCTGACCTTACTGTCATCAAATTTCACTGTGAGTGATGCAGGTGTAAGATTTTGAAAATGACTTCCTTTTCAAGATCAAACTACACTAGAATGCTAGAACATGTTATCAAAAAGCGTTTTTTCATGACCATGTGTAATTTGAGTGCTATAGCGACGGTTTACATTTCACAACTTTTCGTTTTCAATTCAATTTCAGCAGTCTCTTTGACGTTGATTCCAGTCAGTAGCCAGTTGTCGTCTATTCTGATAAACCCACAGTACTCTACCTGCCCGGCACCAATCGACAGAAACATGTCATCTACCAGCGGGTGAACCTAGAGAAATTTAGCTGCTAAAAACACAGATAGTTATGTCAGGAGGTGGTGGAGACCAAAACAGAGCTAAAGGCTGAGTGAATATTAAACTTTTGAAACAAGACTACAAGTTGTTAATGGTGCTATGGCTTCTGTGTGTATAAAGAGTTAACTGTTTTCTAACATGTTAGTGGCCAACTTTGTAAGACAGCAATAATGTACGTGATCTTTCTTGTTTTGCAGCTTTAAATAATCTGTCGATAAGATTGTTTGTAACGGTGAGGACAAAGGTAAATCTTGCTCATAGGAACATTTTAAAGAAGGTTTCTACGTATAAAGATGATATAAGAGGAAAAAACATCCACCTGTCTGCCCTTACTCTGTATTACCTGTGATAGACAATTTTACAATTGCAGCCATTTCTGCAGCCTTGGGCAGCTTCATCTTCTACTCAGCTCGGAAGGAAAAAAAGTCCTTTGTGAGGGCTGCATGGAAGCAATAAATCAGACCTTTTGCCATCTGCTTTTCCTGACTATTTCAAATTTGTCAGAATATCTTCAACATGTACTTTGTGGGTGTTAATAATAGCCTTCATTGTAGGTACATTTTTGAATGCATGTCTATATCTCCATTGGGGATTTTGGACAACAATTGGCAGAGATTTTAACATAGCATATGTAGACAAATGTACTCCATAAAGAAAAGAGCACCAGAATCATATTTAATTCACTAAAAAAATAGTAATACAGTAACAATCAGTCTGACAAAGACTAAAACCAAAAATCATAAATGTGTTTTCATTTTAGTAAAGCCAATTATATTATATTAGCTACTGAACTCTGAAAATGTTGAAAGAGCATCTTTTGGAATCATTTGAAGCCCAGCTCTTCCAGGATGACATTACACTATGTAGGGCTTGTTGGACACACCTAAAGCCATTTGGGGCATTGTACTGTATCTCATTTTCTGACTGTGAAAGGCCAGGATTAGCCTTGTGCGGTTGAACATTAAGGCTACAGAGCAGAGATAGAGGTGCACAAAGTGCAGACTCCTGGATTAACAGTGGATTAAGTTGTATTGCAGGTCCCTCATGGTCACTCACCTTCCCCTGGGCAGCGATACATACAGTATATCAAAGGAATTCACTGCCTTATTCATTCACACACACACACACACACACACACCTTACCTTACCACATTCTCTGGAAAATCAATCCTGAGCAAACTCTTGTGCTACTTGCATTTAACATCAGTGTGTGACCTCACAAATACGCCTCTGGAAGAATGGTCAAAAATTCCCATAAACACACTCCTAAATCTTGTGGACAGCCTTCCCAGTAGAGTTGAAGCTGTTATAGCTGCAAAGGGTGGACTGACGTCATATTGAACCCTATGGATTAGGAATGGGATGTCACTTCTGTTCATATGCGACTCAAGGAAGGTGAGCAAATACTTTTGGCAATATAGTGTACATAGTTAGCGGGAGAAGCCATTCTGTAGGGAACAATGGCAGAGAAAATGCAGCCAAAAATACCACTTCCAGCATTATTCTGATGGCTCACCCTGCTCACCAGGCAAAGAGAAGAAAGTCAGAGACAGAAAAGGCTCCGACAAAACAAGCTCTGGATAAAGCTGTAGGACAAATCAGAGACAACGTCGGTGGAGACACTGAGGCATCTGAAGGGCCTGAAAAGTATTGTTTTCTTTCTGTCTTTTCTTTCCGAGGAGTTATTATTTTCAAGAAATATGAAGTGTTTGCCAACTCAGCTACTTTTGTAACGCATATTCTCCGTCTGTGTAACCCTGTCGTCAGTGCCGATTGTATGAACAAGTCATAGGATATGACATTTTGACCGTATTGCACAGCCATAGTCTCAAATGTCTGCATTATAAAGGTGATGAAATGATGTTGATATATTGGCTTTGAACGGTTTTACATCTGTAGTGATGTATATCGGCTCTCCTCTCCCTGCTGAATTCTACTGTTTGATGTTCAAGTTTGAGGGGGTGTAGTACTGATGGGAGGGGGAGGAGCTTAGAGGAGGCTGAGAGGAGGTGCTACTTTCAAATGTTAGCTCTCTTGCTCGCTCTCTAACATGACAGACTATAGATTTAAGTTTTCTCTGAAAAATTCATGAACAAAAACAACAGTCATTGTCAAGCAACAGCGGCAAGGAACATCCTCAAAAAAACATAACTTTTAAAGGTCACCTATTGTGCAAAATTCACTTTATAAAGGTAGTATGGCAGTAGTATGTATCCCCATAGCCTATGAATAAGGTCCCAGGAGTGAAAAAAGTCTGTCACCTCTTTCCCCTGCTTGCTCCTCTTCTTTGCCAATGTGTGTTGAAACAGGTGAGTTGAACACTTCACAATTGTTGACGTCAACAATTGTTTTGCCCCTCCCTCCAGTAGAGGACACTGCCTTTGAGCCAGCCTCCCCCCGGATAGACAACCTTCGTCTAAAGTTATGGAGCAACCGTCATTGTTTCTCCTCGCTAACTTTCGCAAACAAACCTGACAAAGTTAGGAACAAAGCACAGCAGCTGCTCTGCGTGTTGGCTGCTTCAACGAGCACAGGAGGCTATTCTTCACGCTGTTCGTCCTCTGAAGACCCAGTGGATTGATTTATTTTAGCTGGAAATGTAGCAAGAGAGCTTCCCAAAGCTTAGCATGTGTGCGGCATCATCTCACAAAGCAGGCTTCACTAACCAACTGAAGATGAAGCATGGATCATCACCAACTGTCTGGGACACAGCTACAAACGCGGAGCTGTAAGTTATTTCATTTTGTGTTGCTTTACTGTGTAGCGCTACTTAGCATGATAGCCTGTAAACATGTCTCCTTAGCATTACCACTGCCGGTACCGGAGCTGCCGGAGGACCTCAGTATCACGCTATGTAAAGCTACACAGTAAAGCAACACAAAATGTAATAACTTCCAGCTTCCACGCCTGTAGTTGCTTCCCAGACAGTTGGTGAGGAGCCATGCTTCATTTTCAGCTGTGTAGCCAAGCATAATGTGTATGGGCCCATGTTTAAAAAGCAGTCCTCTGTTGCAGCTAATCGAGCTCCGGAGCTCAGTTAGCTAACCAAGCTTCTTCATAGAATAATGTATTCTATACAGTCCAGGTCCTTTATTTCCACTGGAAGAGGACAGACAACCAAAGGGGCTGGGGGGGGCTGATAGAGTGCACTTCAATAGGAGATTGAATCCTTCTCTTTCCCCGATGTTATACTCGTCATCTCAGCGAGCTCCGTTAGCTGCAGTGCTAACGCTACAGGGCCATGTTTACAGACGGAGCAGACAATTGCTGCAATGCTAACGTTTGTATTCTTTAGCCTCATTTGAAGCTATCGTTATACACTTATTTGTAATTTGGGTGACTCTGACTACTGTTAACGGTACTGTCTGTGCACTGCAGAGTAACGTTAGCCTATTTTGCCAGTGCCAGTATGCACAGTATGAGAGTGAGAGAGAGAGAGAGAAAGAAAGAGAGCCACTTCCACTTCCTCTTCCACACCCCTCTACACAGCTCAGGAAAATTTAAAGGTACAGACACAGAAACAGCCTGTTCTCAGCAGAGCAATACAGTGACTTTTAACTGACTGGAATTCAGGACCAGGGCTGAGTTTGGGCTTAATACTCTTTGAATACAATATTGTTGGACATCTGAGACCTATATAAAATTGCAGAAAAAGTGTATAATAGGAGGAGTGAGTGAGTGGTGCACTTACCATTGCAATTTGTGAACCGTACAAAAACGTGCAATAATAACGGAATTATGTGATCACAATTTGATTAGATCGGCCAGATCACAACTGGTGATGGACAGTCATCAGCCAGTAATAAATGCACTACATGCATCCATATTCCTTTCATTTGATTCTTTTGTCTATTTTATACACAGTAGAGAGGAAAATAAAGGTAAGAAACGTGCAATAAAAGTGCAATAAAAGGTCTTTAGCCAGACTTGACCCAAGGCATTGTGGTTGGTGTCTTAGCCCCTTGTCCATAGTGGTGCCCCATGCACACATTCTTAAGACAGAAAACTGCCCAGAAAATTGAAAGGTCAGCTAACAAAATGAAAGGTCAACTAAGTCTGCTTTATTCCGCTAGCTTAAGAAAGTCGTTCCAGACTAATTATGATTTAAAAATGAATGATGCCTGCACATGGTATTTATTTGACCTGGGGATGCATCAGGTCTGTTGACAAATCTCAAGCACAGCCTAACTAATTTGCATATCTAATTACACCGTGGGCAAAATGAAGATACCAAGAATTAATTGGCTACCAGGTGTAAATGCCCAATGTGATGTTTAAAGGGATCGGATGTCATTATCCAGAAGAGCTCATGGACCCAAATACATGTCTCTACAAGGCAAGGTACAAAATATTGATCAATAATCACTCCTACACAATCTCTTTTCAAGGCAGAACGCAGCAACTAATGAAAATCACTGTTAATGAGACACTAATGAGACTCTTTTAGAGGAAACAAGACTCAGTACCAACAGGAAATGACTCAAAAATACATATCATGAGTACATGAGCTCATGTTGATTGAAACTCCCTCTGGATTAACGAAGTAGATATCTGTGTTGTAAGTCAACAATGCAATTCTTTCCTAAACCTAACACCAATTGCTTTGTCACCTGAACCTAATGGTGGTTTTGAAAACAGAATTGAAGTGACATTAAGGATTGGTATATGATGAGTTCGGATGAGAATGGTGGCAGGCTAAGAACCTGCAGTTGGCTGTGTATGTGTTTTTATCCCACTTGTCTGTCTGGAACAGATTAGGATATACTTCAGAAATAATATCCTTCTCTGTTTAAAAGGCATGCCTTTACCTCTTTCCACTTTTAACCTTTACAGTGACTTTTCTTGAGTTTCTGAAGCTAGTCCTACTTGACATTGTGGCCTGCAGAAAAGAGAATTGCTAACCTTGGCTGACTGCCATGTTCCAATGTTAATAATACTGATTAATGTGCTCTGTCCTTCATGCGTGAGTAAAAAACAAACATCAATACAAATTAAGCATTCAGAGGATTTCTTACCACCTGCTGAATAGCTTTTTCTGTGTGTGTGTGTGTGTGTGTAACCCTCCACACAAAAAATGATAGACTACAAGGGAAACAGGAGAGATAATCAGTGTAGAGCATCTGTGAGCTTCAGACCTGAGCTGCCAGTTCACTGAATTCATAAAGGTTATCTGTAATTACTGCACTGCCAAAAAATAATGAGCTAGGTATATTGTTTCATCATGCATCTTACAGGCATTTCATGATGCTTCCAAGAGAATTAAAATTGACTATCTTCTTGTGTTTCAGTATTTGACGAGTTGGGAGAGAATGTGTTGGTGAAATGTCATATATTAAAGCTGTTGAAATTAGTGCGTTAATGCCAATTAATTGTGCTATTTTTGACATATATTACAAACTGTCTGAAATGTGTTCCATTCAAAAAATCAAGGAAGCTAACAACAATGTCCTAACTGGCAATCAAACATGTACAACCCGCGTCTATATACTGTATATATATATATATATATATCTATAATTAATAATATATTATATTGTAGTTTGAATTTAAATAATTGTTTGCTATGTGAAATAACTGTGCTTGCTCTGTACAATATGTGGCAAAACAAAAATATGGCCTATTTGCCTGCTTCTACCTGCAGGATTACACATGTACTGGTGCATTATGAGATGAGCAGAGAGAGGTCCAGTTAATGCCTTGAAAAAGCTTTCTTTGAGTGTTTTGTACAAGAAGCAAAGCACAGCATCCTTATTACTTCTCATTTAGTCCATAATTGGAACCTGCACCTAGTGCTAATTCCATTCAAGGACCGAGCATGGCTGAATGGTTTGTGGCAACACAAACTGGAGAGGCAGTAGAGTTTACAAGATTTATAGCATTTATTTATTATTTAATCCATGTCACCATGAACCAGGGAGTATAGTGTGTGTGTGTGTGTGGGAGAGAGAGAAAGAGAGAGGTCAAAATAAAACAAAATGTCACTCAGAAGACTGCTTCTTGGTCCAATATGAAACTAGAAGTCAGTGTTTATGTATTTGTCACGTAACGTCTGTTAATTTAACCCAAACCAATGATCTCAATATTCTTTTCTGAAACCTTACTAGTTTGTTGCCTAAACCTAGCCAAGTTGTTTCTTGTAGAGCTGGAAGTTTGTTTTGAAAAGGCTGTATGCATTGTATGAGCAGATATTGACACATTTTGCTGGACATTCATTGGACACTGTATGGGTCACTGTATTTCCATGAGGATATATTGAACTAATTTCAGCTTACTTTACCCTGACTATGCCGCAGAATAGCCGACCATTTGCTCAAATGCACATTAGAGTTACCCTGTGATGTTTTCACCTAAATAAGCACAGCACTGTTTAAACTGGTGCTAACCAAAATGATTTTTGTATCTTTAAAGCTTAATAGCTGTGCAGAACCCTTGAAGCCATCGACAGAAATGTATATATGTATACTCACATGCACAATGGGAATCTCATTAATTTGGAGTGTATATGATCAAAAATTTCAATCTGTACATCTGCTAGTGAAGATACAAGCTGACCACTATTGTAGGCTATGTGGTCCACATGTTATTTGTAAATTATTAGGGTGTATTCACACCTGCCTTGTTTAGTTCGATTAAAATGAACTCAAGTTTGTTTCTTCCCTTGGCTCGGATCTTATTGGCTGGTGTGAGTACAATCACTCGAACTCTGGTGTGGACCAAACAAGGACCGGTTCCTATCGAACCCTGGTGTGGTTCGTTTCAGGTATGAAAGCAGCCCGACCTCGATCTGACCCAGTTGCAAAAACCTTTTTTATACCTTTTTGGATTTGACGGGTTCCCGTAGTTTTTGTGTGTTATGACATTAGATATGCATGCATACGACGCTTTGCATTGCACTTGCATTGATGTATGGCTTGAATGCAGCTGTTCAGCCATGGAAACCCATTCCATGAAGCTCTCTGCACACTGTTCTTAAGCTAATCTGAAGGCCACATGAAGTTTGGAGGTCTGTAGCGATTGACTCTGCAGAAAGTTGCCGACCTCTTTGCACTATGCGTCTCAGCATCCGCTGACCCCACTCCATCAGTTTACGTGGCCTACCACTTCGTGGCTGAGTTGCTGTCGTTCCCAAACACTTCCACGTTCTTATAATACAGCTGACAATTGACTGTGGAATATTTAGGAGTGAGGAAATTTCACGACTGGATTTGTTGCACAGGTGGCATCCTATCACAGTTCCACGCTGAAATTCACTGAGCTCCTGAGAGCAACCCATTCTTTCACAAATGTTTGTAAAAGCACTCTGCATGCCTAGATGCTTGATTTTATACACCTGTGGCCATGGATGTGATTGGAACACCTGATTCTGATTATTCGGATGGGTGAGCGAATACTTTTGGCAATATAGTGTAGTTGTATGCAGCAGTAACTTTTTTTTTCAACAATAATTTGATCTTGCATCTCCAAATAGCCTACCTGTTCCATCTTCTGTATAGTAGACTGTAGCATGTTGGACACACATGAGAGCTCTCCTTCTTAGCTGTTTTGCTGCACATCTTTGTCACTGCAAAATAACGAGCAAGATATTGTAAAACTCATGTTGCATCAAACGGTCTTGATGCTCAAACATTTCTGCAAAAAAGCTGTAACTACAGTATATGAACCATATTGCTATAATGATAGTGAGAACAGCACACAAAGTCTCCATGACATGACATAAAATACAAAAATAGCTTTTGAGCTCCATTGTAATAGAAAATCATCTTCCTATTAATAAAATCTTCCTAAAAATAAAATCTAATGATAAGCGTGTCTCTCATGTACTGATGAAAATTTAATTAATTCATATTCAGTCTGATGGAGGAACAGCTAGAGTGTGAGAAATACTCATAAAGAGAAACAAAAGGAGAATAAAAGACACAATGACATCCGGCTAGTGAGAGAGCAAGTCTGTCATAGTCATTTCAGACTCGCCCAAGGGCACAGTGAAGTCCTTTCTTTCTTTTATTGCAATTCCCAGCATGCCGTGGTCCTTCTTCCCTGACATCTGTCTCAATATGGGCTCAAAATTAACATACACACACGCCCACATGAGGCGAATGATTGGGAAATTAACTCAGTGCTTGGCCCTCTGATTCATTTTTCAGAAGCTGAGAAATGATAATGACAGAACATGTGGACACAGGAAGATGTGATTGATAGACAGTAGGCCTTTATTTATATCTTTCCTCTCTTTAATCTCTTTTGCCCCCTGGATTGTTATTCCACTTTTCAGTGTGAGACCCAATGTGTATCATTTTACCATTAATAACAAATCACTACAGTGATGTTAATACATTACTGTAATTACAATAATCATATGAAACCCTTCTATTAGGCGCACAGGTGATAAAAACTGTAGACTGTATATAAGAAGTGGAAGTAGAAACTGTATCTGCATCTTGGTTTTTTCTTGGGAATCAGAGGTGACACAAGACAACAAGCCAAGTACAACTAAGCACTGAATATAACATTTTTAGGTGACCACGCACTGCATAATTCCCACTACTGGTACCCATAAGGTTCAAAAGCCTCATACATTACAAATAGGACACAATTTACTAAATGAATGGAGACTTTAATTGTTGTTACAATGTTTACTGAGATAAGCAATCAGGTGTATTTTCTCATATACATCAAGTCTCTGTTGCAGCTCCGAGCACAGTGCCGATAGCTGCTGAGTGGAGGATGGATAACCCACACAGGCTTTCCATGCAAGATGGAGTCCTCCTCCTCTGACATGAGGTCCATGGTTTTCCATACTGCCTCTTCCTCACTGCTACAGACGATACCACCTCTTGCTTTGTAAAGCTGCAAAAATACAGAGAAAATACAGAAATGTTAGAACTGAACACATTAGATAGGGGAAGGTCAAAGAAAAGCATGGAGAAATGCAGTCTTCACTTAGAGAGTCGCAAGTTAACAATCTTGTTGTTTAGTGCATTGCAATTTTGTCCCTTTTGCAGAGTGTACAAACCCAGCACAGATTGGAAAATGTCCCAGTACTAATGCATACTGCCATGATCAATAAAAAAGGTGTGTCAGATTGCAATACAAGCTGTGTAGAAACACGGTCGTGTAGTCCACATCGGTGGGATTTCCTGAGAATGACGTAGGACTAATCCACATATGCGCTTCCATTGAAGGTGCTATCTCCACACATTTGATTTTTTTAATCGATTAAAATCTCTGTCCATCAGAGCTTGATCTCTGGAAGATCAACAGGAAAACTGATCTCATGAGTGAGCAGCTGTCTAGCCCTGGAGCTTCACACTGACAGCTTGACAGTGTGGCCCAGGGAATAAAGCAGAACGCCTTTCAAACTGCAGCCGAGCCAAGCCAATAAACTCCCGGGTCGATCGGAGAGCTGTTTGACCCGCATCAAAATGTTTACTTTAGTTTCTCATACAATAGTATTTGTGGCATAACATCAGGCTTAGGGCTAGTATGTGGATAATGTGTATTTAAATTTACAATTGGAAAACATCCTCGAATTTCTCTTAAACCAGTTCAAATTGAAATTTAGGAGGAGGGGGAATCCATATATTCAAATGTAAAATCAAGTATTTCTCTGCAAGCTTGTTATAGTGAAGAATTACAAAAAAATAAAACCTAAACTAAATATTCTCCAATGAATTTAACTATATCTGCTCATGGTCCTTTAAAAGTTTTGTTTGAATGCAATGGAGACAAAGATGGAAAGGATCCACTACTCGGTCCCACTACTGACAATGATTCGCGTATGATAGGCCAAGTCAGACAGACTTCTGAAATCTGCTGTATTACCCCTTTTCTACCGGGGTGGTTCCAGGGCTGGTTCAGAGCCAGAGCCTGACTTAGCACCAGTTCTTTGTGTTTTCACAGACTAAGCACCGGCCCCTGTTGCTTAAAACTGGGGCCAGACAAGTCTTTGCTGTTCCAGAGCAAAGCACTGATTGTGTCGGGGGCTTGGGGCGGGGTTATTGCGAACAACAAGACCAGAGTAAATACTGCCTGGTTTGTTCGCAAATGTATTGAAAGGACTCCCGGGACACATTAGCCTGGGCCCGCCTATACTTCCTGTGATGCTGCACAAAATTTAGAGAACAAGTCAGTCTGGCCAAGTTGCCTATCTGTTCAATTTCATATCTCCCCAGAAATGGGGGGCAATGAAAATCGAGTATTTCCAATGGCTCGATTGAGGCGTGTTTAAGGCAATGACACAATAGCTCTTTGGATCAAGCAGTTTCTGTTGCTATACATACGTCAGAGGAAAAAGGTCTGATTGGTGGGAAGCTTCGTCCAGTAGCACACAGAGGCAGTAGACGCGAGTTAAGCCTGCCCTCTGAGAACTCCGTTTGCAAGGCAGATTATGAGTGAGCAAATGCAGTTTTGAACACAGAAATATACAGTATTCAATGCTTAGTAAACTTATTTTTGCATGTGCCACAATCACTGCTAAGGCTTAGTGTTTCTCCTGCTCATGCATTTGCTCGCCCATACAGTCAGCTTTGTCGGCTCTGGCAAATGGAAAAAAAGAATAAACTGGAAGAAATGAAAGAAGAGTCCTTTTCTTCCACCAAGGGGCACCTTTACCTCCATGGCAGTTGTGCCAAATAAAAGGATTAACATCTGTGCACACTGTTCCTTTAAAGAAACACACCACCGTTGTTCTATACTGAAATATAATCTTCCCTGATCTTAGACGAGTTGATACATATCTCTCTGGTCTTTGTGTATGCACTCAATCGCTCTGGTGCGCAGCGCTGTTTTGTTAGCATTTAGCATAGCCCAGTACTTTCATTGGGATCCAAACAGAGGTGAAGTTATAAGCGCCCAAACACACATTTTCCCTATTAAATTAGGTTATGTGAGTAGTTATATGACCCAAGTATGGTTAGACAAAATAAAACATGGCGGAACTTTGGCTCTGACGTCGGCACAGTCATAGACATGTATATCCCAATGAAAGTACTGGGCTATGCTAAATGTTAACAAAATAGCGCCAGGCACCAGATCGACTGAGTGCATGCGCAAAGACATATGTATCAACTTGTCTAAGATCAGGGAAGATTATATTTCAGTACAGAACAACGGTGGAGTGTTCCTTTAAAAGCCATACAGGTAGAACCTGAACCCACCTACCCATATCTTCTTGCATACACAGAAACACCCAAACACAGGCTGACTAGGCTGTCACAGTGTTTGTTGAATTATCCCTCTTTCTCTCGTCTGGACCTGCAGATTTTAATTCCACTTAGGACATCCTGTCAGTTGAGCCTGTAAATGCCATTATAGCCTTAACAAATAAGAGTTTTAATGGCAGGGTAGTGCCAAGGTGAATGACGAGCCGGACAAATGACATTAGAGTACAGTGGACTGCTACTATTTGTCACTTTACTGGTACAAAGATGTTTACAATGCCCCAGCATGTCTGAACATTTTGAACAGGATCAAAGTGTTTCACTGTTTCTCAGCCATCATATAGGATGGTAAAACAAGTGGCACTCATTAACCAGCTGTATTTGTAAATGAACAGAATCGGAAATTGGTGACCATATGCTTTGCGCTAATGTTGCTCACGAATGATATACAGAACTTGTGCATTTATTCACAATATTAAGAACATGGGGGGATTCTTTCTTTTTATTGTACCTGTGAAAGTAAATACATGTTTTCATTTTCAAGTTTTGTTTTACAGAGTACCTTTGCAAGTTTACAAAGCCAAATTTGATCAGTGGAACTATTTAAATGCTACCACGAATGAAAAAGGTCAGTACAACTACCAATATAAATAAACAACAGAGTTGTACAGATAAAGATTTCCATTAGGTTATAAAAGCCGCAAAGCAATGCAAGAATGCCTGAAAAGCAAAATGATAAATGTGCATAATAAAAAAGGATACTTGAGAGACATGAAGAGCAGCAGACCAATACCTTGTGTTAATGTTCTTCTTTGTAAATACAGGGGCTGGGAAAGGTTTATGGGTATGGTGATTTTTAACCAGAGCACTGCATTCACTCATGCAATGTTTGGAGCTGAGGAAGCTGTGCCACAGTGGCAGGACAGCATTTTCATTGAGTCAAATGGAGATGGCCAACCTATAGTGCCCCCTCAGGTGAAAAGCATTTGCTCTGCTGGCACTGTTCCCATTGTTAGTGCTGTTAGCACAGTTAGCAAGCAGGCAAACCCAGCTGCTTTATCACAAATCCAGCTATGGTTAAGGACAGCTTCACCACTTACATGTTCACACTTCACACATTGCCTTAAGTCAAAGAACACTTGCAATAATTAGCTGCAAGCAAAAACCATATAATTGTTTTTTCTTTCCAGATGTAGACACAAAAAGGATTGTTTTGTTCAGTTCTATACTACTTGGTACTGGGATTCAAGGGTGTAGGGCTGGGGGGCAACAGGGGGGGCAACAGGGGACTGAGTACACAGGGCTCTTATGTGAGAATGCAGATGCTACAGCCAGCGTTGGGCAGTAACACCGTTACTAACGCTGTTACTTTTGACAGTAACTAATACTCTAATGCATTACATTAAAATAAATGAATGCAGTTACATTACAATATGGTGTGTTTGTCCTTTACTTGGTAAATGACTTCCTGACTGATGAATACAGATTGCTTTCATTCATGCTTGCAGAAGGCACTAGGGACGGGGCACATGTCCTCCTCAGATTCATAGAGACACCATAGACTGTATAGAGACATTGATCCCCCCACTTTCCCTGCATAAGGCGACAAACATCGCCAGTAAAACAGAGCATTAATATCACTGCAGCATCAGTGTGATTCAACTCAAGTCAAAATTTAAATAAGAACCCCTGTGAAGTCGGATCTCCAACTCAGAAAGTTGGATTAATCAACCTGACATAGAATTCAGTAGAAGACAGCAGCTACATGATTTGTTGTACATCTGTAAGGCTGGAAGAGCTGGGAGAACTCAACTTTGAGGGTATGTTGATCTGAGCTCCAAGTTCTGACTTCCAGTGAACACACCATAAGGGAACCTCACTCCCCAGGGTCCTACAGAGTAACTAAAAAATTACTTTTAACAGTAATGTGTTACTTTTTGATGTAAGTGATCAACAAACTAATTGAGTTACTTTTTGAATGAGATAACTAGTAACTGTAACTAGTTACTATTTTTCAGTAACCAGCACAACACTGGCTACAGGCCAGCTGTGTTATTTACTAATTCCCAGTTTCAAGTATTAACTCTCAGTTCATCTGATTAAGTACAGAGCTTTCAAGTTACCCCTCTGGTTGCCATATTGGCAACACTGACAGTTGGTTCTTAATTTACATAAGCATCTTGCCTGTTTAAGTAAAAGTGACCCAGAGGCTGACTGGCCATCTGGATGTTTTTCAGAATTCCTGAGCAGACACTGCTCACAGGTTGTCCAACAGCAGCTTACCCAGTCCATTAGGCTTTGTGCATGGTGTTAAAGCTTACCGTTCTGGCACCTTTTGGCAGACTGTTGTAGTAATTTTGTGTGTTGGACCATACAGTCCAAAAATGATTATCCATGAAGGACTTAAGTGAAAAAAATGCAATTTAAGAGATAAACATGCAAATATTCTGTTGATACTCATGGATCAAGGTAACAATCCTGCCAGCGTGGAGTCAATTCCAGCAATATTTGGTTTTACAGGACTATTTTTTAGTCAAACACTGTCTCTACATTGTTAAGTGAGAGCAGAGTGGAGTTAAATGTAGTCGTCTAACCCACACATTTTTATGCTGTCTGGAATAGAGCTCCTGACACCATGTGACTTCATTTGTTTACACCACCATTTCGGCAGTAAAATCTGCATCAAAATGAGTGGCGCCGGGAGTCAATTTATGGCTTCGGAGTTTTAAATCACAAGATATTGCTATATGCACAAGTAAATACTAAAGACTAAATATCTCTAACCCTTATCATGCCCCCAGTATACTTTGCACAAATCTTGAAAAGGTTTAGTAGTTGTAGATGTTTCAAAGTCTCTTCTCTCGTGAATTATATTATGAGAAATCGCACAATGCTCTGTTCACTGCTGTAATCACAAGAACAGACATGCAAACAACAAGCTAGCAGGCATAACATGCATTGAGTTTCATCTGAAGGAAGGCGACTCTGCAGACAAACATTTTTAAGTTGCGTTTGCTCGTTGCTGTGTGAGTAACGGGAAGCACTGCAAAATCCACGCCAATATACCTTGGTCTAACGTGCATTGAATGACAGTACAACTGTTCGGAATTGTAATAAACACACGTAAAAATAAATCAGATATAAAGTTTAGGGAACATTGGCTTCTGTACCTGATATAAAGTGGTTGCTGCTGGTTCCCACCGCTGTGTTTTCTTATAATCGCTTCTTACATGTTTTATGGCAGTTATCCATCTCTGTCTTTGTTCAGGATCTTTGGGAATCCTGTAAAATGATCTTTCCTTTGCTCATCCTCAGCTGTTCTGGCATCCTGGAGCACAATAGCTATCCACAATATCTCTGTGAAATGTTTACAGGCGTTTAGCTGCAAGCGGTGAGATCCCTGCAAGTAGTTTAAACAGGGTGCTTTACTGCCAAAATGGCAGTGTTTTGAGTTTGACTGTTGCATGCCTGGATTGTGTGATATCAATTCCCAGAGCTCTATTGCTTATTCATATTTGATTCACCCTGAATGTGGTTCATGGTGATAACAGCTACTCTTTCTTGTGGGGTTGAGTGGGCTGGGTCCATCATCCAAAACCATCATCAACGACACCTAAATCATTACCTCTGTATCCATTCTGATGTCATGTTGTCTTCAATTGAATAACCACTCAATTAGACATGGCGGGCCATGTCTTTTCATTGGCTTGGTTTGAGTCAGTGAACAGCAAAACATGAAATTGCTATCCATGTTTAAGGCAATGAGGAGTTTTCAGACCTAAAGGGTGCATATTTTTAGTGCTTATGCACATATTATACGTGGTATCTGGGGTGCCTGCCAACCCACGAACTGTGAAATAATACGACTAAATTTCAGCCTGAATCAGAAAGAGATGGAGTTTTTCATAGAGGGTGAATACAGGTATATTCAGACAATATGAAAAAATCTGTCTTTTGAACTTTATAGCATGTAAATATGCTTCTATATTAATCCAAAAACACGTGTGAATCTGAAAATGAGCAAGAGCTTTTTTTGCTTTCTGTAGTTTTCTTTGTATTTCCTGTGTATTCACTCTGCAGTATAACAGGACTGGTCTTTCCACAAATCCACTCATCACCATATTTTTCCATCAGGTGCCTAACTGTGTTTCAGGCTCCTCAAACTGATTTTAGTTTTTGAATTAGGCTGGGCCTAATCCTGCATTTTCTTGTGCTTCGGGATCATCCTCCCATGAGCTCTCAGCAGAAATCCCAGCCACCTCAATCTGGCAATCCCTCGCCTCACCATTGCTCCATGCTAACAGCTTTCTGCTTCAGTCATCTACCTCCTCAAGGATTTCACCATTGGCCCTGCTTTACAATAAATCCTTTTATTGCTATCTACAAACTGAGTCTGGGTCTGGGCCGCTCTGTGACAGATCATAGCGGAATCATTGCCATTGCCATTGACAAACATTGTTTCCAATCAAGCCTGCTTTCCGTGAATGGAAAAGTGATTTTTAAATTTTTAAACCTCTAAGTCCCTGTGTTGGCAAATGTTCATATGTTCATTTGTAATTCTATCTTTAAAAAAGTTTTTTTTTTTTTTTTTGGGGGGGTGGGGGGTTCCGCCACATTGACATAGCCATTAGGTAGCCATTCTTTCTTCTGACTCATCATTTGCTCACCATACTAATGAGTTACTGTAGCCTCTTGTTAGGTGATTTTCAGTTGTAGTTTTGATAGCCTCTGTTGCAGAGTGATTTTCTTTTTGTTTATTTAGTGGCGAAGATGGATTTTGCATGTGTTATGGCACAGGTGGGTGATGTGGTTGACAATACCTGCTGCCCAGGCTTCTTCTCGTTGGCGTGGTGGAGAGGAGGACGTGCTGCCCAGGCTTCTTCTGGTTGGCGTGGTGGAGAGGAGGACGTGCTGCCCAGGCTTCTTCTGATTGGTGTGGTGGAGAGGAGGACGTGCTGCCCAGGCTTCTTCTGGTTGGTGTGGTGGAGAGGTGGACGTGCTGCCCAGGCTTCCTCTGGTTGGCGTGGTGGAGAGGAAGACGTGCTTCTCATCCTTTGCTGATACTTTGATGGTGCTTTTCATCCCCTTGGACACTCTCATACAATTCTATATATATATATACACTGTATATTAGCTGTTGTTATATTGAGTTGGACATTTTCATACAATTTTATATGTGTTTATATGTGTTTTCATTGTTGTTATTCTGTACACATGGCATCTATTGCACGTCTGTGCATCCTGGAAGAGGGATCCCTCCTCTGTTGCTCTTCCTGAGGTTTCTTCCGTTTCTTTTTCCCTTTCTCCCTAATCTATCGTTATTCTCTTGTTCTTTGTACACAAACGTGTTGTACACTTCTGTGACTTGTGGACCTGCTATGGCTAGCAGCAGTGCTACCACACCACGGCCTCATGACCTTAATAATAAGCCGGGGCCGCTTATGTCCACACAAAACAGTAGCTTTATTGCTAACTCTCAGTCTTTCTCGTGTTCCACATTGCATGTCTTCTTTTATACCTTCATGTCACATCAAACACATACAGATTAGTGACACCCTGTGATGGGAGTGCAAACTCACCTGATCACCACAACTACTACTAGAAATTCTGCTTGTGCACGTTGTGCACAATAAGTAGTGCAAGAGTAAATAGTCCATTTATTTATTCTTTCAAAGTCAAAGAAGAGGTTTAGGATTGTTAGAGACAGAGGGGAGATACTTGTCAGATAGTATTTTATGACACAATGTGTAACTCGGTTATATTGTTATCCATGTCCCCGCTACATTCTTCTCATGCAGGTTTTTTTGCTACCTAATATACATGTGGTGTCCATACATACTGCATGCATTTGTTTCAACTGCATGTTTTCCCGTTTCAGAATGCCTCCTGCAAGAAGCCATCCTACACATAATGTTAAGAATGTGATCCAAGATGGAGCAAGAGCAATATGGACTTTTGCAACAATGATGCCAGTTACAAGTCATAGGAAGAATAGAATATCAACATTTTTATTTCGTAAATAAATTACTTTCCATAAAAGTGGTTAAGGTGTAATTATTATTTGTATTATATGCTGTTCTGGGGCTAAGAAATACACAACCACCCTGCCAAATTAACCCTTAGTTGTGATGTCTTCTTGGTGATGAGGACAAGTATAGGAAATTCTGCTCCCCCTGAGCCAAATGCTGCCAAATGACAACATTTTTGTAAAAAACATCCTCAAACTTTTTTTTTAAGAAAACACTGCATTTCCACAGCCAAAGGTCTCCTACAACAACATTTCAGAGGTTGCCATTTTTTTTTTTTTTTAGGTTTTTCTCTATCCAGGTCCAAGGATAAAGAGGGATTAAAGTAGATTTTGTTTTTTGTTTTTTTTTAATTTGAGGACATTTAATGGCGGACAATCTTTCTCCATTTATTAGCGTATAAATCAAATAGAGATGGTCATAGATATTGAGTAACAGTTCAACTCTTCACCCATGTCCAAGGCTAATGAAGCTTGTTTTGTGTGTTGTGACTATTTTTCATTTTTTTTTTGCAACCTGGATTCAAAAAAAGTTTCCCCTCATATGCTTCATAAAACACTGACTCTTGCTCTTTCTTGAGTTTGGCCAGCATTGCTGTTAAGACCCTCTTTTGATGCATCAGCATTACATTTCATTATTTTGGCTTGTTTTCTTGTCAGCACTTGAAGATTTACAACTCCTCAGCTCTCTGTCTGGCTGGAATATGGATTCTCAAAATTTATCTGATTCTGTCACAAGTCCAATAGCTGGAAGAGTGAGGGAGACTGAGGGAGATGGGAGGGAGGCAGGGAGGTGTTTAACCCCAGTAGGTTGAACACAGATCCATTTGTTTCACAAGAGAGAGAACAACAACAAGAGTTGAGAGGTGGAGTGAAAGGGACCTTTGAAAGATAGAAGCAGACCACTACAAAAAAATAGTGTATATTAAACACAAATCCAAGTTTGTCTTGACACAGCACTTTGTCTGTAGGTCTCATAAAACTGTGTTGACTTACGTTGGCCAAATATTCCCCTGGCACTGTTTTAACAGTACTTCTAATCTTGTCATCCCTGTTTGAGGGCAGGGTACGACTGTCAGTAAGGAACGAGCAGATATAAACACTAACCACTAATTTCCACTGAACGCGGAACAGCGTTAATGTCCGTCACTGTTAGTCACCCACTGTCTGTCAGTACCCATCAGATCTGTCTGTTGTGGCTGTGCAGGACAGCTTAAATTTTAAGGACTAACGAGATCTTAGATAATATTATGTTATTTTATTATTCCGCACCTCCACAATCAGCATGTCCTCGTCCATGGTTAAATGGTTAAACACTGTCTAAAAAAACTTTTACCCTGTCTCTTCATGCTGATTATATGACCCACCACGAACACAGATTATTATTTTTTTTTTTGAAAATAAACCAGATGGGGCCATGCTCTGTCGTCAACAAAAATAGAAGCTCTATTTGTTTCAGCAGGCATCAACACGACGGTGCCATTTCACGTTCAGTGGAAACTGACACATTGATTTGAATGGAAACCTATTGGGTCCGACGAAATGTTGGCATCGTTGTGCATGCAGTGGAAATTAGCATCAGCTCTCAGTCCTAATGCAGTGATCAGAGTTCCTATGATACTTTTCCTTTCCCAGGATAACCTGTCTGCCCCAATTTGTTTGTCAGTACCACTTAAACCCTGAGTTGTCAACCCGTTCCCTAGGCTGAAAGCGCTGTCTGTGTGTGTTTATGTCTCCGCATCCACTTGCCATAGTTTCTTCCACAGATGAAACACCTGCAGCATTCTTTATTGGATTTGCTTAAATCTTTTAAATACAAAAGATTTTTGCAATATGCCAAGTTCTACAGCAACCTGTCATGTCATGTGGATAGTTTTCATTCAACTCTTTGAGTGCCAGCCGTTTTATAAAACAGAAAGTGCCTTGTGCCAGCATTTTTGCCCATTTCGAGTCTTATTTCAAGACCCACAGAATATTAGTTACTATATCTCTGAAAACACTGAAATGAAAGAAGAGTAGTGGCCACCCCCACCAAAAACGCCACTTTTTGTCCAGATTCTGTCTGTTTTGCTCTCTAATCATGATCCACTTCCTGCTCTGATCTCTGTGCTATATACCGTCTCTTCATCTCCTAGAAGCCCCAAAATTACTCACAGGCTGCAGGAGACGAAAAACTACTTTGACGTTGAAATACGTTAATGTCACTCAAGCATTGGATTTTAAATGACGTTGAAATAAATAAGTAAATTCCAAACTTGTGATGCCTGGATCTACACCGAGTTCACCAAACTTTTATCTCTGGGGGCCACATTATCGTTCCTGACTGTGATGGGGCTGCCAGGGCCGGGTAGGATATATCGATTTCCTTCTACTCAATGACACAGGGTGGTTCTCTCTTCACTGACGCTCCGCTACAATCCACTATATTGCACGATTGTATGTGAATTCGCAAGATCTCAGTAGTCAGCGAGATCCCGTTACAGTTGTGATCCCAGCTGTCTGACAGAGTCGCAGCAGGTGGATCTGGTGCTTATTGACGGATGATGGACGACGGGTGACGGACATTGATGGATGCTGAGGTAACAGTGCTCTGCGCGTGCGTTGTCTGTCACTACTTGATCTCGAGCATGTCAGGTGACTAAAATTCTGCAAATATAAATAGTCCGTTTTATAACTAAACATCAATTTCTAATTGAAAAAATCAACAAAATACAAAATGCAGACATGTTATCATTTGCCAAAAACAAATACAAAAAAATAGGCCGTGACCACTTTTGGGGATTGCCTCATAGGGGTGGTTCAAGTTGTGGGGGGTAGAGGAGCTGGGGGACCAGTAAAAGGGGGGTGGCAGTCCGGAGTTGCCCCTCGGGCCTTAGTTTGATGACCCATGACCTACACCATGAACAATGAATGGGAAATTGTGTCGACCCACAGAATTTTTGGTAGGGTTTATACTCAAATTAGCTTCCTTATATTGTTTTTGAGAGTTTGTGCTTCCTCCCCAATATGTGACAATGGAAATGAGTCACTAGACACAGACACCACTGGAGGAAAAGAAAATTTCTCTTTGACCATCTTGAAACTTGCAGTGAAATAGACATAGTACTACAGACAGTACTCTTCTAGTTTAGGCCAAAAGCACAGAATATCTGAAATTGATGCTTAATTATCTGGATGTTAGTTTCGATATGTATAATCATGTATATTTAATATGCATATTTATGTGCCTTTTTGATTTTTTTTCATATTTTCTACTAATAATGTAGCCAGAAACCAAAACCAAAACCAAACCTTAATATGATGAAGTATACCTCCATTCACATCGCTATTGGAAATTCAGAGCAGTAGAACTCCTGCATTTTAATGCAGATATGTCTCATGTTTATATGAGAAAATCAGAAAGCTCTTGAATAGAGATAGAAAATACCAAAAATTACTTGTCGTATCTCTGTCAGGGGACCCATTCTTCTTTGGCCTCCTCTTTTTTGTATCCTGTCACCATGAAAAACTCTTCCTCTCCTTGCCTCTGATCATTACCTTACCCTCTCTTGTTAAATCTTCCCCCATTGCCAACTTCCTTTCTCCTCTCATCATCCCCCAGAAGTTTCTCCATCCCTTCTATTTCCTTTATCCTTCCTCTGCCTCCATCACATGTTCTTTTCCTTCTATCTTTCATATGCTCCTCTTTGTTCCCCCCTTCTTTTTACCTTCTTCTTGTCCTTCCCTCTACTCCTCTACTCTCCTGGGTGTTTGACAGCATTTATAAACACCCACTAAAAGCCTCTGTCACAGCCTGCTGTCAGCAGCACACTAGTCAGCCTAATTCACCCTTCAGTGGGGAAAAAGCTTTTCCAGGCTGCCATTTTGGCTACGTGCGTATATGAGGGTAATGTGTTAGCACATCCAGCGTCTGTCGGTGGGAAGGGGCAGCTCAACACTGTCAGACAAAACTAGGGTGAGAAATATGGATACGTTTCAAGACCAGATATGTGAATTTGAAGGTACTTATGTTTGAAAAGGTTAAGAAGACTAGTTTTGACTGGGAAATAAGGGGGAAACTGAGAATAAACTCACCAAATTCATTTTCTAGATGCTGACAGAACTTCAGAACATAAAACTGATGTTACTGAGGATATAATAGTATTACAATGGAAGAATTGGTTTCAAAAATACCATTGTATACATATGCCTCGGTTACTGTACCATGATTGCAGAGAGCAGAGAACATTATATAACTGTTGTACACGAAATGTTTTTTGTATACCTCATTATCACAAATCTGGCGGCAAGGTGGTGTAGTGGTCAGCACTGTCGCCTCACAGCAAGAAGGTACCGGGTTCGATTCCCAGTCCGGGGCCTTTCCGGGTACTCTGGCTTCCTCTCACCTTCCAAAAACATGCATGGGGATTAGGTTAACTGGCTAATTTAAATTGCCCGTAGGTGTGAGTGTGAGTAGTTGTCTGTCTGTACGTCCAGGGTGTACTCCGCCTTTCACCCTGAGACAGCTGGAATAGGCTCCGGCCCCCCTGCGACCCTATGTGAAGAAAATGATGGATGGATTATCACAAATTACAAATTTGCCTCAGAGGCCTTTACAGTCTATACAGGATATGACACACTGTCATTTAAAAATGACGCTCACATTGACAAAGGAAAAAAACTTAAATGTTAAAAAATAAACAAAATAAATGTTAGAAAGATCAGGAAGAGAAGTAATCCCTCTTCCAGGATGAACAGACGTGCAATTGATGTCATTTGTACAGAGTAAAAACAATGAAAAACACTCATGATCACTCCATATGACAAAAGTTCATACACATGAAATTCTATGGAGACAAAATGTCCAACAGCAGCATGTCAGCAATGTATTCTGAGCAACACATCCTCCTCTCCACCAGGCCAAACAGATGAAGCATGTGAAGCGTGTCCTACTTCCACCACACCAAACAGGAGGACAAGATGTCTCAACAAGACTAGGTCAAGCAGGGAACCAAAAGATGAAGCCTGGTCTGCCCAACCGCTACTCCACTACATAAACTGGACCCATGGATACCTGTAGCTAGTAACATTTATGGGACATGAATAGATTCCAATGGGGACGGAGAGGAAACACATCTTCCTCTCCGCTGCTCCAATAGATAGGGCCTAACGCCTGGTTCACACAGGATGCCGACATGCCGCAGGTGCTCGGCTGTTCACACATAAAGCGTTTTCTGTTGCACTCTTTCTGCGCGGGTAAAACATCGACTTTGCTCGGCAGTGCTTGGCTGTATCCGCCTGCTCTCAGTTTTCCACATTTACAAGCGGAAAACACAAAGCGTTTGGAGGGATATCTCATTTCTCTCCCTCTAGGCTGTGTGTCTGTCTGTCTGGACGTGTGGCTGTTTATCTCTCTTGTGTTTAGACCCGACTACGGACAATCTTCATTTAATGTTTAATGTTTAATTTTATTTTGAAAATTGACCAGATTCTCTCACATCTCCTGTTCCCGACTTCCTGTCTGGTCCGATCTGCTCTGTCCAGCTTTACAACTGGCGCTTGCGGCACAAAAAATAGAGAGAAGCGGAGCTGCCGCACTGTAGAGTGCGAGCTGTTCCGCGCGCGGGGGAGTGTGAACAGTCACATAAGTTAACATGGGCGCCTTTCTGAAACTCGGTGCGCAGCGCTTCCGCGCGCGGCACATCCTGTGTGAACCAGGCGTAAGCAGCATCACCTCTTCCCCACCTCTCCAAACAGATGAAGCCCGAATGACACAAACAAATATTGATGTGCTGTAATGTAGTGAAACTGATCCTTTTGAACAATCGCAAGTAGACAGCATGTAATCAACAACCATTTGACCACATATCTTTTGCATCATCAAAGCCATATCTGCATTTCCAGTTGGTTCCTAAACCGCAAAAACAGAAAATTTTGAAAAGTTAGATAGTTGGTTTTTATTTTTAAAATGCATATGTGGCATGAATGTCTGATTAGCTCACAAGTGATCACTCAAGATGCATGGTATTAGCTGACTGACGTACTCAGAGCTGTTCACAACCAAGATGCATGTCAATGAAAGAGGAAAACAAACAGCCAAGGGTGAAAAATAAAGGATCTTTTACACAAAGATGCAGACAAAAATTGTTGGAGAGACAACATTTTGGAAGTTCTGGGAAGAAAGGGAACAGTTGTTTATGACCAAATTACTGAATGCGTGGCAATGTTGTAATTTGCGTCATATCCTGCCTCCTGTATGCTCTACACAGGGGACATCCCCTTGCCTAAAATAGAGAGAGGAGTATTTCCTGTAGGTGAGAATGCATCTGAGGACAATCTCCTGTTGTGTGCTATTGTGTGCAAAGCAACAACTGACAATTTTGTGACTTTCCTCTCTTACAAGTCTCTGGTCATTCTATTGTGACTACAATAAAGCTTCTTTCACACTGCATCAACCTGGGATTTTTGTGCAGTGTGAAAGGGTTGTCACGGCATTTGGACCCACATCAAATGACTCTCCAGTCGATCCGGGAATGTATCGGCTCGCTTGCAGTGTGAAAGACGTTCCGTGTCTTCTCGCTAAATTACCCAGTGTCATTCTGATTTAGTCCTTGGCCAGTGGGGTAGGCTGTCACTGTGGAAGCTCCAGAGCTGCAGAGCTGCTCACTCAGATCTCAAAACAGAACAAAGTTTTGTTCCACTCCCATGAGATCAGTCTTCCTAAAAGGCAGAGATTTTTTTCAAACAAATCAAACGTGTAGCTGTACAATCTTTAATGGAAGTGAATTATTGAATTAGCCCTACATCGTTCTTGGGAAATCCCAACAATTGTGGAAATCTTGATGTGCATGCACAACTTTATTTACTGTACAGCTTGTATAGTGATCAGGCACAACTTTTTAATCAATGATGGCAGCGCACTGGTATGAGGAAAAAACAGGCAGCAACTCTCACAGCGGGAGGTCATACGTGCGACTACTGGCAGGATGAAAGCATCCTGATGCCGAACCAAGGAGGGTCAACACAGGATTTTCTAACCCGGATTGACCCTCCTAGGTTTGGCATTAGTGATGGACAAATGAAGGCTCATGGAGCACTTGTGACATTTTTTGACTCCTCTAGATGGCGCTCTTAGTTTGAAGATTATCCATCCATCCATTGTCTACCGCTTATCCTCACATAGGAGCCTATCCTAGCTGTCTTAGGGTGGAAGGCAGGGTACACCCTGGACAAGTCGCCACCTCATCGCAGGACACATAGAGACAGACAACCACTCACACTTACATTCACACCTACGGTCAATTTAAATTAGCCAGTTAACCTAATCCTCATGTATCTTTTTGGATAGTGGGAGGAAGCCTGAGTACCCAGAGAGAACCCACGCAGACATGGAGAGAACGTGCAAACTCCACACAGAAAGGCCCCATGCCGGGATTCAAATGCGTTACCTTCTTGCTGTGAGGCGACAGTGCTAACCACTACATCACCTGTAGATTAAGGCTAGTGCAATGGCAATTGTGTTACACTAACCTTCAAATCTTCAAAACAAGAGCTCCAAAAATTATTCTCAAAGAATACTTGGCAAAGCTTCCTGAAGTATACAAAGCTCAAACGCTCAATTGTTGTGCTGAGCTCTATTCAGAATTAGAGAAATACAACATTGATGTGGTGGGATTAATAAAATGTGAGTCTGTAGAAACCTGTCAGGGGTCAGATCATTGAACAACATCATGATTTGGCATCGGTTTTCAGATGCCCTTCTTGATGCAACCCAGTGGGATGCATGTTTTGGTGGTGGGGGAAAACTGGAAGAAACCTACATGAACATGGAGCAGAACACACAAACCACACAGAGGCCTGTCCCAATCGGGGTCAAACCCAGTACCTTCTTACTGTGAAGCAGCACTACCCGCTTCACCGCCGTGCCACTCACCAAAGAAAATTAATAGAACATATTTAATTAATAATTTATCACTTCCCATAAACCAGATTACTTCTTAAATTAAACAAAAGGCTTTTTATGAAATGACAAGAGGTTGAATTACTTCATCAATCAAAGTGAAAAACAATATTTATTTATGTCTTTGCATGACTTTAATTTTTTTTTTTTTTTATAGTAACACAATAGTAAATTGTCTGAAAGAAGCCACCCAGATGGGCAAAAAGTGAAGTGTGTTTGGTAGCTGAAGGATGGATGGATGAGAATAAAAGAATACCTGGCTGCCTCACAATAGATCCTCACTTTCCGGCTTCAATAAACAAGACTTCAATCCCTCCTTGGCTTCCTGTGTGGACCATGTGTTTGATGGAGCTGGAAGCTCTGACTCCATTGTCCTGCTGGTTTAAATAGAGGGAAAGTGTGTCTCTGTGTGTAGATGTGTGTGTCAGAGCCCCTCAGGACCAAATGAGAGTAGCTGCCATTGGAAGGCAGCCATAACTAGCACACAGGGGACACACATACATAAACACACGCTCTACTTCTGTTTCTAATGCTTGTTTTTTTTTTCCACTCAAACACGCACTCGCAATCCCTCGGTCCCTGTGCGTGTGTGTTTTGGGGTTTAATTACGTGAATTTTATGGCATAATCACTTGGCCCTAATAAAGCCAAGAGAGTCTTGGGGGAGCTTTTGCACACACTTTCTTTTCTCTCTGAAACACATAAATACGCACACACACAGCATGTTAAGATCGTCCCTGTCGATCCTCCCGTTCATTTGAACTGTCAGCCTCTCCATCAGTAAATGAGGTTTTGAAATGACATATTGTTGTTTCAAAAACATAACTGTGCATCTGATTGAGTGACAGGCACGTCAGAGGGCAAGGAAACATGAACACAAGAGGAAAACACTTTCTTTGCGCTACTTAAATTACAGCACTTTAGAACATCTTAGATCTTTCAAAATTATACATATATATATATATATACAGTATATATACATACATATCACATATTAAATATAATATTTTTTCTTCTACTGGATATTTGTCAACTTTTGACAGTATTCATGCTCAGTTGTTGTGTGGTCATGTGACATAATTTTGAGTTTAAAGGGGCAACTCCACAAAATTAGTAGTGGTCAAATTCAGTGAAGCAGAGGCATTTTTAAGGCATTCAAACAAAATATGAAGCAAATTTTAAACACAGCAACTACATGTAAATTCAATACAAATGCACGAGTGCGTGCAATTTACTTGCACGAGGCAGTGCAAATTGAGTGGAGACACATTCATGCATTCTGAAAGTGTTTTAACTTCAACTTTCAATTTGTGCTATCAATATGTGATAAATCAACAAAACACGATAATGCAGGACTAATAGGAGGAAATAACAGAAATGATTGCAGTTCCTGACAACTAACATCTGTGCTGTGTATATAACAACTTCAGTATCTTGTGGAACAGGCTGCATTTCTTCGAGAGCAATGGACACCCAAACAAATCAGGTTGCTACATGCTAACTGCGAACATCCAGTACACTGTACAAACAAGTGACTATCGCTCATCCAACACACCCCTTCCTCTGTCTCTCCCTCGGCCACCACTGACTCACTCCGGTACTCTCCCCCACACCACTCCCATCCTCCAATGTGTCTATCCTTATCTCTCCTCCCTCCTCCCCTGCAACCCACCCAATTCAGAGCGTTATTTCATCCACATCACACCTGTTTTACAACAGCTCCATTGGCTACCCATCTGTCATTGTATCATCTTCAAAATACTGCTACTCACCTTCAAATCCCTCCTCCACCAGCTCCCTACATCTCAGACCTGCTCCACATCAATGTCCCATCATGTGCCTTCAGTTCCTCTTCATCAGTCCACCTTTCCGTACCCTCAGCCCACCTATCCTCATTTGGCCTCTGCTCCTTCAGCCGCTCAGCACCCCACCTCTGGAACTCCCTCCCTCCCCACATCAGACACATTAACTCCATCACCTCATTCAAAACAGCTCTTCCATCCATCCATTTTCTACTGCTTATCATAGGGGGCTGGAGCCTATCCCAGCTGTCTTAGGGTGAAAGGCAGGGTACACCCTGGACAAGTCTCCAGTTCATCGCAGGGCACATAGAGACAGACAACCACTCACACTCACATTCACACCTACGGTCAATTTATATTAGCCAATTTCCCTAATCCCCATGCATGTTTTTGGATGGTAGGAGGAAGCCAGAGTACCCAGAGAGAACCCACGCAGAGAACATGCGGGAGAACATGCAAACTCCACACAGAAAGGTCCCGAACTGGGAATCGAACCCCGTACCTTCTTGCTGTGAGGCGACAGTGCTAACCACTACACCACCGTGCCGCCCCAAAACAGCTGTTAAAACCCACATATCCCAGCTGTCACAGCACGAAAGGCAGGGTACACCCTGGACAAGTTGCCAATTCATCACAGGGCACATAGAGACAGACACAGAGAAACAAACAATCATTCAAGTCTATTATCATTTATTTTATTATATTATGTATATTATTGTCTTTCTTTTTTAGACCGCAGTAAAGTGACCGAAAGGCACTTCAAATAAAATGTATTATATTGGCTGTTAAGGCAAATTAAACAGTGGTTAAATGAATATTGTGAAGCAAAAATGTCTTTTGTGTGTGTCTGAACATCTTTAATCCCCAGGATGGATCATCATTAACCTGGAACCTACATATCTAATATGATGATAAATCACATTTGTGTTTCACAATGTTCTTCACTTCTTTTACTCTATTCTTGATCCAGATGCGGTGTTCTCTGACCTCCAGCAACATGTTCAAATTATGCGGTGTTGCATCTGATTTTCAATCTCTTTAAACTCATTTTATTATTTATTTTTACAAAATAAAAACAATAGATCAAAATTAGTTTCAATTTGATCCCATGGGATGGAAAAGATAATGATACTGTAGAAACTGTTGATGGTTGATATTGATACAGGCAAATTTAACTCATTTTGTTTGAATTTCCTGCCAGGAAAAATAGAATGAACATCTATTTGTGAACCAAGATTATGTCTTCTCTGAGAAGGAATAATTGTGTGGGATGAATATGTGGGCTGTTACAATGTGTGTTTGTGTGTGTGGTTCTGAAGTTTCTCGGTTGTGATTTCCAAACTTCCAAAGCTTTTCCCTAGACATCAGACATTCAAAGAGAAACTCTTTGAAACCTCTGAGAAAGAACCAGAATCTTTAGAAATGTCTTCAGGGAATGATTGTGTGCATTGATGTGTGAGGGAGACACACAGAAGAGGCAAATAAAGAGAGAAATCTCCCTTGATATCAAATACTTCTCTGAGTGACATAGTTCACAGAGCCATGATGATGATGAATTCATTTGATAAGGATACCTGTTGAAAGCAGATCCAGAGCTCGTTTACATTCACTTCTATATTAGTGAATTTGTGTGTGTGTGTGTGTGTGTGTGTGTGTGTGTGTGTGAGACTAGACAAGACTAAGATGGATTTAAAATTGAAAAACAAAAAGGGAAATATTCCGGTCTTGCAACCTCCGTTAAATACATCTACATAAGATGTGTATTTGATGAAGGTCCTGTTGAGTCCTTTATTTTCCTTGTGCAAACAATATGACTGGATACCATATAATGTATACTACAAGGATCCTGAAGTTTGTTGGAATGACAATAAAGTTTTTTGAATCCATGAATCATTGAGTTTGGCCATTGGCCATTTTGTGCCCCAAAAGTGGCAGATGCCAAACTGCAACACTGTATTATATTGAATATGCATTCTGTATATTTAATATTGAAAAAAAAAAACATATAAAGGATGTGCTTGTCTAAATATTGAACTTAAAATATATACCTCCAAGTTTTAGCATGCCTATTTCAAAATGTTCATGGAAAATCTGCTGCTCTGCTTCATAAGCCAACAAAAGATTTATAAACTGTTGGGGGAGAGGGGAAATCATAATTTGATTGAAAGTGGCAATGTGTAAAAATATTCTACTGAAAAGAAGCTAAAGTTTAACATCAATCAGAGCTAAGACAGTAAAAGACAGTGTTCTCGATATAAGAATTTACATTTCATTAAAGATGCAAATACATTATGAGCAGCTGTCAGTTCAGTTAATCAAAAAGAGGTTCATAGAAGGGATAATTAACAACACAGAGTTACTAATACAGAGTTAACCGATTAATTTTGGTGTTGATCGGATTCGATTCAATGGCACCACCGAAAAAGAATCAGTTTAAGTTAGGCCACTTTGGACCAACCCTGAAAATTTCGTCAAAATCCGTCCACCACTTTTTGAGTTATTTTGCAAACCAACAAACAAACCCCGGTGAAAACATAACCTCCTTGGCGGAGGTAACAAACAAACCCCAGTGATAACATAACCTCCTTGGTGGAGGGAATAATTTCAGTGTGAGAACTGGAGTTTTCTATAACTGTTTTTTTATGTTGAGGGACAATTGTTGGCTTTGTTCTTTGGCAGAGAATTTCTTCACAAAACTCGTCACCACAAGGTTGGTGAGTGATGACAACCGTGCCACATTTTCTTGAAAGACTTGCTGCAGCTGAGTCAAAATTTTAACATTACTTTTCAAAAACGTCCTTATGCTGAATGGTAAGAGAATGTTGTCATGGCATTAAAGTAGGATCAATAGAAATGTATTTGCCTTTTAGTTTTCCTCAGCAGTTAAGCGTGCATTGATTACTTTTCTGAAGGACACGTTGACTTGGAAGGGCTATCACGTTGCATGGCCGACCAGATTTCAATAATGCCTTTACATACCTCTTTGGCCTTCAGTATGCCATAAACATTGACGTCATATAAATACATGAAATTACCAGCTCAACCGTTCTCCTTCACAGTGCATCAAATGACAAGGCTTTGCCATCTGCAGTCTGAACTGTTGCACAAGGCAACCATTAGTGACAGTGGGAAACACAGCAAACATTCCATGAACTACAATGTAAACCCATATGCAACATATATAAAAGACACAAGAAACTCTGCTTGATGTAGCTTAAAGAGGGGAAAAAAATCACAAACTTGGCACGCGGAAGGGGTGGTGGATGGTTCCAACAAAAACAAAGCATTCAGCCAGGAGACAGCTGTTCATACCTGGTTCACCTTAACAATAAACTGGACCGTCTCAAAATACAGATGTCCTGTATTAGAAGAGCCAAAGTCGTCTCCACCTGCTGAGGTGACTGAGGGTTTATGCAGGACTCTTCTCAGCAGTGTTGTGCCAGTTCATACTAAAAAAGTACTAGTTCAAAGTTCAGTTCACACATATGAAAATGAACTAGTTCATGTTCATTTGTTACATATTTAAATAAATCAGACACCATGTCACTCAATAGAACCTCTTCTTAACCATTCGTCAACTGTAAATCACTGCCACTCTAAAACTAATCAACTTATCGTATCAATAAAGAATCACAGGTGGCACGGCAGTCCGCAACACTTTTTTATTTTATTTAACCTTTATTTTACCAGGTAAGTTGAGAGGTAGGTTGAGTACTAACTCTCATTTACAATGATGACCTGGACACCAGGCTCCAGGCACCAGGCTGGCTCTGAGGTACCGGACTGTCTCCGTGGTGTAGGTTCATAAAACTCTGCCAAGTGCCCTGCAACACTGGCTTCGACATTAGTCACACTGAACTGTCACAGTGACGTCATAGTGTTTGCCACTACAAAAACAAAGCATTCATCTAGGAGACAGCTGTTCATACCTGGTTCACCTTAACAATAAACTGGACTGTCTCAAAATACAGAGTCCTGTATTAGAAGGGCCAAAGTCGTCTCTATCTGCTGAGGTGACTGAGGGCTTATGCAGGACTCTCCTCAGCAGTGTTGTATCAGTTCATACTTAAAAAGAACTAACTCAAAGTTCAGTTCATTGAACGCATTCATGCACAACACTGCTTCTTAGGACTTGTGGTCTGCTGGTCAGTAGGGACAGCTCTGTCCTGGACCTCTCCCTGAACTCCATCGAGGAGGTAGGTGAGAGGACATCCCCTCTCACACCACTGCATGGGACTGAGGAGGCTTTATGCAACTTCTTCAGTTGCAGACTGAGAAGAAGCTACGGCATGTCACTCCTGCCATTAGACACTGGCTGATGGTAACATAACTGGATTAATTATGTGTGAGTGTGTGTGTGTGTGTGTGTGTGTATATATATATATATATATATATACAGTTGATCCTACAGTGACATTTAAGTAGACATGCAATGGTAATTTCACAAAACATGTCAATGTCTCAATCATGCGTCGTGTGTCCTTGAGCATCAATTACAGCTTACAGAGGCACAATGACTGGATTAATGATGTTGTTCAGGTAGTGTCGGCTTGTCACAGTACCGTTCACAAAGTGTAGGGCAGTTCTGTATTCACTCGATACACCTGCCCAGACAGTAACACCACCACCTCCAAAGGCTGATGTATAACGTCCTCCTTGACGTCTCCAGCAGGGTTGGCAGCCATTATTTCTGCTCAGTGAGAACTGACTTTCATCAGAGAACAGCACTGAGGCCCACTGGTTCCTTGTCCAGTGCAAATGCTCCCTGTCGATGCCAGACGATGACGCCTGTGTCCAGTGGTGTGGTCAGCTACCCTTGCAGGTCGTCTACCACGCAGACCATGCTGATGTAAGCAGTTTTGAGTGGTCTGATGTGACCTCTCACCTCCCTTAAACGTGCCTGGAGTTGAGTGGCATTCACCATCTGGTTCCACAGGGCACTGTTCACAATGAGGAGGTCATCAGCATGGGATGTGGCCAAAGGACATCCACTTCTATGCCTTTCTGTGACTCTTCCAGTATCTGTGAGTCTCTGATACAACCTGCTGATGACACTCTGTCATATTCTAAACTCAGTGGCAACTTCCTTCTGAGAACACCCCATTTGAAGCCTCTCAATGACCAGGTACTGATGATTGATTGTTAGGTGTTGTCATTGTGTCATGATGTCACAATGTGAACAAAATGATGAAAAGGACTGTGTAAATACAAATTGTCATCGAACCAGAATATTTGGTGGTCGAAACAGCTGGATATGTGCATTCAAAAGTTTAAAGAAGGTCAATTTAAGTTCACCTGTAAAGGTCATCAAACATTTTAGGTGCATTCTGAAATTTCATCCAAAGGCCTAATATCCCTCACTTGTATATAAAGGTATATCTTTGTTTGGATGTCTGGCTATATGTAACAAATTCAGGGTCTTGTAATGATGGCAGGGGAGCATGGGGGAAATAGATAGAAAGGAATTATTATTATTTTCATGTTCAAGTTCTAAACAAAAGACAAAAAGATAATCCTCTAACATCAACTATATTCATATATTGATTGAAATCACAAGCTGTTGCTATCAATTGTGTCTTTTCCCGTAACATATCTGAATGTCCTCTCGACCCTTCTAAATTTCAAAGCATTCGTCACTCAAAGAAAAAAAAATCTTTCCTTCATCCCCAAAAACTTCTGGATGTACACTATATTGCCAAAAGTATTTACTCACCCATCCAAATACTCAGAATCAGGTGTTCCAATGACTTCCATGGCCACAGATGTGTAAAATCAAGCACCTAGGCATGCAGACTGCTTTTACAAACATTTGTGAAAGAATGGGTCGCTTTCAGGATCTCAGTGAATTCCAGTGTGGAATTGTGATAGGATGCCACCTGTGCAACAAATCCAGTCATGAAATTTCCTCGCTCCTAAATATTCCAGTCAAGTGTCAGCTGTATTATAAGAATGTGAAAGTGTTTGGGAACAACAGCAATGTAGCCACAAAGTGGTAGGCCATGTAAACTGACGAAGCGGGGTCAGCGGATGCTGAGGCGCATAGTGCAAAGAGGTCGGCAACTTTCTGCAAAGTCAATCACTATAGACCTCCAACTTTCATGTGGCCTTCAGATTAGCTCAAGAACGGTGCACAGAGAGCTTCATGGAATGGGTTTCCATGGCCGAGCAGCTGCATCCAAGCCATACATCACCAAGTGCAATGCAAAGCGTCAGATGCAGTGGTGTAAAGCACGCTGCCACTGGACTCTAGAGCAGTGGAGACGCATTCTCTGGCGTGACAAATTGCTCTTCTCCATCTGGCAATCTGATGAACGAGTCTGGGTTTGGCGGTTGCCAGGAGAACGATACTTGTCGGAATGCATTGTACCAAGTGTAAAGTTTAGTGGAGGAGGGATTATGGCATGGGGTTGTTTTTCAGGAGGTGGGCTTGGCCCCTTAGTTCCAGTGAAAGGAACTCTGAATGCTTCAGCATACCAAGACATTTTGGACAATTCCATGCTCCCAACTTTGTGGGAACAGTTTGGAGCTGGCCCCTTCCTCTTCCAACATGACTCTGCACCAGTGCACAAAGCAAGGTTCCATAAAGACATGGATGACAGAGTCTGGTGTGGATGAACTTGACTGGCCTGCACAGAGTCCTGACCTCAACCCGATAGAACACCTTTGGGATTAATTAGAGCAGAGACTGAGAGCCAGTCCTTCTCGTCCAACATCAGTGTGTGACCTCACAAATACGCTTCTGGAAGAACAGTCAAAAATTCCCATAAACACACTCCTAAACCTTGTGGACAGCCTTCCCAGAAGAGTTGAAGCTGTTATAGCTACAAAAGGTGGACCGACGTCATACTGAACACTATGGATTAGGAATGGGATGTCACTTAAATTCATACACGAGTCAAGGCAGGTGAGGAAATACTTTTGGCAATATAGTGTGTTTTTCCTCTTCTGATGACTAAAATTTCTCTATGGTGTCCCCAATTTGCCCATCTTGAGTCAGTGCCAGGAGAAACTTTATTTTTTTTTATACAATTCTCATTTCAGCCGAGTCCCAATGATGAACCTGGCCCTGACAGAAGCTGTGGGGACAGGCTGTGACAGTGCAGCGATGGAATAAAGACTAAGGCATCCTAGTGCCAAATGAACAAGGCAGGGTTGAAAATGAAACACTCTGACTGTCCCCTCTCTGTCACTAGTTATGTTTCCGTCCAGCTGTCAAGGGAAATTTTCAGCAAGCTCTTGAAATGCCACCAAAAATCAGACAAGGGTTACATAAATGTGTTTTCCACAGTTGAAGTGATGAGACAAGTCTCGATTCTGGAGACTGGAACTGAATCAGAAAAAGGATTTGATTAGCATTATGTTATATGTTATTGTTTTTAAATGTCAGCTATTATTGGCAGGTTTCATGTTAAAGATGATAACTGATCGAGCCAAACTCCAGGCATTTTAGAAGGAGTTTGTTACCTTGAGGAAAGAGCCAACAAAGCTTGAATGCAGACTTTTCAGACTACATCACTATGTAGTTAGCATCCTTTTGATCTGTCTATCGTAATTAAACCACAGTCAATTCAATGTGTGAGAAATTCAGAGTTGTGTTTGCCTCAGGATTAATATATAAATCAGATAGGCTGTTATTTGGTTTTCCAACATATTGTATCTGGAACTTCCAAATCATGTAGAAAGCAACAATAGTGTTGGTATTCATGGAGATAAACCCATCCTCGTGAGTGAAGCAAATTAACACTTGGCGGATGTCAATATTGGATGTCCCGATCTGATATTGATATCGGTCCAATATGAGCTAAAAAACGAGCATCAAATTATATCGGACTGCATCTAAAATCTCTGATATAAACACTCCAATACCAGCAGTTCATTGTAGTGCAGCATGCAGAGCTCAGTGATCACAACAACAGCTAAGCTAAGGTGCTAACAAAGTAGCAAGGAGCAGGAGTGATGTCGGACGGGTGGCAGGATTATTCGTTGAGTCCGATCGGATCAATATTGGTATCAGCCAATACTCAAGGCTGCAATATCAGTATCGTATCAGAAGTGAAAAAAGTTGTCTCGGGACATCCCTAGATAAAGGTTGCAAATGCCTTTCCAGTTGGCAAACCCTCCTTGGGAAGAAAATCACAAATAACTATGATTATGATTATGCACTCTAACCAGTAGAATATCTTATCAATTTATTTGGCTAAAAGATACACTTACCAATTATTTTGAATACCCATCCATCCATTATCAACCTCTTATCCTACGTAGGGTCATGAAGGGGTTGGAAAGGCAGGGTACACCCTGGACAAGTCGCCAGTTCATCACAGGGCACATACAGACAGACAATCATATCAATTCTGTCAAAACAGAGGAGGTCAAAACTGAAAAAGCAAAAAAAAAAACACTTATATGTTGGTCTGTCTCTATTTTATTTACATAAAATGTCTCCAATTACTTGTTTACTCCCTATCCCTTCTTTCATCTTCCTTTCTCGGTATGCAGCAAACAATTAGAGGAAGAATAGACACAGACTTCATGGTAGCAACTTCAAAAAGAGTTTTTTTGTGTCACCGGGAAATAAAAGCAAACGAAAGAAAAGACAACTTTCACAGTCACCAGCAGCTTCATGCTGAAGTCTGTGACAACAATTCAAAGCTGTATCTGGCATAACAGTGTTTTACTATGTCATTGCACCTGATTGTAAAAACAGTGTTTGTAGCAGTTTGACATTGAATTTTACCTTGTGCATGTCAAATGTTGCATGCACCCTCCTCTCTTCACCGTCTCTCATTTTATCAAATAAAACTACTGTCAGCCTGTGGGTGTTTTTGTGTATGGACAGAATGATGATTAAGAATGCCTCCTGTCCTTTAGTAAGACTAATTTTAACCTGGACCTCATTTAAAACCTTTTTATTTTTCCTTACCTCTGACTCTCTGACTATTCATCTTTTCACAATCTGCAGCCTTCTTGGCAGCAAACATATGGGTGGTGCTTTTAACCATGCATACACACACACTCATACACAAACTCAAGGGCCTGGTGGCATTGATTTGCACTGTTGCTTGTCCTGTTTGCAGTTCTGCACTTTGATTTGTGCTTGTGGGGACACCAAGTCAAAGGAGATGTTAATTTCATTCAGCCACCGGCTTTTTTGTTGCATTGGGGAAACGTCACCAGAGGCAAGGCGGCATCCGTCTTTATCTTAACAGCAAATTAGATATCCCGCTGATATTATGGCCGTCGTCGAAATTTGGTGTCTCTCTGCATCTGTCCTCCTATCGCCCGCTCAGACATAAGACTGCCTTTATTTCTCTTGAGTCATTTTGTCCCCCAGCCTTTTATTTCTTTCTTTTTCTGTTTGTCTGTTCCTTGTGACTGGAAGACTGAGAAACTTCAAAAGCTGGGTGACACGCAAACAGACACGCACGCGCGCACACACACACACACACGCACAGAAAGATCAACTTCAGAGCGAGCATTTCATCTTTCTCCTGATTCGACTCCACAGATTATTTCATAGAAAATGTGACAGGTCCTACAGCTTATTGGCCATTTGTAAATCAGTTGCCCTAACTTCTTAACCTGTGACTCACTCTGTCACACACACACACTCACACACACAACAGAGAGAGGGAACTAATGAAATGCACACTGTGGCTTCATTCTGTCATATCAGATGAGCTGGAGCAGTGGTTGTCTGGTGGCTCGGTGGACTGGGACAGATAGCTCACAGTGGTACTGTTGTTTGGATTCAGGTTCAGGCCATTCTCTCTGGCTTTATTCACACTTGTCTGCAGTTTTCAGTCTGTAAAATGCATAACCTCATAACTTTTTTTTTCTAATATTATGAGCAATTTCAGACCAATTTGGATGAACAAAAACAACAGATTGAAACATTCCACACAAAACTAAAACTATTAAATTGCCAATATAAGCTAGTTGGGAAATAATTGTGAAGGGACATGAAATCCAACTGTGTTAACAGAGCCAATAACACTTATTTGACAGTTCATAGATTGTTAAACAACATTTCTAATATGCACACACTCCAATCTGAGTTTGCATCTTGTATTTTACCTTTCCTACAATGACTTTTCTTAGGCACTAAGAAGTGACTCCTGCTGTTACCTGTTCAGCAGTATTTCTGTTCATTCACCTCACAGTTTGGTTGACAGGTTGATCATCAGTGCCTTCTGGTAAGACCTGAGCCCAGTGGTTCTAGCCCAAAAAAATCAAGGCCTTGTTCCTCTCCATCTTTCCCATGCAGGCACAACTCTGTTTACTGTATGTGGCTGTGATACTTCCTCATGGTATATGTAGAATTTTTTGGAGTGTAAGTAATCTATGATTTTCAAACATCTATGTTACTTGTAAAGGCCCCAAGTTCCTCCAAGTCATATTTGGAGGGGCGAGGAACAGAAATAGCTGCTGTTGTACCACGGAAGGGGGAAAATAATTTCAATAGGTTCAGGCCATTGGGTGTTGGGCCCAATTTCAGGTCAAAGTTGGGGTTTGGGTTAAAGAGTTGTAATTAGGGTCAGATTGTGGGTTGTATGTGTCTGTATGATTTGCCATTATTTGTATCATTTGTGTGGCTCGAGTCAGTATTTTTGTGGCCTGCCTTTCTTTGGTAAGAAGGGGGGTTGGAAAGGCTGATCTGCTGTAGTCTATGCTGTAGTTGAGGCATCTGTGCAGGAGATGGCTGGGATAGCTCGTTAATGTATACATGTTTGTTCTGATGAAAATCCGTATGGACATAGAAAAGTAAAACTGTGTGGGGCTATACTATTTTCCCCTGCGTTTGTCTGCGATATTAAGGCGAATTACGAGCGGGTGCAATTCATGGCAGGGATGCATACTGTGATACAACACGCATCCCGATGGAGAACTGCGAGGGCTCGAGGGGTCTCCGCAACGACGGAGTTGGATAACGTAGTACGTAATTGTAGAAGTATATTCCAGCCTTTACGTTACTCTGCCGTGCATGGACAGCACTGTTAACAGTAGTCAGAGTCACCTAAATTACAAATAAGTGTATAACGCTAGCTTCAAATGAGCTTTGTGCTCACAGAGCTTATGTTGAGTGTCTCCTGATATTATTTACTCAAGGACACAAATGTTAGCTCTGCAGCAATCGCAGCTCCGTTAGCTGTACTGCTCCGTCTATAAACATGTCCTTGTAGCGTTAGCACTGCAGTTAACAGAGCTTGCTATGATGACAAGTATACCACAGGGGAAATAAAGTACTGGGAAGATCTGGACTGTATAGAATACATTATTGATACACAGACGGAGGACTGCTTTGTAAACATGGGTCCATACAAATTATGCTTGGCTGCACAGCTGAAGTTGAAGCATGGAGCTATACCAACTGTCCGGGTACAGCAATAGCTGCAGTGTTAGCCGATTAGCTCGGTTAGTACTGCATCAAAAGCTCCGGTTAGTTCGGTTAGCACTGCAGCTATCAAGCCAGTACTAACCGAGCCCTGGACCTCCGGTTACCAATCCCCAGAGCTCCGGTTAGCTTGGTTAGCACTGTAGCTATAGCTGCAGTGGCCGCAGCTTTTGCTCCAATGCTAACCAAGCCTCGGACCTCTGGAAGCTGCAGTGCTAACACTACAGGGTAAAAACAGAGTAAAAATAGCCTCCTGTGGCTCAAAGACAGTGTCCTCTACTGGAGGGAAGGGCATTTTGCCGTTCTACGTTAGGCGAAAAATGTTCAACTCGCTTGTTTCAGCACACATTGGCTAAGAAGAGGAGCAAGCAGAGGAAGGAGATGACAGACTTTTATCACTCCTGGGGCCTCATTCACAGGTTATGGGGACGCATACTACGATTAGAACACCTTTAAAAATGAATTTTGCATAATAGGTGACCTTTAAAGTGTCATGCTCCTGTACATCAGTACAGAATAACAGACAGATTGATGTAAAGAAGTCAAAGATAGGCCTTTACAGATGTTTGTGTTAGAATCACACAGCGACATTAATAACTTTTGTCCTACATCATGTCCTGAACATGGTTTCAACCAGAATAAGACATAATAGGGCTGGTGTGCATTTAAATTTATCAAATGATGTTGATGACATGAACAAACCAGAAGTTGAATAAATATTTAAAACTGTAATATTAATATTAATATTTTTACCTTCAATCCAGCTGGATTTAAACTCAACAGGGGGCACAGGCAATATGCCATATCTTGGAAACAAATATACATAAACACCCACACCCCAACCTTAAGAGGCACAAGTGTGAAGTTTGATAATGAAGACACCCCATAACGTTTGAGTCAGAGGTAATTTAACTTTGCTGTGTTCTGCAGACTTCTGGCAAACACACACTCTCCAAAGAGTTCTCAAGCGCCTGACTATTAAACTAAATGTGTGTGTGTTTAGTAAGTGGTGCTATCAATCTTCATTGAGCTCCTTCAAGGGAGGGAGTGAAGCTACCTTCCTTTATCAGCCACACACATGTCCATCTGTCCCTGTCAGAGAGAGAGTGAGTGAGAGAGACACACAGAGGGAAAGAGAGAATGTGGGGTTTTGCTGCGTGTGTGATACTTTGGTTAAGGCCAAAAGAGAGTGCCAGCTTAATTGGCCTCAGCTAGGCAGGGGATGGTGATGGGGGGCTGTGTGAGGTTGTGTGTGATAATTATGAGGATTGGCATTGGTCTTTTGTGGGAGTCATGCTACCAAAAGACCCCATTTCCGTCCCTTCACTTTCCCTTTTATCTCTATTATATGCCCATTTTCAATGTAGCAGGAGGTGATTAGCGTAGCCTCGCACAAAGGCTGGAAACACAGGAAAAGCAGCTAGCTTGGCTTACCAGCAATCTAAAGCTCTGTTTAGACTTTGGATTAACAGGCACCTTTGAGTTATCTGATAACAAGTGGACAGCACTAACCCATTAGTTCACACCTGACATTAGAGTACAGTGTGTTTGATGCATGTGTGATTGTATCTCACATCCCCACTCCATTAAATAAAATTTATATAATTTCTGTTTGTAAAGATGAAATGCATATTGTCCAGCATTCCTCCACAGTGCCAGATCTGAGCAGCGCATCTGCAAAAAAATAATCAACAATAACCTACATTACATACTCCTATTTATTATCAACAGTCAATACAAAAGATGCTAGTATCACAGAAAATGATACTATTTTCCTATCCTATAGAGATCAGTGTAATACATTGAGGAGGCTGCCTTGGATCAGTCCATAGTTATGCTGCTTGTGACTGCTTTTCATCGGGCAAGTATCAATGGGCTGAGGCTACTTGGTGAGAAGATTGTGTTATTCATGCTTCATCTGTTTGGTGAGGTAGAGAAGATGCAATGCTGCTTATGCCCTATCTGTTAGAGCAGTGGAGAGGAAGATAAACCTCCCATAAATGCATGTTTGTAACTAGTCCCTGCACTTTTTCATCTTACAGTATCCATGGTTCCAGTCTACATGGTGGAATAATGGTTGGGCAGCCCAGGCTTCATCTTTTGGTACTGGGTGACGTGGTGGTGACGAGGCTGTCTCATGTTTGGCATGGTGGATTGGAGGGGATGCTGCCCATGTTCCATTGGTTTGGTGTGGTGAAAAGGAGGACATGCTGCCTAGGCTTTATCTGGTTGGTGAGGTGGAGAGGAAGACATGCTGCCTCGGCTTTATCTGGTTAGTGAGGTGACGAGAAGTACATGATGCCCATGCGTTTGGAGTGGTGGAGAGGAGGATGTGTTGCTCAGAATCCATTGCCAACAGCTTGTTGCTGCTCTTCATCCCCTTGGATACTTTCCCACCATACAATTTCACATGCATTCGCTGTTATGTCTATGTGTGTTTTTCTTTGTTGTTACTCTGTACACATCACATTTCCTGTCTGTCCATAAAGCAGGAGAGCTCCTTCCTCTGTTACTCTTCCTGAGGATTCTACCATTTATTTTTCCCTTTTTTGGGGGGGAGTTTTTCCTTAGTTGATGTAAGGGTTGCTTGTAAAGGACAGAGAGTGTCATATGTTGTACAGATTGTAAAGCCCTCTGAGGCAAATTGTAATTTATGATATCGGGCTATACAAATAAAATTGACTTGACTCGGAGTGGCACAAATCAGCCCTTACACAAAATAAATCTTAATGTGCAATGCATTACAATGCAAAAACACTAAAACAAATTTGAAAGCCATATTTTTCTGTAATACAGCCAGTACCAATGTGTAGTAACAATTCTGTTCTGTTTTCATTGGATGTAAAGACTTCTCTAAAGTCAAAGTTTGTATCCATTGGTTCATTAATAACATGTTTGAGAGACAATCAATAATATCTGACACAAAGACTTTGGTGCATGGCTGTCTTACCTCATAGTGAGTCCCTGCATAGTTTTCTGAGCAAGCCATCTCTCATCATTATTTTATTAAGGTGACTCTAAAATGAAAGGCAGAGACGACAGCTATTCCACAGCCTCTGGTGCTGTGATCTTTCCCTCCAAATAGGCTGTTTTTCGCCAGTGGGCCATGAGAAGGGATTTTCAGTGTGCTCCGACTGATTCAAATAAACAACAGACATCTGCACTGGTCCCGACACACAAACACACACGACAGGGGATGATGCTGGTGTAAGTGAAAATATATATTTAGCACTGCTCGACCTTGCTCTCTCTCTATCATGCACACATCAGAGTTCCTTTGACACTGCAGGCACAGGTCAGTTTTACATTACAGAGAGCATCATTACACTCTAGTGCATGTGTGTGAGGAGAGACAAGAAAAGAGTATATGTAATATATGTATCTGCAGGACAGTACATGTACATCAGGGAGAGATGCAGTAAACAGAAACAGAGGGAGGAGGTTGGGGGTGTCCAGTGTGTATTGGTAGGTAGAGGGGCAGCATGTAATTACAAACAGCCTGAAGAGATAGCAGGTATGTATGGTTGTCTGTTATATTTAAGTGTGTGATCAGAATACGTGATTCATGTTAGTTATGTTAATTACTTCCCTAAAGAAACACTAGATTCTTCCTATATTTTTCAACGAGTGACTTTCTGAATCAGAATCAAAAAATACAGGCTTTGCAATGTATTTGCCCTTTAGCTTCCCATTAGTTTCTTTTCATTGCTGTTAATGCTATTCACTCAAATGAAAGGTCATGGCAAGCTGCATCCTTAATTTCAATTACCTTCTTGATCACTGTTACATTTACAAGCCCAGCTGCTGTAGAAACAACATAGGTACCAGTATCTATGTCAGTATCAGTATCAGTATCTATGTAGATATGTTGGTGACGTGACTTTCTGATTCAATGACAGAGGATGCTGCTACACATCACGGTGATCTGTGATGCAGACTTGCCAAGCTTCACTGTGCATGGAGACTATTTATTTGGCCATCTGTCTACGAAGTATTGATCTCCCAACACTGTTCTCATCTCAACTTGTCACATACTGAAGCTATGTTATGCCCCTTGGCGTTACCCTTTAGGTTGAGACAACAAAACCACTATAGGTTAGGTTTAAGAAAGAACTGCATGGTTGGGCTTAAAACTACTAAAATACACCAACAAATGAAGAAACATTGTTTTGCCGTCCAGGCTTTTTAGTAATTCCTGTCCAGGCAAGGTTAGCCATCTCCTTTTTTGCCCCATCTTTGGAGAGGCTCATCTAGCCTACATCCCAGCAAATGTATTGATATTGATCTTTTTACTTGACTCTGATCAGGACTGTCTTGTCCTCTTAATTAAGCGATAGTTTGTGGTTTGCGGGCCTGAATCAGGAAATTAGTTTGAAACCAGGTCACCAATAACACTTAAACTGAGTTTAAGTGAAACCCAATATGTATTGGCAGAAAATGGTCTAATTTTACAGAGTCAGGGGACATTCATTCTGTGGCGCTTCAACCTGCAGAGGAGAGGAATTTATTTTTATTTCCGGTGTGAATTGAGATTATAAGACATGTAGGCTGCAGTAGAAATATTGTACATTTTAAAGTCTTTAATTCTGTCAGTTTAACCACTGTGCTACAAACCTTCAGGTGCCTGTGGAGGTTTGGTGCAGAGGGATCTGCTCAGGCTTTATGAGCTGATTGGGCGGTTCCTGCAATATCATTTGCTGGGGAGGCATTTCAGAGGGCAGGATCTGCCTCACACTGCTTCGTCTTCATTTTGTCTCTGAAATATTGTGTTTTATTATTGTTTCCCCTGTTGTTCATCTTTTAAACTACTGCAGGTTCAGCAGGGTGTCAGTCACACTAATTTCATCTGCACTTATTGTTGTCACATTCAATTTGTCTGTTGACGCAATGAATTATCAAAGCTCAATGAAACAGTAACGAATAAGTGGTTGAACCTGGCAACCCACTAAAAATAGTACCATGGGAGTAGTGAGGAAATGTCGATGAGATACATTGCTCCATAAAAAATGTGATAGTTTAGTTGTTCATCTTAACTGATAATATGCTGCGCTGGTGTGAAAACAAAAATATTTTTCAGCCAGGCATATTGCTATGTTTTGTGTGTGGCATTTGTGGCCGTAATGTTTTGCAACATGAACACTTATTATGGAAACAAACCGGTACAGTCTCGGTGAATATTAGAGGAACAATTGGTGGAGTCACATCTGGCTCATCTCATACTGACACACCAATATCAGCCTGTCGGATTGAGTGCAAATGCCGGGCCACAAGCAACAACAGGGGGTCCAGGCTAGGTGCGCAGAGAGATGACACACCTGCCTTGTGTGTCGTCTCCACTCTGTTGGCTGTCAGACTGAAACGGCCTTTCCGCTTGGCATATTTCTTGCATTCAAATGAGCAGACATAAACAGACGCTGTGTGACAGGTGAATGTGGAGAACACTTACACCTGACAATGAAAGTTGTTCTGGTCCATTCTAACACACTGTATGTTTCAGTCCAAACTGCTTGTGCAGATTTCCTGGTTTGGTCCAACATCATCATCATTAAACACAATGTTTTAAAAAGGACATATCATTATTACCTCCAACAAGAAGGTTGTGTTTTCACCAGGGTTTATTTGTTGGTTTGCAAAATAACTCAAAAAGTTGTGAATGGATTTTGACAAAATTTTCAGGATTGGTCAGAAGTGACCTAACTTAATACTGATTAGTTTTTGGTGGTGATCGGATCCGATTCAAGGTCATCAAGGTCAAATGAAAGGTCACGCCATAGCTCCAGCGTGTACAATATTCAGCCAATTGTCACCTAATTTGGTATATATCCAGAATCCAGATGTCACTGATCCAGTTTGGCCAAGATCAGCAAAAGGTCAAGGTCACCAAGGTCAAATATGTATTTTCAACCATAAATTCATTCATTCTGGTCTCAAAATATCTGAAAAAGAGTTCTCAATTTATAATCTTTGACAACATATATAAACATAAATGTCACCCTTTCAGTGTTTGAGTACTTACTTCTGGTTATCTGGAGTGCCGACCAACCCAAAAACTGTGAAATAAGACAAGATATCTTTGTAAAGGTGTGCCAAGGTGAGCAGTCAGAACACACGGGGCTTTTTCTGGAGGGAGCCTATAACAGGTGTATTGAGAATATAGAATAGAACTTTACTGTCACTGTCGTTAAACAATGAAAGGCAGCTTAACAGCTCTCTTTCTTTATTTTGCTGCATTAGACAAACATTAAATAGACAGAATACACTCAGTGGCCACTTTATTAGGTACACCTTGCCTTCAGACCTGCCTTTCATAGCATACGCTCAACTTTCAATGTGTTGGAATTATTCCTCAGAGATTTTGGTCCATATTGACATGACAGCATGACGCAGTTGCTGCAGATTTTTAGGCTGTACATCTATGACATGAATCTCCCATTCCACCACATCCCAAAGGTGCTATGTGTTTTACATTAAAAAATGTAACATGTTTGAGTAGAAACCCCAAAAAGAACTATGAATCTGGAATGGGACATGTTATCAATCTGGCAATCAATCATCCAAACAGACAACACTCTCATAATCTCTATGAGCATTATTTTTATATATTAATGTGCAAGATCACTACTATTCATTTCCCAACATGTGCAATACTTTCATTATCTTATTACACCAGTTGATCCACTGAGTTTACTTATGTTTTATATGTATATGTACGTATATATATTTTCAGTTGGTCTGTTGCTTATTCAGACATTTAGAGCATTATATTAGGCTTGCACATATTTTAGGATACATTGTTTATTATTTTCCTTTGTTATCTACTTATATTTGCATTTTTTCTACTTATTCTATTTGTTTATTGATGTCACTGTATTAATTTTTATGTAAGCGGTGTTTGTAATGTGTCACTATACTTTACCACTGTAAAACCATAGATTTTCTCTCTGTGGGACGAATGAAGGATTATCTTATTTTTGTTATTTTATTTTATGCTCATTTCAGAAGATATCTCTGCAACAAAATGCATTTATGAACAGATTATAGCCTGGTCCTTATGCCTAGAGCTTACACACTGCAGCTTTAAATCATCCACCATTCTAACCATTTGTCTGTGAAGATTCTGTCATCCAAGTCTTTTTTGATCTTAAGCTTGACATTCTAACCCTATGAGCGATGGTTGGAATATATACAGTATCAACATATTCTATTTCCTCACATCTTCAACATTGCAGAGGTAACATTAATTCCTCAGTATCTCTTTATACTGTGGAATTAAAGCCATTGGATAGATTGGTGTTTAAGGTATGATCTTCTGTGGCGCCCTGCCAGCCTCCTCGATCACAGTTATTTAAAACGCTATTATGCTGAAAGAAATCACAGATCAGGGGATAAGAAATCCAAATCCAAAAGAGAGAAATAATGAAAGAGGCGAGGAGAAGGAAAGTCACAAAGAGAAAAGAAAAATGGCAACAAAACACAAAGGGTGGGGAGTGAGCCTTCAACAGAATGAGTCATGAGATGGACAAAAAGAGAAAGAGTGAGAATAAAAAATGAGAGGATACATTTATATGTGATGCAGAAAGGAAGAAAGAGGATAAGAAAGAAAGAGGACAGACTGGGAGAATAGTGTGGTGTAAGCATTACTGAGAAAATATGGAGAAGAGGTTCTGTAAAAAGAGACAAAAAGAAAAACAGGCACATTTATATGGAAAGAGACAAACAGAAACAGAGAATGATATAGAGCAGATTTGGCCTGACACCAAAGTCCAGTGGCTGACTGCTGTTGACGGGAAGGAGGGAAGAAGTGGACAGGACTTTCCACTCTCTGAGATACAACAGAGACATAAAAGTAAATTAATAACGCAATGGGCCACCTGTTCCTTTTCCAAACCCTTGTCTCAGTGTTGGGTTTGAAGGCTCAAAACCTCAGTCAGCTTTATGTTGCCCCCTGCTGAAACCATATTGCTTTTTTCCTGTAGTGATTCATCATATTGAAATCCCCTTCACCCCTCTTGAATTTGCTCTTTGAGCCTTGATTTGAATACCATGGGCCTCTGAAAGACTGAACAGGTCATAGTCGAACCTGTGCACCCCATGGTCCACTGTCATCTCAACCTCTCTCACCTCACACTACTTGAAGCTCTGTAACCTTTAACCTTCTCACTCCAGTGAGAGAAAAAGCCCCCACTTACCACTACACACTCATTTTGTTAAGACAGACCTATTGTCATCTTCTCCGAACTGAATTGCATTTAGTCACAGTATCTAAAAAATCCACTGCCTCTATCCTCTGATTTAATCTCCCCTAGTAGCACAAACAGGAGCAACACAGTAAGTAAGACCACTATGGCACTCATCCTCAGAGTCTACAACTGTGAGTGTGTGATGACGTGATCTAGAAATTTAATTCTTATACTACTGTTGGATTTGTTGTAGCACCAAGCTTTACTGTTTGTACAGGGTTCCATGTCTTAACTGCATTTGTACAATATGAGTCAACCACAAAAGGCTGCTTAGGAGGACAGCACATGGATGCTTTGTAGAGTTTCATGGCAGTGAATAGACAAGAAGGAGCATTCACAAACAGACCCTCCTTCTCCAGCTCCCATACAGACCAATGTGGCACAGATCAAAAGCAGTTATAACAGCTTCAACTCTTCTGGGAAGGCTGTCCACAAGGTTTAGGAGTGTGTTTACGGGAATTTTTTACCAATCTTCCAGAAGTGTATTTGTGAGGTCACACACTGATGTTGGATGAGAAGGCCTGGCTCTCAGTCTCTGCTCTAATTCATCCCAAAGGTGTTCTACCAGGTTGAGGTCAGGACTCTGTGCAGGCCAGTCAGGTTAATCCACACCAGACTCTGTCATCCATGTCTTCATGGACCTTGCTTTGTGCACTGGTGCAGAGTCATGTTGGAAGAGGAAGGGGCCAGCTCCAAACTGTTCCCACAAAGTTGGGAGCATGGAATTGTCCAAAATGTCTTGGTATGCTGAAGATTTCAGAGTTCCTTTCACTGGAACTAAGGGGCCAAGCCCAGCTCCTGAAAAACAACCCCACACCATCATCTCCCCTCCACCAAACTTTACACCTGGCACAATGCAGTCTAACAAGTATCGTTCTCCTGGCAACCCGCCAAACCCAGACTCATCCATCAGATTGCCAGATGGAGAAGCGTGATTCGTCCCTCCAGAGAACGCGTCTCCACTGCTCTAGAGTACAGTGGCGGCGTGCTTTACACCACTGCATCCGACGCTTTGCATTGCACTTGGTGATGTATGGCTTGAATGCAGCTGTTCGGCCATGGAAACCCATTCCATGAAGCTCTCTGTGCACTGTTCTTGAGCTAATCTGAAGGTCACATGAAGTTTGGAGGTCTGTAGTGATCGACTCTGCAGAAAGTTGGCGACCTCTTCGCACTATGTGCCTCAGCATCCTCTGACCCCGCTCCGTCAGTTTACATGGCCTACCACTTTGTGGCTGTGTTGCTGTTGTTCCCAAACACTTCCACATTCTTATAATACAGCTGACAGTTGACTGTGGAATATTTAGGAGCGAGGAAATTTCACGACTGGATTTGTTGCACAGGTGGCATCCTATCACAGTTCCACGCTGGAATTCACTGAGCTCCTGAGAGCGACTCATTCTTTCACAAATGTTTGTAAAAGCAGTCTGCATGGAAGTGATTGAAACACCTGAATCTGATTATTTGGATGGGTGAGCGAATACTTTTGGCAATATAGTGTATTTGTATTTGGTATTGTTCTACAATCAAGGCAGACAGCCAGAAGAAAAAGCACATCGACTTGCTGCACAGAAAAGAGAGAGAAAGTGAAATGGAGACAGGAAAACAATTCATGCCAAGTCATGTCACCTGACCTTGTCCAAAGATGTCCATGAGAGCCACTGATGGGGCGACTCAAGCAGATGTCATCTCTGTGGGATCCAGCAGATCCAAAAGGCCGAGGTCCAGACAGAACCTGCAGATAGCCTGACTCTGACTCTGAGTCACCGACAAAAACTGAACATCTAGCCTGCTAAATATCCAGTCGAGTGGTGCTGATCTAAAAAGAGTTACAGACAGTGAGAGCAGATATGGTTGCTGTGAAATGAGGAAGTGAAAAGGAGCAGCGGCTGCAGAACACCAGCAGCAACAATAACAACTTTTCTCTTTTTGTTCTTTCACTACATGGTAGCTCACAAACCACCTGGAGGGCTGCGTTCTGCTCCGAGTCCATGTTTGTAATGAAAAGCTTGTGTGTTGATTGAGGTCCAGTCAGTCGCCTCTCGCTAATTCCTGGTCAAATGAGCCGCTCGTCATTTTCTAGTTTGCAAACAATCGTGTGTTTACAGTGATCACTGAAATGACTGAAATCCATCCTCAAAAGAGGCTTTGTTCTAATGTTTGGAAGGCAATATGTCCATATATTCCATACCATAACAGTACCAGTACAGTGACCATTAATATTGTCGTTCATATTTACGGTGAAATACAGGGACATTTTCTTTATCCCCACAAGTTTAATAAATGATGTTCTTCAATAAACAAAAGCTCCTGTCAGCCTCAGAGTCATTTCAATGATCACTATAAATGCACAATATTTTGAGCTTCTCATTTGACCAGGAATTAGTGAGAGGCGGCTGACTAGACAGCAGTGCACGTTGTCAAGTATGACAGTCGGCCAAGGCTGCTGATGGAGAGTTGTGCAGTATGAACACTCCCGTCATCGACCAGTCATGTAGCGTAAACACCACAAGGCTCCGACCAGAGAACAACAAGGAGAGTCGACGACTCTGACAGTCTCATCAGAAAATGATTGAAATGAAAATGTGCTTCTTTGTACTTTGGCAGATTACAATTGGGGGGATGATGGCTTTACAAATCACCCACAGATCAGATCGTATCCCTACATTACTTCATCTGCCAATCCTTCCTTTTCCATCTTTTTATCCTGCAATCAAAGCCGTGGATTTTCACACGGCTCCTGACATCAGCCAATCTCATAGATAATCATTCTATAATTGTAGCTTCTCTGCCTTCCCAGCTCTGCATATCACTGTCTATTGTTGTGTCTGAGTAAAAATCCCTTTCCGTTCCTCAGGCTAAAAACAGCCAGCACCTCACTGTTCTTTGGAGTATTTTTCATGTCACATTTCCCACCTGTAGTGACCACTTTATATCCCCTCCAGCATTTATTGGGGTTAATTAAAGAGAATGCCAGGTGGTGCAATTGACAAAAATCCATTGTTTCTGGTGTAAACAGGTGGTCGTTGGTGTTAATGGTTCCCCAGATGAAATTGCCTGTTTTTGCCCTGAAAACAAACAAAACATTTGTGAGATAATTTTTTTTAGAAATCTAGAAACACAAGAACAGTTTTTTTTTTTTTTTTCCCTGCGCTTTTAAAGAGACTTAAGTATTAGTGAGGATGGTTTTCAAAGCAGATTGGAAGAGGGTTGGAAGATTGCACACAAGCCTGTGGGAACACATTCTGAAGTACTAAAAAAACCTGTGAAGCATTACATATTGATATGAATGATCTAAATTCAAAAGCTTGATCAAAGGAGAAAAAAGGGCACCGTCTGTGGAATGTAATAACCAGGCAGACTGGGTCAATCCAGTTGAAAGCTCTCATTTATGGTTGATTTAACCCTGTGAGTTCAACCTCATTAGCAGAAAGGAACACAGGGTTCTGGAAAGAGAGTTTTACATATTATTATATTATTTTGGAGCTCATGTCAAATACATTGGGAAAACATGACTTCCAGAGAAGCCCGCAGAAATTAAAAATGTGTGGAAGCACTTTGCTTGCACAGCAAAATGCATGTTTATTTAACATACTGATGGCCATTTTTGCCATTACTGGATGATTGTGTTTTTTGCTGGATATTAATTTTTAATGTCTGTGTAGCCAATGAAATCTTTTAGAAATCTTTTGTTTCACAGATATTTTGTCATAAACTAAAGGACTGGACAAATTGATTTTTTTTTACTTGAAAGCACAAATGTCAACCTCATGGTGGTGGTGTCGAGTAAAAGTCAGAGGAACACCAAAGTCTAGGATTTATCATCTGGGTGCCATGAAATCTCTGTACAAAATGTCACAGCGATCCATCCAATAGTTGCTGAGATATGATTATGAGACAGACTGGTGGTGGACAGACTGACTGACACACTGTCTGCTAGCATGGCTAAAAATATTGTATTTATTTATTTATTTTACTAAATGTGTGGATCTCAGTACCCAGTAAGCTTTACTGTAATACTGTCCTTTTCTAGATATAATTGTCTGCTTGTTGTCAGTTTGTTTCACTCCAGCCTCTATACATTGTACAGTTATAGTATTATACAGTATAAAACTACCACTTTTAAGGAAATTAATAAAACAAAATATATTTTCAAATAATTGAACCCTGAGTCATCAAACTTGATACTGTGTTACCAGGGGCTAACAGGGCTAAGCCCTCCATACCTTTTAGAGTAAAAATTTTAAAAAAAAAATATTATTAAAAACCTAAAAAGATATTGTTTTAAAATTTGGTTGAACCTAAAGCAGCAACAGCACCAAAAGTGTGAGAAAAAAACCCAGGATATATATCTTGTTTTTTTTTTCCTATGAATGGGCTAAATGTATTCAGCCCAAGCACAGTAGTAAGCTACCATTCAGTTTTGATTGACAGGTGTCCTGATGCACCCCCATTTGGGCTAAATTCATTCAGCCCAAACTCAGTAGCATAAGCTTTCATTAATGTTCGATTGACAGGTGCCCTGACACGCCCCCTTCATATGCTGCCCATTTGGGCTAAATTAATTCAGTCCAAAGGCTGACCTTTGGCCAATCACAGCGACAGCACAGTGACCTTCCACCTATCATAGCACGGTAGCAACAGTACAGTGACCTTCAACCTATCAGCACGGTAGCAACAGTACAGTGACCTTCCACCTATCATAGCACGGTAGCAACAGTACAGTGACCTTCCACCTATCATAGCACGGTAGCAACAGTACAGTGACCTTCAACCTATCAGCACGGTAGCAACAGTACAGTGACCTTCCACCTATCATAGCAAGGTAGCAACAGTACAGTGACCTTCCACCTATCATAGCAAGGTAGCAACAGTACAGTGACCTTCCACCTATCATAGCACGGTAGCAACAGTACAGTGACCTTCAACCTATCACAGCACAGTAGCAACAGTGCAGTGACCTTCAACCTATCACAGCGCAGTAGCATCAGTGCAGTGACCTTCAACCTATCACGGCACAGGACTAGTTCATAATAGAACATGAAGAGCATGAAGTGAGCAATTGAAGTATGGCGGGCGTTAGCATGAACATGAAGTAAATATTTCTGATTCTGCTTCTGATTCTATAACAAAGCATACACTGTTGTTGCTGCAACTTGATGTGATGCTACTGTTGCTGTCGTGTGAATTATTGATAAATGTAATGCATTCATTAGCCCACCCACCCAAAATCACCACCAGCCGTCACTGTGTGTCCCTATATATGATAAGATATTGTGTCATGTGTCACTACATTGACATTATTATACCAAAATCAAGCTCAAATGGAGTTACAAAGTTTTTTCACCAGCGAATGTTTTATAATCAATAGCGCAACTGTAGAGAGATTGTGGTTCACTCTGTCCAAACAAAGCTTGATATCTTTAATGTCAGGCTTTGTCCTCAGTTGCCATCTGTCACCTGGTCTAAAGACTCTTTCAGAGAGCTTCCTCGCACCAGCCATGGAATGTTTTACTGATAAACACTGGTCACATTCTTATTTAGGTTGTCAGAGTACAAAAGGAGCTCTTTGGTGAGTCTGACAGGGACAGACATGAAAGGCTGGATGAGCTGATGGTAGTGAGCTGTTTGAGGCCAAGCAAGTCAGAACTTAAAGCCTGAGAAGAGGTAACAGTGTTTGAGGAAATGCAAATAATGTTACAAAGAAGAGCGTTACTATAATCAGATCAGAGTTCTGTGTAATGCAGTAATGAAATGCTTCACTGTTGTTAACTTAAGTAATCACAGTACAGTCACTAATCAAATAATCATGCCATTATTTTTGTTCTACCACGATATATGCACGATGGGAGGACAGAAATAACAAATCAAACATCCTTTTTGTGCGTGTTTGCACAACATTTGTCATGACATGACTGATGTTTACATCCTTGCTGTCAGCTTCCTGCATAAAAGAGTGATCTTGTGTTTGTTCTATTATTAGAACAAGGATTTTATTTATAATTATTTGGCAGTTGAGTTATTGTGAATCTCAGATGATGTTACAGAGTAATCTAAAATGAATGTAACGAGTAGTGTTACTAATTAACTGTTTGAGTCCTGCAGTCTGTGAGTGATTTTGGGGATTCTGGGAGATGTAGTCAGAGCATAAAGAGCCAGTATGCACTACAGAGATCAAAGAAGGAAGTGGAAATGATGGTGATTGGAGAGCAAAACAGATGACTCAAAATGGGCAAAAGGTAATTTCTGTTTTATAAAATGGCTACCACTCAGTGACTTAAGTGGTAAAGTAATTTAGTAAAGTAAGGCATTACCTTTTCAAAAAGTAACT